>OZ022504.1:12818524-13439903 GCA_963989385.1 Ctena decussata
ACAGTAATTTTACAAGTTCCTTACCTGTAAGATGATATGTGATTCTTGACTCCTGAAGGAAACAGTGGCAGTAGTTCGTCCTACTAGCCTCATGTGTGACAGATTGGTATGGAAAAATCTTACTGTTCACAACAATGGCTATTATTACAAGGGGAAAAAAAACTTTTGTGAACTTTTACAAGTTCCTAACATGTAAGATGATATGTGTATGGTAATGTCAGGACAGTCAGTTAACCTAACCACAGCTATTCCTGGGCAGGCTTAGCCATCCTAAGCGGTTACCCAGTACTAATTGCATTTACTTTCGCCAGTAACTGACAACTGCCCTTCTTGAATCAGCAGAAGTGAAAACGAAAGTAACCGACCGGACCATGTATCGAACCCGGGACCTCAGGTTTTTAAGTTATACGCGCCACCGACTGCACTATGCGGCCCGGCCCGGCAAGACTGTGGTATAGAGTATAACAATTAATTGGTAATGATTACAAGTCAATGAAGGAATTAGTGTATTTTTGTTGCTCCCAAAGGATGTTTGTTTTCCGAATCACTTGTGTATTGTGCTTGGTCATCATATATCTGGTCATTATATATTAGATTTAATGCAAAAGAAAAAATAAGTCTTCTATGATTTAGTAAGTTTTATTCAAAAAGGAAGGTAAATGTTGTCATTGCACAGCCCTAGAAAATGGTGGTTTGATGGCAATTGTAAGATACTGATATTTTTCCATATAACACATGTTGTGTTTTCCTGAATTTAATTTTTTCAATAAGACACTTTCATGAAACTGAATTTCAATGCACGTTTATGAAAAAAAAAAGATATAGTATCTAGTAATTACCATCAAACACCTTGTCTTTAAAACAAGTAAATGCTTTTAAATAAAACTGTTGGCACAGACCCTGATCAGACTGTTCCAACCAGCAGTCTAATTTGGATCTACACTCTACACTGATTGTACAGCCGGGCCGCATAGTGCAGTCGGTAGGGCATCTGACTTGTAAGCCAGAGGTCCTGGGTTCTATACCCGGTCCGGCCACTTGATTTCATTTCCCCTTCCGCTGATTCAAGAAGGGCAGTTGTCAGTTGCTGGTAAAAGTAAGTGCACTTAGTACTAGTTAACCGCTTAGGAGTTCTTAAGCCTGTCCAGAAATAGTGTGGTTTTGTTAACTGGCCGTCCCGACATGACCATAGCTGTTTACCGTGGACATTAGACAATAACACAACAACTGTTTGTGCAGGCATAGCAACTATTGTTGGAATATTTAAGTCCAGGTCTAACAAAGACCAGAGTCCAAGGTCCAGGTCTTACATAGTCCAAAATCCAGAGTCCAGATTTTACACAGTCCAAAGTCCAGAGTCCAAAGTCCAGAGTCCAAGTCCAGCCCATGTTTTACATAATGCCCGCGAATTGCGCATATCGTTATTTGGCAGTTTGACAGTAGACAATTAAGATACATTCAAATACACCCGATAAATAATGATAATAAAAAAAAACTTGAGTTTTTAGCATGGCAAAGAAAGCTAGACATGTTCGATTATTTTGGTGTGCCAGATTGTGGCGTGTCGTTATTTTACGGTGCTTAGGTACAAAAGTGCTACCGAAACAGTCAAACGAAGTTGCGCCCCGTAGACGCTCTCCATATATTGGTTCTCCACTTGCAATTATGGACCATTCTCGAAGCTGGGAACAAACCAGCGTCTTCCGCTTGAGTGCGCATGACAGGTAGTCGTATTCGGTCTGAATACATAGGCTCGCCCGCCGAAGCGGGCAAGCCAAAAAGGATATTCGCATTAATAAATTCACAAGGTGTAAACCAGTCCGCCAATTTTCCTTCCTGCAGAGACTGTCCGTCATATTTGGCTTCCACCGAGACTGTCCGCGATCTCTTGCTTCCTGCTGAGATTTCTGTATATGATAAATGGCTGCCTGCAGAGACTGTCCGCGTAATTCTGCTTCCCGTCGAGTTCTCGGAAGGAAACAGAGACACGCGGACAGTCTCGGCAGGGAGCCATTTTTCGAGGACGGTAGTCCCTGCGGGAAGCAAGAGATTATAAGGTATATAAGCAAGGTTTATACCCTGTGGAATTGCTTCTAGACATTTTGGTGTGAATTAGAAATCTTTACTTTTGTGCGGGCAAGACTTGTGTTGGTTAACACATAAAATTTGTTAAAGAGATTTTTTATTGAATTTGTCGGCGCCGGTTTTTAGTGAGGACAGTACATGTTAAAGATAAGCTCTGTTTGCCAGTGACCTTTATGGGACATTAGGCATTAATGTGTTAAAAATTATCATATTTAATCTGTAAAGAAATCTTGTTAAGTGTATTTTCTTTTTACGGGATTAGCTTTATAACCCCGAGATTACCTCAGAAAATGTGTAATGTAGAGATTAAGAAAAAGTTCCACATACTATGACCAAAAGTTCTTATTTTGTGGTAAATCTGTAAGCATATATGATGTGATGTTTAGAATGGCTTCTGCCTTTTCAGTCTTTTTAGTTTGCAACATACGTCTATGCATTTTACGGGGAATTAAGAACAAAAATGAAACTCTTCGTCTAGCTTAACTTGCATAACGCACATTATGCTATACTATGCATGAAAGCAGTCATTTCAAACTCCTGTCTATAATGCTTGCGCCGAATCCTTACTTGAACTCAGTGTCAGGCACCGTGCACTTCAAGTTTTTAAATATTCCATTTCAAATAGTACATGAAGCTATTCCGTACACGCGCGATTTTTATATTACAGTCAACTTTCGATATCTCGATGTCGAACTTCAGCCCAAACTACCGATATCTCAAAGTAAATTTTCTGGTACCAGAAAATTTATTTTAAGATATCAGTAGTTTGAGATAACAGGAGCTGAAATGTAAATAAAAATAGGAAATATGTTCTTTGATATAAGAAGATAATTGGAGGTATCAGTGTTCGAGATATCGCGAGTTGACTGTACAATGAAATTATAAACTCCAAAACCATATACACTGTATTACATTCAGACTTGAATTTCGGGCTGAAAGAAAAAAAAGACAGGGATAAAATTCTTCTCATAAAGGCATTTTATTCTGGAACTGACGAACAAAAAAAGAGATTGTTTGACCTATGAATTGGAGGTAAAGGGAGATGTTGATTGCTGTTACCAGAAACGTTACTGACACATGTATAGTGCAAACTGTTGACAAAATTTCGATACGCAAATGTGTCTTTACTCAAAGACAGCAATGCCATGCCTGTATACTTACAGTTCATCATTGTTCCTGATGTTACTCAGCTTCAACTGTGTTAATCGGTAGAACTGGTCCAGGGGCCTGCCGCTGAAAATAAAATATAAGCTTCTCTCTTATTATATTGTAAAAATTCTAAAAATTGGGAAATAAAAAAAGAACCGTAACTGTGCTAAAAATGGAATAGTTTGGGTTCGAATGCTGTTATATACGTCAAAAGAATGCAGCTGGAAAGGCAAGCAATGTAGACCCGGACCTGACTGCAGTCTGGCCTGGTTCTGCACTGTTTGCTCAGACATATGTGTCCGAATAATTAGAATTTTTACGATACGAGTTTGTGATACAGCTTATATCGGTGTAACCTATTAGGGTTTGGTTTAAACATATTTGAGCCACATGATCACGGGGTATAATCGATTCCGCTAATTTTCGCTTCCTGCAGAGACTGTACATCATATTTGGCTTCCACCGAGACTGTCTGCGATCTTTTGCTTGACTACTGTCATCGAAAATTGGCTTCCGGCCGAGACTGTCCGCGTGACTCTGCTTCCTGTCGAGAGCCTCGGCAGGAAGCAGAATCAGGCGGACAGTTTCTGCAGGAAGCCATTTATCATGAACAGAAGTCTCGGCAGGAAGCAAGAGATCGCGGCGGAAGCCAAATATGATGTACAGTCTCTGCAGTAAGCGAAAATTAGCGGAATCGATTATACCCTGTGATCATGTGACTTCAAACAATGTGGCAGTTTTGTCATTTCATTTGATATTCAGATCATCCTTATCATTTATATCCAGTGATTGATTGGTTGTTTTTTTGGGGTTAACGGCTCTTTGAGACAGTATTTCAGTCTATACCGTGCCATCTCCCAGACAGAGGGAGAAAGAAAAAAGATTTGATATACGAGAGAAAAAATAGCCAAACAAGGCCCACCGCGCCTACTGCATGCACAGCACGCCCTTGTCCTGCTGGGTACCAAATTAGTGGGACGCCCCGGTCTTTTACATCGAATCTGTTGGCTATATGGTTTGGGCCAATTCTATAAACGGCTGATGTGACAAACGCAGGCTCTGATCAGACTGCACTTAAGGTGCAGTCTGATCAAAGCCTTTGCTTGTCACCAATGCCACATTGATTGTTTGAAATCATGTGATGTGGCTCGTTTTGTTTCAGAAATTCACACTAAAATAGAAAACAACACAAAATGAAAGGAACAAAACGAAAGCTGAATATGAGCTTAAAGGGATGACTCTGCTTTAGGTCTTGTCAGAGTATCTGTTACTAAAATGTTCAACGGGACACCAAAATATTACAATTCCCTGGCTTCATGGTTATGATGGAGCACAGAGCACAGAAACTCATTCCGACCGAGACAAATATTTTTGTCAGGTCAGAAAAATAAGCTTACTATTTCACTATCAGCAAAGCACGTATGGAGCTTATCTTCATTTGGCCATCTGGATGTAATCCAATTTAAATAGGCCTATGTAAAACAATTTATGGTGTTTTAGGAAATATGCATCAAAACTCTTTAGATATGATAGAAGGTCTGCTTTACGAGAACATTCAGTCGAATTGTTAGGCGGGCGTTTATCAACATAAAGCACGTTGATGCTCTTGTGCAAATTACTCACACGTTTGAATTTACTGCTAATTGATAACCTGTGCCAAAATTCAATATTTGCGAAGGTATTGCAGTCGTGTTATTCCAGTTTCTAAATATTTGTATAGTAAGTCATTCTATTTAAAATGAATTTGTTAAGGAACACGAATGGTTTACGAAAAAGTATCTGAACATATATTTTCTTCCTGGAACGAGGTTTTACTGATTTCAGGTGCCTTTTTCTCAAAAGAGTGTTTAATTTCTCTAGATCTGGTGTGATAAGCCTTTACCTACTATCGAGCTGTTAAGTTTTGCAGCCTTTTCAACAACATTTCTGCTTTAACGAGCGATTGGGGAAATGGGCGGAATGAAAAAGGAAAAGGTCCAAACTGGAGACGGAAAGCACGACCTAAACAGCATTCTGAGTACAAGATCTTAACCATTCAACAATGGGGCAAACTGTTAACACACAGATCATCCAATCATCAGGAAAGTAACCTAGGTTCGAGGTTATAAAACTTGAGAATAATCTCAAACTTAAAATAAAGCACACTGATTGGCTGCTTCCGAGCATGTGCTCTGAAGCAGCCAATCAGTGTGCTTTATTTTGAGTTTGATGATGCACTCAACTTTTATAAACTCTGGGCCTATTTCAGTTATTGGAGGTGTTACTCTGTAGGCCATTAAGTCTACCATGCAGACATGCTTTATAATGTAGTTTCCTAACGATTTCTGATTAATAATGAATGGATCTGTAGCAGAAGTTTGATCCTGGTAAACAGCAACCACAGATAACAATTGATCTTTCTTTGATATGGAATATCAGATTCTATGACACGCTAGTTTTTGTCTCAACAGCATCGCTGATATTTTGTATTTATAGTGTATGGTTACATCTCCATGTTTCTGCACCCTTTTTACAAAGAAAGAGAACTTTTGTGACTTTACTTTTTCGTTTTCTAATCATTTGGACTTTTTTTATATACTAATCAGTCTTTGAATCGACTGCCTTATAAAATGTTAGAAATTACAGTATGCTTTTCTGTTCAGTTCAGTTCAGTTCAATTCTCTTATCGACGTTACCCAAGTGGCTCAACGGTACGTAACCATAGTTGCACATACTCTGGCTTTCGTCGGTAGATATTGTCAGGGCCACTGATGAGGGTCCATAGAAATACCGGAACGCACCAAAACACCGGAACGCACCTGTATTTACTGAACGCACTATAATAATAGGGTTTTCCTTTACTTGTATGTGGTTTTAAGACTGGAATATTATTGTATGTCATTATTTAGAGGATATAATAAATTAGGTTTTCAATTTGATATACAACTTACAGAAAAAAAGTTTTCTGGTAAAAATGCTTCCTGTTCAGGAATAGAGACAGAGAGTGTATGTAAAGCAGAATTATTATTGTGTCTGTTCTGGTGTCTGTACAAAAGCTTTTTGCTGGGTCAGGAATCATTATTATGCACTCTTTAATTATTCAAGGCCTTGAATGCATTTTATGATCCGTGACACTGAAATGGAAAGTAGCACAGACTCAAGTAGTGTCCCACTGGCCATACAACGTTGAATCAGTATAACAAAATAGGGCTCAAATAATGCTTTTCACCAAATGAGCACTTCATACTAAACCACAAAGCAATATCTGTACGGGAAAACCCTATATAAGTAGTGCGTTCAGGTAAATACAGATGCGTTTCGGTGTTTTGGTCCGTTCCGGTATCTCTATGGACCGACTGATGAGGCTTGAATGGCCGAAACTTCGAAATATGGCCCATGTTCCTTCTTTACTCTTTAAGGTTTCAATTTTACGTTTGCTTCCCCGGACAATAAAACCTTCCTAAAAGAGGATCTATCTTTATTCCTTAAAGATTTTGCACCTTGGAGAACACCTGCTCCTAGGAAAACAAATTAACTCATTGTCTTCCAAAACAATCCCAAAGATCTAGATCCGTCTTACAATACAGATCTAGTTTTTTAAGATTGTTTTGGAAGGGAAACCCCCGGCTTATAACTGAAGAAATAAGGTACACCAGTTGTAGTAAAGACTAACATTGACAAGATGGTCATTTGAAAGCGAAGGACACACAATAACAAATTTAGTTTCAATGAGTCTATTACTTACTACTGTTTTATTTAGGAATGGACTTTCTTTGAGTTCAATGAAATTTGAATACTTGAACCATCTAAGGAAACTTATGATTTTTTGCATTTGATAATGGAATCCATATGCCCAAAAGACATACTTCATTGTACCGATGTCAATATTTTAAATACCCGTATCAAAATAAACAGCACCTCGGTGTGTCAATATTAACATCAAAAGATTTATGTAAACAAATAGTATTATCTTATTCATAGTCAGCAATAATAAATTGTTTTTGCTCACATATAAACTGAGACAAATCAGTCTGGTAGATCTTTTAGCAAAGCAGCATTTAAAAGCATTATTCGATTACCGTATAAACCCTTGATATTGCGGCGTCTTAGGCAGCTACCGTATTCATCCTAATATTTGAACAAACTTACCATCCGACAATTTGTTTAAAAATAACTCTTGAAATGGCAAACAGTGCAACCTTGATCAAACTGCTCCTTTTGGAGCAGTTTGATCAGGGTCTGCACTGTTTGTTTCGGAACCAATGCCCCAACAATTAAAGTCATTGAGGGAACAATTAAACGCCCTAGACAAAATATCTGATTTCAGGATGATAAACAATCAAACTCGACCCACCTGTATTGCCATGTCGGGGCCTTGGGCACAAAAACATCCACTTCCTCCTTGTGACGCCCCGTCCCCCACTCCTTGGGCACGGAGGGTATGTGCTCTGTGGGGTGGAAAAACTGAAGGGATGTCATTTTCGAGAACACCCTTCAAAAGCGACAAATTTCCATTGAAAAATCACATTCGGCGAGTTTAAGGTTGTTCGCACCTACTGTTGCTAGGTTCCTTTGTTACCTGTCGACTTAGTTATTGGACCGGATGTGTATACTCTGGTTCATGAGACGCTTATTGATAATAATACCTATGGGACTTATTGATCCGAAAGATTAGCCATTGTTATAACCTGCGCTACCTGATATTTAAACCAGTCCGACCGAAAATCAAGGGAAATAACAAGAAGTGATTATTTCATTCATAATTTAAAACGATGGCTCAACAGTGTCATTCTTCTGCTCGTGTAAAAAAATATATATGGAATACGCACCCTAATATGAAACGAGGCGATGCGCGGCGTCTCTCCCCCCCCCCCGCCCTCCCCCCCCCCCCCCAACAAAGCTCATCCAAAAAATAGAACATGCGCGGCGTCTCTCCGCCATTTCCACCCCCCCCCCCCCCACAACCCCATGCTCATCCATAAAATAGAACTAAACAAACACGCATTGCAATATGGTTACGTCGGACATTGATATTGAAAATGTGTCACGTTTTTTTATAGCAGGCCTATCGGTCCAATGTGGCAATAGCGAAAGCAAGCGTGGCCTTACAGCTTGAAACTTCATGTTTTAACCCTAAAAGCCCCATTAAGCACACAAAAATTAAAACAAAATCGTCAAAACAAGCTAAAACATCATATTGTAAAGTCAAAGAAAGGGGGGAAACAGTATAGATCCAGATGAGGTGCTTCATCTGCAGCTACTTTCTTTGCAAAATCAACTATTTTCATTGTTAGGAGGAGTTACAAAAGACTGAAGAAATCACTATCAGACATCTCGCTTGTTCTAACGATGAGTCGACTCCCGCTGGAGACGGAAATCTTTTCACCAGTAAATGGGGGTCCACTGAACACAGCCTTTCTAAATCTCCCTCAAATCGCCCTGATATCCGGACTGAAATGCTGTTGAAAAGGACGGAATATCGCAAGTCATCCATTTAATTTTACGTACCACGAAAGCTGGCTAGACGTTGTTGCTCACCAGAAAACATCAGATTAAAAGAATGTGCACTGGTTGGTCTAGTCTCTGCCAAACCATCATTATTGCCCGCTAACCTGTCGCATATTAACATGCCCATAATTTAGCAATGTGATTTGAAACAAGAGCAACATATCCATTCATTTGAAGCAAGAAAAATCTTTAAAAAAGATAATCGGCGCAGATTAAATGGAAGTGTGTTTTATATGTCTCTAGTTGAAGATTTGACAATAACTTTCATGAATAAGTAAGCTATGTCGGTAGGCACCCACAACCGGAATTGTGACACTGGGTAGCGACAACGACCTATTTAAGAATTAAGCTGTCCAATTTAGAATTCCAAACTGGACCGCGGTCAATCTTGGAAATTGACTTGAATTCAAAATAGTTATCAACATGATGATCTGTTTGATTGACATGACACTAACTGGACTGCATTCGCTTTTCCCAAGATGGGGTGAAACACATTTTTCCTTGCGCATACCTCGTGTCGTGATAAAACCCGTCTTATTTCATACGCAAAACACGCGTGTCTAGACTAGACGCATGCGAAATCAGAACAGGGTAGACTACACATGAGCGTAGACCTATCTTGGTGCCTCCTGGTTGCGTATACATACATATTTCGCTGCAGATATTATGGGCTGAACACACATTTTTCCTTGCGCAGGCCATTTGATTCGTGTCGTGATAAAATCAGCCTTAGGGTATATGCAAAACACCTATGTCCAGACTAGGATGTGCACTAACACAATCAGAACAGGGTAGGCGCAATAATTATGCCTTCTGGGAATCAAACGGTGCACTGCACTAACTCTGACAGACTACGCAGTTGCATAGATTTATATTGGTACCCACTGTTTGCGTATAGCGTCAAACATATTCTGCCCGGACAAGGCTCATAACGTTCAACACAAGAGATGAGCATAAAATGCACGTGCAAATATGACGGACCTTTGATTATCTTGATTATCAATGATGTAACCCAAGAGCCGCACCATCGGAAAATTGCCACATGCGACGAGAAGAATCAGCCCAGTTTGTGGTAACATTTATGCGTTCACACTATGCATAAACATTCTATATCATCATACACTGGAGCGCCGTCAAGAGTGCGAAAAGACATGACACTAGTGGGACTGCATTCGCTTTTCCCAAGATGGAGTGAAACACATTTTTCCTTGCGCATACCTCGTGTCGTGATAAAACCAGTCTTAGTTCATATGCAAAACACGCGTGTCTAGACTAGACGCGTGCGCAATCATAACAGGGTAGACAACACATGAGCGTAGACCTATCTTGGTACCTCCTGGCTTCGTATACGTACATATTTCGCTGCAACTATTATCGGCTGAAGCACATTTTTTCCTTGCGCAGACCATTTGAGTCGTGTCGTGATTAAATCAGCCCTGTGGTATATGCAAAAAACCTATGCCCAGACTAGTCTGTGCACTAACACAATCAGAACAGGTTAGGCGCAATAAGTATTCCTTCTGGGAATCAAACGGTGCACTGCACTAACTCTGACAGACTACGCAGTTGCATAGACTTATCTTGGTACCCACTGTTTGCGTATAGTGCCAAACATATTTTTCCCGGACGAGGGTCATAACGTTCAAAGAGATGAGCATAAAATGCACGAGCAAATACGACCTACCCTTGATATTCAATGATGTAACCAAAAAGCTGCAAGATTAACAAAAAATTACCGCAGTGACCCAAAATTTTGGGATAGATGTATCTGAGAAATCACTTTAGAATCAGATCAAGATGTGCAATGCGTCATGTCCTATCAGTATTTTGACACACTGTCGGCTAGTATAAGCACCTGTTTAAATTTTAGAATAATCTAGTAATTTACAGGTGTCCCATTAGAGAGGGTAATTTAAGGTGAGGTGGGAGTAATTGACAAAACACATGATTTTATTCATACTTCCCTGTATTGTACTTTCAGAAAATGTAAAAAAAAGGGGGATGTCGCCATTGTCGTTGTCAAGATATCTGACCTCGAAAACGTCAATTTTCCCTTATTTTCGACACGACGTTATAATGGCGCTCTATGGAAAACGCACTTTTTTGCACGTCTCTCTTGGATAAAAACCCTCATTCTGAGAAAACAAAACACATTTTTGTCTTTAAAAACTAACACAGTATGACCAAATGATAGAAGTTTACATTAAAACAATAAAAATAGTAGGTCGCCGACTTAACTTTTGGGCTAAAGTAATTAGAATGCCCTGCGTGCTGTCTCTTGAGACTGAAATGTTAACGTCGCGCATGGTGACGTTAACGTTACTTTACTTTTCGCGCCACGTATCAACCGTCGCTTATTATAGGATCCCGGCAAATGTGTTTAGGACTTTCGTCACTCATGATTTTCATTCCCGGGAAAGCGAATGTAGTACATTTTCTCTCAATGCATTATCCGTCTTGGCTAACTTTTCTTTAATAATGATAAAAAGGAATCGAAAACATTGCCATTATGCCCTTCCATACAATATACGGGCACCTGAGTTAACACATTCTCTGAAGCAACAACTTTAGGGGGCTTCCACGTGTTATGACATTTGAACAATTCCCTTGTCCCTTGTCGTTTGTACATTGTTAGCGAGTCAAGTTTTCCAGTACATGACCCGACCCAAGAAAGGAACATGTAATATTTCGCACTACGACTGGACCTTTGCGACTCTCTCTCTCTCTCTCTCTCTCTCTCTCTCTCTCTGAAAATGACTCCGCAAATGCAGTTTGAATTCACTTTAGTGTCTAAGAGGTTCATTGAGTCGGTTCTTTGATATACAAAAATGAAGAAATAAAAAAGAGAAAAAGGAAAGAAAGGCAAGAAAAAAGAAAGGCCACAGGTCTTTTAGATTATTGACAGAACAGAGCGTTGAATTATCGTATCAACGTTGATAAAAGGTCCTGCTGATATTGCATTGACGTTGATATGGCTGCCTGGCGCTGTTCAAACGCTAGGAACAGTCTAATTATTACTATCACTGCAATGTGGCCAAATTCTTACTGATTAGTATTTTAAGTGTGGGTGGTATGATAACACCCCATTGCACACAGAATTTCATTATCACATTACCAAGGTCTTGATATGACTGAATTACTGTAAAAAAGGACGTAAAATCTCAGTCCACCAATCCACCCATCCCTCTATCCCGGCGATCTATCTGATAACACCCGAGGAGCCCCGGTAGCTCAGTAGGTTAAGCGCTGGCTTGCTGATCTAGCGGTACCGGATTCGAGAACCGATGGAGGCGGAAATCTAGAATGCGTGGTCGAAGTGTAGACAGTGATCTGACTTCTCATTTCAATTTCATGAGGCGGTGTCGTATTGCATTTGTAATAAAATAATTGCAACAGCAGTTGCGATTTTTGCGATTTCCATCTAACAAACTGATGAGTACGGATGAGAAACCGCCAGAGAAAAGTTTTCCCGCTAGTAGTAACTAGCTATATTTTTTTGCAGTTTCTTTTCTACGACACTTTCTATTTCCTTTTAATTTCACCCAGCGCTCAGCCTCTTTGCATTTTGTAATCGGACCATATAGCACATGTAATCACAAAAGCGGATAATGTTGACCCCATCTTGTTTTTCTCAAATGGAACGTTTGACGTCATTACGTAACGTTGCGACAGAAACTGTCGCATGGCGGCGCTGAATTACTCTTACCTCACCTTAAAACGATGCAAATTGTTTGTACAGCATTACAAGACAACAAACAGGTACATGACGTCGTAATGATGTCGAAATGGGGTCGATGCGACGCCACCAAGCCGCATCGACGTCATTACGACGTCATTTCGACGTCATGTGCCTGCTCGGCAGTGAAGTATTTCCCAGCGGGCACATGCCGTCAGAATGATGTTGATGCGATGTCATCTGGTTGCGTCGACGTCAATGCGACGTCATAACGTTGTGTGTCTGCTGGTTAGTATGTATCAATGTTAAGATCTGATCCGTCTCTGGGCTTTCCTTTAGGTATCTGTTTTTCTGAATCAGAAATATTGGAAGTCTGTCCACAGTCACAACTAATTATTCTAGGTCCACGTTTCATCCGGACTACCAATCCAGGGGTCGCAAGATCGATCCCCCGCTTCTCCGGTCTTTCGGATGAGACTTTAAACCGAGGTCCCGTCTCCATATGACCTCGTTGTTGGTGGGACGTTAAACCCGAGTTCACTCACTCACTCACCACGTTTCATTAACATCGATCTTCAGACGAAGGAAGCAACTCGACAGGGAAAAGAAATAATGCCAAAATTTGTACATATGACCAAAATTGATAAATTCTGCATTTCGGTCACACAAAACTAAAATTGACAAGAAAAAATGTCAGAACTGCTTTTTAAATTTATTTGTTATTGTTTTGTTTCTTTTAACTAGTGCAGAACTTAAATGTACAGAAAATAAGATGTGTCTGCGTTACCATTGAATGTGGCTGGAATATTTAGAGTTGCGCCACGCAAAAAAAGTCTTCATATGAGCATTTGCGAACTGCGCATATGCACAGTCTGCTCAGTAAGTGCATGAAGAGACAAACACGCAACATCTTACTAATTTCAGTGCGTACTACTAGAAAAGGCATTTACGAGGACTACTCTAATGCCCCATTCACATGCGCAGTTTTGCTCATGTAAGTATTTTTTGCATATATGCAAATTTTACTCACGTAAGTAAATTCGTCATGTGAACGCAAATACATACGTAAGCAAATTTGCTTATATGTAAAATTTGCTGCAGGTCTGACTAGGTGCAAAAGTATATTTGCATATAAGTAAATTTACTCCTGGAGTAAATATACTTATGGGTACTTTATTGCCTTGCCATAGCATGGGACGTAGAGGAATTCAGCATCCTTGACTAAAGGTCATCTGCCCAACCACCCAACCCCGCAACCACGTGAACCCCGAACAAAAGCAGGTTATTGTGACCCATTTCTGTGGTTCACTTCCATTTCGCCTTCTCCCATTTCGCCTTTGATTTGCCCCATTTCACCTATTCCCATTTGGCCTACTCCCATTTCCCCGCTCTAAATACATCACTATTCTAGGCTCGCTTACTCAATTTTTTCTTAAAAATGATGATGATCTATATTTATTTTTTTTTATTTTATTTATTTACACTATTATAACAGATTTTAAAACATGCTACATCAAATATTTCATCAAAAATGAAAACAATGAACCAGGCAGTGAGTGGATTTTTCCTAAACTTAAGTTAGATCACTGGGTCAAGCAAAGATCTAATTTTTTGTTAACTTTGACCCCTTTTTCAGGGTCACAGGTGGACACAGAATGGATACTTTTCTATATCATGTATACTCTGTATCTTTTAAATCAGTGAGTGGAGTTTCACCAGCTTTGGATACATAACCCATTGAGACTAGCCAAAATGCGGCTTAGAGTTTGGTGACCTTGACCCCATCTTCAAGTTCACGGGATGACTTACACTGTTAAATTTTCCATAAAAATTAACGTCTCTGAGCTGTCATTAAAGGGAAAAGGTCTGTATTAAATAAATGCCTATGTGTGAAAAAAAAAACAATTCAACGAAAATTTTAGCAAACTGCTGAAAAGTTAATCAGGCGATCTTCACCTTGATTTAAAGCTGTATGCCAAATATGAAGAACCTAGCTTAAGGGGTTCTTTAGATATTTTGTTCACAAAGTTATTCCTATATAAAATGCCTTTGTTCAAGAAAAGGGCAATAACTCAACCGAAAATTTACAGATTATGCTCAAACTTTAATCAGTTAATCTACACTTTGGCTTGTAACTGTATGTCAAATATAAAGATCATAGCTTAAAGGACTCTTCATGTAATTTGTTGGCAAGCTTGTTGCTATCAAAACGCCTATGTCCAAAAAAGGGGGAATAACTAAATAAAAACTTTACAACATATGCTCAGAAGTTAATCAGTCTATCTATACCTTGGTCCGTTACTGTATGCCAAATGTAAACATGCTAGCTTATGCTGCTCTTCAGATTTTTGTTCACAAGGTTATTCCTAAATAGAATGCCTATGTCCGAAAAAGGGGAATAACTCAAACAAAGATTTACGATTTACGTATAAAATACGTATAAAATACATAACTGAAAATCACAAACTGCATACCGTATTGCTCTAGCATGAGATAAGGAGGTGACAATATGATAGACCAGTTAAAGGAAAAAACAACAACAACAAAAAAACAACCCCATGAGTTCGCTTATTTTTCATACTGATCTGTGTATAAAAATTGAAGATCCTATCTCTTACGGTTCTTGACCATATGTAAGGGTAACTTTGTACCATAGGCTTCGATGCACTAGTCGAAAAAAGGAGCATAACTGGGTAAAAAAAATTCATGAATATTTGAATATTTTTCAAAAGTTAATCAGGTCATAAACTCCGTCCTGCAAATAATCATGATCCTAGCATCAGGAGTTCTTGAGATATTTTGTTCACAAGGTTCCATAGGCTAATGCACTACATCGAAAAAGGGGGCATAACTCTAGGGGTTATAAGGGGGAAATATGTGACCTGCAGAAAAAATAATTAAAAAAACAACAACACTTATTCGCTTACTTTTCATACTGATCATTTGATAAAATTTTAGGTTCCTATTTCTTGACTTATAGATGGGTAGCAGACAGATGGATGGACTGACAGGCCCAAACCAATAAGCCCCCACAACTTCTCCTTTTGCATTGCCAGTACATGATAGATTAGTGCATCATCTCTGAACTTTAAATAAATGATTGTTAAAAACTATGAAATTCTCCTAGAACTTAAAATCCATGTGAACGCAAAGTAAATTTGCTCCAGGTAACGTTTACTCACGTGAGGAAATTTACTTATATGCAAATACACTTACGTAAGTAAATCTGTGCATGTGAATGGGGCATACGCAGTGAGGCTCTCTCGTAATAAGGTTTGGAATGAAAGTATTTCACAACTATAAAACAGCCCATAACTGTAAAAGATTTGCTATATGTACACACTGATAATTAGCAATGTTATACTCAAACTAAGTTTTATCCTCCTCTCAATTTTATTTAGAACAAAAAAGGAGGGCACCCAGATTTGGAGAAACAAAATTTCCATAGCTTTCTATTCGGCAATCCCCCCCCGCCCCCCCACACACACACACCCCCCCCCCACACACACACCCACATCAACCATCCACTTGTTTCTTGGTGTACGACAGGGAGAACCTTTTATCGTGCCACTGTTTAAATCTTATTAAACAAGAGCAACATATCCATTCATTTGAATAATCGATATTTTGTTAGTAAGTAGATATACAGGTGAACTGCGGGTTTTTCGAGCGCAAGAAAAAAAAACATTTAATAAAAAATTACAAACATAGTTAATTTCCCCTATTTTTTTCCCTACGTTTTTTCCAGTGAAAATATATACCAAAAGAAGAAGAACTATTGCAGATCTCGACTCCGTTTATATATATGTAATTTTATATTTGAAAGTAATCTCGTGAAATAGATAGAGATACCCCCTGCATGTTTAGTGCATTTTACTATATAAGTATACCATTTGAGGGGTTATGTTTACAACTTAAAAATCCTCCAATTTTTATTTAACATAAAATTATGAAGAAAAAAAAACCAATCAAAAGACTAAAGAAGAATTGAATTTTAAGAATCCGTACTGTGCATAAAAAGCGGTGTTAACTAACTCATGGTTATATGATATCGTATTAAACGTGTCTTTTCTTTACAATTCAATACATTTCCCGCTATTGATTGTGTTGCGACGTGTTCAAGCGAATGATGAGAAATGTTGCGATTGCATATTGGAAAACGCAAAATTTTCTATATATATTTATCTGTTTATTAATTTATTTATATTTTGCTGTCTCCAGACCACGACCAATTTTCAAATATAGTCCATACTTTACAGCTTGATTTTTTTTTTTTTTTTTTTTTTTTTTTGTTTGTTTTTTGTTTTTTCATCCGACAATGAAACTTTTCAGTTCACAACATTCCTAACAGCTGATGCTCTCTTTTCCTCAAATTTGTGAGACATGACAAACTAACATCGACGTTAGTGCAACGTCACTGCCACGTCATGTGTCCGCTGGGTAAGGGCACCTACATGAAGAGTGAGATTCGGTTCTTCCAGTTACCTCTTGTGATGGGATTCTGAACTAATTATTTTACATTTTCAAGAATACAAGACTCTTTTCATTTACCGTAACAAACAGAATATTCATTCAAAGTGGCATTCTTGCAGACCAGTGAACCAGGAAACTATTTGCGTGCAACTTCTATCTTGAAGGTGTTCACAACCAATCGAGGAAACAACGGTGGAATGACTCCTATTTCAGATCAATTTACGAGAAAGCAAGGCGCAGTCGGCGACAGAGACATATGCCTCTATTGGAGAGTAACTGAAATGATAATGAGGCCCCTGTTTTTTGTTGTTGTTTTTCCTCACTGCAAATTCATTCTCATTTGATGAAAACGATGGATAGTTATCATGTCTTCTCATATGGGGTATCATCTGGTAGTAAATGAAAATGGTGAACAAAGCTTGACAGACTAGCTAAAGAGAAAAGCTGGAAAAAAATATCAGTTTTCGCGCGGGAAGTGTGCAAAGTTCTGACTGTTTGCAACAATGACTGTATGGACGATGGAAGATAACTCTTTTTTAACATGGAGCTCAGTAATACATTTTCTTGATGAAAAAATCTTCCCGGCAGGCACATGACGTCGAAACGACGTCATATCAACGTCGATGTGACATGATGACGTCGCCTCGATGTCAGTGCGAGGTCATTAGGACGTCATGTGCCTGGTTTTCGGCCTCATCAAGATTGATGCAAATTATTGCTGGCTAATTAATCAATCTTGTTGGTCTTAGTCTGAGTTTAGTTTGTTTAATATCTGATAGCTGGAAAAATGTTTCTTTGATCATGTGTATATCTGTCTTTATTATGATTTTTTTATTTATTTTTTTTTTGTTGTGTGTCTGTCTCTTTGTCTTTGGTAGGAGTCCCGGTAGGTCAGTGGGATAAGTGCTGGAATACTGATCTAGCGGACCGGGTTCGAGCCCCGCTTAAGGCGAGAATCTTTCCTACCGTAAACAGGGTTCCGTTGCACACTGCCGTTCATTATTGTCCTGATATAACTGAAATACTGTTGAAAAGGACGTAAAATCGCGTCATCCATCCACCCATCTTTGTCTTTGGTATAGTAAATGCAGATGATGTTTACTTTTCAACAGATTAAAATTCCATCCAATTTCAGTTCAGTTCAGTTCAATTCTCCTAACGACGTTCCCCAAGTGACTCAGCGGTACGTAACCAAATTTGCACGCACTTGGCCAAATTCCATCCAACCGGGTGATGGTCTAAATATGCATGTATAGTGTTGTTAGCCAAAGTACATGTATTGCTTATTACGCGAAAAGAACAAATTTCTTTTTTATTTGTAATATTAATTCGCATTCTTAAAGAGCCGCACCCTCGGAAAATCGCCATATGCAACGAGAAGAATCAGTCCAGTCTGTTGTAACATTTATGCGTTCACAACATGTATTAATAATCTTGAGCATCAGAAACTAGAGCGCCGTAAAGTGTGCGAAAAGAAAAGACACTAATGGGACTGCATTCACTTTACCGAGATGGGGCGAAACACATTTTTCCTTGCGCACACCTCGTGTCGTGATAAAACCAGTCTTACTTCATACGCAAAACACGCATGTCTAGACTAGACGCATGCGCAATCAGAACAGTGTAGACTTCAAATGAGCGTAGAAATATCTTGGTACCTCCTGGTTGCGTATACGTACATATTTCGCCGCAAATATTATGGGCTGAACACACATTTGTTCTTGCGCAGACCATTTGAGTCGCGTCGTGATAAAATCAGCCTTAGGGTATATGCAAAACACCTATGTTCAGACTAGTCTGTGCACTAGCACAATTAGAACAGGGTAGGCGCAATAAGTATGCCTTCTGGGAATCAAACGGTGCACTGCACTTACTCCGGCAGACTACGCAGTTGCATGGACTTATCTTGGTACTCACTGTTTGCGTATAACGTCAAACATATTTTGCCCGGACAAGGCTCATAACGTTCAACACAAGAGATGAGCATAAAATGCACGTGCAAATATGACGGACCCTTGATTATCAATGATGTAACCCAAGAGCCGCACCATCGGAAAATTGCCACATGCGACGAGAAGAATCAGCCCAGTCTGTGGTAACATTTATGCGTTCACACTATGCATAAACATTCTATATCATCATACACTGGAGCGCCGTCAAGTGTGCGAAAAGACATGACACTAATGGGACTGCATTCGCTTTTCCCAAGATGGAGTGAAACACATTTGTCCTTGCGCATACCTCGTGTCGTGATAAAACCAGTCTTATTTCATACGCAAAAACACGCGTGTCTAGACTAGACCACAGGAGTCTGAAATTTCGTCAATGAAATAAAAAAAAAATGCAAATTCTACAGAATCGCGTTCATATTTATACATATATGAATTATAAAAACATATCTTTATTATAGTATATATTAAAAACTGGGTGTGATTTTGTAGAATATGCCTTTTTTGGTATTCTATTGACAGAATTTCAAACTCCTTTGACTAGACGCATGCGCAATCAGAACAGGTAGACTACACATGAGCGTAGACCTATATTGGTACATCCTAGCTTCGTACGCATACATATTTCGCTGCAACTATTATCGGCTGAAGCACATTTTTCCTTGCGCAGGCCATTTGAGTCGTGTCGTGATAAAATCAGCCTCGTGGTATATTCAAAACACCTATGGCCAGACTAGTCTGTGCACTAACACAATCAGAGCAGGTGAGGCGCAATAAGTATGTCTTCTGGGAATCAAGCGGTGCACTGCAGTTACTCTGACAGACTACGCAGTTGCATAGACTTATCTTGGTACCCACTGTTTGCGTATAGTGCCAAACATATTTTGCCCGGACAAGGCTCATAACGTTCAAAGAGATGAGCATAAAATCACGTGCAAATATGACCTACCCTTGATATTTAATGATGTAACCAAAGAGCTGCAAGATTAACAAAAAAATTACCGCAGTGATCCTAAATTTCGGGATTAATCTATGATGGGGTTGAGGCCGAGACAAGGAAATCTCCGGCAAGTTTTCAGATTATTTAGTCTTATGCGAGGCTTGCCGAGCATAAGACTTAAATAATCTGAAAACGAGCCTGAGATTTCCTTGTCGAGGCCTTAATCCCATCATTGATTATTTTTCTCACCCATTATATTTTATGAAACAGAAATTTCATTGAATACCTTTACTTCTTCTTGAGGCCATTACTATAAAGTTCAAGCTAATTTTCTATTAATAGATATGACATGTGTGTTAATTTCACCTTGTGAATGCATTTTTCATGACTGGCAGCTAATCAAAACTCTACAGTGACACCTCATGCACATCATTTGCTGTCAATTTCATTTTGCATGCAATTTACATGACAGGTAGCAGCAAGTTGATTTGTTGAATTTAAGTTTGTAATTAATTGGGCTGTACTATAGCAATGACTGACATTTTGAGACACATAGGGCACTTAATGCTTCAATACCGCCGAAATTACCGATATCGACTTACGGGTTAATCCGAGCGCTTACCTGTTCTAATAAAGCCGACTTCTGTACACAATTAAAGTCCGTTCATTAATTCTGAAACTGGGTTTTTCGCTGCTCATACTTTAATAACATAATCAATCCAGGTAAGACTGTTCATAGTGATAAAGCTCGACTTCCGCCGATTTCTCATCAAGGCCTCGTGAATCTTAGCCTGGCGTCCGATGCTGCAGTTACGTGCATGAAACGGCAAATTTCAAAAACCCGTCCGCAAACTAAGACCGTTTGATGAAAATTGACAGTCTAAAGTCATACATATTCACACACATTCCACGTGGGTATCACGCTGGTCATTCGGGTAATAAGTGTTGGTCCTCCAGCAAAGTCACACGAAGGATGATTCCAGAATTTCAGGAAAAAAAAAGTTTTGAAGTCCGGCTACATTTTTCTAAATTGTCTGCAATGCTTGCTTTTTGCGCAACAAATGCTTATTGTATGGGTTACTCAAGGTTTTGCACCAGTTTCTCTGTTGAAAAGTACTTGAGGGTTTTTGGTTTTATTATGGTCAGCCATAACACCAGAGGAAATTAACGATATGGCTTTCCATCTCGTTTCATCCTCCTGACATGTAGTGACATCTTGTGGTAAAAATTTAACTTATGTTATGGTAAGCCATAATGTCAGTTCATTTAAAGTACATGGTTAACCATCACAAATGTGCGTGATGGTAATCCATAAGTCTCCAGATGTATTTTGAACACTCATTACGAGTCAGTTTGAACACAGAGTTCCGCTAAAGCCGGTGCTAGGCGTGGCCAGTGTTGCACCATTACATTACTGCATATGAACCTACTCAATTAAACCGAGTCTGCCATATTCCTTGCTTCCAAAGGCTCTTCATTCAGACCTCAGTGTATTTGTTTGTGACAGTTTGAAAATAGTGTTCCGCTGAAACCGATGCTAGTGGAGGTGGGCATGTCCAGAGACTAGGGTGGAGGTTTGGGTTGTGGATTGAAGGTGTGTGTTTAGGACGGGTGTCATGTCGAGGGGTAGGAGTTTGAGTGGTAGACTAATTGAGGGGACGGGTTGTTGGTAGTGTGGGGGATATTATATTATTTTTAGAGGGGATAGGGTGAGGGGAAGAGTAGACCGACTGAAGGCAGCTCTAGTAAGTTTGAGAGGTGGACGATTTTGTCCTTGTATTTAAAGGCGCCATTGCTCTATCAGCATGAAAAATTTTGTCGTGAGGTATCGTTGCCAGCTTCTCACTATAGCTTCGTCAGTGTAAATGATGGTGATTAGCCAAGTTTAACAAGTAAAACGTCCTTGAGTTTCACATAAAAAGGTTGAAAAATTATCTGGGTCATTTTAGTTGGCACTATAAATGATCTACTTTCGATTTCATCAATTTAAATAAAACGGTAAAAATACAATGTACAAGCGTTGTGCCCGTATCACTGTCCCGTTTTTGTTTATATTGCATCGCTCAATGGGGAATCAGAAAAGGAAAACTATATCTTCTGGAGCGATTTGTTCTTTTCAAGAAAAATACTTTCCAAACTTTTTGCCAGTTATATGGATCGCACATCAACCCCCATTTTATCATCGACCGTTAAAGGGTTGAAGCGTTTTTCGTAATGATTTGTGTTTTGACGTAATTACCACTGATAAGCCTATGGAGACTTTAATTTTGCAATTCTAACTCAATATTGGTAATATATGTTTTGAAACTTCAGAACTTTATTAGATACTGCTGAATGCTGTTACATTTTCGTTAAAATAGCGCCAGTGAACATCATTACGTCGCACTGACGCGTAGACGTTGTTTGCCGGTGGCGAAGGACTTTGATGAAACACTGAAAACCTTGTCCAGTGTGAATTTATGCGGTGTGATCAATTTCAAATCGAGTCAGAATTACGCGGATGTTTAGCTTGTTGTCACGCTGACTGATTTTCCACGCGCAGAACATGTGTTAGAATACTAACCCCACCCGTACACAAAACTATTTATAGCGACCACTTTATATGGTATTAAAAGGCGTTTCCAACCTGTCCGATGGACTTAGTCCCGGATTGAAAATCTGCTATTTGCACTTTTGTGCAGGTAAGCCCAGGATCATGAGAAGGGATGAGTCAGGGCACACGTTGATGAGAAATCGGCGGAAGTATAGCATTATCACTATGCAAAGTCTTACCTGGATTGATTAGATAATAAAAGTATGATCAGGAAAAACCCAGTTTCAGAATTTATGAACGGAGTTTAGATAGGAATGTAATGTAAAACGTAATATTAAACACATATTTGATATTACGACAATTTTTTATGTCATATTCTTTCCTTGTTAATATGATGCAAAAATAATTAAAATAACTTCATGTTTTGTATCTTCCATCGGCTTTTGAAATTCGAAGCTAATCAAATGGAATCATACATGTTTATATTGAGCTTTTTGAGCCTAGGCCGAGATAGCAGGCCGAGATAGAAAAATCTCAGACACCTCTAGAAAGGGATATTAAAGTCCAATGGGTGAGAAAGATGTATCTGAGAAATCTCTTTAGAATCAGATCAAGATGTGCAATGCGTCATATCCTATCAGTATTTTTGACACACTGCCGGCTAGTATAAGCACCTGTTTAAACTTTAGAATAATCTAATAATTTAAAGGTGTCCCAATAGAGAGGGTAAATTAAAACGATGTAAATTGTTTGAACAGCATTACAAGACACCCAACAGGCACATGACGTCATAATGATGTCGAATTGGGGTCGATGCGACGCCACCAAGCCGCATCGACGTCAGTACGACGTCATTTGGACGTCATGTGCTTGTTGGGCAGTGAAGTATTTCCCAACGGGCACATGACGTCAGAATGACGTCGATGCGATGTCATCTGGTTGCGTCGACGTCAATGCGACGTTTTAACGTTGTGTGCCTGCTGGGTAGTATGTATCAATGTGAAGATCTGATCCGTCTCTGGGCTTTCCATTAGGTATCAGAAAAAAATAACGATATTTGAAGTCTGTTCACAGTCACACTAATTATTCTAGGTCCATGTTTCATAAACATCGATCTTCAGACGAGGGAAGCAACACGACAGGAAAAAGAAATAATGCCAAAATTTGTACATATGGCCAAAATTGATACATTCTGCATTTCGATCACACAAAACTAAAATTGACAAGAAAAAATGCCAGAACTGCGATTTATAATTTATTTGCTATTTTTTATTTGTTTTAACTATTGCAGAACTTAAATGTACAGAAAATTAGATGTGTCTGCGTGTGTGTTTTACTGCCCAAATATAAGTATGTGCTACATAGAAATTTTGGCATGCATTTATTATTCTTACGGGCCACCAGGGTTCATCTCCCATAAAGTGCAGGTTACTATGATGCTTATGTGGGTTTCATCTGTTTGGTTGAAGGTACATCATTGTAGAGTCCGGATGCGCTTAAACAGGAGAAAAAAACGTTGAGAGAAAAGTATTTTCCTTCGCACAGCTTAGAGATACATGTATATTCATCGTTAAATTGTTGGAAGAAAACTCAAAGAAAAAAATAATAAAACTAGAAAATAAAGAAAAGCAGACAAAAGTCTGCAGCACCCGGTATTCCCAGGCGGCACCCATCCTGTACTAACCGGGCTCGACTTTGCTTAATTTTGGTGATCGGACGAGAACCTGTGTTTTCAACGTGGTATGGCCGTAGACAACAACGTACCTTACAAAGTGTACTTTTGAGGGTTTGAGATAATATCCCGCAGTTTTTACTGCTGGGACACACATTGCAGGCCTAGCAGAGTAGTCGTATCAGGATCTTCGCTGTTTGCAGTTAAGTCTCATCAAGCCAGCGGACACAAAAAGTTGAACCATAATTGAATCAATGATGAATCAATGTGATCCAATGTTTTGTGACCATCGATTAAACTATATCAAAACATCTTCAATAAGCCTCTTTATTACTGAGTACAAATTTGCGCCTCATATGATCAGCTTTGTCAAAAGTTACATGTAACCATCACTTTTACGTTAATTCAACGTCATAGTAACGTTTAATTAACGTTAATGACAAGCCGTTGTTTCACCGTTGTGTGTCAGCTGAGCATGAGAAAAAAATCTGTTACCATTGAATGTGGCTGGAACATTTTAAGAGTTGCGCCACGCAAAAAAAGTCTTCATGAGCATTTGCGCATATGCACAGTCTGCTCAGTAAGTGCATGGAGAGACAAGCACGCAACATCTTACTAATTCCAGTGCGTACTACACTTTTCTGACTAGAAAACGCATTTTACGCAGACTAGTCTAAGCAGTGCAGGCTCTCTCGTAAAAAGGTTTGGAATAAAAGTATTTCACACCTATAAAACAGCTCATAACTTTAAAAGATTTTTTAAGTACACACTGATAACTAGCAATGTTATACATTCTGATGGAAGCTACACGAGTTTACAATGCATCTATATTTAGAAACTGAAAGTACAAATGTTGCGTATTTTAAAATACCTTTTTATGAGGAAAATGAAATCGGATCTATGTCTTAAAAACCGAAATATTCAAACTAAGTTTTATTCTCCTTTCAATTTTATTTAGAACAAAACAGGAAGGTACCCAGATTTGGAGAAATAAAATTTCCGTATATTTCTATTCTGTAATCCCCCTATCCTGCCTTGAACGCCCCTCTCCGTTCCTATCCCCAATTGCACCCCCCCCCCCACACACACACACACACAAACACACATCCTTATCAACCATCCACTTTTTTCTTGGTGTACGACAGGGAGAACCTTTTATCGTGCCACTGTTTAAATCTTATTAAACAAGAGCAACAAATCCATTCGTTTGAAAAATCGATATTTTGTTAGTAAGTAGATATACTGGTGAACTGCGGGTTTTTCAGGCAAACAAAAACAACATTTAATAAAAATTTACAATTATAGTTAAATTCCCCTAATCATTTCTACTTTTTTCCAGTGAAAATATATATCAAAAGAAGAAGAATTATTGCAGATCTCGACTCCGTTTGTATAAAATATGTAACTTTGTATTTAAAAGTGATCTCGCGAAATAGATAGAGACACCCCCTGCATGTTTAGTGCATTTTACTATACAAATATGCCATTTGAGGGGTTATGTTTACAACTTAAAAATCCCCCGGCTTTTTATTTTCAACGTTAAAATAATTAATTTTATTTTTTGATTATTGTCTAGAAGCAAGATAGCATAAATATTTCTGAAAAAATATTCTTCTAAGCAACAAGAAACAAAAAAGACAATGTCTTTCGCCATCAATTTCTCACAGACACGATCCGTAACCCTTCTGCAGCTCAATGGCTAAAATCTTTCTATCCTTCATCTTACTCTGTTTAATAACATATTGCTTTATCATCCTCTGCATTTGGCTGTGCAGGGTCCTGTCATCGTCGGTCATGGTGGGCTAGTGCGGTCTTTCGTCTTGGGTGCGGTCCTTTAGCGACCCATGTCACTCTGATGATCGGACTGCCAGGGACCGTATGAAGGATTGCTCCTGAGCTGGCTTGCGTGGCCTGTGCCATGCGAGGCGCTGACGGGATTTTTTTTCAGTCCAAGGTATATGATGATTATCATATTTGATTATCATATTCAGATTCTGATTATTTAAGTAAGTACTATTCATTTATTCTTCCTTATTCTGATTATCTTACTTACTCTTTACTCTACTATATTTGTTGTTTAAATGTACATTTTTTTCTATGCCGTATGATGTAGTTGTCCACTTAGCAGTATTGTATGTACACCTTACTGGGGCGGACCGTAATTAATGTTGTTAGAACTTGTGGTCCAACCCATTAATCACGAGGACAGTGAAATATGTTTAGAAAAAGGGCTAAATTCTTTATACAGTCGGCTACCATCTCAAAATTTAGTTTTCCGTTACTAAACTGAAATGCTTCTAAACTGACGTCAACGAGGCTGACCATGTTAACTGAGATGTTCCTACAAACCTTTCACAAGTGCATTTTACTTCACCAGACAAACATGCATATGTGACTAATAAGCAAAGAAATAACCTAACATGTTCCTGATTTTGGCATTTTTTGAACAGGATGCAATTTTTTTACGTCAGACCCAGTCCATTTTTTCCGTATACCGAACCAAAGCATTTGAGCCGTGACGTGACAAAACCAACAAAGTGGTTGTGCGGCCAGCGTAGACTCAGATCAGCCTGGGCATCCGCCCGGTCTGATCAGAGTCTTCGCTGTCCGCATGAAGCTAGCTTAGACTCTCAGCTACCCATTAAGCACTTAGCGAAGAGTCTGATCAGACTAGGGGGATGCCCAGGCTGATCTGAGTCTTCCCTTGGCGCACAACCACATTGTAGATTTCCTCGTGTCGCGGCTCATTTGTTCCAGTATTTTGTCAGTGTGGCATCTGGTGTCCAAAATACTAGTTTGTCCTTTAGTTTAGTATTTCACTCGAGCAATAAAAATGAAATAGAAAAAGAATGTATTTCACTGGTACTCCATATGATATTTCATAGAGGGCTTGACGGAAATGCATTTTTCTTTTCTGGTCTGCAAGCCTTTTGCTTCCACAGTTATGCCCCCTTTCCAAAAAATTAAATGAAAATTTGTTCCAAAATCCTGGGAGAAAATGTTGGAGCTAGGATGCTCATATTTGTCATACTTTAATGGTTAAAATGTAGATCACCTGATTTAACTTAAAGGCTTATTTTGTAAATATTTGACAGAAATATGCCCCTTTGTTGACTTTGACATTGTTCCAGCATTTGAACCAATTAACATCTAGGTATTCTTGTAGTTTTTAACCCATTGCATTCGGGGTATTTTTGTCGTCTGCTGAAATTGTTGTCTGCATAAAAAATGAAGAATATTTAGACAATATCGGAATAACTAACTCTTGTAGAAATGATGTCTAGGCAGCAAACAGTTTGGGTCTCAGATCAGGCCCCATGTTTGTAGGGCCTGATCTGGATCCAAACTGTTTGCCCAGATACCCCTAAAGAGGTATCCCAACTGGAATGGGTTAATGAATGAATCATTCTGATGATGGTTATATTCTCTTGCTTTCATCATTGACAGAGTTATGCTCCTTCTCTCTTTCATATATAACCATGATTTTTATGGGTTATCCATTACTCAATGAATGTAATTGCTTTGGCCTTGAGGTTTCAAAGATGGATAGTTCTGCTCCTAAGACAGTAACTAAAAGTGTATGGAGACATCTGTTTTTGTCAGCCATTTTTGCAAAGGGAAGCAACTTGTATGATAGCCTGTTTGCTCCCCTGGACAACAGCACCCTTCCATAATGTTTCTCAACATTTGCTTCTCAAAAGAGCAAATTCCTTTCTTAAACAGACACTGTTAATGAACTGAAAAATTATTTTTTCTAGTATGAATTACCTCCCAGGATTGCCACTCATCCTCCTGTTCAAAATTCCCTGACTTTTCCCTGATTTTCTCCTGACAATATCCAATTTTACATACCCTTTTATGGATACAAAAAAAGATAAATTTGAATGCCCTTTAATTTCACTATTTTAAGGTATCACTTGAAAATTGGGGATTAATTACTCTTAAAGGACAGAATTTGCTCCCCTGGGAGCAAATTCTTTACTTTAAGGGTAATCCATAATCAGGAGGGAGATATATGGATTATCTTTCCTGAAAGTATATCTTCTTCCCTTGAGCAGAATATGTAGATTTTCTTAAGCCTCCCAAAGCTATTAATGTTCAATTTCCTGACTTTTCCCTGATTTTCAAGTCCTTCCAAAATTTCCTGGAATAGTCACTGAATTTCCTGACTTTTTCCTGACCTGGAAAAAGCAATTTTTCAGATTTTTTTCCCCTGACTGTGCCAACCCTGAGTTCCCACTTATGTAAGATGGCTGAATCAAAAGCCTATCAAAAGCTGTATAGAAGATGGACAATGTACATCCCAATCATCTAATTGTAATGGCAATTACCTTGTGTTTCAAAGGAAAAAAAAATCGAACCAAATAAGAAAATCAGATATATACGAGGGTTGATCCAGAAGTAATGTCACTGCAGCTATAAAATCATGTAGAATAAAGGGAGACCAATAACATTTCGTATCCAGGTACCTTAATCTATTTGCATTATGGGCTGAAAATGTCATAGAAATACAGTGCACAGTAAGTGAGATATCGATATAGACAGAAGGCATGGTAACGAAACGCGCCGCACGTCAATGACGTTGTTGACGCACCAGACGAAATTTCGATATTGTGTCATGTCCAAAGTAGTATATTCGCTGTTCCAGCATAGTACTAATGTCTCTTCACCCATGTTTATCTCATCTTTAATATTACTTGAAGGTCCCCGCAACTCAATTTTAAGAATTTTACACAATATTCGAATTTCAGAGCATTGATCTTCATATATGGGGTCCAAACAAGAGTGACGTTTTTGTCTGACATTGCACATAAAGGTCTTCCCGTTTTCAGACTATCCTCTAGCGACTCATCTGCACGCGTATCGCGTTTATTGTAGCTTTAAACAAGCCTCATAATAACTGCTATTTCACCACATGTCTAACTAAACAGCCCAAGAGTCTCAATGGTGATATTCAAAATCCGAGGCAAAACCGCACATATCAGCTGACGCGTTTTTGTCTGAAATCAGCATTTTTACTCTCGGCAGTAACAAGCATTAGCGCTAGCTAGCAAACTTCAAACTGCAGTGACGATATTAAAATTTCAACAGTGGGTGACAGAAATATATTTCGTCATCGTATCAAAGTTTCATCTGATTTAGCGCGTTAGTTTGATTTTGATATGTGATTGCCTTTGAAAATTATGATCAGGTAATTAACGTTATTCTGACGTGCGGCGCGATGGCGTCGGTCGCATACTTTGAAAGTCTATATAATTGGAAAGAAAAAAGATTCCAATTATATATTTATTCTGTAAATCAGAACTGAATTACAGTGCAGCTTGATATGATTTTTATAATAATGCTACGATGAATAAGCGCGCAGTGGACACTGTGACATTACTTCTGGATCAACCCTTGTATATATATATCGTCTTAAAAGTCCAATGTTTATGTCCTTAAACACAGATGCCCCACACTAATACCCTTAAACACAGATGCCCCACACTAATACATTTTGTGAAATGAAGCTATTTACCTGGACACTATTCTGAAATGAAGCCATGTACCAGGACACTGTTTGCTAACAGAAATTTCTATGCAGCATACAGTAAAACTGAAAACGTTCACCAAAAGCCCCTAAAACTAGAAATGGACTCACTTAAATAATAAGGATGGACAAGCCCACTGGTAAGAAAGGTTTAAGACCTAAACAAGAATTCGGTGGAATGCGGTGAGTCGCCTGTCAGCACTTTGTGAAACTGACCTAAACGCAAAAACTCGACAAAGTTTACACCGCCGCCGACAATGACACCGGAAAAGCAATACATATGTCTCGCTTCTGCTTCGCAGGCAAGCTAAAAAAAGGAATACTTCTAAATCATTCACAATTTTATTTTATTGAGATCATGAACAATCATAAAATGAGCTGCGACACAACAAAACCAACAATGTGGTTGTACGTCCAGCGCAGACTCAAATCAGTCTGGGCATCCGCCCAGTCTGATCAGAGTCTTCGCTGTCCGCAAGGAGGTAGCTTAGACCCTTAGCTACCCTTTGAGCCCTTAACGAAGATCCTGATCAAACTGAGCGGATATCCAGGCTAATCGGAGTCTGCGCTATGCGCACAACCACATTGTTGGTGCCGCAGCTCAAATATCTAGTACAACTAATAAATCATACAAGACTGAATATACATTGCATTAACATTTTGTTTTCAAATACAAATACTATACTCAAGAGACATATTAAGTAACATTTTCATTTTTCATTTTTCTCATAACAATATCATAAGGAATATATGTATTAATGAACTGTAAAAATTCTACGCATTGGGAAAGATAGGTCTGAGCAGGAAGTGCAGACCCAGATCAGACTGCTCTTACAAGGAGCAGTTTTGTCACGAGTCCACACTGATGGCCATTCCATCTGCATCCTTTGGATGCATCAGTGCATTGTAAAACCATATTGGTCTATATTTAGGACAAGTAAGGTAATTTTTGCGTGTCCCAATTTTTAGAATTTTTATACTATTAACTTGCCAAAGCCAGCCACACTAATAAATTCTCTCTAAGAAGAATATTGATATGTCTCAAAAAGATGCATGCCCAGAGCTGAACATACCATGGAGTTTTGAAGATGAAAGTTTCTGAAATAATAATTGAGTGTCATGCAACAAAACCAACAAAGTGGCATGTGCCCCCATCAAAGACTCAGATCAGCCTGGGCATCCGCCCAGTCTGATCAGAGTCTTTGCTGTTGGCACAGAGGTAGATAAACCCTCAGCTACCCTATAAGTGCACAGCAAAGTCTCTGATCAGTCTGGGGGAACGCCCAGGCTACTGAGTCTTCCCTGGGCAAACATACACTTTGTTGGCTTTGTCATGATGCGGCTCATATTTCCCTTATTTCTTCAAAAAAACATTTGAGCCATGACACGAGAAAACCAACAAAGTGGTTGTGCGCCCAGCACATACTCAGATCAGCCTGGGCATCTGCCCAGTCTAATCAGAGTCTTTACTGTCCGCATAGTGGTAGCTTAGACCCTTAGCTACCTTTTAAGCGCTTAGCGAAGAATCTGATCAGACTGAACGGATGTACAGGCTGGTCTGAGTCTTCGCTGGGCGCACAACCACTTTGTTGGTTTTCTCGTGTTGCGGCTCATATTGTGACCTTATTCGAATTGGCTCAGACAAGGTCAGAGTATATTTTCGCATGAATATCATCAAACCCAGCTCAACTGTAGCTTGGGACTTTTGCAGTCTTTCTAGCAAACACTAATCTAATACGGTCAACTCTCAATATCTCCAATTCAAAGGCTATCTCAAACATCTGATATCTCAAAATAGATTTTTCGGTCAAAGAAAATTTACTTTGAGATACCAGTAGCCTGAGATAACAAAATGTCAAAATATAATGAAAACCATGAAATATATCCGAACGATATTTTTTATACAAAGGATACTTTGAGACAACAGTGTTTGAGATAGAGAGAGTCAAGTGTATGCCATAAAAGGAGAATATGGGCATCAAAACTACTTAAATAGGGAAGCTTCCAATCAAACTGTACTTAATCATCTGATGATATTGTGCTTCATCTGCTTTTTGTATTCTTTTTTTTTTTTTTTCATTTTCTAGTAAATATTAAGCACACCAGTAATTTCAAATGCTCTAATAATCTTGAAAAAGATATCAAGCTACAGTGGTCATCTTGATCATACTGACCTTTGGGTAATCCTTCAGTCTACAGTTTGAACTTTTTTGTATAAGCACTTCTGTTTGAATAGTGTGGTATATATACTGTACATAAGAAAACCAACATAGCGGTTGTGTGCCCAGCACAGGCTCAGATAAGCCTGGTCATCCTCCCAGAGTGATCAGACTATTTGCTTAGCACTTAAAGGGTAGCTAAGGGTCTAAGCCACCTCCATGCCAATAGCAAAGACTCTGATCAGACTGCACAGAAGCCCAGGCTGGTCTGAGTCTTCGCTGGGCACCACATGCCACTAGTTGTTTTTTTTTTTTTTGTGCCGTAGCTCAAATGTTCACAGTGTATTAATCTTCCTAAATTTTGTGGCTAACCTAAATGTGCCAACTTATAGAATCATAAGAAAACATGACATATATGCAATTTTTATGTCTTATATTGTGATACAGCAAACTTTTGGGATATTACCTTCCTTAATAGTGTGTGGCTCAAATGGGAAACCATAATAACTGGGCTATAAACCAGGTCCCAGTTGTTCAAAGTATCGTTAGCTTAACAAGCTCGTTAAAAGGTCAACTCATTAAGTGTTTTGCAACTTTATAACCAAATACAATGATATTTTTTGTTGAAAATATGTGAGAAGCTTTTGCACTGCAAAAGCTTCACACATATTTTCAACAAAAAATATTGGCGTATTTGAGATATTAACATTTGAAATTTTAACGTCACGTTAACTAACGACGTCGTTAGTTTTGAACAACTGGGCCCAGGATTCTCCCATTCCAGAATGACCCTGAATATTTATAGTGTTCTTGTGTAACTGTGATACAAGATGGGTTTTATCTCTTCCAAAATAACTCTAGAAATTTAGGTGTCTTATTAGACAGATCTAGATTTTTGGGTACTGATCTGGAGTTTTGGCAAGGGTTTTATTAACCATTAGTCCGTTGGTCCTGGACCGGTGACTTTTGGGCATGACCAGTTGATGTCTTTGGTAGCTGGTCTTGTAGACCAACTGATTTTGAAATTAAATGAAAACACACGATAACAAAGAATAGCCGAAACATCGGGAGGACCACTTAAATTGTGGATAAGTTGGTCCTGTGGACCACCAGTCATTCAGTCCTTAGCAAAATCCCTGTTAAAAATTTGGGTTGTTTTAAAGAGAGCCCAATGCCCTTCTCCATCTTATACACTCCTCCACCTTATAACTAAATACAATGACATTATGATAAAATACCATTAAAAGTTTCTTGATAATTGTTCAATATCACAGTTATAGCACATGCTTTTTGTTGAATAGCTGACTAGAACCTTTTTCTCATCTCCTGTAAAAATATAAATAATAATGATTATAGCTTGATTAAGGAATGAATTCAATTTTTCTCACATTTATCAATGTGTAAACTACATTGGGTCACATGCAAAGTGAATGAACCCCAAAGGGGTTCATGTAAACTTTGCTAAGGGGTTCATTCACTTTGCACGTGACCCAATGTAGTTTACACTTCCATAAACCTCAGAAAAATTAAATTCATTGCTTATATTTACATTGGTTTCAATCAAAACCTTGATAAAAAATCTTATATAAGCGCTAAAATTGAAACAGTAAAACATGTACCCACAGTTTTTTCTGCTAACAGCGGAACAGCGTGAATGACGTAATGGCGTCGCTGACGTCCAATCAGATTCTAGCGAACCATTGTTTATTTTGACATCGCGTGACTCAATGTAATTATTGGAATGTAAACTACATTAGGTTCCCATGGTTTACTATAGGGCTTTTCTGTAAATATACCAAGAACGTAAATGTTGACAAATACACTTTTAGGTGAACAGGGGCCGTATTCATAAAGCCACTTAAGTCATAGCTATGCTGTTGCTAAGGCTAAATACCTATAAAGGAGATTCCTTACAACTATGAAATTTTGTCTGGAGGAACAGTCTTTGTAAGACTGTTCCTCCAGAGCAAATTTCATAGTTGTAGAGAATCTCCTTCATAGAAATTGAGCCTTAGCAACAGCATGGCAACGACTAAAGTCGTTTTATGAATACAGCCCCAGGTACACTTTCAGGGGAAGCTACTCTTCACCTCTGTTCTCAATTGGAGTCAGCTCTTACAGATTAATAGAATCTATAATGAGGTTGAGGCCAAGACAAGGAAATCTCAGGCAAGTTTTCAGATTATTTAGTCTTATGCGAGGCTTGCCTCGCATAAGACTAAAATAATCTGAAAATGAGCCTGAGATTTCCTTGTCAGGCCCCAACCCCATCATTGATTATTTTTCTCAGCCATTATATCTTATAAACAGAAAATTCATTAAATACCTTAACTTCTTATTGAGGCCATTACTATAAACTTCAAGCAAATTTTCAATTAATAGTTATGACGTGTTAATTTCAACTTGTGCATGCATTTTTCATGACTGGCAGCTAATCAGAAATCTACAGTGATACCTCATGCACATCATTGGCTGTTAATTTCATTTTGCACACAGTTTACATGACAGGTAGCAGAAAGCTGATTTGCTGAATTTAAGTGTGTAATTAACTGGGCTGTACTATATAGCAATGATTGGCTTTTTGAGACAGCTTTCTGAGCCTAGGCTGAGATAGCAGGCCGAGATAGAAAAATCTCAGACACCTCTAGAAAGGGATATTCTTGTCCAATGGGTGAGAGTATTTCTCACCTTTGGACAAGAATATCCCTGTCTGATATTTTTCTATCTCAGCCTGCTATCACAACCTTGGCTCAGAAAGCTGTCCCAAAATGTCAATCATTACTACAGTACTGCCCAATCAATTACACACTTAATTTCCACAAATCCACTTGCTAGCTATCATGTAAATTGCATGTAGAAGATGAAACTGACACCAAGTGATGTGCAGGAAGTGTCACTGTAGATTTCTTAATTTAGCTGTCAGTCATGAAAAATGCAAGCACAAGGTGAAATTAACAAACAGGCAAACTATTAATAGAAAATTAGCTTCAAGTTTATAGGAATGGCCTGAACAAGAAGTTAGGAATTCAATGAATATTCTGTTTTATAAAATATAACGGTTGAGAAAAATATCCAATTATGGGGGTTGAGGCCTTGACAAGGAAACCTCAGGCTCGCTTTCAGATTATTTAAGTCTTTTGCTCGGCAAGCCTCACATAAGACTAAATAATCTGAAAACTAGCCAGAGATTTCCTTGTCGTGGCCTCAACCCCATCATAGATTTTATTTATCTTTGTCAATTATTATGAGTATTATTGTGCTAGACAGACTTGTTTCAATATATATATGTTCTACTGTGTTAGATAACAGTATTTCTTTGTCAGTTGTAAATCAAAGGCAAATTCTTTCCTTCGAGGGATGACCTCTTTTTGTAAACCTTTCACTGTCCAGGGAAGCAAACAGGATGTAAAAAAAATGTTTCCAGTTTTAACAAATGCATTGCAAGCAGCCTTCAGAGCCCTAGATAAGAGGGAGTATTTGGTGATAATTAGGGATAATTTTTATTAATTCTTGATAAAAACATATGCTGTCACCCCCCATCTGAACCGTCTCGACGAGACGGTTCAGATGAGGGGTCACAACATATGGTTTCAATGAGAAATAAAGAAAATTATCCCTCAAGTATCATCAAATACCCCTCTTATCTAGGACCCTGTTAGTTCCTTATAAAATTGCTGGGTCTGATACTAACCTTCTTCTTCTCCTGAAGAAATAACTGAGCACCAGATGAACTATCACAGGCCAGATTAGAACAAAGAAAGCTGTTCTACCCGTGGGACTAGAAAATGGCCACCATGACTGCTGAAATAGACCAAAATAAAATTGATTAGTTAGTTGGTTGGCTGGTTATTTTGGGTTTAACGGCCCTTTGAGACAGTATTTCAGTCTATATCGGGCGGAAAATATAATTAATTTTGTCGCCGTTTTATCAAATGTCGCTGCCTTTATTAACAGCAAGTTAAAACTGAAAGACAAAATAATGACTAGAAAAATCAACAAAAAGGCTTCCTTTATGACCACCATATTTATTCAAATATAAGACAAGTTTTTTTCCCATCCCTAAATAATCCAAAGAGTCTTAGATCCATCTTACATGACAGATTTAGATTAGTGGAAATGTTTTGGCGGGGGTAATACCAATTTGTCCACCTGTGCTGTTGATCGATCCAGTACTATATAAAATTGCAGTTGACCAAGAACTGAGTTGTAAGCATCACCAATTACAGCCAATGGTACTACTGTTAATGGCTGTCAACTGAGCTGATACTGCTGTTGTTTGTCTCAAACAACAGCCACTTTTGCAATAATGGTAATCGACTGGCTTGGTCAACAGCACAGGTAAGGAAATTTGTATTACCACCCTGAACAAGAGGCCCAAATGGGCCTGATATCGCTCACCTGGCTATTGTGCAACGGAACCATTCTGATACAAAATTGGTCCAATTCCACTGAGAATTTCTCATTTTCACATTTTGCTACTTTTAGTAACAGAGGCCAACTTGCCTGGTCTTTATATATTTACTTTTGAAACACCTCAAAGCAAGAATCATTTTGCCACAAATTTCATCAAAATCCATTCAGGGGTTACTGAGATATTGCCAGTTTCATGTTTGTGCTATTTTTAGTAACGGCAGATGGCGGCCATCTTGGATTGCTAAACAGCAAAAAATCGAAAAGCCTTCATGCAAGGACCATTTTGACACAAATTTGGTCCAATTCCATTGAGATTTTCTGATTTTCACATTTTTCTATTTTTAGTAACAGAGGCCAATATGACGGTCTTACAGTTAGATATTTTTGAAACATCTCAATGCAAGAATCATTTTGACACAAATTTCGTCAAAATCAATTCAGCGGTTACTGAGATATTGTCATTTTCATGTTTTGTGCTATTTTTAGTAACGGCAAATGGCGGCCATCTTGGAATGCCAAAATGCAAAAAAATCGAAAAAGCTTAATGAAAGGACCATGCTGACACAAAATTAATCCAACTCCATTGAGATTTTCTAATTTTCACATTTTTCTATTTTTAGTAACAGAGGCCAATATGAATGGTCTACAGTTAGATATTTTTGAAACATCTCAATGCAAGAATCATTTTGACACAAATTTCGTCAAAATCCATTCAGCGGTTACTGAGATATTGTCATTTTCATGTTTTGTGCTATTTTTAGTAACGGCAGATGGCGGCCATCTTGGAATGCCCAATTGCAATTAATCAAAACGACTTCATGCAAGGAACATTCTGACACAAAATTGGTCCAATTCCATTCAAGGGTTCTTGAGTAATTGTCATTTTTATGTTTGTGCTATTTTTAGTAACACCAGATGGCGGCCATCTTGGGATGCCAAATTGCAATTAATCGAAACGGCTTCATGCAAGGAACATTCTGACACAAAATTGGTCCAATTCCATTCAAGGGTTCTTGAGTAATTGTCATTTTTATGTTTGTGCTATTTTTAGTAACGGCCCCCATGGTGGCCATCTTGGATAGTCAACTGGCACAAAATTGAAATAATTCCATTCAAGAACCAATTCTGACCAAATCTGGTCAGAATTGGCTGCATTTTCTTTAGATATTGACATTTGAGCAAAATCGGCCTTGTTAACGCTAAGTAGGTCACTGTGACCTAATTCCGCTATAGATTTTTTTTATTTTTACAATTTTTAATACCAAGGTCTCTCTTATGTTCCATGCAAACTTTCAACCAAATATACCAAATCGTTCTGGAGAAGAAAATGATTTTGTTGTTTTTGCTATTTTTAGTAACGGCAGCCATCTTGGATTCTTGACCTGACCCAATTTTATAATTTTGAAACCCTGCAGTCTGGTTATGCTCCATGTGAAATTTGAGATCCATGGGTTCAGTGGTTTTAGAGAAGAAGTTGTTTAAATAGGTCATTTTTTGACATTGGCATTTGAGCAAAATTACACACGTAAACAGAAAGTAGGTCACTGTGACAAAACTCCGCTACAGATTTTTTTCATTTTTACAATTTTGAATATCAAGGTTTCACTGATGTTCCATGCCAAAATTCAGACAAATATACCCAGTGGTTCTGGAGAAGAAGTTTAATTTGTTGTTTTTGCTATTTTTAGTAACGGTGGCCATCTTGGATTTTCAACCTGACCCAATTTTACAATTCTGAGACCCTGGAGTCAGGTCATGCTCCATGTGAAATTTGAGAACCATGGGACCAGTAGTTTTACAGAAGAAGATGTTTGAATATTTGTTTTTAGGTGTTGACGGACGACGCACGGACGCACGACGCACGCCGGACGCATTGGTATGACAATAGCTCACTATGGCCCTTCGGGCCAGGTGAGCTAAAAAATTCAACTTACAGGAGAATTACATAAGACCAATTAACTTATTTGTAGTAATCAGTGTTTCCCAAGATTTCTTAACAGGTCTGTCATAAACACTGTATTTAAGGTGTATAGGTACATCGCCATGTTTTTCCACCATTTTTTATTAAGGGATACCATTTTTTTTTTGAGATCCTGTTTGCTTCTCTGGACAAAAAAAGCCTTTTACAAAGGGGTCTACTCTTAAAAGAAAGGAATGTGCTCCTATGGGAGCAAATTCTTTCCTTTTAGAGTTGACCAATATATTTAAATGGGAGGCAAAAATTAAATGGCAGTTGCTTCCCTTGATAATGGTAAGAGTTGCTTCCCTTCAACTTAAATTCCCTTCACTCTTATCAAGCTGACAGCACTGCGAAATTTCAAAGACTTCATCCTGTAAAATTTAAACTCTACAAAATTGTGTCACCAGCGGATGATTCTCCACAGCTGCACGAATTCTTTCATGAACATCTGAAACTTACAGTGAAAATGCCAGTAAAATAAAATTCCAATCTAACTTACCCATACTGAAGTCCTTCTTTCATTACCCGGTCTCTGAAATTTAAAAACGTTTTATTTCAACGGTTGTTACTAGCTGTGTTTGGCCATCACCACACATGTTTACTTGGTTGTTTTACTGATTACTGGGAAATAATTCCCAAGTGTTCAATGCTTTGCACATGATAAAAAAAAAAAGTTCAGTAGAATTTCAATGGCTCGAACCCTGATGCCTCGTTTACCTGCCTGGCTACAACTCGTTCAATGCCATTTTTGCTGAAAAAATGAGATGCAGTGCAACGGCTCGTCTCATTTTTTTAGCAAAAATATTAGCTTGCTTGATTATAATTGTACTAAAAGACAAACTAACAATACTTCAAACAACCAGATCCAGGCCTCTAAGTTTGTATGATAATAAAGTATATGGATCACCTTCCTCTTTTTCTGCCAGTTTTTACAACAGGTAACAACGTTCATGAGTTCTTTTTTACTTTCCTGCAGGATAAAGCCCTTTGACAATGAGGTCTGCTCTTCAAGGAAAAAATTTGCTCCTATGGGAGCAAATTCTTTCATTTAAGAGTTGACCTCCATTGAGAAGGGCAGCAAATATAAAGCTGCAGAGTCGCGGCCCCTGAATGTGAACCAATTCACCACAAGACTATGCCTACCTGTCTACTTTGTTGTTCTAATCTGTTTAACCTCTCCAGCACACTGGTCATATCCTGTTGTAACCTGACTAGGATTAATGCTATCTGGTCATTGATTGGATCACTGTGGGAGGAGGAGCCTTGAGGTGGGTTGTCTTCCCCTCCACCACCAGCTCCGCCTCCTGTCAGTAAGACACGCCTCTCTGTACCTCCCTGAGATGGAACCCCTCTTCCTGCAAACATAAGAAAGTAAATTCTCAAATTTAAATTCTATATTTTTTTTTTCAGAATGGAGAGATTTTTCACAGCTGTCACATGGCACTTAACATTAGCTGCAGTGTAGATAAAATAAATTCTGAAAGATGAGCCTCTTGATGCAAAAAAAAATCAGAGAAACAAAAGGAGCAGACTACGCATAACTGAGTCAGTTCATGTGCACTGCCCATGCCCCTTGCACTGGCTTCAGTGGAACCACTTTTACAGACTGACTCAGAATGAGCCCAAAGATCCCAAAGGATCAGATTATATACTAAACAAAAAAAGAAACGCACACAGTAATATTTTGGTATTTTCTTGGGAATAACAATTAATTTAAAACAATAATTCATACAGTGTTATAGGTAGACACTCGGACAGTTCAACCCGAAAATTTCATTTAATTGTGTCAATTCAGTACTTTGTGATGTGTCTCTGAACAAGGCAGGGGTCAGTTTTCAATGTCACAGTCTTCATTAAGAGGCCATTGTCAGCGATTTCAATAATGCGTATTTCTATGCATATGGAAGGTACAAATACTCATTTACACCATGATGAAGTCTGAGCAAAATTTGATCAGAAATACAGATTTTTAGACATTTTCTAATCATGCTATAAAAGGTAAATTAAATGGGAAACTCTTACTATGTGCGTTTCTTTTTTTGTTTGGTATATATAAGCTGAACTATGATGAGGTTTTCACACCTGTCACACTGCACTTAAAACTAGCTGCAGTGAAGATCAAATGAATTCTGAAGGAAGAATGTCTGGAAGCAAGGAAATCTCAGTTTCAAACATCATATGAGCCGAAACAAGACAAAACCAACAAAGTAGCATGTGCGCCCAGCGAAGACTCAGATCAGCCTGGGCAAACGCCCAGTCTGATCAGAGTCTTTGCTGTCTGCATGAGCCTAGCTTAGATCCTTAAGGCTTAGCTACCCTTTAAGGGCACATCGAAGACTCTGGCTAGGCTGTGCACCTGCCCAGGCTGATCTGAGCCTTCGCTGGATGCACATGCCACTTTGTTGGTTTTGTCATGTTGCAGCTCATATTCATTTTTGTTTCTAATTTTCAGATTTTAAACAATCAACTGAAACAAGGTGTCACAGAAAAATGAAGCAACCATTTTAAAATCTATTTACACAGGAAGCAACCATTTTAAAATCTATTTACACTTGAAGCAACTATTTTAAAATCCATTTACTCTAATCTAAACAACATTTTGTCATTGCATAACAGAAGAAGTGCAAGATAGTGAAAGTTGGGCATATTTACCAGGTCAAAGTACACTATATCCAGATTTTACTGTGGCTTTTAGAAAACTATCTGCAACCATATAAGCATAATCAGAAAGTATGGCTAACCCAACAGACCGATATCAGCTGTCTTTACAATGGGTATTATACTAAAGCATCTGGATGTGGTTTCATATACATGTACCTGTATGTCATAACTCATCTTGCTTTTCTTTTAGAATACTGCTGGATTTGTGTAGCACCATTTAGAGTATAAATTTTGTTATAAGATGGAGGGTTTCCCTTCTAAAACAAATCCAAGAATCTAAATCAGTTTTACAAGATGGATCTAGATTTTTGAGATTGCTTTGGAAGAGAAAATCCCATCTTGTGGCAAATTTGCAGAAAATTTATTAAATTCTACATATCTGGAGCAATTTTGAAAGGAAAAGCTTCAATCTTATAGCCAAATAAATACGGTAAAATAGTATTACAAGAGCCACGACACGAGAAAACCAACAAAGTGGTTGTCCACCAAGCGCAGACTTAGATCAGCCTGGTTATCAGCCAAATCAGTTCAGACTCTTCGCTAAGCCCTTAAAAGGTAGCTAAGGGTCTAAGCTACTTCCATGCAGACAGCGAAGACTCTGATCAGACTGGGCAGATGCCCAGGCTGATCTGAGTCTGCGCTGGGGGCACATCCACTTTGTTGATTTCTCGTGTCACAGCTCACAAGAATGATTACCTGAACTTTGTGATGACCTTCCTGACTGACCTCCCTGTGGCCTCTGACCTTGACCTCTTCGGTCCCCAGTATCCCCACCCCCTGGTGGCTCATTCTCCTCCCCTCCTCGGGCAGTCATGCTACTGGAATTCTCAAGATTACACACAGAATTATTTGCAGAATAATCTGACTCAGTTCCGTCCAATCGGCTTTGTTCGATCAAACTTGCTGCAGTTACGTCACAACTTCCACTAGTTTGTACAACCAAACTATCACTTAAAGGTCCACTAACTTTATTATGGATATAAGGAAACCCTGAGGGCATATGTAAATATTCAACCACATTTTCATCTAAAATTGGTGAGACACGTCCATTCTGAACACTGTGGGTGGGGCTAGCAAATTTAACATGATTCTGTTTTGCTTCTCGTTTTAATGGTGTTGACATCTGTACTTCTACATGTGGTATCTTTGGAATTTTTTCTTCTCCTTGGATTTCTGCCATCTGTAAATAAATATACCATAACATTCTAAGAATTGGGACAGACAGGTCTCTGGAAACCATGCAGACAAAGATCAGACTGCTCCTAAGGAGATGGACTTTATAAGCTTATAGCTTTCATTCAGATCCTCAATTTCGAACCGTGTATATCTTGTAACATGCATGTATTTTCTTGAATAAATATTGTTTAAACCAAGTGCAAAGTGAAGACTCTGATCAGACTGGGTGAAAGACTCTGATCAGACTGGGTGAATGCCCAGGCTGATATGAGTCTGCGCTGGGCTCACATGCCACTGTAGATTTTGTTGTGTTGTGGCTCACATATGCATGTACAGATGTACAGATGTGATGTCAAATCTAAATGCTAAACACTACATACCCCAGCCATGTCTGGCGGAGGCATGAAAACAAGAAAACAACTCACAAGATTAGGACTATCCTCCGATGTATCACAGAATTCTTCTTCACTCTCACTGTTAGACACAACCCTGTCTGTACCTATAAATAGAACATAGCCAGGAATTTGATATTTATAACAATTATGCAGTGGTCTATTTTATAAGAAGCATAATAATTGCCTAATTGCTCTAAAATACTTGGACACCTTCATTACTTCAGATAAAATAAGAAAATTTTTGAGGATAATCATGGGATAATTTTTTCTTATTTCTGAACTAAAATGTGTTGTGACTCCTCATTGGAACCATAACAGTGAGACCAATCTAACAAAAGTTCACAGGACAAATTGCTTTCAAAAATATGGACAATTATCCCTGTTATCCCTTTAAGACTATTTTAGAATAAGAAGAGTTCCTAAAAAAATAGAATTGGGAATAGATATTTCAACTCATGAAAAACAGAGAGCAGATAAAAGATCAGCAGTGTCAATCTCTTTCATCACAGAGCAAAATGATTACGTAATGTAATACACTGAAACCAGTCTAAGCGGATCTATGACGAATCATAGAACGACAAAACATAGAAAAGCCAGAACATAGAAAAGACAATACATAGAAAGACTAAACATAGAAAAAAAAGATCGAAAAAAGATCGAAACAACATCAAAATAACATCGAAAAAAATCAGAAACAATGAAAATTTTATTTACCACCATTTTACGACTACAATTTTTTTTTAATTTCGTAAACATATCTCCGGCCAAATAGATGGAGGAAATGGAGGTTCTCTCCAAGTCAGGTGCAAAGGGTGCAAAATGCCAATGCATCAGTACCCGTATCAGCACTGGAATACTGTTCAATATATGTCCATTCAAAGTACAGCGCAAACATAGAACGGCAAAGTCTTCCACTTCATATGGCAGAAGTGGTCTGATTTCCTGGAAGGCCTGACGGACAGTATCGGGTGGTAGGAACACAAGTGCCGTGAACATGCATATCTCCAGCCAAATAGATAGAGGAAATGGAGGTTCTCTCCAAGTCAGGTGCAAAGGGTGCAAAATGCCAATGCATCAGTACCCGTATCAGCACTGGACTAGTGTTCAATATATGTCCATTCAAAGTACAGCGCAAACATAGAACGGCAAAGTCTTCCACTTCATGTGGCAGAAGTGGTTTGATTTCCTGGAAGGCCTGACGGACAGTATCGGGTGGTAGGAACGCAAGTGCCGTGAACATGCGTACCTTCAAGCTGAAATCAAGATCATCAACGTACTTAGTTCGAAGGCCGAGTGACGCATAGCATTGCCGAGCGGTCAAGTAATTATTGTTATCACACTTATTGTTCTATTATTGGTCGTTCTATTATTCGTCGATCTATTAAATGTCCCGTCTATGTTTTGACTTATCTATTAAGTGTCATTTCTCTCTTTTGTCTTTCTATGTTTGGTCGTATACCGGTCTAAGCAACCACAGTTCACTGAAGGTTAAAGGATGTGTGTGTGGTGGGGGAGGGGTTGGGTGGGGAAGGAGATATTGTCAAAAAATTCTGAATATTGTGGAAAACTGGCTAAAACTGGCTTAAGTTTTAAGAAACTGGCACAAACAATATCAGTTTGGGAAAAGTGGTGGTGATGGAAAAAATATCTAAGTGCTACCATTAACTCGAGCACATAAGGTGAATGGCTAACATTCATAGGAAGCAAATCTGCCACTTTCACTTTTGCCTCTCTTCTAGACAGAAGTCAACTCTGACAGGAAAGACAAAAAATATCTTGGAAGGGTTTGGTCTTCCAGGGAAGAAAACTGGAAGTAACAAAACTTGTTTCCCTTTGCAAAATAGGCCAAAAACATGGAGATGTACCCTGTCACCTTCATTCATACCTTCTTCTTCCTCTTCCTCTCCTTCTCCCTCTCCATTGATAATCAGATTTTCCTGAGTGCTTGCATCTGATTCCCCTGATTCACTGGTTGTAGTCCCCACATCAGGGAATTCTGGGATTGCATCTGTTTCATCACTATGGAAACCTTGCTGTAATGTCTGCTCAACCCTGAGTGAAAAGTTCAAGTCATCTTCCTTATCTGTAAGTGAAAATATATTTCATTAGAAAAAGAAGGCCAGATCTTATCACCCAAGGCGACAAAAAACAAAATAAGTTGAATTTAGCAAACATCGTAGATCCTGATGAGGCGGTTCATGGTGAGCTGCCTCATCTGGATCAACAATGTTTGTCCTCTAGTCTACAAATTCTTATAACTGACATTGCTTGGAAGAATCTTTTTTATTTTTACTTTAATGTGGAATTTTCAATTTTGCAGGCATTAATTTGTTGTCTGCTTTTAGAACACTTTCAGGGTTATATATTTTAAAACAACCTAGCCTATTCCAAGCTGAACAAAATGCTGAAATGAAAATAACTGAACACATTTTTCTTTCAACATTGTAAGCTTATATTTGAAATATGTTATCAAAGTGTAATGCATTAGCATACACCAGTGTGTTTTCCTGCCAATTCTTATGAAGGGAAACAACTTTTGTGAATTTCTTTTTGCTACCCTAGGGGATAAATCCCTTCTAAAATGAGTCAACTCTTAAAGGAAAGAATTTGCTCCTACAGGAGCAAATTCTTTCCTTTAAGAGTTGATCCCCACTGAGAAGGCAGCCAAAAATTAGCAATAAAATGGGAGAGTTGCTTCTCAAGAAAGTTAACCCATTCATCTTATATATGATCAAATGTGATGTTCCTTCTTTTTATGCACTAAAAATAATTGTCGAAGGAATGCTATCATTTCACAACTTCTGTGGAGCCTAACAATAGACCAAACCGCCTTGCTTTTTCTTTTTTGTATACAACATAGAGTTTAATGACTTGATAATAATTATTTGTTTGAGAAGAGCTGAAGTTTCTGTTGAACGAATTTCAGGTTGTAATGTCATTGAGAAATTGGGAGCATGGAAACCACTGTTTGCCATGCTCCAATACCAATGATGACATAGATATGTTACCATGACAAATAAGAGTTCAAATTGCTGTCAAAGCAACATCATTCTGCCAATCCGTAGTTGCTATAGGAACAGGTCTATGGCACCATCTCACTTATTATTCAAGAGAAGCATGGCATACAGTGTATGCCATGCTGCTCTACTGTATGCCGTGCTGCTCTTGAATCATAAGTGATAGACTACCTGAAATTTGTACGATGAAAAAGTGTGATTTCCTCAAATGTATAATTTTTTCTCAAATAATTTAATTTTCTGGCATATATGACAAGAGGCCCAAATGGGCCTGATATCGCTCATCTGGCTATTTTGCAACAGGACAATTCTGATACAAAATTGGTCCAATTCCACTGAGATTTTCTCATTTTCACATTTTGCTATTTTTAGTGTCTGAGGCTAACTTTTCTGGTCTATTTTTATTTATGTTTGAAACACCCCAATGCAAGAATCATTCTGACACAAATTTCGTCAAAATATGTTCAGGGGCTACTAAGGTGTTATTTTCATGTATTGTGCTATTCTTAGTAATGGCAAATGGTGGCCATCTTGGAATGCCAAATTGCAAAAAATATAAAATGGTTTCATGCAAGGACCATTATGACACAAAATTTGTTCAGTTTCATTGAGATTTTTCTCATTTTCACATTTTGCTATTTTTAGTAACAGAAGCCACTTTACTGTCAACTTTTATTAATTTTTGAAAAGCCTCAATCGGGAATCCTTTTGCCACAAATTTCATCAAAATCCATTCAGGAATTACTGAGATCTTGTAATTTTCATGTTTTGTGCTATTTTTAGTAACGGCAGATGGCAGCCATCTTGGAATGCCAAATTGCAAAAAAATCAAAATGGCTTCATGCAAAGAAAATTCTTACACAAAATTGGTCCAAGTCCATTGAGATTTTTCTCATTTTCACATTTTGCCATTTTCAGCAATAGAGGCCCACTTGACTGGACTACTTTTATTAATTTTTGAAACACCTCAATGCAAGAATCATTTTCCCTCAAATTTAGTCAAAATTCATTCAGGGGCTACTGAGATCTTGTCATTTTTATGTTTTGTGCTATTTTTAGTAATGGCAGATGGCAGCCATCTTGGAATGCCAAATTGCAAAAAATCAAAATGGCTTCATGCAAAGAACATTCTGACACAAAAGTGGTCCTTTTCTATTCAAGGGTTCTTGAGAAATTGTCATTTTATGTTTTTGCTATTTATAGTAATGTCCCCAATGGTGGCCATCTTGGACAGTCCACTGGCATAAATTTGAAATAATTCCATTCAAGGGCCATTCTGAGCAAATCTGACCAAAATCCATGGATGTTTTCTTGAGATAATGACATTTATGAAACATCCGTCATGTAAATGCTAAGTAGGTCACTGTGACCTAATTCTGCTATAGATTTTTTTAATTTTAAATTCCAAGGTCCCCCTTATGTTCCATGCAAACTTTCAACCAAATGCACACAAAGGTTCCGTTGTTTTTTTGCTATTTTTAGTAATGGCAGCCATCTTTAATTCTCTGCCTGACCCAATTTTACAATTCTGAAACCCTGCAGTCTGGTCATAATCCATGTGTAATTTGAGACCAATAGGTTCAGTGGTTTTGGAGAAGAAGTTGTTTGAAGTTGTTTGAATAAGTTGCTTTTAGACATTGGCATTTGAGCAAAATTAGACTTGTAAACAGAAAGTAGGTCACTGTTACAAAACTCCAATACAGATTTCTTTTATTTTCACAATTTTGAATACGTATGATCCACTGATGTTTCACACCAAAATTCAGACAATTATACCCAGTGGTTCTGGAGAAGAAGATGATTTTAATATTTTTGCTATTTTTACTAATGTTGGCCATCTTCGGTATTCATAATTCTGAGACTCTGGAGTCAGGTTATGCTCCATGTGAAATTTGAGAACCATTGGTCCAGTGGTTTTATAGACGAAGATGTTTGAATAATTTGTTTTCAATTGTTGACGGACGAGGAATGACGCACATTAAACCCCAGAAGCTTTTGTATGACAATAGCTCACTATGGCCCTTCGGGCCATGTGAGCTAAACAAAACAATTATATTTTACCATGTTCTGATGAGGTATCTGAGTGACTCTGTTCTGGAGTGTTACCAGTGCTGCCCCCTTTCGAGTTGTGATTACGAGCTGCAGCACTGTCTATCGGTGAATCTTCATCAACAATCTCATAGAAACTTCCCAACGTCTCCATGAACTTGCCAACATCATTGGTCTGGGGCATGGCTTCTACTATCTGTAACATATACAAAACTTCAGGTGAAACACTGTAATAGTTCAGCTATAAAACAAAGTTTTTCTCCCATCAAAATAATCTTAAATCTATAAATAAGCTTGCAATAAGTCTGCTATATGATGAAGTTTTTTCCTTCCAATGCAATGAGGTCCACACCCATCAGAGCCCGCAACAGAGATTCAGAGCTCTAGATAAGAGGGGTATTTGGTGATAATTGAGGGATAATTTTCTTTATTTCCCATTGAAACCATATGTTGTGACCCCTCATCTAAACCGTCTCATCGAGACGGTTCAGATGAGGGGTCACAACATATGTTTTTATCCAGAATTAACAAAAATTATCCCTAATTATCATCAAATACTCCCTCTTATCTAGAGCTCTGGAGATGGACTACCTGATGCCTCTGCAGCAGAGCTGCTAGTAGCTGTAAAAGGACCTGAGCGTCATTTATCTCAGGATGGGTAAAAGTCCTACAAATTCGAAGGCAATGTCTTGACATGACTAAAATATAGTTTGCTGGAACAGTAAACCACAACTAAACAACAACAAAACAAAGCAATGCTAAAAGTCTTGATCTAGAATTTAGGGGTTGTATAAGACAGCTCTAAATTTTTGTGAGTGAGTGAACTCAGGTTTTATATCCCACCAACATGTATGTCATATGGAGACAGGATTTATGCTGAAACAATGGATCAAAATTGTGAACAGCAAAATACTGTAAATTAGTACAAAAACTTTATTTTCACTAATATTTGTCAGCAAGGCCTCAGATATACCTACAGCCTGCATCATAGCCTAAACATAACATCAAGAAGGTTTAATGCAAAACTTTTTTTTAAAGTTGACAAATGAATGAACAAACAAATGTATGAATAAACAAAATGACCAAAACCATAGAGCACATGCCAGGGGTGTAATAGAAGATCTTGCAAATAATTCAGAGCTCCAGTTAAGAAGGGGTAACACTAACAGGGATAGTTCAAAGATATTTTTTCTTATTTCTCAGTGAAAACATAGGTTGTGACCCCTCATAGTACCATCTCGAAAAGGTGGCATTTTAAGTATACTTCTGAGATAAATATTTCAGGGGTCACAACATAATATTTTCTTTGAGAAATAAGAATATTAAATGTCAGAATTATTCTCAAAACCCCACCTTATCTAGAGCTCAGTCATACGAACCATGACACAATAAAACCAACAAGTGGCATGTGTGCCCAGCGAAGACTCAGATCAGCCTGGGCATCTGCCCAGTCTGATCAGAGTCTTTGCTGTCCACATGGAGCTAGCTTTGATTCTTCATTACCCTTTAAAGACACATTTTTGATTGCATAATACCCTAATGACCGTTTATTGAAACATGCTGCTCAGAGATAAAACATCCCAGAAGACTTTTCACTGAAGTACAGGTAGGGGCCAGATAAAGGGAAATCAATTGTCAAGGGAAAAGACAGAATATGGTTATAAACAGATGATAATTGGATGAGACTGTTTTTGAAGACCCACATAGAGCTGTGTTGAACAGTGCTGCCATAATCTGCTCAAAACCTGTTTTTATGCCAAGGACTACTAAAATATGCCATGCAAATACAGGTACTCATAAATTACAAGGTTCGCGCATACAAAAGACTTAGATCAGCATGTGCAGTCTAATCAGTCAATCATGTTTGCATAAACAGTCTATGATTCCTAAAAAGCAAAATTGAAGACTATGATCAATCTACACAATGTGACAGCTGATTTGAATATTTACTGTTAATATTCAATTTATGCCAAATCAGCCTGCACAGCTAAAAAACAAACAAAAACCAAAAAAAAAAAAAAAAAAAAAAAAGAACCTGATTAGTCTACATAGATGTGACATGTGACATATTGTTGTTCACACGAAAGTTACGTTATCAATGAGTATTCGAAATCAGCATGCATATTCTGTCTTTATTTTCGCCTTTTCAAGTTTTGGGCATATATATGTGTCTATGTTTATATAATTTTTCAAAAAATATCACATAAAATCAGATCTAGAAAATAAAATTAGAATAATTATCTCTTTGTTTGGTTTGCAAATTTTATATGAATGTTTTACATATGTCTAGCAAAAAGTCATTTTTATATTTTTTATAATGCCAGAGACATTCATATGTTTAGCTTTTAGCAGACAGTGAAACCTTTTTCTTATTTTTTGCATTTACTTTAACATAAAATAATCATGAACAAATCAAAGAAAAAAAAGGAAAATAGTTGTACAACCATTATCTCGGATCAGACAAAAAAATAAAAAAATAAAATCAAAAATAGATAAAATGAAAATTATAATATTTTTTTTTCTTTATTATGAATTACTTTTTTTTAACTCATTAGTTTTTTGTTCTTGTTAAGTTGTTTAAAGTAGATGCATCTACAGGATAATATCAGTTTCCCCATATTAGGCCCCACTTTTAGAATTTGTCACTGCCATAATCCCCTCATAATCACCTAGATAAGACAATCCTTTGATGTTAGCTGTGTCCCTAAGTACTGTTTATTGGGAGCTATCAAAGTGTGCCACCCCAATTTGTTAAAGAAAAAACTGTGTCTTTAAGCGCAGAAGACTGATGAGACTGGGTGCTTGCCCAGACTGATCTGAGTCTTCGCTGGGCTCACATGCCACTTTGTTGGCATTTTCCTAAGAGACTTTGATGTTCAAAGCAGTTAGTGCCTTAATTTCTTATTACTTGATCAAATAATATAAAACATAGATCTGTTAAGAACAACCTTAGTAAAGATATTTTTAAGTGGGTTGAGAATTTTCAGTGTTGTTTTTTTTTCCCTAAAGAAATCTTAACAATAATCTAGGAATTTCAACAAATACTCTTTGCATTTCAAGCTCTAAGTTGCTAAATCCTATACCACACATAAAAACAAAAACAACAATATCGTACCCTTGGATCTTGATTTTTTTCCATTTCTTTCCACTTTTCATTATTAATTTTGATTATCTGAAAAACAGTCATTTAAAAGCTTTTAAAATCTAAATCTAAATGAGATACAACTATTACAGACAGAGATCAGCATGTTCTCAAATGGTGATCCCGGATTATCACTTTTCTAGCATCATTTTTGTTTTCCTTCTACTTGTAGCATATCAAAATGGAAGCATCATCCAAGAGTTACAAAACAGTTTTTGTACAACAATCAACTAAACTGCAACTGCAACAAACCAACTCAAACGTAAGAGCTCTAGATGAGAGGGAGTATTTGATGAGAATTAGGGATAATTTTTCTTATTTCTACATAAAACATATGCTGTGACCACTCATCTGAACCGTCTCAATGGGACTGTTCAGATGAGGGGTCACAACATATAGTATCAATGAGAAATAAGGGATAATTATCCCGCAATTATCATCAAATACTCCCTCTTATCTAGAGCTCTTCAAACATAATCTAATAAGGGGATAACTGTTCTGGGTTTTATGGTCACAAACTTCGTCTAATGGCGACAAGTCAGCAGAGCCATAAAATGCAATTTGTGACCACAAAACTAACAACTTTGCCTCCCCAAACGACAATTTTAAATACAGTTACATGTATCTCCATTCTAATGCACTTCTTTAACATTTTTACCTTTCAGAGTATAACACTTTGAACCCAAAGCAACAGCTTTGAGCAGGATAAGGCTAGATGCCAGCCAATGAGAAGCAATGTTTTGTAATGACGTTTGGTCTGCGACTGCTTATCACAGGATATACTGTCACATATTTTTGACATCATCCAATCAGACATCGTGTTCATTTTTGTAAGTACATTAGAATGCAGTATTTTATGGACAAAAACAAAACCAAATATATGAAATTTTCAGTTTTTGTGACAGTTTCATTTTTAAAGATTAACTCCCTTGCTACAATGTAAACTATCAAAAATCATTTTTCTAGAAATATTTACTTAAAGGCTCTGAAATAGTCCAAAATGACTATTAGCCATTGGCACTACTGTTAAACATATGAGCCACGACACGACAAAACCAACAATGTGGTTGTGCCCACAGCGCAGACCCAAATCAGCCTGGGCATCCGACAAGTCTGATCACAGTCCTCGCTGTACGCATGGAGGTATTTTAGTTCCTTAGCTACCCTTTGAGCACTTGGGGAAGAGTCTATTCAAACTACACGGATGGCCAGGCCGATCTGAGGCTGCCCTGGGCACACAACCACATTGTTGGTTTTGTCGTGTCTTGGCTCAATTATTATTTTGAAAACAAATAGCAAGTCTGAAAGAATCACGGATCACAATCGAAATCATATGATTGGTCCATGTAAAGTCTGACAGTGAATTTTTTCTAATTTGCATGAAAGATTTGACCTTACCTTTTCAATCAATTCATACATGTAATTGTCTTAAACCGAAACATTCATGAACTTTCATCTAGGATCCAAGAAGAATAATATAACAATGAGGGAATATATATTAAACTTTAAACAAAGAAAAAGTAAAAAATGAATATTGGGACAGATTGGGAGAAAAATTAAACAAACACGAGCTGTCGCCTGACAGCATAGCTCGCCTGAATAGGTGCTTGCCCATCACAAAGTTATTTTGCCGGTGTGGACTTCTATGCATAAAACTTAAGGCAAGCAGGTCCATAATGACAACACATTTATAAACAAAACCTATCTAAGAAATAAGTCTTAAAATAAAATAAAAATAAAAAAATTCACATGAAATTTCAAAGTCCATGAGCTTGAGGTCAAAGAACTAAGAGGTAGGGGTGGGGTCAGGGAGTGAGTGTGTGTGTGTGTGTGTGTGTGGGGGGGGGGGGGGGGGGGGGAGGGGGGGATGTAACAAAACCTTGAACCATTATCTAACATCAGTCCAAGTATTAGTATCAACTGAGTCCATCGTGGCACTGTGAAATTATGTCTTCATAAATAACAAAACCTTGAACCATTATCTAACATCAGTCCAAGCATTAGTATCAACTGAGTCCATCGTGGCACTGTGAAATTATGTCTTAATAAATATAAAACTTTAACCAAAATCTTTCAGACAAAATTCTAAGTCGATGACCTTGACTTCAAGGTCATCCAGTGGGGTAAGTATATAGTGTTTTGTAAAAACTCAAAAAAGTGTCTAACATCAGTTCAAGTGTACCGTTAACTAAATCTCTGCCAAGCATTATGAATCAGTATGCAATTAGATAACTTTAATAAAGAACAAATATCCAAAGTCCCTGACCTTGACATCAAGGTCACTGAGCGGGGTTGGGGTAGTACTCGGCAAAACTTTGGACTAATATCTAACTAAAGTGCAGATATAAAAAAAAAATCATCACTGGGTTCAGGAGATATGTGTCTTTAAAAGACTTTAACCAAACCATCCAATCCATCCAATCAATAAAAAGACATTTTTCTAAGTCCATCACCTTGACATCAAGGTCACTGAGGGGGGTGGGGGTAGTGCCTTGGAAAATTTTGGGCCAATATCTAACTACAGTGCAAATATCAAAGGAATCCATCCATGGGGTAAGGAGATATTGGGCTTTATAAAACTTTGACCAAAACATCCAGTCCAAAAATACTCCCAATTTTCTAAGTCCATGATCTTGACATCAAGGTCATGGAGTGGGGTGGGGGTGGTACCCTGTTAAACCTTGGACCAATATCTACCTACAGTGCAAGTATCAAAAGAAACCATCCATGGGTTAAGGAGATATAGGTCTTTAAAAAACTTTAACCAAAACATCCAATCCGGACGCGGACGCAGATGCGGACACGGACGCGGACGCCAGGGTGACAACAATAGCTCATCCTGAACTTTTGTTCAGGCGAGCTAAAAAGGAATTTCCAAAGTTTTGAAAAGGAGAATCCTAGATGTGAAAGTTCAATTAGTAAGAGGTAAAACTGCATTCACCTTTACCTTTTCATACCTAACTACCAAAAGTGGTTTCCTGTACTATGCATCTCAGACAAGCCTGTTTAGTATGTGTAAGTCCTTTTTTTGTTCTTTCTTTTTTTAATTTTGAGTAGAATTAGAGTTTTTAATGACTGATTCTATCAGTCATTCAACGCTGTCACAAGCGTATTTTGGAAAGTGACTTTCACAGCTGTATTCTTCCACTCAGAAATGAAGTGATCATAAGTTCATTTCGCTAAAAAAACTCCTGGGATTGAAAAATAAGTTTTGTACCAAATTAATGAGAACTTATATAACGTCTTCTTATGCAGGTATAATTATTTACATAGTTCTGTAAAATGATAAGTATCCAACCGATGACATCAGCGGTAAAAAAATATAACGAATATAAACTGAATATTAAAAATCGATCCGCCAATTATCGTATTCATCCCTCTTTAAGTGCATGCCCTTCATACTTTATCAAGTAAAATAAATTAGCAGCCGCTAAAAAACAAAAACAACAACAAACTGTTTTACAGTTTAAAACTTGCCTAAAACAGTATTCCGAGCATGTCAGTCATTGCAGAGAATGTAATGAAAAAGGAATTTTGTAGGTTTATCCAAATCTCTTGCAAGTGTTATACTGGACAGCATACGGTAATTGTGTGTTTATTGGTGGCTATTTATAGAACTGCCATGTTGTAAACATTGGAATGGACACCCTCGTGGTCCATAGGTAATGTGAAATACTGTAAACACAGTGCTTAAATGTCAGTGAAAAAGCAGTAACCCTTGTCAGAATTCAGAAATTACTTGTGTACAAGAGATAGAATTTTAGCAGGTGTATGAAGTGATTTGCGCTAAATGGCTTATTTACATTGTTAGAGCTGGACCATATCCAAGCAACAGGGCTGAAGTATGAAATTATTTTGAGCTGATGTAGCATGACTTTATTCTGATAGAATCTGTCATTTCAGGGCTATTGGCCCTTTGATAAATATAAAGGCTGTAGACCAAATAAAATATCACATTCAGTGGCACTTGATCTAGCCTCAAACTATTTGAAAAGGCCCATGCTATGGGACAACAGGTATTAATGGTTTACACAAAAATATAACACAAAATTAACACAATCATGACACTCCAAATGGGTGCTAAAACCATCAGCATACAACTGAAAGACTCAAACCAGGCTGAATGTCACTTCTCATCATGTAATACCCACCTCCCCACTCCCCACCCCCAATCTGCCTGCATAGTCATGAAGTCATGAATGGTATATAAACTGTGTTTGCCAACAGCAAGGACTTTGACCAGACTGCACATCTGTGCAGTCTGGTCATAGTCTTTGCTGTTGGCATATGGAAGTAAGCACCCATTTAGCAACCATTCATGACCAAATTACCTTCTTCAGTTCATCTACATAATTCAACATGGCCACCTCTCGGTCCATATCACCAAGCTTGTTCCATGCATCCCTAGAAATAAAAATAAGATAAATCTGATTAAGACTTTAAGTTTGGCCAATAAAGTACAATCAGACAGTAATTTTTCAATCTAAAAATATACTCAACCAAAATAAAACAAGAAAAATCTTTAAATAAAAGCATCGTAAATGACTGCGTAATACCCCGCCACTGCAAACCTTTCATAGTTTTTTTTTTCATTATTTCATACTTGTATATAGCTACAGGACTGGGGCAGATAATTAATTTCCTTCTGATAACATTTTAATCATCACTAGAAGCTATTATTGCTTTGAGTTTGATCATTTGTTATGTTTCATAAAAATTCCTGTCAGTTCTCATTTTATGATTTTATACATGTATATGTGCCCCTGGCAGGGGCAGATAACCCTGCTGGACTAAATTCTGGTTGTAAAATAAAGCTAATGTTACTTAAATCATTTCTGTGAAATTTTATAAAGATATACCAAAAATCTGATTTTATATGGATTGTTTCATGATTTTATACATGTTGTATATATAGCCCTGTGCCAGGGCCAGATAAACCCTGGGGACAAAATATTGATCATGACAGAAAGCTTATATAGCTTCGATAAGCTGTAGCAAGTTTCAGGAAAATCACTTTCAACCCTGATTTTATACAGAATTTTTCATGATCTTATGCATGTATATAGCCCCGGGGCAGGGACATATAACCCAGGTGGACAAAATTCTGATAACAACAGAAAAAATATCATTTCTGTGAAATTTCATTATGATATTTCAAAGTGTAAAGGAATAACAGACCAAAAACCATTTTTGCGACACTGACAAGGGCAATAACTCTGTCACAAGATATCCAAAATTGCCCATTAACAATCCCAACCGAGATATTCCCAAGACCAATTCATATGCCAAGTTTGATGAAAATCCGTTAATAAATACTCAAGTTATCGAACGGAAACGAAGTGCTCATGGACAGATGGACAGACAGACGTACGTACCACAGATGGACAGAGACACGGACAGCCAGCGGGAAAACATAATACCCCGCCACTAACGTGTGGCAGGGTATAAAAAAGATAATCGTCGCAGATTAAATGGAAGTGTGTTTTGTAATATGTCTCTAGTTGAAGAGTTGACAATAACATTCCTGAATATGACTCGTGTGAGCTTTGTAGGTAGGCACCCACAACAGTAATTTTGACATTGGGTTGCGACAATGACCTATCTCAAAATTGGGCTGTCTAACTTGAAATTAAAGACAGATTAAATAAAAAATAAAACTGGGCACGTTTAAAGAAAAAAAAATTGTACAGGCCAGGATTCGATTCCGGGCCGCCAGCATGGCAGGCGAGCATTCTACCCCTGAGCCACCGATTCTCACAACCAAATCGATTTTTTAAGTGTATATTATCTATCTATCTATTTATACTGCAATTAGTATTAAACGGAAAGTAGAAATCAAAAGTAGATCTTCGTCAAAAAGAAAAGTTTTGAATATATGTGTCTGTTTTCCATAATTACAAACAAGAGAAACATTTTGAATTAATATATGAGAGTGCTAGTATTCACAGAGCATGCGACGGGGAAAAAATGAAGATCAAATATTCATTGACCTTTGATAGTATTGGCTAAATTTTGACATTACGTGTTATTTGACCAATGAAATCTTGTGAAACGTGGAACAATATTTAAATTATACCTGTCTGCGACGAGAAAAAATATCTACTTTTCTTTGTACAGTGTTTTGTGAAGTACCAAATGTTTGTAATGCTGTATTTTATTTTTTAAAGGTTGTTGTTACTGTGTGCAATGAGCCATATCAAAACAAAATGACCCAATGGGCATACTCAATGTTTCACCTGCAAAATCACAATGTGTATAACTTGATAATTCATTTGCTGTATAAGCAATCTCAAATGTCTTGGAAATGAGAAATCACAAAAGATTTTGCTTCACCAGCATGCCTCAGTTAATCGCCTTCCTGATGCCTTTTCTCAGAGTCGGAGCACAGAGGCTGAGTTGACTCGGTGGGTGCCATCTGCTAGCTACCATCTGCGCTAGAGAGTTAATATACAGAGACAGAATGTTTGTTGTCGAGACCTGCCCATCACATTTTTCTTTCAAACCTTTGGGGTTTAGTCACACTGAAGAAGTGGGGTGGGGGAAGGGGTCTCCCATTCTCTGCCCTCATTAAGGTGAATAGAGAAACTAGGGGTGGGGTGGGGCAGCTTTGACAGTTTTATTTTTGTTGCCTTCCCAATGGATGGCAATACTCATGGTGATTAAAGGAAAGAATTTGCTTCTTCAAGAAAAAATTAAGAATGCTTAACAATCACAAGGAGCAAATTCTTTCCTTTACAAGCAGATGCAGGAGTGTCATCAGGCGGCGGGAGGTGGGGATTATCCCCTTCTACTCAGGCCCTATTCCCCACCTATATTTTCGCAATCTGTATAGGAATTACATATATATGGAAAACATATAAAATCTCCCGCCTATTTTGCCTTGACCCCAAAGTGCCTAAAAAGTTAATGAAACCCCAGAGATGGCAGCTCCATTATTTTCCTAAATTTCTGCTGCTTTTCCAAATAGTGGAGTTGCTTATGTCACAAAAATATGCTCCCGTGTCCACTTTTTGTTAATCAGGGTTTATATACATCAAAATGTTTGTCAATCTAAGTAGAGTAAGAAAAAGGTTCCTGCGAATTTTTTCATGACCTTTATAAGGTCAAGGTCAAGGTCAAATGCACGGCACTATAATTTTTCACCTTTATTTCATTTCTCTCCATTTTAAGACATTAATGTCGTGTTTCAAAGGCGTAAATTAATTTTGTTTCATGAAAATTATCATTTGATGGACGAAATCAGGAAAACGATAAGAAAAATTGATTTTGGAGAGCTTTAGCGAGCATTTTACGGGTATTTGCAGTACTTTTTCCACATAAATACAATGAAAATAGAGCTTTAGACTAGGTTGACAAAACATTCAGTTACAGACTTCGTATGGTATTATATAGCAATCCCTTAAATCATGAAAAATAGGGTTGGGCCCTAACGAACACAGTTGTTGCCATGGCAACCAGTATTTTCGGCCAGCAAACCTTACATCGAATCAGATTTCTATATCCGCAATGCGCTAGCTGATTCATTTTATGGTCAACCATTCGAGATGGAGAAATAATATGCAGAAGGCCCACAGGCTGGTAACACTAAACACTTTTTTTTATTTTTTTAGGTAAGTGGAAATACCGTAAGTCGAATGGTCACACTAAACACTGATATAAACTGATATCGTAGGTGTGAGATTTCGGAGAAAGTCTAGGGTACATGAAAGCTTGCTGTACATTTCTGTTTTCTGTTTTAAAGCAATACTAGTGTAGTGTAAGAGATTTACAAGCAGGTAAATATAAGAAACGAGGACTGAGCTTGCACAGAAATCATCTTGCCAACTAGGAAACAGCTTTTATAGCCCAAGTCGAGAATATCAAGTAATCAAATATGACTAAGATATTTCGCCATGCTTTTATATTAAGTAGCCTAAAATGTTAAAGGAAATAATATCAAACGTACAAAAAGGATCGGGTCTCTGTATTGTGCCATGCGCACTACTGCAGGGAATGCTGGTTTGTGTCCATTATAAATATGAGTCGAGAAACAAATGAGAGACATAATTTTACATGAAAATGTTGTTTTGCTTGTAAAACCTGTCATTACTATACCAGTGTTCTAGAGGACCTGTGCCGCATTGCCGAATATTTCCTAATATTACCTAACCAAAAGATTCTGTGTTCTAACAAACGAACGCGAATATTTTTCTGACTGAAGAAAATAATTTATACATTATCTAATCCTCTATTCTACTAGCCGACTGTTTCAGTTTTAGGGTTTATTTCTTCAATCTGTAATAGCTGTATTGTCAATGACCAGATCCCCGACATGTTGGTATAAAAAGATAACAGATAAAGACCCATTATCCTGCCAGTAATTGTTTCCAAATTATTAGTAAGGTGCACTAATTTCATCTCTCTACGGAGATATTATATCTATATTTCTGCAATTTAAATTTCTAAAAGAGAACGTTTTGAATATATACTAATGTCTACGCTTAATACATAATGAGTCGTAAACTTACAAGCATCGAAGTCGCGAAATTAAAAATAAGGAGTATAATGACATGGAGGATTCTAGAATTACGTGTACTGCTCCTACATAATTAACTGCCCTGATATCAGACATATCGGTATGGTGTAATGTGATATGTTGCAAGGTTTAGAAAAGCCTCGAAAACTTGTGCCAGATCACACAAAACACACGATAAATCCATATGGAAGCTATGATATAGGCTGTTTATCTCTGTATAAGAAAGACTCAAGAAGCGGACAAAAAGAGAGAAAAAATCTGATTTGGAATGCTCATGCTGACAAAAGAGTTAAACATGCATTACGCTCTATGCAGTTTAGGATCACATTCATTATCAAGATGAATGTGTCGAACCCCCACCAGCTGTCCCAGAAAAATATATTCTAACGCATAGATCGTTGATAAAAAGCTGTGAAAATCATGTAATTTTTTCATGGTACAATAGAAAGATAACAGTTCGATACATTTCCTTTTACAGACGGGGTAATATACCACCCCGGCAGAATGGGAAGGGGTGGGAGGAGGTAAGGCAGTGGATAGACAACCACCTGTGATCTGGTTCATATCATGTTCGTGATTGATTAACTTATTTCTTAAGAAATGAAGGTATGTTACAGCGATAATATTTTTCGCGACACGACAAAACCAACAAAGTGGCATTTGCGCCCAGCTCGACTCTGATCCTCCTGGGAATCCGCTCAGTCTGATCAGAGACTTCACTGTCGGCATGGAGCTAGCCTAGACCCTGAGCTACCCTTCAAGCGCACAGCAAAGGCTCTGGTCAGACTGGGCGGATGCCCAAGTTGATCTGAGTCTTTGCTGGAAGCACATGCCACTTTGTTGGTTTTGTCTTGTCGCGGCTCACATATGCTAAAAGTGAAATCGTTACTTGCGAGTACAGTTGTATTACTAGTTTGTTGAGCATAAAGATCTATTGTTTAGTATTCATTCATAAGCTTCAAGTCAGTTAAGAGTTGGTTGCTGAGGATTCAAACTGGTTGCTCAAGTCTTATACAAAACACGTTTTTTTCTTCGAATTAAAAGTCACACAGCTGTACTTCAAACATTGCAATCTAGTTCATTGCACATGTAGGATGTTCTGTTTGAAATTCAGTTAAGGTTTGAGCGCTGTTTAAATTTAGTCTCTTAAGGCACGCATTGGAAGCTGTGGGCAGATACATAGAGGTTTTCAACGTATTTTTTTAATTCTATCGACTTATTTTGTCTACATAATTTGTAGGGCATAAAAGATAATCTTAGTGTAATATAGTCAAAAATTCCAAATCTCATGAGAGTTCGTTGCTAGGGGCTCCAACCGGTTGCTAAGGACACATTTATCAACAGATTGTAGAAGTCCGACAATTTCTTACAACACTGTCTTCATATTTTGTTTCAGGCAGAATATATTCCGGATGGATTTCAGTAAACAGTCTCAAATCCGCTAAGAGTTAGTTGCTAAGACTGGTTGCTAAGGATGCTAAGGATAAATGTATAAATAATTGTTCTAGAACTAGTGTATATTAAATAGTTTTTTTTTCAACAAATTGTTTAAGTCCAATACTTACGCTTCAAAAGTATATACAGCAGCTAATATAATACATTGTAAATAGAAGACGATTTGTTTGGAATTCTTTCAATAGCTCTAAATCTGTTGGAAGATGGTCGTCAAGTGCTTAAATTGGTTGCTAAGGACAAATATAAACCCATATTGTTTCAATGATTTTTCAAAGTCAGCCGGCAAATTGTCTTCAAAGTTTGTTGCACATAAAAGATATCCCTTATGAAGTTCAGTACAATGTCTAAAACTTGTTAAGAGAAAGTTGCTAAGTGCAAAATGGACAAAATATACGCCTCTTTTTCAACAATTTATTATAGTCTGTAACTGGTTTGATAAACATAACCTACAGTTATCTATATAAACATTGATTATAGAAGATATTTCATTTGGAATAAACTAAATAAAATCCAAATTTGTTACAAGGTGGTTGCTATGGGCTCAAACTGGTTGCTAAGGACATAAAGATACACATACAGATTTGCAACGTCAGACAGCTGTGCTTTAAATATTACTTCCAATTGTCTTCGTAGTTTGTTGCTCATAACAGATATCCAGAATGAAAGTAAATCAAAAGTCTATAATCTGTTGATAGGAAGTTGCTAAGGACTAACATTGGTTGCTAAGGACAAATGTATAGACTGGTTTGTCAACAGTTTGTTAAAATTCATTACTTGATTGTTAAATATAACTAATAATTGTCTGCATAATACATTGATAATAGAAGATATCTCATTTGGAAATAAGTAAAAATAATCCAAATTTACTAAACGGTGGTTGCTATGGGCTCAAGCAGGTTGCTAAGGACACATAGATACCTATATGTTTCAACAGATTTTCAAAGTCAGACAGCTGTGCTTTAAATATTACTTTCAATTGTCTTTGTAGTTTGTTGCCCATAACAGATATCCAGAATGAAAGATAATCTAAAGTCTAGAATTTGTTGATTGAAAGTTGCTAAGGACTGAAACTGGTTGCTAAGGACAAACATATACGCAGGTTTTTCAACACATTGTTAATTTTCATAACTTGTTTGTTAAATATTACTTACAATTGTCTGCATAACACATTGCAAATAGAAGATATCTCATTTGGAAATCAATCAAAAGTTCCAAATTTGTTTCAAAAGATGGTTGCTATGGGCTGAAACTGGTTGCTAAGACAAATATGAATGCATCTTTTCAACCAACTGAGAATCTATCAGCTGTCCTTTAAATATTTACAGCAGTTTTTATCGTGATTTATTACACATAATAGCTATTCTTCGTGGAATGAAGTCAAAGGTTCCAAATCTGTTAAAGGTTGGTTGCTAAGGGCTGAAACTGGTTGCTTAGAATAAAGATATACACATTTCCTTATTAAAAGATTACAGGAGTCCAACATCTATGCTCAAAACAAACCGTTTCGCATATAATAATCAAGATTTACTGCCTCAAAACCCATCAGGTTTGCACAACAAACTCCAATGCTTATCTTTAAAATGCCCAGTTTTTAGACATATGCTTGCATAAATCTGATGCCATGGCAACGGATTTGATAATTAAGATATAATGTTGAATACAATGGCCTGCTAAACTATTTTAACCGTAAGAATGATCTGAGAAATGCCGTATCCAATTCGCGTTTAACGAAACAATAATCATAGTGTTTATATCTATATATTTTCTTTCGACCTTTAATGAAATGACCTTGACCTTGCCACAATAGCGGTCAAAGTCCATTGTAAAATGAATCTTTAATTACAAACATTTATTTTCTTTCGCTAATACCAAAATTTAGTCCCATATCTTACACTGTGCCCACCATAAATCACGACTTTTAAAGTTTTCCTTTCTATTTTGAAGCGTTGACCTTTGACCTTGACCTTGAAAAGTGATAGAAAAAATTCGCAGGAACCATTTTCGAAAACTACTCGTCAAAACAAACATTTTGGTATATAACATTCCTGATTAACAAAAAGTGGACACGGGATTACATAAGCAACTCCACTAAAATGGCAGTCAGTACTTAAAGGAAGGAATTGTGCTTCTCTAGGACTAAATTCAGAATTTGCTTCACTGGAAACAAATTCTTTCTTTTAATAAGAGTAGACTGAGACTCCTGGTCCATTAGGACAATGTCATTCAGGGAATCAAAAAGAAGTCATAAAGTTGCTAAGCCTTCCCTTTGCATAAATGGCAGAAAAACCCTTTTTTATGGGTAGTCTAGTCACTAAAGTACTTAAAGAAAGAAATTGTCAGCCTAAGTCCATGCCATGGGTTTTGTAACAGTCTTGATATAAATAAAAGGTACCTTCCCCACCACTTTCCCCAACCAAATACCCTCATTTCCTCCAGCAGAATCCCAACTTTCCCAACCCCTTGTTTGTGAGAAAACAAAAGCACTGAATCAACACATGGAATTAGCAGAGCTCTAGATAAGAAGGCGTATTTGATGATAATTATGGATAATTTTTCTTATTTCTCATCGAGACCATATGTTGTGACCCCTCATCTGAACCGTCTCGTCGAGACGGTTCAGATGAGGGGTCACAACATAGGTTTTTATGCAGAATTAACAAAAATTATCCCTAATTATCACCAAATACGCCCTCTTATCTAGAGCTCTGAATTAGTCTCACCACTTAGCTTTAGCCACCATTTCCCAGAAATTTGGCTTCTTCCTTTTACATGGACCCTCTGTAGCTTGTTTAAAATATGCATAGAACATTAACATCATCTCATGGGATGGCTGGAATGGTCCTGAAATAATATAACATGTAGTCTTAGTCAAAGAAACACTGCCTTTTAATTATTTTGAAATCCATTAGCTTATTTCTACATGTAGCATGCACACAATGTTGAAAAACACTGACTTACATTTACCAGGTGAGATTAGAAAATATATTGAATGCCCACCATTCTGTATTTTAGGGTTGAGTCTAATCAATATCATTTATCATGTATCCCTTGTAAACTGTATTTTCCTCACCTGCTTGGCCAAGCAGGCGAGGAGCAGAGTGCGAGAGGGGACTCCCCCCACTCATGGTAATCAACAATTTCATCCAAACCAGCCATACAGACCATATTCTGGTGACGTCAGTCACGTCACACACCTGGTCAATACAAAGTTGTCTATCTTACCACAGGCATACTGCTGGGCAATTTCAATACAAAACAGTAGATATTTTGGTAGTTTTAACCAGTAATAAAACTGTGACTTAAAGCAAAATCTTTCCCAAACTGATATTTTATATTAATTTATATACTCTCTGTCAGTGATTTCTTATACACATATATGGTTTCGGATATGACAAAATAAGTAATTTTACGAAATTCGGCAATGATGTTTGCAAGGTACTTGAATATAATCGTTAAATTATCTCAATATTTATCCGGAAAAATAGCTAACAAACACGTACATTGAATTGTTATAACTCATTTTTCATTATTTGACACAATTTCGATCATTTTGGCTGCTAAATGCACATATTTTGGATTTTATTTATTTGTCTCCATAACAGTTACAGACTTAGAACCCCGCACTAATACACAGTTAATAGCAGGCATTGCGAGCGGGGCCCGCTCGCCCAAAGGACAAGCTCTTATGATAGGACATTTGTCAACAGAAAATGTAGATGATGTTGCATACATGTTGCTTCAGAAAACCATTGTTTCGACTTCTCAATCAAATTTACCTTCATATGGGGGCTGCCATTATGATTAAACAGGAAGTTTGATCGATTTATTTCAATAAACTGTCTCTATCTGTTTTGTCTCTGACCACTGCTCATGGTGCAATTGGTTGTTATTCTCCTGAGACACAAACATAAACACATTCTTCGGCACAAAACCTGATCTGTGACAGTGTATGTAAATAATTTCAACGTTCCAACCGAAGCTCAAAAATAAGCTGTGAGTATGTTGATGGAAGTTATTATCCAAATTAGACTGTATACTCTGAACAGTCACTCTTTATTTATGACGTTTCGGCATACTGCCTTTATCAAAATTATGAAATTTGTACAAGACTACATTTTGAGCTTTTACAATTCTCTCAGCATTCAAACATGGAATCACGGAAATGACGTTGCGTAAAGACAACGTACAGCGCGCTGCCGTCAGAGGTAAACATTGGCGCGACGTTGACAGTATGAAGCAAATGAGAACCTGTTCATCCTACAAGACTAAGTAGCATCAACAGGATCTTAAATGCTCATTGATCAAATATTCAGATGGCGCATATAATCTACAAACATTCAAAGTAAAATAATAATCAGACAATACAGATGAAGATGCACAGCCCAGTGTGTGTCATATTCCGGCATGAACAAATTATGAAAACTGCACAAGAAGCAAACAAACGCGCAACTCTGTTCCCACTCAGAAAAACATATACGCTCACACAAGAAAAAATCCATCGCTCTTGCAAATGCACAGCTTAACTCATAATAAGGGTTATCTACTCACTAAGCACAAAAAAAAAAAAAAAAAAAAAAAAAAAAAAAACATTGCAAAAAGCCAAACCCGCATTTCTGCTTTGCACTAGTACCCCTGCTTCAACTCTAACAGTGCCCACAAATATGTGCCGCTTACATACGGGCCGGTAGGTATCGCCATCAGAAGAATATTGCCTAATAAGTAAACGCGCAACTCCATCCCCACGCACGAGTAAAAAATTATTCCACGCAAATAGACAACCGCATTAGTAATATCGTCGTACCACCCACATGCAAGCGACCCACATCTATGCCAAACACCACCCTTGAGAAAAACAGCCAGGTGGAGGCAAACAGAAATCCCGAAAGCAGCTAACACAATACTGCCAGTTAGCTGCTCTCAGGAGTTCCATGGCCACTCCACCAGACCCCTTGCTCAAAAGCAAATATTCCAAATCATGCAAAGACTTCATCCTAGAGCATGGTACGAATGCGAAGGTGACCACACCCACACTAACGCTATGTATGTGGTCACCTCCACATTCGTATCATCAGGGGCGTAACTAAAGGCAATTTCATAATACGCACAACCATGTTTTATGCTCTACTTCTTGAAGGGAAAGCTAATATTTCAGCCACTTTGGTAATTGGTATTGAAATCTTGTCCAATTTATAACTTTTCAGCATGCACATACGCAAGTGCGTGTTGAAATTTTGTCTATTTTGACAAAATTTCAACACGCACTTGCGTATTTGCCGTATACGTAGCTACGCCCCTGATCATGATAACATAATAAGCCATTAGCTTACTGCCAGATAATGGTCAGTTTTTATTTCTCTCATGGCTAAGGCCTGGAGTTTCTAATTCCTGTGGGAATAGAGTTGCGCGTTTACTGTCGTACAGCATTGGTTTTGGTTTAAGCAATACTTCGTTAAACAATTGCCGTGTATAATGTACAGTATGAAGCATCATTATCTGGCAGTAAGCTAATGGCTTATTATGTTATCATGATCAGGGGCGTAGCTACGTATACGGCAAATACGCAAGTGCGTGTTGAAATTTTGTCAAAATAGACAAAATTTCAACACGCACTTGCGTATGTGCATGCTGAAAAGTTATAAATTGGACAAGATTTCAATACCAATTACCAAAGTGGCTGAAATATTAGCTTTCCCTTCAAGAAGTAGAGCATAAAACATGGTTGTGCGTATTATGAAATTGCCTTTAGTTACGCCCCTGATGATACGAATGTGGAGGTGACCACATACATAGCGTTAGTGTGGGTGTGGTCACCTTCGCATTCGTACCATGCTCTAGGATGAAGTCTTTGCATGATTTGGAATATTTGCTTTTGAGCAAGGGGTCTGGTGGAGTGGCCATGGAACTCCTGAGAGCAGCTAACTGGCAGTATTGTGTTAGCTGCTTTCGGGATTTCTGTTTGCCTCCACCTGGCTGTTTTTCTCAAGGGTGGTGTTTGGCATAGATGTGGGTCGCTTGCATGTGGGTGGTACGACGATATTACTAATGCGGTTGTCTATTTGCGTGGAATAATTTTTTACTCGTGCGTGGGGATGGAGTTGCGCGTTTACTTATTAGGCAATATTCTTCTGATGGCGATACCTACCGGCCCGTATGTAAGCGGCACATATTTGTGGGCACTGTTAGAGTTGAAGCAGGGGTACTAGTGCAAAGCAGAAATGCGGGTTTGGCTTTTTGCAATGTTTTTTTTTTTTTTTTTTGTGCTTAGTGAGTAGATAACCCTTATTATGAGTTAAGCTGTGCATTTGCAAGAGCGATGGATTTTTTCTTGTGTGAGCGTATATGTTTTTCTGAGTGGGAACAGAGTTGCGCGTTTGTTTGCTTCTTGTGCAGTTTTCATAATTTGTTCATGCCGGAATATGACACACACTGGGCTGTGCATCTTCATCTGTATTGTCTGATTATTATTTTACTTTGAATGTTTGTAGATTATATGCGCCATCTGAATATTTGATCAATGAGCATTTAAGATCCTGTTGATGCTACTTAGTCTTGTAGGATGAACAGGTTCTCATTTGCTTCATACTGTCAACGTCGCGCCAATGTTTACCTCTGACGGCAGCGCGCTGTACGTTGTCTTTACGCAACGTCATTTCCGTGATTCCATGTTTGAATGCTGAGAGAATTGTAAAAGCTCAAAATGTAGTCTTGTACAAATTTCATAATTTTGATAAAGGCAGTATGCCGAAACGTCATAAATAAAGAGTGACTGTTCAGAGTATATAATGTTTCTTATCCCTACACGGATTCTCTTCATCAAATTAGACTGGTTTGAATACGAATGTAGAAATCACCAAAACAATAAAAAAATAATGGTCATACAGTCTTTCAGTTATTACGTTATGTTATGACATCAAATGTTTGGTTTGAGAAAAACAAGATGGCGTCAATCAGAGGTCCAGATAAAGGGCATTTTTGACGCATGAAAAATGGGTAAAAACGCATTCCATTCCAGTTTGATGCGTCGGGAAAACGTCTTTAAAATACTGTTGACGTATCGTTTGTGAAACGGAAGCGTCAACAAACGCCTCGTATTGTGCGCATGGCTGCAAAGCTTGAACCAGTACATGGAACTGCCGAACTTATTCACATTAACTCGCGATTAAGTGCTGTGTGAAGTTATTCAATATCCGGCAGACGGATAACTACATATCTGAAAAAAATAGTACATAACCGGACTAAAATTTGGGTGACCCAGTCCATGTTTTGGCGTAATTGACAGGTTACACAGCAAATAGACAGACTGCTACATTTTACACTTAATAGCTTGAGACACAGTCTTCTATATTACATTTTCGCCAATTTCATCATGGCAGAAAGCGAGTCAAGATCTGTTCAGAAGTCGCTTTTTAAGTTTTTCCAGCGATCTGATCCGCTAGAGATATCATTAGCTCTTAAAACCCATTATTCTTGGCCTGCTGAGTTTGTGCGTTGACACTGTTTAGAAACGTATTAAAAACACCAGGCCTGCTGCATCTGGAACTCTGTTTTAAAAAGTTGACTTTATTGTAATATCTAATGGCAGTCAAGCCACAAAAAACTCCCTGAAAAAAAACTGGGAGTGAAAAAACTTCCAGACATTGCAGAAAAACGACCTTCTCACAAAGTGAGGACTCAGCAACTCCCTGCTGAAAAAAGTTTTCTGGAGCTCTGGTCAATGTTAACTGCTTATATGAGTAGATCACTACAGTACACGCAACGTGAAGACTTGATCTGACACGCTCTCGCGTGACACTTAAAATCGCGAGGAAGGGATTAAAATCCACGAGATTCTCTCGCAACTCTCACGCATTTCACACTAAACTTCCTCACGTGTTTGAAAATCGCCACGTTCCACGCAAGAAAATTCCTCGCATCTCGCGTGAAATTCATAGAGTGATGTATGCGAGAAACTTTCTCGCATCACGTGTGGAACTTTGTCCAGGTAGGTACAATGTACATGTACAGTAAATGCAAGTTTCTATACATATACCTTTACGATTCGCAATGCATTTTTTTCGACGCTGATAACGGTTCAATTAATACATTGTAAGCGTGCGTGAATAACCTAACTGATCGCATCCTCAACGCAAGTATTGTTTGACCGTTACGAATTAAGGATGTGTTGATAAACAATCATGATCAGCGTAATTTTGTTGCAATTACGCAGCGAGTTAATTAGAGAGGCTTATGTTTGAAAGAATATTGTTAATAGGTTACTTAGTAGCAAAATTCTAGAATGATGACACAGACAAAAATTTTCGCTCAGCCGCCACCGATAATAGCCCAATCCATGTCAAAACAGTCACAAAGATCAAAGCGTTTCGATCAGCTTTTGAACTCAAAGCTATACCCCTAGTGGCACGTGCCGAAATGTTTACTTATTAACCAATATAAACTTTCTGATGTAAGAGCTGTCAAGTTTCCATTAAAAGCGCACGCGACAACAATGACTTGATTAGCAAATGGGCTGTCTCAGAGGTGATTGACGTCCGCTTAACCACTCGCTGAAATATGCAAATTTGTAAACCTGTTGGTTTAACAGCTAAAAAAAAATACGTCACAGCTGCATCCTCTTTTCAAGAAATATAGAAAATATGATTTTGCGTCGTGGATCAATAGTCAAAGTGTTTGGATTTTAAAAATGCATCAAAATGAATGAAAAATAAGAGGTGAGAAGTTTGTTTTTTATTCCGATCTCCGCGTTGCAAAATCACATTATCTATATGAAAAAAGAAACTGATTCTGCTGCGCGAAAAAATTCTCAAAGTATTCGGACTAATAAACATAATATATCTGTATTCATATTTAGAGGTGACTGAACGCATTCAGGGCCTTTGCCGTAATAAAATGTGAAGACGGTAGCATTTGTTGAAATACGTAAACACAGCACGTTTATAGGTCAGTCTCGTGCCTTGACATCAAAGGACGCCGCTCAGAGCACAAAATGGTGAAAGGAATCTTATTCCATACGTAATGAGTAAATATGAGGATCAGCCTGCGCAGTATTGTATACTATGCGACAAACTGGTATGCTTTACACGTCATAGCGTGAGCGGTTTATGCCGTCTATTTGTTCGGTTATTTCTTGAATGGCTGAAATTGCCGATCGTAATTTTTGCCGCTAAAAATTTTTTAGTCGGCGCCAAAAAAGACCAGTCGGTTGGAAACCGGAACCACAACTTTTTTTAGGCCCAAAGTAAAAATATAAATGAATTACCTGTACAACATATAATGACCTGTGAAATTGATAGGAATCGTTAATCCTTTCCACTCGAAAACACGCGTCACGCGTGATTAAGTTTGACGCCGATGACTCACCTGAGCATACATGGAGTTAATCCTTTCTCTCGAAAGTTGTGTGTCTCGCGTGAAAAGAAATTGTTTTCTCGCGAGTTTAACGTCACGCATCTCGCGAGTGTCTCGCATCTCCCACGCAAAAACCCCACTAAACTTTCGTGGAAAAATTTAAAATTTCTCGCGAGAGCGTGTCAGATCAAGTCTCCACGTTGCGTGTACTGTACATGGTCAGTACACAAAATTCAAGAAGGTTGTGCGTTGGGTGAAATTTAAAGAAAAGAGAGAGCGCTGCTGCTGCATGGAAGAAACTGAGAAAAAGATATAGCCTGTTTGCCAAGGGGAAAGATCTCTGAAAGTTTCTTATCAGTTTGTCAGAGTGGAGTTCGCAGCCGTTGAGTTGTTCGCTACTGTGGAGTTGCAATAATTTTATTACAAATTTCGAACGACAAAAAAGCGTTGTGAAATTGAATCCAGAATCGTACACTTTGACAACACATTTTTGTCCCAAACTTTAATTTCACATGATAGCAGCCACAGAAAGCTTTCACCATACACTCACTCTGTAAAGAGCTATGTGCTCCCCTATAGACAGTGCCTATTTTCATATTATCGGTATCACTTGATCAATACCTGTTCTGTGACCTCATGGCAAATGCTCAATTAAGAAAGAGAGAAACAAATAAAATGATAGTCTAAATTTGAATTTGATTGAACTTTGATCTACATTTCCAGCATTTCACCCACATTCTGATCTCACGCAATTTTACCTATTTTTCCCAACTGAACAACAGGGAGAATTAAGCTAAAAATGTACTTGATCAAGAAATAATTGCACAGTTCAAACCTTCTTTTGGCAAACTCTGAATAACTTTTACTGCTGCATCAAATTTTTCTTGTGGTGAAGAAGCCATTTTGTTCAAGTCATGTGACTTTTCTATATGAGAAAGACGCATGCATTCTCAATTTTATGCTTTTCTTCATTCAAGAATCAAGCGTTTGCCTGATACAAGGGAGGCTACGCTGTAAAACCCCTGATAAAATTGTTTGCCTATTATTCCCTCCCTTACACCATTTAGCTTATATTCTATTCCATTCAATTTTTTGCCACTTGTCCGATCAGCCTGCGCATTCGCGCTTTCCGATTAGTGTCCCCCTGTTTCGCTGTATAGGCTTCTCAGAATGACATGGCACAAAAAGAAAAAATCCTATCCGTCTCCTCGGATGAGCAGGCTACACCTTGTTATTATTATTATGATTATTATTACACACCATGTTGGAATTGGGGGTGAGGGAGGGGGAGGGGTGCATTATCATCCATTTGAATGCCCTATCAGCCCGCATAGGGGTGGGGGATGGGGGACTGAATGGCTATCATCCATTGGAATACCCTATGTATTATCATCATTATTATTATTATTATTATTATTATACACCATGTTGGAATGAGGGCGGGTGGGAGAGGGGGGGGGGGAGGGGTGCATATTCATTCATTGGAATGCCCTATCAGCCCGTATAGGGGTCATATTTATTTATTTATTTATTTATTTATTTATTTATTTGTGACAACTTATGCGCCACACCAGAAACCTGTCACCATGGTTAAAGTTGACCGAGGACAGTATCGATAGAAAGAAAGAAAGGGAATGGGGGACTGAATGGCTATCACACATTGGAATGCCCTATGCTGTCTGCCAGGTGTCTCTCCCTAAACGCCAATTTCTGTTTCTAACTTTTAACTATATTAACACTCATTTTCGCACTATACAAACTCATCTCGTGCTTTTTTCTATATTCTTTTTTCAATTAACCCCTTTCTGCACTTAGTTTAAACATATTTTTATTCCATGAACATGACAAAGTAGCCTACAACATTTCATAATTTTCATAATTACAAGAGTTAAAAGATCAGACGTTTTGGTCGAGACAACCTCCCCTGATGTTATCATAGCAACTGAAACTTGGCTGAGCAGCGAGATAAGCTCATCAGAGTTTTTTGATCCCTCACTGGGTTACAACATTTACAGAAACGACCGCAAGTCGGATGCACATGGGGGTGTACTCATTGCCATTAAGAACCACCTGGAGTTTACAAACGTTACCAGCAGCACTGACATCCAATTTCTTTCTGGCACACTTCAGCTCCCCCAAAAGAAGAAAATGGTCATTGGCGCATATTAGAGACCACCCGACAGAGTCGATGTGGAATATCTCTCCAAAACCAGTGAGGCGATCTCAGCTCTAAGGGATAAATACAAGAAAGCCGTCTTCATCATCGCTGGTGACTTCAACCTCCCAGACATTCACTGGTCAAGTAACTCTATCAGAGGTAATGCCTATCCACATAGAGTCAGTCAGAGATTCCTAGATATATCTCATGACCTTGCCTTAGAACAGATGGTGGACTTCACGACACGCAACCAAAATACACTGGATTTGGTCCTCACTTCTCACCCAGCCTTCATGACACGATGCAGCCGCTTGCCACCCTTAGGAGCCAAAAGCGATCACGACATCGTCTTATATGATTCAACTCATGAGGTAGTTCGCACAAGACAACCACGCAGAAAGATTCTTCTCTGGAAAAATGTCGACATGGACACCACCAAGCAGGCATGCGCTGAACTTTGTCAGTCATTCCATGGTTCGATTTTTTCTTCAGTGGATGATATGTGGAATTTCTTCAAGGCAGGCTTGCTCGGGATTCTTGACTCTCACATTCCATCTAAAAACAGCTCATCACGTTTTACTCATCCATGGATTTCTACAAAGACTCGTCGTCTAAGTCGTCGTAAAGCCAGAGCATATCGTAAGGCAAAGTTTACAAACAATAAGAAAGCTTGGTGTAAGTATAAATCTTTGAAAACTGAAACCCAAAGGGAGATGCGAAGAGCTCATCAAGTTTATATCCAAGACACAGTCAACCAGGATCTTACCTCCAATTCAAAGCGTTTTTACTCATATGTCAAAAGCAAGAGACAAGAAACCACGGGTATTTCACCACTTCTCAACCAAGATGGTTTCCTACATAGTCGTAGCACCAGTAAGGCTGAAATCCTCAATCAGCAATTTCAATCTGTTTATACTAAGGAGAATCTTACGAAGGTTCCCGATATTGGTCACAGCAAAATCCCAGCCATGGAACCCATCATCATTTCTACCCCGGGTGTCATCAAACTTCTCAAAAACCTCAAACCACACAAGGCCTCTGGACCTGACAACATACCAACTAGACTTCTGATCATGGTAGCAGAGGAAATCGCCCCAATGCTCACCACCATATTCCAAACCTCACTGAACACGGCAATAGTTCCTTCTGATTGGAGAGAGGCTCTGATAACATCACTCTACAAGAAAGGCCCACGTAACATCCCTTCAAACTACCGCCCTGTCTCCCTCACGTCTGTTGTAAGCAAAATATTAGAACACATAATATTCAGCTCCACCATGAAACATCTCAACTCTTACAAGATTCTCACCCAAGTCAACACGGTTTTCGCTCAAAACGTTCTTGCGAGACGCAGCTGCTTGCCACAATACAGGGTATATACAAAAATCTGAAAACAGGAAGGGATCAAGTGGTTGTTATTCTCTTAGACTTTGCAAAAGCCTTTGATAAGGTACCTTTTCAAAGGCTTTTGCTGAAATTGAACTTCTACGGCATACAAGACAACACCCTCCAATGGATTTCATCTTTTTTACATGGAAGAAAACAACAGGTCCCTGAAGAGGGAAGCACATCAGAGAAACTGGATGTCTTGTCAGGGGTTCCACAGGGAACAGTCCTTGGTCCCTTCCTTTTTCTAATCTACATAAATGATCTACCTACTGTCTGCAAATCTTCCCAGGCTAATCTGTTTGCCGATGACACACTCTTGTACAGGCACATTGGGAATGACTGGGACTCTACCAAGCTACAAGAAGATCTAACCGCTCTGGAGGACTGGGAATCCAAGTGGCAGATGAGCTTCCATCCGGAGAAGTGTACAGTGCTGAGAATCACAACAAGCAAGCGATACCACAGAGAGACCAACTATTTCCTCCATGGTCAGCGCCTTCAAGTCACAGACAGCGCCAAATATCTTGGTGTGACCCTCAGTGACGACCTTCAATGGGAGAAGCACACCCAAACAACAGCTGCCAAGGCTTCACGTACTCTTGGATTTCTCAGGCGTAACTTCAGGGATTGCAGCAAACAGGTCCGTGCAACTACATACAGGTCCATGGTCCGACCAACAATGGAGTATGCTTCCACATCTTGGGATCCATACAAGACAGAAGATGTCAACTGTCTTGATAAAGTCCAGCGTCGTGCAGCACGCTATGCTTGCAACAACTACACAGAGCGGACCCCAGGATGTGTCACAGCAATGGTTAACTCACTAGGCTGGGAATCACTTCAAGACCGCCGGAAGATGCAACGTCTAACCATGCTCTTCAAGATTAAGCATAATTTGGTCGAGATCCCGGAGTCAGAATCCGTTGTCCGGTCAAACGACAGCAGAACACGAGGGTCACAGAGGCTTTTCGTCCCATTTACTAACGTAACAGTGTACAAGATGTCGTTTTTCCCTAGGACTATACAGGACTGGAACAAACTACCATCTGCAATTACAGACATGCAGAAGATTGAGGCCTTCAAGACTGCTCTCCATGCCTCGATAGCAGTCCAGCCTCCGTCCACAGCGTAACAAGCCACGGGTGTATATAGTTTTAACATGTAAATACTGGAACTTTTTACTGTACATACTCTTGAGAGGTGACTGTCTTGTCCTAACCTCACCGTGGTCAAAGTTACATTCCAGTATTGGATTTCTGACCTGTATCCGGAAGATGAAGATGAAAAGCAATGCTACTTATTTAGTTCTTTAGCACGTGGTTTGCCGGAACCCGTCGGAACCCCCAACCCACCCACCCCCTCCTCGGGGTTAAGACGTAAAGGAAGATAGACGTAAAGGGGGATAAAATTTCTTCAGGCTGATCTGACTCAGGGGTTATGGTCGGATAATATTTTACCACTATTTTCTCTTTATGAACTTAGTCATTTTGCCACATCTGAGGACCTAATGATAGTATATACCTTGTGTGCACAACGTTTTCTCAGTATTTTGAAACTTTGCAGGGTTCTTCTTCGTCTTTAGGTGTGCATACATGTGACTTTAAGATTACAGTCTGATAATTTTTGTCACTTTTCTTGTTTCGAACTTAGGCCCAAATACTAACAAAATGTATAGACAGTGGATACCTTGTGTGTGCAGAACTTCATAGAATTTTGAACCAATCATTTTGAAACTGTGCAGGTGTTTTAACATGGTCTGAGAGCTTGCATGTGTTTTTTGACAATGGATACCTTGTGTGTGTATGTCCTCATGTTGTTTTGGACATTGTACATTGTGGGGTTGTGCATCCTCCCTTATTTTTTCCAAAGGCGGGGGACAAAAATTAATCAGATTTGGTTGTTTACAATGTAAAAAAATTCCCGTAAAATTTTACGACGGATGCCTGGCAGCTGGTTTCCAGGCGATTACCGTAATATTTACGGGCGGAACTGTGATTTTTATATTACAGCAGAGCTCGTTTTTTCCTTATTTTTGTTTAGTGCTAACACAATTCTATAAGATTTGATATAGACCTGTGAAAAAGATTTAATTGAAAAACTCTCGCAGGATATTTTCCGAGTAGAGAAATATACGCTCAAGCTGTATGTGAATTACAAGGTTGTTGAATTTTCAGCTCAGTTCAATTCTCCTAACGACGTAATTCCCCAAGTGGCTCAGCGGTACGAAACCACAGTTGCACGCACTTGGCCCCGTGTGTCCGTCTAAGATACAAGGTTGTTGAATACAGTCATTTTCATTTATAATAATTTTGTGGTGCACTGGTATCAAATTACGAATATGTATATTTCAGCAGTTGTAAATATTTTTTTTGGTTGAGGCCGCATCAATATGTATTTTAATGTAAAATTTAACTATGTCTATGTCTTTCTTTAACTACACCTTTCGTCTTCCTGAAAACAACAGTAATGTTCATTTTCGCTAATATATGTTGAGACTTATTTTACGGCCCACCCATAATAACTACGATAAAAAAAACAGTAAAATGATTTAGGGTGTTAAAATCATTATTATTTCAACGGATTCACCGTAATTTTTACGATAATTTTTTACAGTGTATCATTGCTAATAAAAGACAATCCCCGGACAATGATGTCATGTAGGCCTAAATGTCGCGGAAATTATATTTAGTCTAGATTCCATACTGTCCTGTGAATTTAGATTATCCGCATTTTATGTAGTAGCCAATTCTCCCTTTCTGCCAAAGTTTTGATGGTTTTGTAACGAAAACAAGTGTCTTAGCATTGGAAGTCTTGTCAGCAAGAGCATTTGCACTGGCCAATTGAAACCTGTCAAAAACTTAAAGTTAATGCAAAAAATGAAAGTGCTACAGTCTTTCGAAAATGACGTTGACGTCGATTTCAGTAACGTCATAAGAACTGTGCATTGCTTTGCAAGAAATGAATCGATAAAAGTTGGCATCCTATTAACTTTTGAATGGATATTCTAGGAAACGAAGGACTAACAGTTTATACAGCTTTATTTAAGAAATGAATTTCATTTTTCTGTTGTTTATCGAAGTATAAACTACATTGTGTCGCGTGCAAAGTAAGTGAACCCCGAAGGGGCTCATGTAAACTTTGCAAGCGACCCAATGCAGTTTATACTTCGATAAACACCAGAAAATTAAGTTCATTGCTTATATTTTCATTTTTCTCTATATATTTATTGACCATACATTTGCGTTAGGGCTACAGTTGAAGTAGAAAAAACATTTATACGCAGTTTTCTATTAACAGCGGAACAGCATCAATGACGTCACAACGTCCCCTACGTCCAATCAGATTGGCGAGAACCATTGTTTGTTTTGACGTCATTTACGTCGCGTGAACCGATGTAGTTATTGAAGTATTAACTACATTCCGTTCTAATGGTTTACCATAGGGCTTTTAAATAAATGCACTGAGAATGTAAATATTGAAGTACAGGTATAAACTACATTATGTTCTAATGGTTTACCATAGGGCTTTTAAATAAATGCACTGAGAATGTAAATATTGAAGTACAAGTATAAACTACATTATGTTCTAATGGTTTACCATAGGGCTTTTAAATAAATGCACTGAGAATGTAAATATTTTGTATTAACAATGATTTTTTTTACTTCAATAACCCACACTGAAAAGTATTCACATATGAAATAAGTCCAGTGGTATGACTGGGGTCTAATAAAATGCGTTGTTACTCAATATAGAAAAGTGTCTTTGTATAGTGTTTGGTGCCATTGTAAAGGCAAAATATAGTGCATCACGGTTTATTATATGCATACCACTTGTCCCTGGTATGCCCTCAACAAAGTTATGAGGCCACTAACATAACTTTTCGAATGCCCCTCGTATTGTAATGGCTTTAAAGCAAACTTTGCTTTAAAGCCATTACAATACGAAGGGCGTTCGAAAAGTTCATGAGCTAATTTTACCACTTTTCTACAGCAGGCCTATATATAAATAGGGTCTAAGTTGGTTACAGAATATATATGTCGCTGATTATTTCACTCTCTAAAATTGGCCACCTAAACTCTGCCAGAACTACATAACCATCCGAGTAAAGTAATGCTAAAAGTCATCTTGAACAGGCTCAAATCCCAAGCTGAAGAGATTATCGCTGAAGATCAGACTGGGCTCAGAGCCGGAAGAAGCACCATAGAACAGATCTTCAACCTCAGAACCCTGTGTGAAAAGTACCTTCAACATCAGCAAAATCTTCACCATGTCTTCATAGATATCAAAAGAAGCATTAGACAAGGTGTGGCATGCAGCCTTATGGGCCACCCTGCGGAAGTACAATTAATAATGCAAATCTATTTAGCGCCATTTAGCACTTCTATGACAAGGCTATAAGTGCAGTTCAGATGAATGGCAGCACGGGAGAATGGTTCAGAACAATAGGTGGCGTTAGACAAGAATGTCTTCTATCACCCACCTTCTTCAACATTTTTCGCAAAGGATTATGTCTGTTGCTCTGAAAGAACATAATGGAAAGGTTAGCATAGGAGGCAGAACTATTAACAATCTGTCAAAGATGACCATGGAGCTCAATAGCTCAGCTGTCTCACGGATAGCGATGGATTCTGTCTTCGAGTCCCGGTCGGGCCACACCTTTTTCTCCCCTGTGACATTTGGTGGTCAGCTTGGTCCACGGCTAGGGCCACGGGCATCAAGAAGTGCACGTATCGTTGGTTCCTCCGTGGTTTGTAGTAGATTCGGGGACGAATCTTGTTAATGAGGGGGAAAGTTTCATAGGTCGACCATGGTGCTTCATAGCTCAGTTGCCTCACGGATAACGGGAGGCCCTGGGTTCGAGTCCCGGTCAGGCCATGTTTTTCCCCTCCCAATGACAAATTTAAAGTCTGCTGATGACATTGACGGTCCTGGTTTAAACAATATTTTATTCCTCAAATTTTGAACAAGGTACAGAAACAATAGACAAAGATTTGATCGAAAACCCAAGGCTTGTGGGGGGCATCTCATTGACAGTCTTGTTGAGGAACGGCAGGAAATAGAAGCCCTAGGGTAGAGTCGGGTAACTTAGGACATGGGGGTAAATTCGGACGTACCATTGCTAACAGTGAAAATCCAGATCTGGATTTGCTCATGATGAGCCGTCTCATCTGGATTTTCACTGTTTAGCCATTTATTTTTGTTTTACATGTACTTCCAAATAACTGACATATAAAGAAAACAATGTCACTGTCCGAATTTACCCGCTGTCCGAAGTTACCCGACTCTCCCCTTGTCGAATGTCTCGACAAAACCTGCACAAAGTATAAAATGAGGACAAGTGCTGAGAGTCCAAACTAAAGACAAACAATGTCAATGACACCCAAAGAGAGATCAAGATTAAAGGACAGGAGACAACTTTGGAACGGTTACAAGCTTCAAGTATCTTGGAGCAATTGTCTCAGATGAAGGCTCAAAACCGGAGGTTCTTTCAAGGACTGAACAAGCTACCGCGGCTCTGACGAAGCTGAAGCCAGTATGAAGAGATTATAACATATCTCTTGGCTCAAAGATGAAACTGATACACTGATTGATTGATTTATTGTCATGTCTATATTTCTGTATGCACATGAACAGCAGAGTTAGAAAAAAGAACGCGGACCTGTTAGATGAGAAAGTAAGGAGGAAAATTCTCAGGAACTGGCACATTTGAATTCCAGATCCGACCCAAGGCACCATGTGGGAAAGAGACTACAAAATTTTAGTCACCATCAAAGACAACACCAGCGGCAGCCATGTAAACAGCCATTTCCCACGTAGGTGGTCAACGGACTAGCCTGAACATCACAAACAATATATCAATAACAGACATAGCAACTAACAACACATAAAACAACGAAGAACCAAAAACAGACATGCCGCCTTGGGACGGCTAGTAGTGAGATGTTACCGAAGGTACTGAACATCTCATACAAGGACCTTGTCTACCTCTTCTTGTTTTATACCTTTCACTGTCACGCAGGGGCGGATCCAGAAATTTTGGAAAGGGGGTTCAAATTAGCTGAGGGGGGTTCGATTTGTGCTGTTTGACCATTTTTTCCTGAAATTCCCCATGAAAGTGAAATAATTAAGGCTGAAGAGGGGGTTCGTTTGACCCCCCCCCCCCCCGACCCCCCTGACAGCTCCTGATGGTGAATAAGACAGCCTCTGGAAGTGAATGTTGAACATATACTGCGCACTAAGACAACGTCTTATAGTTTCTGCGCTTTAAGACAGCCCCTGATCACAGGGTATAATCGATTCCGCTAATTTTCGCTTCCTGCAGAGACTGTACATCATATTTGGCTTCCACCGAGACTGTCCGCGAACTCTTGCTTCCTGCCGAGACTTCTGTACATGATAAATGGCTTCCTGCAGAGACTGTCCGTGTGATTCTGCTTCCTGCCGAGGCTCTCGGCAGGAAGCAGAATCACGCGGACAGTCTCGGCAGGACGCCATTTATCGAGGACATTAGTCTCTGCAGGAAGCAAGAGCTCGCGGACAGTCTCAGCGGAAGCCAAATATGACGGACAGTCTCTGCAGGAAGCAAAAATTGGCGGAATCGATTATACCCTGTGCTGATGGTGAATTCAAACGGTTTCTGTGTTTTAAGACAGCTCCTGATGGTGAATAAGATAGCCTCTGATAGTGAATGTTGAACATATTCTGAGCTTTAAGACAACTTCTGATAGTAAATTGTAAACGGATGCTGCGCTTTAAGACTTACCCTGATGGTAATTGTAAACGGTTTCTGTTTAAGACAGCCCCTGGTAGTAAATGTTGTACAGCCTCTGATAGTGAATGGGCGGCGACGGCCCTAAAACTGTAAACGTATTCTGTCCGTTAGGACAGCATCTGATGAAGAATTTAAACGGTTTCTGTATTTTAATACTGTTCCTGGTAGTGAAATAGATAGTCTCTGATAGTGATTGTTGAACATATATTCAACAGCAAAAGAAACGCATATTTTTTACTGTCTCGTTTTGCTTCCTTAAAAGCAATAATATTTTACTTTTTTGCTTACTACACAGATTTGCCTATACGTGGCCATTGGTTTTGCAGCATTTTCTAGGCACAGTGAAATTCTTCGAAAACAAATATGCAGATTTTTGTCAAAAAGGCCAAAATTACAAAATTCTTGCTCACTGTTTCCAAAATTTAATTTTCAATATGATTTTGCAGAGCGTGAGTTTAGCATGATGTAACCAACTGGAAAACGGTATAAAACTTCTGAAAATTTGATTCTTGTACATTTCAATCGCATATGCAGAAAGTTGCATTTCCCAAGGTTTTAAGGTTTTTCAAAGTTTTTGAAAATCGTCTAAATCATCAAAATGTCAGAAAAAAATGGTAATTTGGGTTAAAATGAGTTAGGCTATGGACAAAGGACCCTTTAAAAACTAATTTTTGTTTAAAATGTGTCTGTATTCGGCTCACTTCCGGTTTGATTACGAATATTAAAGGCTGATAAAAATGGTTTCCGAAAAAAAAGTGTCTCAATATGCTAAATGTAGACTGTCCTTCATGATAAAGATGCAGTATGATTTTTAGTCAGTTTCTCCCAGTGATTTCAGGGATCTAGCGCCAAAAAGTTCAGTTGGTGGTTGCATTATTGGAAGACCTAGAGAGTTACTACCCTTTGTTAGCATACTCCATACGATTGTGTCCGCTTACCCTTTAATATAACCTGAATTGGAATCCAGTTCCGATTCGATTTGCTGAAAAATACACAAAAATTTCTTTTGCTGTTAAAAAATTGCTTATTTTCCAACATTTACATAAAGGGGCTAAACTATATTTGTAACGAGTAAGCAATACTGAAACTTTTTGATGATGTTTCTGAGAAATCTCAATGTGCAAGATAAAGAGGGCGTCAGTTTTGGAACCAGGTCCAACTCGGCTTCAGACAATGAATGAACGAATCAGAATTTGTGATTTTTTAGTTTGACCCCTTGATTGTTTACAAATAAACAAAGGAAATTTCCGTGATTTTGGAATAAAGTGTACCACAGGCATTGTTGATCCCTGCCGTAATTGGCCATTAACAGCAAATTTCTATTTTGACATAGACACACCAAAAAGAATAATATGCGTTATTTTTGCCTTTGAATATATTATGCGTATCAAGTCAACTAACTTTAAGGCAGCCTCTGCTAGTGAATTGTGAACACATTCTGAGCTTAAAGACAACCTCCGATGGCGACTTGTTAACGGTTTCTGCACTAATGGTGAATTGTAAACAAGTTCTGCGCTTTAAGACAGGCTGTTGTGGTGACTTGTGAATGGATCTGTGCTTTATAGGTAATCATTTTGGCTTTTGAAAAATAGTCAGCATATTTTGACGGCCTCCTATAGATCTTGTATAATGTCAAACTTGAACTATGAGGCACTTTTTAAATGCATGTATTTGACTTTTGACTGTGTATGTCATGCTCCTCTCGAATAATAAGTCAGATGCTACCTGAAATTCATACAATGGAAAAACGTGATTTTCTCAACATATAATTTTTCTCAAATAATTAAATCCCGTGTTATAACCCGTGCATGCATGTATATACAAACGCAATGATCATAAAAAAGAAAAGAAAACAATCATAAAAGTAAATGAGATAAAATAAAACAAAATAAAGGAAGAAGATCAATGAAATAAATAAATAGAAAAAAGGATCGAGTCCGCCTATATTGGACGGGCTACCTACCGATGCCTATTCACGGGCGCTATCCCACTACTGCTCGACACGGGAACTTTTGCCTGCTGTGTTTCCACCCTGGGCCGATACGTCCCTCCTTAGACAACCTGGACCTCCTGGGCTCCCCCGAGAGGCCCATATTGATGCCGAGCTTAGTGCGGACGCCCGATCGACATAGCACACCGGAAGGCAGAACCCCCGCCCTCAAACCATCCTCAGACCCTGACCTCCAAGTAGCTGGATTACAGGAGCACGCCACAACTCCCAGTCGATACTGGCCGATGATTTTAACTTATATAAACCTGTGATTGTGGCTTTTTATCATTTTTTTTTTTTTTTTTTTTTTTTTTTTGTCTTTACTACTATAGATTCTGAGTAGCTGATTTATCCAAAAGAATTTAAAAAAAAAAATAAAAAGATAAAGTATAACATGAAAGTTAAATATAATAATGGACCATTGCATACAAACGGAAGTGAGTTGGCAGTGACATTGCCTCCCGGTCTCTAATACTACATACGTTGTGATATTGCGAGCAGGAAAGAAGTTTGTCCTCAAGGGGATATCATACTTTTATAACGTCCCTTGACAGGAGCAAAATCTCAGATGGTCACGATAATTTATTAATTTTGTTTAATTAATCTATATTCGTTTTGTGACTATATGCTTGACTGTAAGCGACGCTAATTTATAGTTACCGAGTTACTTTTCTTATTTTTTTTTTTTTTTTTGGTGTGTATCTTACCAAATTTAGTGAGACAAACGTGCGTTCCTTTATTTAACTTCTTCAGTGTGTCACTAAACCCCCAATATATGATGGGCAGATCTCGACATAAGAAGCATTCCGCGAGACACATCCAAGCAGGCCCATGTCGTCCCAATGACGACGATGCGACGTCAACATGTAGCTTCGACGTCAATATGTCGTCATTTCGACGTCATGTGCCTGCTACATCAGGTTATAGATGTCTACATATTTTAAACTCACGAGTGCAAACGCCCCCCACCGAGCCATCTCAATCTGTGCGCCCCGAGAGAGGCGACAGATAATGGTACCAGAAAGGAGATGTTCGATGAAGCGAGAACCTGCTACAAGCCAAAATAATCAAAAAGAATAGAAACCAGACTCCGCTAACCTTCATTTTCATTCACCTTAATATAAACTTTTACAGAAATATAAATTTTATTCGTATATATTCACAAAGATATATGCTTTCATATAGTTTCATTCAATACAAAATCTGTGCGATGTCACTCAACATTTTAAGCGTGTACGAAAACATTGGGGGCCCCATTCGCGCAGTGGCTTAAACGTTGGCCTGCAGACCTAGCTTTCCCGGGTTCGATTCCAGTTGGAGGTGGAAATCTTTTCAACTGTAAACGGAGTTCCATTGCGCATAGCCTTTCATTTTCACCTTCCCATCGTCCTTGTATAACTGAAATATTAGTGAAAAGGACGTAAAACCGCCAGTCATCCATCAATCTTTCATCTGGAAAAAGTCACTAGAATCGTTGGTAATGTGATATTACTGCTGCTACAAAGCAACTTATGCTAGATCTTTCGGGATGTCGGAACAGCTCCAGCTTCTAATCGCCAGTTGTTGTATGGACTGACGCTCTCTTTAAGGTGTTTGGATACCCCTTTAAGGGAGATCACTCTAATCCAGAATTATTTGTCTCCCTTATCACAAGAGGATACTTTAAAAGGAAAGAATTTGCTCTCTAAAATTCTTTCCTTTAAGGGGCTACTCTATAAGGAAAGAATTTGCTCTCTCTGAGAGCAAATTCCTTCCTTTCAGAGTAGCCCCCTACCCCCTTTCCCACCCGCTCCCCAAGCGGAGAGGCAAACAACATATACTGAGGAAATTAAATTTAGCAAGTTTTTACAAACCAGCATGTAATTCAGACTGATTGAAAAAAGTTGGAAATTGTATTGTTTCCGCTGTGTAAGGTTTCATTTTGGGTACCAGAAACCGAAAAATCAAGGTAGAAAGTTTATTTACAGGGCAGCATCGCGTCGCATTTGTACCCAAGGGTTTAACCCCAAATATGTCAAGAATCGTTTATGCAACTCATCTTTTTTCAGGCGCTGTTTCCTCTTCAAATCTTATACCAGAGCCAATTTGCGGGGATGTAGACATTTGTGAACAAGGACACAGTGCTTTGTGCTAAAAGATTGTTACCATGATAAACGTAAATGTGCTTATGACGCCGTCAAAATTGGCATTCACAAAGCAATTGTGACTGAGCAAAAGTCACCGTTAACGAATTGTTCCAAAATCTTGAACTAAACTGCAATGGCGTTGCCTCTAAATGACCAGAACACTTTCAAGCAATTTGTCGCTGTAAATTGGCGCTATTCCAGCAGAGTTTACTACACCAGGTCCGACAGTTACGTCATTCTGACGTCAGTTTTTAAAACCATCATAAACCCTTTTGACATCGGCAATATTGATCTTAAAGTTTCTCTTCTCCAAGTGCGTATAAGGGTTATTGCATATGCACAGATTTTGTCAATTTCCCTCATAACGTAAACTTGACGCCTCCATTCAAATATTGAAAGTTCTGGTCGTTGCATTAAAACTAATGAATTACTCGAGGTATTCTTTTTGCATGATAGTGTTCCCCAAGTTGATAGTAATGAAGCGCAAAAAGAATCGAGTCGAAACATCAATTGATAATGTTTATAATGGCGGTTGAATTTTTCGGCAAGTTAACGTAGAACTAACGTGCCCCATTGCCGGCTTCTTGTGCGATTATTTGCAAACCCGTTTACGGTTTTCTTGTTCTAGGACCCAGTTAAAACCTTTCAAAAGCATTTTGACAATTTTCTTTGTTCAATTGTTTGTCAGCCCGCGCAAAGGGTGAATTCATTTAAATTGACGTCAAACGTGCGTTTAGTCACTTTTTTCGTCCAAGTTTGATGTAATCGCAATCTCTTAACTTAAACTAACTATATGCGATCAACAACCTGGGAATACTATTCCTAAATACAATTTCACAACCCTTTGGAAAACTTGCTAAATTTAGTTTTCTCAGTATATTTTAGGGAATCAAATACTATTCTGTCAAAGTGGTGCTTTGTCAAATTGAAAGCTAAACCACAGTGGTGAATTCATTCACATCAAGAACCACCATCTTACTTCAGTTTATCTTTATATTTGTATAAGAGTCTCTGGTGAGAACTGCTCAGGGGCCGTATTCACAAAGCCACTTAAGTCGTTGCTATGCGGTTGCTAAGGCTAAATATCTATGAAGGAGATTCCCTACAACTATGAAATTTGGTCTGGAGGAATAGTCTTACAAAGACGGTTCCTCCAGACCAAATTTCATAGTTGTAGGGAGTCTCCTTCAAAGAAATTTAGCCTTAGCAACAGCATAGCAACCACTTAAGTCGTTTTATGAATACGGCCCCAGATATGTTCTTTCTCCGCATATGTTCATTACTTTCCACAACTACTGTCTTTAGTTTACTTGGTTTGATAACCATCGTTCTTAGTCCGTCCCTATAATCAGGCTGACATCATAGGTCTGTTGTTGCATAGCTTCTACAATCTGAAAAACAGAGTTACCATAACAACCATAAATGTGTATAAAGCCGCCCTTTTTTCACAACAACCCGAAATACATAACCGCAGCGACCATATATAGCTGTTTTCATAACAAGCCTAAATGGGAATCCATAACGACCATAAATAGTTGATGTTTCCATTACAACCTAAGTACGTAACTACATGCATATCGTCCATAAATATTTCTCGTTTCCATAACAACCCTAAATATGTAACCATAGCTATACTTAGTATTTGGATTTGTTTTAATTAGAGGAACCTCTGATTTATGATTCAGTATTAGTTTTACATCGTACCCTGAACTGAAAGAGCTATAAGCAATAACAAATGAAAAAAATAATAGAAATAAATTAATAACGTACCTTTGAATCTTGATTTTGGTCCATTTCTTTCCACTTTTCATTATTAATTTTGATTACCTGAAAAATATTTAGTTTAAACTTTTCAGACAATGTGAGAGAACTTACCATATGATAACACCAAGTCAAATTAATGGATATTGTTTCCTCAGTCAAGGACCTCTGACAGTAACAATGCATATTTGCCTATTTTTCGACAAATTATTGCACCTTTCTTGGGTAGCCAAAGTTGAAATATCTGGCATTAATATGTAGACTTGTGTACTATAAAGACATTTTAACGGTGATTTTGAAAAACTATAATGCCTCTAGACTAAATTAAACCTATTTAATTAAGAGGGGTAAGTGAATTTTTCAGTCTCTGATAATAAGTCCATTTTTCGGTTTTCTAATATATCGAAATTTTAATTGATAACTATGCTAAAACTGATGTACACACTACTGTCACTGATAGTATGCAATATGTTTTCAATAATAAGGACTTTTGCCTATTTATAGATATAAAGAGTGTAAGTACCCCACCCACTTTTTCAGTTTTTCAGCTATAGACTATCTTCCCCCCACCCCGCCGTGCCTCAGCAAGCCACTCACATATAATGTGTATTATGATAGGACACACATACATGCAAAGTGGCTAGCTGAGGCACCGGGGGGGGGGGGAGTATCTTTAAAAAACTTTTCCTGTTTCCATTACGTTTAACTATAAAATTAGGCTTTTTCCACCAAAAATTGAAGTCTATGTGCTAAAAAATCAGAAATTAAATTCATAGCCAGTTAGGGGAAGTTGAGAGCAACAAATTTCAGGAGAAAATCTTGCGTATATCAAAATTTTAATTTTGACTAATTTTATAGGCAAATTAACATTACAACCGTCAGAGGTCCTTTAATAATTCAGTGATAACCAAAACTCAGTGGGTGAATGGATAACTTGCGATTTTACGTCCTTTTTAACAGCATTTCAGTCATAACAGGACGATGGTTGGGTGATCATGAAAGGCTGTGTGCAATGAAAACCCGTTTACGATTGAAAAGATTCCCGCTTCCAGCTGGTCTCGAACCCGGGACCGTTAGATCAGCAGGTCGGCGCTTAACCTACTGAGCAACCGGGGCTCTACCAAAACTCGAATGTATGATATTAGAAATCGATTTTTTCTTTTCGCAAATAAGTGTCACAAAATGTGATAAATTGATATCGGTTTTGTAATATCACTAATCGAATTTTTATATCAAATGGCATATCATGTTTATTTTGTAATATTGCATCAATTTGTCATATGAAATTCGAATACAGTAAACCCCCGAATATCTCGTACACTGATATCTTAAAGTATCTCCTTATATTAAAGAATATATTTCGTATTTGTATTTACATTTCAACTCATGTTATCTCAAGCTACTGATATCTCAAAGTAAATTTTCTGGTGACAGATATCAGTAGTTAAGACTGATTTTTTACTTCGAGATATCGAAAGTTGACTGTATTTGATGGCGCTATTTGTCTCTCTTCTCATTGGGGGGGGGGGTTGTTTGGGGGGGGGGCGGGGGCTACCATCAAACTAATTTGCTCTCTCTCTCTCTCTCTCTCTCTCTCTCTCTCGTGCAGTCTTTCTTTAAAGAGCAGTCTATCTAGGAGACGGTACTCCGTAACTCCAGGAAAGCACGCAACTATTATGTCAAAGTGTTCTCCCTTGTTGAAAATGGCGGACAAATCAAGGGGTGCATCAATGAACGGTACAAACTCTAACTGACCTGCATATCCCTAGCTTTACAAGGGAACTAATCTAGTTTTGCAGGTAAAGCAACAGGCGTCATGAGTTATGCTACTTGCCAGCGCTGATTTTGCAGCCATTTGCGGCGGCTTACTTACCGTCTTAAGTTCTTCAACATAATTCAACATGGCCACCTCTTGATCCATATCACCAAGGTTGTTCCAAGCATCCCTGGAATATACCGTTGACTCTATCTCAAACACTGATATCTCAAAGTACCCTCTTATATCAGAGAATATACTTCGGAGACATTTCCTATCTTTCTTTTCATTTCAACTCCTGTTATCTCAATACATGTATACGGATATCTCAAAGTAAATTTTCTTGGACTTAGAAATATCAGTAATTTGAGATGACTTTCGAATTTGAGATACCGAGAGCTGATTGTATGTCATCATTATGAAATATTGGGATTATCTGGTACGGTCGGTATTTCATTTGAAAATTAGGTCTGAGTTTAGTTTGTGAAAGTTTTGAAATATAAACTATAATCGGCTTGTGCTTTTAGTCATCTCCAGTGCCTTAACGGGGAGATCTGTTTTTTTTTTTTTTTTTTTTTGTTTTTTTGGGGGGCGGGGGGGGGGGGGGGGGAGTGTGCCGCATAACAACAAAGAAATAGACGCCACTGAAATCATGACATTTCGTTAAACCCTATTTATCCGCGTGGACTCGCCTATTCTTAAAATTGATGAGTTCATTCATCATTTGAGGGGTGTCTGTTTAACTTATTTTTTATCGTTTTTGATAGTAAAAAAGTACTGTAGATTTTATGTGTACTGTTTGGCTATGGACACTTGGCACTGTTGGATTAATTATTTTAATTAGCCTCACCATTTAGCTTTAGCCACTATCTCCCAGAAGTTGGGCCTTGTCCTGTTGCATGGTCCCTCCGTAGCTTGTTTAAAGTAGGAATAGAACTTTAACATCGTGTCAGTTGATGGCTGTAGTGGACCTGCAATGGGCATGAGTAATTAAAGCCCGGCATCGGATCCATGCAGAAACACACTGAGACTCGAGTTTCCTGCAGAAAGCTATGATACCGAAACAAACAAAGTGGTAATAACTCCGGGTTCTACTGAACCTCGAGCTATTATTTATCAGGGGGGTAATAAGATTACTTCTCCATCTGACTATGAACAGTTCTTGTTTTTCAACTAAAAGTATAACTACAACTGCATTCAAAACAAAAAGATTAGGAGTATAACTACAACTGCAGTGAAAATAATTATTGTGCAGGGAATACCTATCTAGTCCGGACAAGAGCATGGACTTGTCTCAGCAAGCAAATGACATTTAGGCAACGTCACATCAACGTCAATACAACGTCCTGACGTTGCATCGACGTTGACGCGACGTTGCTTTAATGTTATGTTGCCGCTTGATAAATGATGAAAATTCTTATAAACTTAAGGCACCGTGGCTCTTTTACCTTCGACAATATCTTTTTAAAAGGAAATTCTTGTTACCACTGTGTTTGTGTCGCTGTCTGGTACCTGAGTCTCGGTGTCAGACACCAATCAGAATGTATGACAAAAATCACGCACTTTGTTTCAGAATAATGCTAATTTTCTTAAGGTATATGAGTAAGCCTCCGTGATGTTTCACCATTTTTACAACGGGCAATAACTTTTGTGACTTCCTGTTTGCTTCCCTGGATGGCGAAATCCTTTCGAAAGGGGGTCTTCTCTTAAAGGAAAGAATTTGCTCCTGAGGAGCTTATTCTTTCCTTTAAGAGTTGATCCCCCATTGAAAAGGGAGGTAAAAATGAAACCGACCGAGTTGAATCCCCTGAGAGTGTGCCCGTTCACCTTAACGAAAAACAAACAAAAAACAAAAACAACAACAAAAAAAAGGAAAAAAGTGAATTACATTTGAACTTTGAACAGCGATTTTTCCAAACAAACTGAATTCCCCATTCCACTCACGTCAGAGGCGCCGGACTGCAGCCTGGGCGATCTGGTGATTTTTTTTATGTGAAATCTGATAAAATTAAGCGAAGTTCTCCCAAAAATATCTTAAAATCTTTGCAAGAATTAACATTAGTATGTACGGTTCTTGCTTAGTATTTCTTCAAATGCAAAATCATTCAGTTTTACATTTTTTGAAAAACTAAGCAAAGAATTGACTCCCAGAAGGGGAAAAGAAAATGAGATTTTATAACAATTAGTAAAACTTGGGCTATAAGTCAGTCATATCTTAATCTGCCAGTTCCTATATGTATGCTAAATCAAAGAATAATTTCAAAGTTCAAACCTCCTTTTGGCAAATTCTGAATATATTTCACTGCAGCATCAAACTTTTCCTGTGATGAATAAGACATTCTGTATCTGTATGTTAAAGACACACCACTTGTCACTGTAAAAGTCTCCCTAAGCGCACGTTAAAACGAACTGTCCGCCAAACTGTTAAAACATCCTAGAACTCTCCGCTAAAATTTGGTAAAACGCAATTTGTGAGCCGGTTGGTTTGTTTGACGGGTGGTCTGCTTTCTCAGGGTATCAAGACAGTGTCCTGAAATGCCCACCGTGCGTATATAAGTACATTTTTAGGTGTATATATACGCATGCAAATTTTTCTGCCATTTTGGAAAGCGAAGCAACTTATATAACTTCCTGTTTACTTCTCTGGATGACATAGCGTTTCAAAAACGGGGTCTACTCTTAAAAGAAAGAATTTGCTCCTAAGGGAGTTGGCCCCGATTGAAAAGGGAGGCAAGAATAGAAATGACGGAGTTTCCTCCCCTGAAAGTGTATCATTTCACCTTACTGATACGACAATAGATATTCCGCCATAACAATGTTTTGTTTTATTATTTTAATCTAGGTTTTTGCCGGTGGCTTTCTTGCATTCTTTGAGGCGAAAAAAGATGTGAAAACATAGTTTATGCAATATTATTGCGCCAATGTTGTTAAGCTGGAGGCGCTGTTTCACATCATACTGCTCTATTACAACTGAAACTGCCAGCCTCGTATCTTTGGTGTATTTCCTTGCAAGGGACGATCGTGAAATCGCAGCATGAAGACGCCCCTTTTTGGTAATTGTTATTTCCCTTAGACCGTAAGGCAAGGGCCTACTGTGCTTGCAGTATGTGAGGGTGGGGATTGTTTGGACATTTTTTTTCTTGTCTATCATTTCTCTCTTATTTCTCCCTCTCTTTGGGAGAACAGCCCGATATAGACTGAAATACTGTCTCAAACGGTCGTTAAACCCAAAACAACCAACCGATCATAGACCGTTACTAGATTTTAAATTATTTCATAATTATTTCCCGGCCTAGACCACGCAAACGCTCATGCTTGTTCACCTCCCTGATTTAAGCAATTATTTCAAAGATATTCAATTTCAATGTTTTCCTGATTCCTTCCCTGAAAAAAAAAAAAAAAAAAACCTTCTAAAAAGGGTTTTCCTTTAAAGGAAAGAATTTGCTCCCCTAGCAGAAAGGCTATCTTTCCCTAGGATCAAAATAAAATTCTTTCCTTTAAGAGTTGACTCCCATTTACAAAGGGATGCAAGAATATAAGAGCCACGACACGAGAAAACCAACAAAGTGGTTGTACCCCAGCGCAGACTCCGATCAGCCTGGGCATCCACCCAGTCTGATCAGAGTCTTCTCTGTCCGCATGGAGGGAGTTTAGACCCTTAGTTACCCTTTAAGCGCTTAGTGAAGAGTCTGAGCAGACTGGGCGGACGCCCAGGTTGATCTGAGTCTGCGCTATGCGCACAGCCACATTGTTGGTTTTGTCGTGTCGCGGCTCTAAATGATAGAGTTGCTTCTCCTGAAAGTGTACCATTCACCTTAAGGGGTTCATATCGAAAACAACTCACTGAGAAGATTCTCAACAAGGGGGAAAGTTATAAAAAAAAAATTACCTTTACCGTTTTATTTCATGAATATGAAAAAAGAAAATCATAACGTTACATTTTTTTTTTCGAGGCGCAGCCTCGTATAAATTCAATATTGTTCGACATTTTACAAGATAACGCGTATGTCCAAATTAGCCAATATCAAAGGGCCATGAATATTTAGTCTTCGTTTTTTCCCGTCGTACTGCACTGCTAGCTGGGCAGATATGTGAAATAATTGTGCACTTTTTGATAAAAGCATGATATTTGGCACAATGCTAGACAAAGCTATTCTAAGCATTTTCAGGATGGATGCCAAGCCGGAAAATTCCATTTATGGCGGCCATCTTGAATTTCAAAATGGCCGCCACTGAAACTGCATTTTATGACAAACAGAATCGAAAATCATTAGAAAGACCAGTTTTGTGTTTCTGAACATGTTTAGATGAACTTTCGCCATGATTTTCTCAAACTTGTCTGTTATTCGGCATTTCTGATCTATGCTCCTGGGCGTAGACATGACACTAATCGATAATTACATGTTTGTAAGTATAGAAATGGAATACAGTGAATCTCAATTCCTCACCACCTGGTGAACAAAACCTTTCAAAATATCATTGTTTTGCAGATTTGATTCTTTTTCTAGTGAATACAACGTATTAACTGGATGATCATAGCAATTCTTTTACTTTATTTATTTTTTCATGTTGCGTTAGTCTACATAATAAATCATTTTGTCTAAATCATAATTTATAAAAGAAGCAAAAACATAGTTGAATCCTTAAATGTATTTGAGTTTATTTTAATGCACGAAGTTATATAAGGATTTAAAAGGAAAAATCATATTCGATGTGTAACGTACGTAACAGTAGCAAAGGTATTAACAAACAACAATAATCTAAATAAACCAAAATTGATGGTTGATAAATGTGGTCCTTACTGAACTAACACTATTATTCATTTTCAAATTATGCACATATTAGAGAGAACAGATTGGCTACTTTTGAATCAGCCAATACAGCACTGAAAAATTACTTGAATCCAGAACGAAACATTTTTGTAAGAGTCCATACAATTTTGAAGAATGACTTCGAGAAATAGATACACGTGTAAATGGTAACTAGTGTATCCTCAGTTTGATCTGTATTTCATCTTAAGTAGCCAGAGGCATATGCCACTATATTGGAAAACCATCGATGTATGTTTTAACTATAATTATATGATTTAAACAAGTATCTGAAGGTAGGTTTAGTGGTAACGTTGAGTAACACATTTGTAGTTTGTATATAATTGTTAGTGGTGTCAGATAATTAGAATTGCAAACTGTTGTAAAGAGTCAGTTTCAGACTGCAGCTAGGCTTTCAATGCTTTAAGTGTTAGCCTGTCAGCTATATTCAGATATTCAGATACATGTATATACGTAGATTTTCAATATTTCCTGTAGTACAACAGGAAAAACAAAGATCTTTACGTATGGCATACTCTGGCTCTGACTCTTTTTAAACATTGTTTTGCAGCAGCTTCACTATAATAACATTTTAATGACACATTCAACAAGTAAATATTTTGATCAGGGTTAAGGTTGAATATCACGTTAAATGTGTACCTGAGTGGTAATAACGTTATCTATTTGTATACATGTAGCTCTTGTCATTTATACTGCCGCATATTACTGTTAGGAAAACGAAAAAAGTGCAAATCTTTATAGTGAGATATGGAAATTAGAGCTTTCCCATCATCTTCTGTTCACGAAGTATAACTGTCACTATAAAAAGACATAATCTTTCCTGATCAGGTAATTTTGCACCATTTTTGTCACCATCTTTGGATATTACGGCTTACTATTATCTACACCTAAAATATAACAACAGCATAATTACTTTCAAACAACTTGTAATAAATTATTTATTGTATTAGTATATTCTTTCGTATTGTCAAGTTGTATTGAGAACACTGTTCATAAGCAGCAGGACTTCATCATCAATAAATTATTTACTCCCCACCCCCATCTCCCCTACCCCTTTCCCGAAATGATTACAACAAACTAGCCTAAAAGATTAATTAGAATAACATTTAATTTGGTTAGTCCCTGATATGTATAGGTATAACTTATTTTATTTGTTTCTGCCCTATACATAACGTTTTACTACATATAAGGTGTGACTGATTAGTAAATTGCCCAATAAAATGGTTGTATACATAACTTGTTATGTTTGTTCTCGTTTAATTTCTAGTCATACAGCAGGTTCATTTAGGAGATGAGAAACTGAGATTTGCCTTTAAATCCCTAAGTAGTAACATTGATGTTGATTAATATATGTAGTCTTTTATTCATTTGCCATTGCATTTTGTGCAGTTGGAACACTCCAGATTATTATTACTTGTAAAAATAAAATATTTGTCAATAACAACAACTTAAGTTCCCATGTTTAGGCACCCCTCAAGAAACTGTTGAATATATATTAAGCATTGATAAGGTAAGAAAATATAATAAAACAAAACTGTGGCATAGAATGAAGATTGTCGTAAAAGGAAGAATTGATCGAAACCAGCTTCAAGTATCCACATAGCCTATTACTCAACTCCTCGTATCATTAGCTTTCAGTTTAATTCGTATTATTCCCAAAGTCCTGCTTAAGGCATCAGAGATAGGACCATTACAAAATAGACAACGTAAAGCTGTGTTGTAAAACTTGTAGTATTTTGACATTATGCGGTAATTTTTTTATTTTATATGATGGCTTTAGTTGAGAAATGGCATTTCTTGTGTAACGTATACTGCCCGTAGAACCTTAACTGAAGTAAATGTGCTCTGCAACCCAAGTCTACATGTAACATTCTGTTCCCAAAATCTTCAAATGTCATATTTCTCTTATCAACAGTCTTTCTTTTGTTTGCACTTATTGTTCTACATCTTTTCAATAAACACTGTAAGATAATGCTCTTGTATGTTTTGTAGATTACATGTCATACTAGACGCTCTTATACTACTAAATTAACGCTTTAAAGGCTCTATTTTTATAAGACTGACTGCTGTACGCTTAACTCTTGACTTTACTTCTACATAAAGTGCTGTCCTACAACGGCAGGGCTTTATTTTCTCTACAGTGATGTCTCTGTTCTTTTATTTAATTTCACTTTTTAAATCATTTTTATAATAAATATCATGTATGCTAGTATCATTGAAAGGATGACAAAACAGTTAAGTAGTTAGGCAAGTACGTTATTAATAATGTTAATTTAGGTAATAAAATGTCAGAAACTGTGAATGTCCTCAGAGCTTTTCATGTCTAGAAACATGTTTAGTTTGCAGTATCCTATTTTTCGTACCGTATAAAACACACGTCATGTCACCTTTAACCTAACTATTAAAGTGTCAGAGGTCTCAAGAAGCAACGTTTCTTAAAAACTGAAAGAATGTCATATTTATAATATTTTTGAGAAACAGTGAAGAAAGTTCAGAAGTGGTATTATAATGGACTTTTATGACTAAATGTTATTTACGTTACCTCCAGTAGTTGAAAATGATAAAAAAAAAATCATGCAGACTGTAATTATTCCACTATTTGAGTATAGGAAAAAAGAGTGAAAGGCTGACAGAAGCAAAACGAAATGTTTCTGCATTCAAATTATATGGTTCTATGGAAATTTAACAGTAATTTACACATGTGGGCTTAACCCATAATCAGAGGGTTTACAGGTATAAACCAACACAATTTTAATAGGAACTTCTGCAAACACTACTCTCTAGAGTTCCTCCATATGACAGGGAGACTTTTATCAGCTCAAAGTCTATACAAAATGTAATGGACTCTGATCAGTATGAAACTTACCTATAAGGCAGACGCCATTTTGAAAAATCAAGATGGCCGCCGAAATAGGCAAAATTCAGCTTGGCATCCACCCTGAAAATTCATATTTTGGTCCAATCTAACTATGTACCAAATTTCATGCTTTTATCAAAAAGTGCACAATTCGGCCAACATTTGTTACATATCTGCCCCACTATGCGTGAATACTAGCACTCTGACCGATATTAATTCAAAATGTTTCTCTTGTTTGAAATTTACAAAAGAAAGTTAATCGAAAACAGACGCAAATATTCAAAACTTTCTCTTTTTTGTCGTCGTAGATCTACTTTCAATTTCTACTTGTGGTTTAATACACACAAACAAACAGTGGCTCATGTTGGTAACTGTTTTGAAATCAGGTCAGTTTCAAGACTGACCGCGGTCCATTTGGACAGCTCAATATTGTCGCTACCTAGTGTCAAAATTACGGTTATGGGTGCCTACCGACATGGCTCACTTTAGTCACATTCATGAAAGTTTTTGTCAACGTTTTACCTATAGACAGATTACAAAATACATTTCCATTTAATCTGCGCCGATTATCTTTTTTATAGATTTTTCTTGTTTTTTTTTTTTTTTTTTTTTTTTTTTTTTCATGTTTTCAACAACAACAATAGCAGCAGTGGTGGTATACTGTTACTACTGATTCAGCTCTACAAAGCTCCAAAATGGGGATTATTTGTTTGTTATGATAGTTTTATTTATTTATTTATCTTTTTTACTTTCTATTTCAGTTTTACTTATTTATTAATTATTTATTTTAGTTTTTCTCCATAAAAATTATGTTGTGGACTTTGGTATTCTTATCAGAAACGCCTGGTGAGTCTGGGACCGGCGCATGAGTACACAATCAGCTTTCATGAAGGGTTATCAGAATATATCCCGGAGTTATAATCAAGCCAATGAGCACAAGATGCTCAACCAACATTGAATCAACGTTGATTCAACGTTATGACGTTGAATCAACGTTTATTCGATGTTGATTCAATGTTGCGTGCCTGCTAGGAAATTAGTTCCAGATCCCCGGCCACCTTCACACACACACTCATGCACACACCTAGTCCGAAGTGCTGCTTTGCTGTCAAAATCCAATCCATTTTGACCATAGGCTACCTCAAGATAACGGGCATTCGCATCCGTCAGAAGATCGTTTATTTATTGAATATGACAAGACACTATCAAAGAAAGATGAAAACTGACCCGTATATGATTAAAAGACGCTACAACCCCTATCAAAATATTAATTTAATACGCATGTCACGTCGTGTGCCCACTGTTTACACACGCACAGCGCGTGCTCTGAATCAAAAATGACTGTCGCGAATGGAAGTTAAATAAATGTTAATTTCACCTTCTTGAGACCTCAAGGTATTCATCAAATATTGTACCTGGTAATTGACAACGTGGCTGACTTTAATATAAGGGTCAGCCAAGGGGTCAACTGAGGTTTTGTCCTTTGGTCACTTATCTTAACTATAGGGGTATGGTCTTGACGTTTCCCTAAAATCACTCGAATTTAATTATAGTGATTTAAATTAAATATGAATTTATAAAATCAAACACACGCTAGCCTAAATCGTTTAAAAATTGGCGCAAAATTTGTAAACAGCCGCGAAAAGATCAAGCCACATTTTGTTTTAAATGTATTACAGTTACCAAGACAACCAGGTCAACTAAAATAAGCTTGTAGGTAAAATAGAATAAAGGGAAAACGAAAGAAAAGCAAAGAACCAAAAACCTTTAACTAAAAAGTAAATACATAAAATAGCACCTCTTAAAACACATCCCCGGTACCCAAAGTAAAATCCATTCTCAGGCTGTTGGTATTTTTGCGGGACGGAATGAGACAGAATTTTTTTACGGAATAAATCATAAATTAGAAATGTCTGTTTTTCAAGGGAAGTAACTAAATATCATAAATGCGATTTATTTTGCAAATCAAACAACCGAATTTATTCTTTTTCATAATCAATAATCATTATTTTAACAAAACTGCAGGTTTGGACGGACACTCGGAGCCAAGTGCGTGCAACTATGGTTACGTACCACTGAGCCACTTGGGGAACGTCATTATGAGAATTGAAGTGAACTGAACTGGTTGAAACAGAACAGAACAGAACTGCAGGGTGCATGGAGAACTGGAAAAACATCAGGGTGCACTGGTGCGAGAAAAAGTGGTGCAATAGTGATTTTTGTTCTTTCTTTCTTATATTTTTCTTTCTCTCCGTTTCTCTCTCTTCCAGTATAAACGTATCCATACCAAATTTAGTGCAACAGACGCAGACAAAAACCGCGACATGACAAAACCAAAAATGTGGTTGTGCGGCCAGCGCAGACTCAGATCAGCCTGGGCATCCGCCCAGTCTGATCAAAGTCTTCGCTGTCCGCATGGAGGTAGCTTAGACCCTTAGCTACCATTTGAGCACTTAACGAAGAATCTGGTCAAACTGGGCGGATGGCCAGGCTGATCTGAATCTGCGCTGGCTGCACAACCACATTGTTGGTTTTGTCGTGTCGCGGCTCAAATGACCTTACTTTCACGACTTATTTGACAGCAAACGAGATACTACCAAAGGATACATGTACTGAACATCTAGCACAAAGACCATGAAACTAATGATGATCTTCGCAGAAAAATCCAAGACACCACAAACCTGAAATGCAGACTTTGGTAGTTTATCCACATTTCAAGATCTTCTGGTTCAGCACAGACGACTTCACAGAAAAAGAGAAAGGAGACGGGAAGTAAATATTAAAGAGGTACTCTAGGAGCCAAAATCGCCTATCTTGCCAAAATAAGGGTCGGAGGTGGCACCCTCTGCTATACTTAGTTTGAATGCATTTTTGAATAGTCTAAACCTCCAGAAACTAGGTTTGATTGTTCTGCTCGCCAAATTTTATTGTCAAAATAGTCAAATTAAGCGATGGATATGACTACCTATAGTGGAGCAAATATGATTCCATGAGTGGCATAGAAAAGAGAGATAGTGTTCCACGTGGTGTACCATTAGTTTTTATATATAAAAATAATTGTCTTGATCTGTATTGATCAGATTCAGCGTTTGCCACCTTGGCAAACCTTGCATATCTCTGTAATAGGCAGTAATATACGTTACCTTATTAAATTTTAAGTATATGAAATAAAAATTGATGAGAAATATGCTGTAACGATTCAACTGTATCAAATATCAATATTTTCTGTAAGAATAGCTAATATGCCATAAATTAAGCTACACAGAAAACAATTAAGAACCTCGGGTCTGTTATTTTCGTTATAACAATTCATGTACCCCTTGAAAATTTAAAAAATAATTTAAGTGGTTTTTTTTATTTTTTTTTTATTTTTTTTTTATTTTTACAAAGACTGTGATAAAATGACCCCTATATTGAATTTTCAATTTGTCTAACTGGCTCTCACGATAGCTTTCTAACAAATAAATTTGAGATTCGTAGTCTTTATACTTGGTCAAGCATGAACTGTTGAACAAAGGCACACCTATTCATTGTTAGTGGCTTCAAAGTCATTTTTCACGCAATTGTTTGACAAAACATTGCTAATAGGCTATTTAAAACTGAAAAATTTGACCTGTGTCATTAAGATCATACTAAACATGACTCAACACAATAGTTTAAATCAGTTTTGACCTTACAACATATATCTTCAGCAAAGTAACGTAATTATCAGATTAACATGTTTGCGTAAAAAGACTATCATTCTCCCAGGAATACACTCTTTCGAAAATTTGCCTATTAAACAACACAGTTGAGCTAAATATATTTATTATTTACCAAAATATTAAATTTTTGCATTGTTTAGTCACCTACTCAGACAGCAAACAGTGTTGTTTACATGATAATAAAAATTAAAATTGCCCCCCCCCCCCCCCCACGCCGACAAAAAACAATAAATAAATAAAGAAGAAGCGCTCATGAATTATTCTGTTCATGGAAAAGTACTAAATCTATTTATATTCATTAATATCTTAATGATTTTTAAGAATCACACAAATACAAACTTAGTTTTAATAAATTACTTTTTGAACTCAGAAAGGTAACGTTTGTATTTTTTATTTGAAAATATTTCTTGAGATTAAATGTTGCAAATTCCGAATACGCCAAGGCCTTATTAGTTTGAGTTATTTTTACATGCATGTGAAATCTGTTTAAACCTACCGTATGTAATTCATCAGTGATATTTCCAAGGCGGTCCATTCATTGTGATGTTATGATGTTACAGTTTCTGCTGTCCACTTTTCTATTGTCTTTACAACACTGGTTTATTTTGTATTTTAATTCGTCATTATCCACTTTAAAGTAGACGTTTTGCTGGTGTAAGGCTAGCTTGGAGGTTATCTACATGGAGTGGGCTGCATGTTTATTTTGCTACTTCTAGTATTATTTGAGTACTTGTCTTCTTACTTTATATCACTATTTCTAGTTTGGTGTCATGGGAGGTCTGTGACACCGATTTAACCCATTCCTGATTGCTGCCCGTTTACACTAGTTTATCTGTTTTGACCTTTTCTTTTAAAAACAATATTAAAACCATGGCTAAAAATATTTTGGCCGTTTAGCATATATTTAAACCAAAGTAACGTATGTAACAGGTTACAAAGTAAGTGTTATTTTTACTCCATTGCAGCTAGTGTAAAGTGCCATGTATCTACGGTAAAATGCTTCCCGGTACTTCATTTAATTGAAAAAAATATGTGTTTTTGGTCGTAAGGGATCATTTGGGCTCATTCAGAGTCAGTTTAAAAAAAAAAAAAAATCAGCCGAAGCTGGTGCTATGGGGCATTGGTAGCATTATAACATTCTATTCCCAGACACCGAGGTTGATGTCTTTGTTTCCTGTGATGCATTCTTTGCTCCCAGAGAATTCTCATTCAGAATTTAGTTAAGCTCCTATCGTTTCAAGAATTTTAGGTGGATGGATACAATAACTGCCAGGTTTACCTTACCTTCCTTTCTTAATGGGAGTAAACTGTTAAAAGAAAGAATTTGTTTCTTTAGGAGAAAAGTGTTTCTGTTAAAAGTAAACCTTATTTTAAGAAGGTTAAATAAGCCACAGAAGCAAATAGGAGGTCGAAAACATTGTTTCCATTCTAACAAACTGCAGTAAAACATTGAGGTGTGTCCATTAACATTAATACAGAATTATTTCCATGACATATTTGCAGATCATTTAGAAATAAGGAACACATGTGAGAAAGAACATGGCAGATTCCTGCCAAGTACACATGATATTGTCTGTGCAAGGATAATATGATTATGACATTATCAAAATGATCTTATATTAATCGAGTCAATGATAATTTCACTTACTTTTTCATTTGTATAATAATAAAAAGGTAACGAATACAACATTTAAATGCAAACTAGTTGTCAGATTAGGTATTATGGTGTTTAATGATATTGGTATTCTGTTTGCAAATTCAATAAGATGAAGCATTGAAGGTTCCTCAATTCTCGGAAGGAACCCTTTTATTGTTAAGAAGTTGGCTTGTTTACCATCATCTAGCAATATGGTCACCTGAATAGCTGCCCGTTTTGCTTTTTGTTTTGTTTTGTAATATAAAATATAAAGTTGGTAAAAATATATGTTCTGGCTGTTTTCAGTTGGGGCTGCTGAATGACCACCTGTTTGAGAAAGAGCCGTTCATTCAGTTTACCGTGCATATCTTTAGTGAACTTTTTGTCAATTTGTGTGTGTGCTTCTTTCCCTTTGGTTTAAGGGCGGGATGTGGGATCTGGTTGTTTCAATTCCTGATCATTGCCTATCATTTGCTTCTCATATTAATGCTCGGGTTATAACCGGTTTTAAGCAAACATCTAAAACAGGCATAATACCAATGCAAATTAGGCACTGTATAGAACTGTACTTATGCTACTGTTACACGTTTTGTTAGTAACAATTGCAATTTGAAGCAATGAAATGGGTACATCAAATATTCAAATCTCTTCAGAGAGTTATAGTTATACTTCTGTAATGTTAACATTAAGAAGCCTTATGTTTTGCTTTCAACATTTGATGATTACTTCAGGACGTGTTACTTTCTGCTCCAGATTACTCAAGCATAAATATAAAAACTTCTTAACAGTAAAAGGGTAATCTGATAACTCTTTTATTGTTGAATGTTGCATACGTTACCATTTTTGACTACCAAACCAGGAGTTTAAATAAGTGATTTTTCATTGACTTGATTCAAAAGTCATTTTCATAATGAACTGAAAGTAATGACAATATGCCATAACCATATTACCCATGGCTGGACAATATCATCTGCACTTTCAAAAACAGAATTAATGAAACCAAATCTGCTTTGTTCTTTATCGCAGGTGGTCTTTGCTTTCAGATTATCGTCAAGCATGTCCTGAAAGTCTGGTGGAATGATGAAAGCTTAACTTAATTCCAAAAAGGAAGGTTCTCCAGAAGCAAGTTATACATCAGAGAAAACACAACATTAATCTCGGTTTGGCTGAGTGGGTGGTCGGTAATGTAATGTTGCTACACTGCCAACGTCCCCTAGCAACAGCTCGAGCTAAGTTCCTTTATCCAAACTGATTCAGAATGAGCCCAAATGATCCTAAACATGATTTTCATCATGATGAAGTAAGAGAGAGAGCTTTTCGTTCTAGCCACACGTCTCTTTACACTTGTGGCAGTAGAGTAGAATAACTCTTACTTTTTAACCTGTTATATTCGTTACTTTGGTGTAAATAAATGCGTTAAGGCAAAATATTTTTATTAATCTTCGATTTCATATAATTTTTTTAAAGGAAAGGGTCAGAGTAGATAAAACAGTGTAAAAGGCAATGCTTAGGAATTGATTCTATCCGTGCAACAACCAGCCCGCGATACCAAACTGGAAATAGCACCGTAAAGGTAAAGTTATAAGACAAGTAGTAAGACGTTACTATGGGGTAGTAAAATAAACTTGTAGCCAAAAGTCTGTGTTGATGTATTATAACTGAATACCTGCAGACCACAATTACATGTATGTATTATTAGGGCAAACAGTAGGCGTTTGACCTAAAATGGTGTTTGTTTACATGTTTCATTTAAATATTATATTTCTTTGGACTTTTTTCTGCATGGGGTAGCATGAATCGTATATATACACAATACAATGCCAGTCACTTTTGAGTGCGGAATATATTTTGTTAGTTTCTTGGACATTTAAATCTACCACTATGCCATTTAATGGACGAAATTATTGAAGGCTATCTCATTGAACAATTTAGCCTACCTGTTTCTCAAGTGGGTGGGGTAAATTCATATAGAAAAATGCTCAAAAAATAAAGCGGAAAGTCGTTTTGATGCATTGTGGCTCTAAATAGTAACACCTGTATTGAAACGATATCTCTAGAGCAGGAAAAGAATGGCATTGCTGCAAAATATGACTTCCGCTGAAGTTCAACAATGTAACAATACATGCCTTAATGGTGTTGATTTCAGCCATAGGGTACCAAGGAAAACATGTGAATTAAAGCATCATGACAATAAAATTTTGAGAGCAGAACAATCAAACCTCCTTTCAGAAGGTTATTGCTAATAGAAAACGTAGTCAAACCAAGGATAGCAGAGGGTGCCACCTCTTTCAATTTTTAGCTGACTTGGCTCCTAGAGTAAGGGGGCAAAGATGAATTTTACCAGCACATTACAAGGATATGGGGCTACCACGCACTATTTAACTTAGTGGTCCTACTGTATTACAACAACTGCTTATCTCTGGAAAAGTATTCTGAAGAATTTCTTATTTAATACAGTCAGAAAGAATGAATATTTTGCATCGTTGTATACTCAACCGAATTAAAGACGCAACATTTTGGCATCTCCATATATTTTATCGGGTAAGTGTCCAATACAAATACGCTGTGCCTGATCGATGAAGTATGTGATACATTTTCCGTCTTCAAACTCAACAAACCGTGCAGTCAGTGCACGATACTCTGTTTGACATTAGATTGCCCGTGCAAGTTAACCATGCACCGATTTTCGTCGGATTTTCTTTTAGTGGATAGCTGAACCACAGGAATCCGAACCATGTTGTTTTGGGTACAAGAATACAGGTTGTATGTACATACAGATGGCTAGTCTCGTGGCTTAAACAGGGAATCAGCATCCTGTCATAACAGAAATTCGACATTTAGTTTTAAGTCCTACCTTGCATTTCTGATGAGCCGCGACACGTGAAAACCAACAATGTGGTTGTGCGGCCCGCGCAGACTCAATTCAGCATGGGCATCCGCCTGGTCTGATCAGACTCTTCACTAAGCGTTTACAGGGTAGCTAGGGGTCTAAGCTACTTTTATGCGGACAGCGAAGACTCTGATCAGACTGGGCGGATGCCCAGGCTGATCTGAGTCTGCTCTGGGCGCACAACCACATTGTTGGTTTTGTCGTGTCGCGGCTCATATGTTGTATGTCCTATGAAGGCCTCTTTAGGAATGGCCACTTTCCACATATACCATTGGTGGCTCTCATGAAATAAATGGGATTTACAGAAACACTCAGATTCTTATCGGTTTTCAATGATCCGTCGGTATTTCTATATCGAACCCCCCCCCCCCCCCCCCCCCCCCCCCCCCATCCCAACTTCAAAAGCTAATGATAAGCTTGTGGACTCATGCAAACATTTTTCGATCATTTTAGATGAACAAACTTGGTACAGACAGCGTCAGTTGAATGTCATTGATTAATAGCTTAATAGCTTGTCCTAAAATATTGTTGCTGCCCGATGATATAGAGCGCCAGCCCGAAGGTTCACAAAACTGGGCAAAAATGTAACAGCCATGTATACTTTACAGAAGGCGCTTGGAGTAATGATAATCAACATGGTTTGCCTTACAGAGTAATATTGATCATTTCGTATGGCAGAGGGTACAAGATCATCTGCAACCACTGTGTCTGCAACAACTGAAGTTGGCCGCCTAAAAATAACTTGTTTAACGGGGCGCACTGTGGCGATGAATATAAACACTTTTCCACAAATAATATTATTTGCACGTGTGAAATTGATTTCCACAGTCCATGGTAACAACCATTTTACTGTGAATAACATCATTCTATTATGCCGATAATCTAATTCAAAGCAAGAGTACAGACATACTTACTTTCAAACATAGGCAAACCCCCGAAGTCGCACAAACTTCTCGCCCGTACTTTCACCAAGATCCGCTTCACCCCACCACGATTCTCAGAGTACAACCTTTCCACAGAGAAATCTGCTGCGTGTTTGTATTGGACCACGCCTTTACATGACGCCTCAAAATTCAAAAAAACAGTGGGCCTGTTACGACCAGTTGTCCTTATGGCCACAGATTACGGACAAACTTTTCCTACTTATATGAGGTAAAATACAGTGGTTCTTTCCTTGTGTCGATGGCGTTAAAATGAGCTTATGCAAGTATACAAAGCTTTATCATATAGATACAGAATTTCGGACCGTATAAGAGGCAATCTGCATGTTTGATAAAACCAAGCCTTCAGAGTCTTTATGCCGCCCGCTGGTCCGATAAATGATCTCCCGGTCCGATAAAGGATTTATCAGCCCGGCAGACTGTAACTAACGTCAACGACGCCGCGCGAGGTACCTCGACGTTAAAATGGCGAGCGCGATGTGCCAAAGCAGAAAATTTCCCATCCTTTCTAACGTCATATCTCTGAAACTAGCCATCGTAGACATAAAGTGTGACCACTCATTTTCTTAGTTAGATCAAAAGGAACACGTTGCTATCAGAATTAAAGGGAAATTACAGAATTTTTTGTTTCGCTACAAAACGGCTGGGCGGCCAGGATATGCAGTGATGCTGCATGTATTTACTAATATACATCAAGACTCCTGGGCTCGTTTGGAAAAAATAAATAACTTAATAAATAAATAATTAGATTGTACAATCCGTGACACCAAGACGTCCGGCTCGCTGTCGTGCTGTCGTAGAGTTTAGTTGTATTAGCAGATTTTCATCACTTGAAAATGTTGACTTCTATATAGCGACATTTTTTGTAGAAATTTTCCTAACTTGAATCTATATGATAAACAGATCATAACATGAGTTTTTCGTTATCACCCGATTTATCAGCCCTCGACCAATATCGAACCTCGGGCAAGCCCTTGGTCCGATATTGGAGTCTCGGGCTGATAAATCGGGTGATAACGAAAAACCCATGTAATAATCTCTATATACTATTTCCTCAGAAAGCCGATTCTCGCTGGTCAAGGTAAAGTAAAAAATCTAAAATAATTACCGTATCTCCTTAAACTTGAATTACATGTATTTGGTTTAACAATGCAGAGATGCATCCAGAAGATGCAGATGGAATGGCAAACGGTGTTGATCACAAAAGGAACAATCTGATCTTGGTGGGGTGCAATTTTTGCTCCTATATATCTGTCGCAGTATCAGATTTAAAATTTTCACGGTACTCAAACCTGGCAGCATGTGTTACCATTAACAAAAACAGAAAAGAAAAAGTAAAAAAAAAAAATAATTATAGAGAGAAAAGAAAAACGACAGAACGCAATAAATCTCAAAGAACAACCAATTGCGACAGTTAATTTTCCCTTTTCGCCACCTGAAACACGACCAGTAATTGTAATTACTTCTACTAATGAGAATTTCCACCTTGCTCAGCGATCAATCACGTGAGCGACATTTCCAATAAATTAACCAATCACCTGGCAGGAAGACAGGAAGTCCGGACGGAACATGTAATCCATTAAGTAATGACGGCAATAAATCCAATATTGGATGCTTTTATGCAGGTATCTGAGCGATGATATTCGTGACAGTAACATGAAATGATTTTGCTTTCAAAAGTAGCCAACTTGCCCGTAAAATGATTTTATCATGCATAATTTGTAGATTTTAAGGCGTGAAGAGCGCAGTTTTGTCTGAACTTAATGACATCGCGATTGCGTGATGGCATAAGTCCTGACGTTATTAGAACCAATAGAACGTTGATATCACAGCCAACGTCAGTATGTAGCCAATCGTATTGAGAGATCTCTTCCAAAGGCACTGCCTGATATAATTTGCGCAAGCGCAGTTCTAAAGTGAAATATCACATTGTGTTAGCACACCTTTTATCTCGCAGACGCATGATATAAATAGAAAACTATGTTTAATAGTGTCTTTTCTGGCGAGACCAGAATAGCGCAGGAATGGCGTGGAGGCTTCGCCGTTCCTATGCTGTTTTCTGGTCAAGCCTGATAAATTCGATTTCAAAAGTATTCTTTATCTTCTGTTAGTTCCTGGTATCCTCACCAGATATGAAGCAATAAAGCGGGCCAATAACGTTGAAAAATAGTCGCATCAACGTCAGCGTAACGTCATGATCTTTCATGACGTTACATTAATGTTGAGATGACGTTTCACACGTGAGTTAATATTTTTTCTTTCATAAACGTTTAATACTCGATACCAAAACTTATTCTTTTTTTAACTCAGACCTGCAAAGGCATACATCACATACCATTGCAGATACGAGGGTTTTTTAAAAAGTTCTCAGACCAAGATACTTCTACTGAACAGCGCATGCGTATTTAACATAAATGTAATAAATAGAGGATATTTGACGTTTTCAGTGTAAGATCGATTTTATTTCAACGAATGAACACCAAAAGCAGTATTTTCACGAGGGTGAAGTCACGAGTGAAAACACCACTTTTGGTGTTCATGAGTGAAATAAAAATCGATCTGACACTGAAATAGTCAAATGTTCTGTTTCTTTTATGCTTTAAAGTTTCAAAAAAAATCACTTTATTCCAACGCTTCAGCCATCACGACAGAAACACAACCTTTTTCCAGCCGTTTAGCGTCAAATGTGATGCTTCCAGATAACAAAGACAATGTAAATAAAATATTTTTAAAAAGAAATAAAAGAAAATAAAAAAAAAGGATGGAGTCCGCCTATTTTGGACGGGCTACCAACCGATGCCTATTCACGGGCGCTGTCCCACTACTGCTCGACACGGGAACTTTTGCCTGCTGTGTTACCACCCTGGGCCGATACGTCCCTCCTTAGACAACCTGGACCTCCTGGGCTCCCCCGAGAGACCCATATTGATGCCGAGCTTAGTGCGGACGCCCGATCGACATAGCACACCGGAAGGCAGGACCCCCGCCCTCAAACCATCCTCAGACCCCGACCTCCAAGTAGCTGGATTACAGGAGCACGCCACAACTCCCAGTCGATAGTGTGCTGCGAATTTAATTGATATAAACCTATCCGATAGCAGCACTGACTGCAGCATTTTACTATGATTATTTTTATTGTTATTTCTTATTTAGGGCCTATCGTTATTTTTACTCATGTGAATTTTGTTTAAAAAAATAATAATAATAATAAAAATATATATTCGAATAAAGAAGGAAGTGAGTTGGCAATTATATTGGATCCCGATCTTTACAACTCACACAGCAAGATATTGACAGCAGGAAAACATTCAGCCTTCAGGGGAAATCAGCACTGTTTACCTCCCCTATTATGAACTATGTATTGGGACAGATAGGTCAGATCAAACAGTGTAGACCCAGATCAGACTGCTTCTAATTGAGCAAGGAGCAGTCTGAGCAGGGTCTACACAGTTTACCATTCCATTTGAATCTTCAGGGCGCATTACTGCATTGTCAAAACAACTGTTTCATTTTAGAATAATTACGGCAATTACGTTAGGTGTCCCATTTTTTATTTTAGCCGCGACACAAGAAAACCAACAAAGTGGTGTGCGCCCAGCGCAGACTCAGATCCGCCAAGTCCGCTCAGACTATTCGCTAAGCGCTTAAACGATAGCTAAGGGTCAAAGTTACCTGCATGCGGACAGTGAAGACTCTGATCAGACTGGGCGGATGCCCAGGCTTATCTGAGTCTGCACTGGGCGCACAACCAATTTGTTAGTTTTCTCGTGTCGCGGCTCATTTTTTTTACGGTATTCGATAGTCATCTATACCTTACAGATCTGCACATAAAATAATGTTTTTATTTTCTTACAATGATTGAAAAGTAAATTAACCATGTGATAGAAAGAAAGAACTCTTTACCCTTAAAACTAGCCTGAATTTCTGGCCAAATGACTATATGTATTCGATTGGTTCAAGTCAACCTAACGTGGCCCTCTTTATTCTGATAGACAACCATTTATTTATTGATTGATTTGTTGCTTTATGGTCATGTTAGGACGGTCACTTAACCTAACCGCACTATCGCTGGGCAGGCTTAGAACTCAGGCTAAGCGGTTAGCCAGTAGTAAGTGCACATATTTTCGCCAGTAACTGACAACTGCCCTTCTTGCATCAGCGGAAAGAGAAACAAAAGTATGTGGCCAGACCGGGTATCGAACCCAGGACCTCTGACTTATAAGTCAGGTGCCCTACCGACTGCGCCAACCATTTATGTTTCTCAGATAAATCTATACTTATGTTTTTATTCCTGATCGTGCTGACTGAGTTATTTCTCTATTTGGCTGGTAAAATATAACGTCTGGAGCGAGTCTGAAATGAAAATAACAACATAGTTCCAGACGAGCCGCGCCTCTGGGTTTATGCTGTTTGAATTCTAATACATGATATAGCGTGGAAGAATCATTTTTATTTTTTCTTGAAATTTTGTTGACAAAAATTTCGTCGTCTGCCATTTTTCTCACTTTAAGAGTTTAGTTTATTATATTTGTTGTTTAATACAAGGAGGTATGCTCCCAGTTCAACGGAAACTGTTTTCACTTTTGCAATATTTAACTGTCATCAAACTTTTTTCTGCGGATAGTTCTTTTTTAAGGGTAGGTCTGGTGGGGATTTAGAGACGATTATATGCAGGGGCGAATCCAGGAATTTTGGTTAGGGGTTTAAATTAGCTGAGGGGTGTGGGTGGTGGGAGCGGGATTGATTTGTGCAATTTGATCACTTTTTACTGAAATTTTCCATGAAAATGAAATAATTAAGACTGAAGAGATGGTTCGTTTGAACCCCTCCCCCCCCCCCCCGCCCCCACCAAACCCCCTCTGTATCCACCACTGATTATGCATGATATTTTTTCCTCTCCAAAAGTAAGTAAACGTGCACTTTGCATATTTTGGTTTAAACAATATTTTATTTACTACACACTACATGGTTACAAAACAGTACAATATACAATATGGTACAGGATCTGACGGTAAGCGAAACGCTTTTATGAAAGTCTTGTCACGTTCGGCTAGCTTTTTTTTAAAGTCCATCCTATCTCATTCTAATCTCACGAAGCGCCTTTGTCTTTCCATTCGGCCATGTTGCAGAATAACAGGACAATATTTAATATTACTGCACAGATCAAACATCTTGCCTCTGAGCGCTTCATTCTCTCTACTGTAAAAAAATCTAAAAATTGGAACATCTAAAATAATTATCATAACTGCCCTATAACTGGAACAGTTTGATTTTATAATACAATAATGAGGTCAAAAGATGCAGCGGGAATGGCACACAGTGTAGACCCTGATCAGACTGCTCCTAGGAGCAGTCTGACCTAGGTCTGCACTGTTTACTCAGACCTATCTGTCCTGATACTTAGCATTTTTATGGTACTAGGTGTGACTAAAACCTCTATAAATAACGGAAACAAATTGCTGCCAGTATGGAATTTTCCAATAAAATATTCAAATCCGCATTCTGCAAACAAAAGAATTCTGTCTTGGACAATTTCTTGGAGTATTCCAGGTGTCACTATATTAAGTAGGCCCGAGACGGATGATGTGAGCATTTCGGAGTGTTATTTTTGGTTATCGAGGGATAACCATATTAAGTTGGGAATTCGTACTCGATTGTACGCCGTTTCCTTTTGCTTTAATTCGGGTCCCACTATTTCCCGGTACATCTACATTTGGCGCACCCTGCTGCAGGGTCTTACTGGGCAGCAATGTTAATAAAGAAAAAGCTGTCATACTCGCCACTTATCAATGGCTTCAACAAAGTCAAAGAATACATTAAAACTAACCCGTATTGCTACCAATCTTGCTTCCTACAGATTCATTGCTAAGGGATAGCCTCTCAAGCTTTTTCAAAAGCTAAACTTGTCCCCCTTAATGTACTCTTCCAGAGACAGCTAGTCACAGCGCTCAGATCTGTCTCCTATCGGAACAACAACAACGATTTTTGTTGGCTCGAGGTGTCTGTAAATAAGGTTCGGGAAGTCACGAAAAAGTACAACATAAAGGCCCATCAGTGGTGTTAATTTCGTGAGGTTCTTACTCTTAATGACATCAGTAAACAATTCTGATTCTAATTCAGATTTACTGTGAAATGACCTGTTGTGCCTGGAGTTTCTTTTTTAGTTCTTCTTGATTGTTTTATGTGTTGTTCGTTGCTATGTCCATGACGTCTGTCATTGAAATATTGTTTGCCTAGCCTGGTGACCACCTACATGGGTAACGACTGTTCACATGGCTGCCACTGGTGATGCCTTTGGTGATGACTAATTTTGTGTTTTCTTTTTTCCCACATGGTGTCTTGGGTGAGATCTGGCATTGATTTGTGTCAGTTCCTGAGAATTTTCCTACTTTCTTTTGCAGCGGGTGCGACTGGCAGTGAAGGTGGTTCGGATATTTTTTCACATCTATCCTGTCTCTCTATTCTATCTCCCTCATTCTTGGAGACGGCTCGACAACCAAACAAGCACAACCAACCAGACAGAAATTATCCAGACTATCGGGCCCCCTTAATATTAAAATATCTGCAGTGGGAATAAGAGTATTAAAGACACGTGGCCAAGAGAATGTGCGATTACATCGACCCGGAAGAATTTTCATTTCTAATTTTAATTTCGGAACTGTTTGATCAGCCAATCAAATATTATCTCATAACAACAGAAGCTGGTATTATGAATAATGATGGTTGCTTCTGAGCCTGCTTATGAGTTGCAAAGTATCATTATTTCATTATTGAAAAATTCCCACGAGAAAGAGAGAGAGAGCGGGGCAGATTGGGGCGGGGGCGGGGGGTAGGGAAGTAGGGCAGAGGGCCTACACTGCAGGTGCTAACGTTATTATGTTCTACATGTAAGTAGTTTCCTTTTACAGCAGAAAAACAGTCACAACAATGTTTGGTGTAAATTTGGTGAATTTCATCAGTGACCGTAGCTTTTGAAATAAAAGTATTTACTCTTCAGTTAAAAAAATCACTTTCATGTCATATTGTGTTCATGTGTTTTCGAAGCAGGCGCACATGCCAATGGTTTCGTTGTTGCAAAGAAAACTAGAACTTTCTGTTAAACTTAGAGATTAAGCTGTTACTCAAGACTGTTACCTTAAGTACATCAAAGTGTGCTATATAATGCTGACTTTTCGTCGACTAGGTTCTGTCAGTTGGCTTGTAGAAATTAAATTGTCCTATCGAATTCTTACAGTGCGTCCCAAGGGCATGATTGCCTTTACGCAAATACGCAGGTACGTGATGAAATTTTGTCAAATTGACAAAATTTCAACACGCACCTGCATATTTGATGATTCTTAGGGGACTACCTGAAATATCTTTGAGGCTCAACTCTTATTCTATCCCTAAATTGGTGTAAAACATAATGGTCCGTAACACCCCTAGTTACGCCCCTGCGTCCTGCATTGGGAAAAAAACTGGTATCAAGGAACCGGTCGGTAATTGTAATGTCACTGAATGTCGACGTTGACGCCCACTTTATCGACACCACAAAGATGCACGTAAAAAGCCACCGTGACTAACTTCTGTCCTCATGTTTAGATTTTAGAAAAACCCTGCCAGGAAAAAAATTACACAACATTGTTGTACACTTACCTAAGAAACATAAGTGGTTGGCCATCAGAATAAAAAAGGGCCATTTTGAATACCTGTAACATTTAGCTGGAAGCCAGGCCAGCTAAAATTAAACACACACCCGAGACAATGTGTGCTATGGTTTCGATCTGTGCCAGTGGCCTCATTAAACAAGCACAACGGGACAGCCAACGCCCGCAAGTTCTAAATGACTTTTGCGACTGTTTAACACAAACATACCTGGAAATACTAATAGAGAATGCAAGAATAGAAATAAGAAAAATATAGAAATAAAAGAAAAAAAATCATATAAAGAGAGACGGAAAATGAGTCACGCATTCTTTTTTTTTTTTTTTTTTTTTGTCAAAGACGTATGAAATGCGACTTAACAAAGAAATGGATTCATTGTTTAAACTGTCAGAATCAGCCGTAGTCTTAAATTAACAAAATCCAGAAGTGGAAAAATGATGTTAATCATCGCAATTTCTACATCGCATAGCCACTTATCCTTCTAATACCAAAATTATTTCTTCGACAAAATTTAACGTTTCTGTCACGTAAAGAAAGACACTTAAGATGGACTAATGTTTCAGCGCGTGCGCCGCGCGCGACACTCACGTGATTTTCTATTTCCGGTACGGACATAGAATAAAGAAAATCGGATTTCTATCGATTTTTCTCATATCTTAAGGTATAAAGAAAGGTTCCAATTTACACAAGACACGCCCATAATAATGCTGCTTTGTGTCCAGAAATGGCTAACAAACAAATAAATCAGCCTTTTAATTTACTGACGTGCCGACGATAACTGATGCAGATTTATTGCAAATAGTTGTTGATCTGCTTATCAAATATTTGAAATTATTGTTTCAAGACGACCGAGAGACGGATAACTTTTAATCAAGAGAGGCATCAGACGCTCTCTTTTTTCACAGTATCTAAACTGTGTTGCACTATGATCAGTGATCTGGACAAGCAACAATTACAACAATTAGCTGGTGAGTAGTTCCCCCCTTTCAACAAAGTCTTTATAGCTGAAACAGGCTCTAGCGTATCGGACTAACTGAGAGACATAAACTCCGTATGCAGGTGCCAAAGGAATAATGCTACTCAGAAATGGAAAGTTAACTATGGGAAAATTGAAGTCATCCCTCTTGTTCTAAAGTCAAGTAACAAGCTTTCCATTGTCAATATAGAGATAACAATCTAGTATGAGGCAGTTGACATACCCGTAAAGGAATAAGTAGGCAAGTAAGTGGGCGCAATTAGTGCCCATTGGAATGTCTACTGTCTGTTGAAAAAAAATCCCAAAGAACTTCACGTAAATATTGTCGACAAGGAATTCCACCATTTTAATGACATCAACTTCAGAATATTTTGTATGAGGCCCTTCAGAGTGGTCCTTCAAACTGATGCGCTTTCTTGTCAATTCCATATTTTTTGTATGCCTGTTAACCCTTTTTTGACCAGTGAACTTGTCCATTCTTATCATGCAGATAATCCCATTTCTAGTTTTAGAGGTTTCTGGTGAATATTTTCACTTTTATTGTACAGTCTGCATAGAAATTACTGCAAGCAAACAATGTAGACCCTGATCAGACGCCGCGTTTTGTGGCGTCTGAACTGGGTCTGCATTGTTTGCATAATGTCCCCAAAACGGGTATCCGGTCTAAAAAGGGTTAATCATGGACCTTGACGGCAGAGTTAGAGAAAAGAACGTAGGCCTTTGCGATGAGATGCTACTGAAGGTTATTGAATAGTTCGTACAAGGACCATATAACCAACGAGGAGGTTCGCAGAAAGATCCAAGCAGCCATCGGAGAATATGATGAACTCCTGATCATGGTCAAGAGGTGGTTTGGCCACTAATATGATGAACTCCTGACCATGGTCAAGAAAAAGAAACAAAGATAGTTTGGCCACGTCTCAAGGACTACTGTTTTAGCAAAGACAGGGCACGGTGAAAGGAAAAAAAGAATGAGAGGTAGACAGAAGAAGATGTGGGAAGACAATATTAAAGAGTGGACAGGAATGAACTTTGCCAGCTCAGCTAGGGCAGCTGAAAACAGTAAAAGATGGAAAGAGACTGATTCGAAATCATCAGTGGTGCCCCAACGACTTTGTTAGGTTATGCGATAAAAAAAGAATAGAATGTCACATTGTTAAAACCACATGATGTGGCTCGATAAGTTTAAAGGTAAGTTATAAGATGCGTTACTACAGTCATGGTTTCCACACCAGTTTTACAAATTGCAATTTCAACACTTAAAGCGCCAAAAATGAAAACAGTTAAATTTACTAACAGCGCAGATCCAGATGAGGCGGCTCATAATGAACCGCCTCAGCTGGATCTACGCTGTTTGCCCGCATGTCTTTGAATTCAGTATGATATAGCTGATATTTTTTTCAATTTTGCAGACGTGAATTTTGTCGTCTGCTTTCTTGGCGCTGGTTACATATCTCTTCAGGTATGTGATTTAATTCTGATGGATGGGTGGCTTGCGATTTTACGAGCTTTTCAACAGTATTTCAGTCATGTCAGGACGATGGAGGGTCATAATGAAAGGCTGTGTGCAATAGAACCCCGTTAACAATTGAAAAGATTCTCACCTCAATCGGGGATCGAACCCGGGATCGCTAGATTAGCGAGCCAGCGCTTAACCTACTGAGGAGAGGAACTAAATAAGCCATTGCTTGCGTTCTAATCCTGTTATGTTTATTTATATGTAACGATATTGTTATTGCCATGGATGTATGATTTTTGAAATAGATATGTTTAAACCAAACCTACTGAGCTACCGGGCTTCAACTTTAACCGGACAGGACCTGCTATGATAATGCCCGTGTCTGCCCTCCATCCTCCTCACACTCCAGCTCGATAATCTAGACTGAGGTATGCCGGTCCATGCATAAATTATCCAAACATTCGACGAATTTCGTCAAAAATAATCAGACAAGGTGTCACACCATAGGATATTTTAGATTAATCGTCTTATTCGACGATATGTCCATTAGGCGAAATGTCGTTTAGACCAGGGGTTGTATTTATAAAACCACTTAAGTCTCGTTGCTATGCTGTTGCTAAGGCTAAGTTTCTATGAAGGAGATTCCCTACAACTATGAAATTGTCTTTTTCAGACTGTTCCTCCAGAGCAAAGGACCTCTGACAGTATCAATGCATATTTGCCCATTTTTCGACAAATTACTGCACCTTCCTCGGGCAGCAAAAGTTGAAATATTTGGCATTAATATGTAGCCTTGTGTACTATAAAGACATTTTAACAGTGATTTTGAAAAATTATCATGCCTCTAGACTAACATAGACCAATTTTATCAAGAGGGGTATGTGAATTTTTCAGTCTCTGAAAATAAGTCCATTTATTTGGTTTTCTAAGATATCAAAATCTTAATTGATAACTATGCTAAAACTGACGTACACACACTACTGTTACTGATATTATGCAATATTTTTTCAGTAGTAAGGACTTTAGCCTATTTTTAGATATAAAGGGTGTAAGTACCCCACCCACTTTTTCAGTTTTTCAGCTGTAGACTATCTTTTCCCCCCGTGCCTCAGCAAGCCACTCACATATAATGTGTATTATGATAGTACACACATACATGCAAAGTGGCTAGCTGAGGCACGGGGGGGGGGGGGGAGTATCTTTAAAAAACTTTTCCTGTTTCCATTACGTTTAATTACAAAATTTGGCTTTTTCCACCAAAAATTGAAGTCTATGTGCAAAGTAATCAGAAATTAAATTCATGGCCAGTTAGGGGAAGTTGAGAGCAACAAATTTCAAGAGAAATTCTTTGGCATATCAAAAATTTAATTTTGACTATTTTTATAGGCAAAACATTACAACCGTCAGAGGTCCTTTCATAGTTGTAGTGAATATCTTTCATAGAAATTCAGCCGTAGCAATAGCATAGCAACCAGTTAAGTTGTTTTATAAATACGGCCCCAGATGTTTGTAGAAGAAATGTCGTGCAGCCTTGCACAGTAGGCATCTGGTCAGCCTATTATGCCTACTGTTCCTTGAAAGGGACATTGAGAAACAGTGCAGACCCAGGCCAGACGCCACTAAAAGCGGCGACTGATCAGGGTCTATCCCGTTTGCAATAGAAAAACGGGTTCGTCAGTTTAAAAGAAAATAGAATTATTAAGATAAACTAGTCCAGACACCCCTTAAACGAGAAATAGACGCATCCAATTTATAAGGAAAGAAGAGAACTATGTCTCTGATTATAAGTTGTTGCAACTGTCTCATTCCTTCGAAATGGTAGTTTCTTTTTTTCTTTCTTTCTTCTTCTTATTTTCTATTTATTTATTTATTTTCACCTTTTTCAAAGGTACTGAACCAAGAGCATGTGAGCAGTAACTCACGTATACCCCCGGTCAGCACCACCGCCCAATAATAAAAACACACTTCATACAAAACATTACAGTAAATGTCAAATAACAGGCAGACAGATGGACAAGTTATAACAAACCAAGCGAAAGGCCTACAAATACCAAAAGATTCTGATTAAAAACGTGCAATAAGCAAAATGATATACAAAAACACAAAATTTCAACACAAATTTACAAAAACATCTATGTCTGTGACCTAGACCTAAAGTCAGCCACAGCAGCCAGGTGACGTTAACTAATCAGTTTCAACCTTTGCGTGACTTTTGTAACATAGCAGTCTGAGAAGTCTTTGATGCAAATTTTCCCATTTGTTACATGGGCGAGATGGAAAAAATGGGAAATAGGGCCAAAATATATCTCATCATCTTGGTTTTCTTTCCCACAATATACTTGTCCATTTTCAAGATGTATACAAACTTTGAAGACTGTGGCTTTCACAGAAGCCGAGAAATCTGTGACAAAACAAATAATTGGAGAGAAAGCAAAACTAGACAAACAAAGGGAATGATAAACAGGAGGAGGTTGATTCTCTCTTACACGATATTAAGTAGAAATACCCAACGTTTATAATTCATTTCAAAATCCTAATTGTAATGGTTCCTGAGAAATGTTTGATAGAAATTGAATTGGAGAGAAAGAAAATATGGACATACAATGGAAATGATAAGCAGCAGAAGGCTGATTCTCTCTTACATAGTACAACTAGTCACTACCAAGGTTTGTACCAATTTCAAAATCCTTGCTACAGTGGTTCCTGAGAAATCTTTGACAGGAATTTAATTGGAGAGAACGAAAACCGGACAAACAAACAGAATGATAAGCTGGAGCAGACTGATTCTGTCTTACACGGTACAACTAGTCATACCAAACGAAGTTTCAAATACCCATACTATAATTACTTTTTAAATCTTTGACAGAAATTTAATTGGAGAGAAAGACTTACTGGACAAACAAAAGGAATGATAAGCAGCAGAAGGCTGATTCTCTTTTACACGGTACAACTCGTCATTCCCAACATTTGTACCAAATTTCAAAATCCTAGCTATAGTGGTTCCTGAGAAATTTTTGACTGAAATTTAATTGGAGAGAAATTGGAGAAAAAGAAAACTGGACAAACAATCAGAATGATAAGCTGGAGCAGGCTGATCCTCTCTTACATTTTACAACTAGTCATACAAGTTTCAAACGCCTTACTGTAGTTGTGTTTGAGAAATATTTGACAATTTTTTTTTAAATTGTAGAGAATGAAAAAATGGACAAAAGGAATGATAATAGCTGATTTGACGGAAAAAAAATACACACACACACACACACACACACACAACATATAAACGGAAAAGACAAAAACTATATACCCCTATATACTTCGTATACCGGGGGTATAATGAGAGAGGAATATACATGTCGGGAAGTATGTGTTTTATTCTAAGAATACACGAATAGGAATCATATTATGTACTGGGTCTTGGAAAATTCCCTCTTGTTTTGGAAAGGTTCTCAATAATATGCAATAATGGTGCGTTATGTATTTATGAACAGAAAATACTCGAACCAGTTTGTGTATCAATAAGGTCCAGTTACAGTTTCCATTTTGCAAGTGTAATATTTACTACCCGTTTTTCAGTCGCCAAGTGTACAAGCATTGTCCAGACTATACCCGAAGATTGTTACTTCCCTACACATAAATAACGAAGAAGAAATCTGACCAAATTCGGCTAAGAATTATGTAATTAAAGCCTTGTGCTGCAAAAAAAAAAAAAAAAAAACTGCGCCAAAATCAGACTTTTTAACGCAGTGCCTTTAACACTGCTTTAAATATGCCGTTTCGCCTTTCTGTGTATGTTTCTGGCTGTTGTTTAGATCTAAGAATTATCATTTCAAACTAACAGTAATAATAATGATATTTTTTTTTTCAAATGTTAACTCTTATTTGGAGTAAAATTATAGGTTTCTATATCAACTTCCAAACACATAAAGATAGTATTATGAATATGTTTTTTTTTCGGAATCTATCAATTATATTCATATTCTATTCTTTTAATTAAGGTAGTTACAACAAGAGTTCACGTGTATTATTCCATATGGACTGAACCTATATTTATCAGGAGAGAAATCAACATGTAATTGACAATCAACATTTAATTGATTGACATTCGTCATTGTTCATTTCACGTAATTATACCTGCATGACAGTGAAAACATCGCGAGCTTCCATCAGAAAACAAAGGTATGGACCACTTAATGAAATTACCTGTGTAGCGCTAATGTAATTAAAACTTTACCCAGGTAATTAATTGAGTCGTGTATCGTACTGACTCTGTTTATTGGGACATTGACCTTGCAATTTCCGTAAAAGTATTCCCATATTTAATCTGAACAACTTAACTCGTCCTATAAAGAAATATACATACAACTTGAGACAGAATTCCAAATATTGTAGACTATGATCATGATCAGACTGGGAGCAGTCTGATCATGGTCAGAGTCTACAATTTTTGGCTCTACACTGTTTGCTTCGGTGTATCTGTCTCTATTCATGTGGTTCTACAGTATTCCCACCAGAGACAGAACGCATGATACATCGTGTGAAAATACATTAGACCTATGTTTTTATCAATTAAGCTCAGAGATACATGTAAAAGGCTCCCTTGTCCCCAAAGGTGTGATCAATTTGAAATGTCTCTTTTTATGACACTCGTTGTAATGTTGTTTTTGCCTTGTTCTGTGGTGACAATTTACTAGTTTTTCCCACAAAAACTTATAGCGTAGCAACCACAACTGCGTGTAGCTTTTTTACTGAATTTAAGAGAATTTGTTAGCTAGTATGCCATCTATGACAATAACCAGTTTAATTCTAACGGTCACATGTGCACTTTCAGGAACCGTCTTAAGCAGAACCGTTTTTAAGCAAACTCTGTATGAAAAAAAAAAACCATATGAGCCGAGTCACGATAAATCCAACAAAGTGGCATGTGCGGCCAGCAAAGACTCATATCAGCTTGGGCAGTCGCCTAGTCTGATCAGAGTCTTTGCTGTCCGCAAGGAGCCAGCTCTGACCCCTAGGTACCCTGCAGCGCATAGCGAAGACTCTGATCAGACTGGGCAGTTGCCCATATTGATCGAAGTCTTCGCCGGGCGAACATGCCCTTTGTTCGTTTTGTCTTGTCGCGGCTCATATAATCTACACAGCGATATCCACGGAGCTGTCATTATCGCAGACCCTTTCGACTTGTATAACTTAAGCAATTGATGCAGCTTTGAACTCTTGCGGAAAAGCGTCATTTCTCTACATATCTAGAAAGCCCCCCCCTCCACCCCACCCCCCACCCCACCCCACCCCCCCCCCCCCCCCCCCACTTTGGTTTTCCTGCTATTGACTGACCTCTATTTGAACGAGCGGCATCTGCAGATATAACGGGTATTGCATCCGATCCCATATCTTTCTGGACTCTGCAAACCATAGCCCGTCTTCAGTGCATCATAAAACTTCTTCAAATCCTTTCTATCTGAAAAGAACTGGATTTCATCAGCCTTGCCTAATGTGCAGCCAAGAACTTTGCATGTGTCTTGAGCCTCTCTGCAGTGTCTAACAAATGCTGGTGTAGGCTGACTTCTTGGATAATCAGCTAGTCACTGCAGTATGCATTGTTTATGCAGTGTTTTTCTTTTAAAAGCCCCTGATCATCAAATAGACAAGGAAACGTGCTTCATCTACAAAACAAGATATAGTTTAGTTCTATCTCGATATCACAATATAGTAGGTGTGCGGTGACTGAATTTTCGAGATATCATTGACGGACATACGATACCATTTAGTCCAAAACAGTGTGTTAATATGCTGAAGGAAAACGGCAAATAAGTTCACCGTCATGTTATCTCAAACACTGATATCTGAAAGTGCCACCTTATATTAAAGGACATTGTTTTGACACATTTCCTAATTTTCTTTACAATTTCAACTCTTTGGACCAGAAAATTCACTTCAAGATATCAGTAGTTTGAGATGGACTTCGACTTTGAGATATCCAGAGTTGACTGCATCTCGTATTTCTAAACAGAAAAGGCACTGTTATATTTCGTCATCTGTCGCTTATTATCCGTTAAAGGTCATTAATCTGGAAACTCATTTGCATAAAATGTCAGGTAACTCTCAAGTGCTTCATTTCAGAAGGTTAGCAATATCAAACAGACGCGGGGAAAGTGTTGTAAAATGTCATAGAACATTCAGGGCGCGTGCTGAGGCGCGCGTAAGGCATTTGCCATTTATGGTCGATTTCTAAATTTTATGGTCAATGAAAATTATACCATGTTGTGGCACATGCCGTTTTCCTATCATCTTGGTTCATGAAATCCATTTTCATATTGAACGTGTACATTTATGCGTCTGCATTTTAATTTTATTTCTATTTTCTTTTTCTTTACAAACTTTTCCTTAACCCTAATTCTTCTGATTAGATCTTTCCTTCATTTTTTTAAAGCCTTAAAGCCTCTTTTTTGTTTTGGTTATAATGTGTCTTCTTTTTTTAACAGTTAAGTACACGTAGGATGATTTCAACGTCGTTATTCGATTTTTTTTTTTCATATATTTTGGAAAGAGTCGGAAAATACTGAGATGACAAGGCTCTTCACAACTCCTTCCCACCACCACCCCACCACCATCACGTCCATCTATACACCTGATGTTAAATGATCGCGTTTTTTGCTGTTACTTTTTAATTTTTGGCGTTTAAATAGTGGCAACTTTAGTTTTGGCGCACCGTTATCAGTGAGTCCGACATCTGGTGACAGACGGGCGCGCATTCGTATTCTCGCCTGTTCAAAAGAATAAAGAAAGAGCAACATTTGCAGTAGCGTTATCAAAACAAGTACTTCATATTGTTACAATAGTTATTACCACCATTTAGCACATTCTCCAAAGGACGTTTTATCAGTTTAAACTCATTACGATTTCAAAGTTTTGCGACAGTCTGTTGAAATCTCGGTCTTACGGGAATTGAACGTTATCTCATTACAGATCTTGTTTAAACGTGATCGAGATAGAAACCTGTCCATTTCTCGCTACCGCAAGTTGGAACGCTAACTTATATCCCGTGCACGTGCGTTACAAATGCCAATTAACATACCTGCCTTAATTTTGATCAATTTTACGACCCTGGCATTTTGTTGAAATGACAATCTCGCGGTGAGGCGGATGGAATCTATGTAGCTGAGAGTGTTACAGCAATATTAAACAATTTATACGATCGTTATCATATTATAAACTTTGTTAAGGTCTTTTATTCTCTTACCGCGCACTAAATCATCTATCTGATAATGCCAACAATACAGATGACTGATGTTGATATTAATAAACATTTTCCAGGTTTGGGATAATTAATATTTTAGCCGCAACACCGGAAAAGATGCGTAGCCGATAATACCGCCTTGTTGGTATAGATTGTAGTTCTTCCAGATTAAGATGAAATGATTTACTTTGTATTTAAAAGTTATAATAATATACGGAGTTCGTGATGTTTAGGTACTGGTAGATGCTCTGTACATCACAATATTATTTAGATGCCTTAATTATTGTAAGAGAACAACCGAGTACTTCGTCAATGATCTACTTGCGAAATTTTATCTGGTTTTCGTGCCATTGCATACAATGAGTTCTATCGACAGTTCACAGTAAAGTTGGTTTAAAATAAGAAAAAAAGTGGTTAGATATAGAAATTTGAAAAATAATCAAAAACCTAAAAACGATTTTTTTTTTCATTATTTTTCTAACATCTTTAAAGTTTTTCAGACAGCTTAGCATTTATGTCCCCCTAGTAGTAGAAACTTTGTACACCATGTGCGCTGAAGCCCCTAAGGTGATAAAAAATAGATTAGAACCCTTATGCGATCCTGACACAAATTGTCTCAATTTTCACCGGTCTAAAACGAGATTTCTAAAATAATTACATGTCATATCCCTTTATCCTACATTATCTCTTTTATAGGCGTTGTATTGAATTATCAATTTATGGTTCGAGGTATAAAATATTTCACGCCGTACAAGCTCACAGATGGCCGAACCGTATCGCAACATAAGAGCGGTATTCAGCTGGAATTAATTGAACATTTATAAGGTTGATCTAACTCACGCTGAAACCTGTGAAGTCACGAGCTAGTTGCACGCGCCGTGAAATAATGAGATGCTGGACATTGCCTACAGCAAAGCTACTTCATATATCGTTTCTGAGGCCGAGCAGGGTTCTGTATCATGATGGTGCTGCACTATCAGGTATGCTGTCCCCGCTCAGGCCTGCATCCAGACCACCACTTACTGGTGGGGCTCTGGATAACTGGTGGGGCTGGGAGGTGCCGAGGAGGGGTGGGTAAGGGGGGGGGGGGGGGGGGGGGGCGGGGGTAAAAATATATGACAAAATTTAGGGATCAATTTGATGAGAATTTTTGATAATGTTCTTTTTGCCTTGAAATATAAGTTGTGATATCTCATTAGAATCGCCTCGGCGAGGCGATTCTAATGAGATGTCACGACATATATTTTAATCTATTATCTCAAACTGCCATCAGATACTATCTGGAGGCTTATACATTATATATAACCAGAGGCCCAGATGGCGGGGCTGAAGCCCTAAAGCCCACCCCCTGGATCCGGGGCTGCCGCTAGTCTATCGAATACGGAAACTGTGACTTGAGTTCACTCAGCCATATACAAAAATGTTTCATGACCATACTCATGGCTCTTGCCTTCTTTTGTTTCTTCTTCAAATTTTGGAAAAAAAAAAAAAAAACTCGCAAGGGTCGCCTAAAAGAGTAAGCTGATGATGTAGCACGGTTACTAACTTTTCTCGGTTTGATTTGTGGTCAGGTATTTTATCATCCTGGACAAACCGTAAGCAGGACAGTGTTTCTGAAGATTTTATAAGAGATCAAGTTTCAATTCTGCTCTTTGAAACTCAACTTGGACTGTTGGACAATGGTAGTTAAAGTTGCATATACTTGCGATCTCTTTAGCTACATGAGAACGTTCACCGTGTCTTGCGCCCTATGTTTAGTCTCCTGTCACTTAACTGGGTAAGAGGATGGATGATCCCCGAAAGCGCACTTTTGTGAAAAGATCATCCTACTGGAATAGTATACTGTGTAACGGTGTAAGCTCGCTGCTCATCACAGTGCAATATAAAATTTAGCTTAAAGAGATTTTGACCGATCACTTATAAGACTATTATTTTCGATAATGCAAAGATAACTCTGAAATACCAAGTTAGCTAATAATAAACTTAGCATAATATCAACTTAGCTTAAACAGTTTTTGAGCAATCAGAAATCAGAATCTCTTTTGTACCTTAAAGAGTTTTTGACCGATCAGTTATGACTGTATGATTTTCGATAACTTTGAAATATCAAGTAAGCTTCATAATAAACTTAGCATAATATCAACTTAGCTTAAACAGTTTTTGAGCAATCAGTTATAAGACTGCATTTTATTTTCGACAATGCAAGATTACGGAAATATCATGTAAAATCGGTTCGCTAATTATGCATTGCCAGTCCATATAGGAAATAAATAAAAAAATAAATAAAAAAAAATAAAAAAGAAAGAAAAAGGACAAACTACTGCTGAGGTATTGACAAATAGGGGGCAATAACTCTATAATCAAGGTCATCAAAAAATAGTTAATCTAGAGATTTCCCAAAGGTATATCTATGAAAGTAAAGTGGAAATCAAGCCAAAGGCTAAAGAAAGATATCAATTTTAGTGAAATTTTCACATATCGAAGTCCTTCTGTGACCTTGAAAATAAGGTCAAGGTCACCAACATCTTATCAGCTCTTAAGCTAGTCCCAGTGATATATCCATGCAAGGTCGGTGAAATTCCATTTACTGGTTCATGAGATATAGTGGGTACAAGAAATTATCATTAAGTCCTCCTGTGACCTTGAAAATGAGGTCAAGGTCACCAAAATTGAATCACCTTTTAAACTTGTCTCAATGATGTATCCATGCAAGTTTGATTAAGTTCCATCTGTTGGTTCAGGAGATATCGTGGGTACAAGAAATTGTCAGTGACCTTGAAAATAAGTTCAAGGTCACCAAAATCTACGAAGCCCTTCAACAAGTCCAAATGATATATCCATGCAAGTTTGCTTAAATTCCATCCAGTGGTTCAGGAGATATCGTGGGTACAAGAAACTGTTATCTAAGTCCTCCAGTGACCTTGAAAATGAGGTCAAGGTCACAAAATCTTAGCAGCTCTTAAGCTTGTCCTAATGATATATCCATGGAAGTTTGGCGAAATTCTGCCAATTATTTCAAGAGAAATCGTGGGTACAATAAGTTGTCACGCCGTCGCGTAAACAGAAAAATGGACAAATAACAGGAATAAGAACAACGAGCCCGATTCTCAGTCCCATGATACAACAACTCATTGTCCATACGTATACCAAGTTTGCAGATTCTAGCTTCAATAGTTCCTGAGAAAACTGACACAAATTTTTACAGAAAATCTCACGGAATTACAGACAGGCCAAATACAGTATAGCCCCCTTTTTTCAAAGCGGGGCTATATTAAGGGCATGTTGTTGTTGTTTTATTGTTTAACGTCCTCGGTAAACAGCTATGGTCATTAATAACCTTACCACACTATTCCTGGGCAGGCTTAGACCATTAAGGGCATAATTTCAGTTATTTTTCAGATATAATATACCCCGGCTCATATTAAGAATAGTTCAGCAATACATGGGCTGTGAAAACAGTTTTTATTCATCTGTCACTGCAGAAGAATGGTCTATCCTTCTAGCAGAAATTCTCCTGAATTTCATGCTCAAACTAGACAGTCACTAAAGGTGATGAATGCCCCCGCCATATGCTTCACTAGATGAGTAATGTATTAAGAGGTTTTTGTGTGAAATTATATCAAAATCTATCAATAATAAAGGTGCTTGAGGGATGACAAAATGTTTTTCTTAACAATCTTGACCTTTTCTCTTGACCTTGGCTCTACAACCCTGAAAGGTGAACTTGTCTAAGATATTGTCATACTTAATATTTGTGTGAAGTTATATCAAAATCAGTTAACCAATGAAGGTACTAGAACATTGACAAAGTTTTACATGTACCTATAATAGCATCTGTGACCTTGACCTTGGACAGACAATGCTGAAACTTAAATTTGTCCCAGATATTGCCATGCTAAATATTTGTGTAAAGTTATGTCAAAATCACTCCAGAGAGATGACAACGTATTTTCTAAAAATAGCAACCATGACTTGACCTTGACCCTAAAATTCTGGATTGCGGAATTTTCCAAGACATTGTCACACTAAACATTTGGGTGATGTTACATCAAAATCTGTCAATGAATAAAGGGCCTAGAGGGATGATAAAGATTTTTCTAAAAATAGCAACTGTGACCTTGACCTTGAACCTGCAGTGCTGAAATGGTAATTTATTCAAGATATTGTCATACTTCACGTATGTATGAAGTTATATAAAAATCGATCCATAAATAAAAGCGCTAGAGCGATGCCAAAGTTTTTCGGAAAATAGCAACTGTGACCTTGACCTTGATTCTTCCAACCTGAAACGCAAACTTGTTCGAGGTATTGTCATACTCAATATAGCTGTGACCTTATATCAAAATCAGCTCATAAATGAGGCCGCTAGAGCCACAACAAAAGGTGAGCTTGTATATAAGCCACTGAAATATGGTCAAAAAATATGTATGTCATTCAAGGGGACATAATTCGGCAATAAAGACCTGAATCAAAGTCCTGTTTCCTTAATGCACATGTTCAATGCATGTCTGAACTGTGCTGCAAGTTTCAACTCGCTGCATCTAATACTGTAGGAGGAGTTGCGGAGACAAAAACAGTACTACAAGTGTAAAATATGGTCAAAATATGTGTTATTCAAGGGGACATAATTTTGCAATTAAGACTGAATCAAAGTTCTGTTTCCTTTATGCACATGTTCAATGCATGTCTGAACTGTGTTGCAAGTTTCAACTCCCTGCATCAAATACTGTAGGAGGAGTTGCGGAGACAAGACAGTACTACAAGCGTGAATATGGTCAAAATATGTATGTTATTCATTGGGACATAATTTTGCAACTAAGACCTGAATCAAAGTTCTGTTTCCTTTATGCTTATGTTCAATGCATGTCTGAGCTGTGTTGCAAGTTTCAACTCCCTGCATCAAATACTGTAGAAGGAGTTACGGAGACACAAATAGTACTACAAGTGTGAAAACTGGTCGAAATATGTGTTATTCAAGAGGACATAATTCTGCAATAAAGTCCTGAATCAAAGTTCTGTTTCCTTTATGCATATGTTCAATGCATGTCTGAACTGTGTTGCAAGTTTCAACTCCCTGCATCAAATACTGTAGGAGGAGTTGCGGAGACAAGACAGTACTACAAGCGTGAAATATGGTCAAAATATGTATGTTATTCATAGGGACATAATTTTGCAACTAAGACCTGAATCAAAGTTCTGTTTCCTTTATGCTTATGTTCAATGCATGTCTGAGCTGTGTTGCAAGTTTAAACTCCCTGCATCAAATGCTGTAGAAGGAGTTGCAGAGACACAAACAGTACTACAAGTGTGAAATCTGGTCATAATATGTATGTTATTCAAGGGGACTTAATTCTGCAATAAAGACCTGAATCAAAGTTCTGTTTCCTTTATGCACATGTTCAATGCATGTCTGAACTGTGTTACAAGTTTCAACTCCCTGCATCAAATATTGTAGGAGGAGTTGCGGAGCCAAGAACAGTACTACAAAGTGTGACGGACGGATGTACAGACGTATGCACGGACGGACAAGGGCAAAACTATATGCCCCTCCCCACTTCGTGGCGGGGGCATAAAAATTTTAATGACCCCTAACATTTCAGAACATGAACTGAACATATCATTGTCGGGCTGCATGTTGCGCATGCTGATCTAGGCATCCATCAGCAGCCTGCATATGCCCTACTACATTCCAGTGCTCCGGATAAGAAAGGTAACAGGCATAATTCAGAAACATTTTTTATGCCTCCGCCACGAAGTGGGGAGGGGCATATAGTTTTGCCCTTGTCCGTTTGTACGTCCGTCCGTACATATGTCCGTCCGTCACTTTGTAGTACTGTTCTTGTCTTCGCAATTCCTCCTACAATATTTGATGCAGGGAGTTGAGACTTGCAACACAGTTCAGACATGCATTGAACATGTGCATAAAGGAAACAGAACTTTGATTTAGATCTTTATTGCAGAATTATGTCCCCATGAATAACATATTTTGACCATATTTCACACTTGTAGTACGATTTGTGTCTCAACAACTCCTTCTTCAGTATTTGATGCAGGGAGTTGAAACTTGCAACACAGTTCAGGCATGCATTGAACATGTGCATAAAGGAAACAGAACTTTGATTCGGGTCTTAATTGCAGAATTATGTCCCCTTGAATAACACATATTTTGACCATATTTTACACTTGTAGTACTGTTCTTGTCTCCGCAACTCCTCCTACAGTATTAGATGCAGAGAGTTGAAACTTGCAGCACAGTTCAGACATGCATTGAACATGTGCATAAAGGAAACAGAACATTGATTCAGGTCTTTATTGCCGAATTATGTCCCCTTGAATGAAATACAATATTTTGACCATATTTCAGTGGCTTATATACAAGCTCACGTTTTGTTGTGGCTCTAGTGGCCTCAATTATGAACTGATTTTGATATAAGGTCACAGCTATATTGAGTATGACAATACCTCGAACAAGTTTGCGTTTCAGGTTGGAAGAATCAAGGTCAATGTCACAGTTGCTATTTTTCGAAAAAGTTGGGCATTGCTCTAGCGCTTTTATTTATGGATTGATTTTGACATAACTTCACACAAATGTTAAGAATGACAATATCTTGAATAAATGACCATTTCAGCCTTGCAGGTTCAAGGTCAAGGTCACAGTTGCTATTTTTATAACAATCTTTATCATCCCTCTAGCCCCTTTATTCATTGACAGATTTTGATGTAACGTCACCCAAATGTTTAGTGTGACAATATCTGGAAAATTTCGCGATCCAGATGTAACTTCACCCAAATGTTTAGTGTGACAATATCTTGGAAAATTTCGCGATCCAGAATTTTAGGGTCAGGGTCAAGTCATGGTTGCTTTTTTTAGAAAATATGTTGTCATCCCTCTGGAATGATTTTGACATAACTTTACACAAATATTTAGCATGGCAATATCTGGGACAAATTTAAGTTTCAGTATTGTCGGTCCAAGGTCAAGGTCACAGATGCTATTATAGGTACATGTAAAACTTTGTCAAGGTTTTAGTACCTTTATTTGTTTACTGATTTTGATTTAACTTCACACAAGTATTAAGTATGACAATATCTTAGACAAGTTCACCTTTCAGGGTTGTAGAGCCAAGGTCAAGGTCACAGATGCTTTTTTTAGAAAAAAAAAAATTGTTATCCCTCGAGTACCTTTATTATTGACAGATTTTGATATAATTTCACACAAATACCTCTTAATACATTTCTCATCTAGTGAGGCATATGGCGGGGGCATTCATCACCTCTAGTGATTGTATAGTTCTTATTTCTCAATGAAAACATACATTGTGACCCCTCATTAGAACCGTCTCGGCGAGACTGTTCTTATGAGGGGTCACAAAGTATGTATTTATGGAACATTAAGGAAAATTATCCCATAACATTTCCTGTAACCCATTCTTATCTGGATTGATTGATTTTGTTGCTTTACGTCAACGGTAAACAGCTATGGTCATGTCGGGACGGTCAGTTAACCTAACCACACTATTCCTGGGCAGGATTAGACCTCCTAAGCGGTTAACCAGTACTAAGTGCACATATTTTCACCAATAACTGACAACTGCCCTTCTTGAATCAGTGGCAGGGGAAACGAAAGTATGTTGCCAGACCAGGTATCGAACCCAGGATCTCTGACTATATAAGTCAGGTGTCCTACCGACTGCGCTTTGCGGCCCGTCAATTTCTTCTTATCTGGAGCTCTGGTTTTCTCATTACCATGAGATCATTGAATAATAAAGCAAACACATGCAAAGTTTCTTTACTTCTTTAATGCAAGAGACAGAGTTCTATCATAATATATGAGCCGCCACACGAGAAAACCAACCATGAGGTTGTATGCCCAGCACAGACCCAGATCAGCCTGGATATCCACCAATTCTGATATGACTCTTCGCTAAGCACTTAAAAGGTAGCTAAGTGTCTAAGCTACATTCATGCCGACAGCAAAGACTCTGATCAGACTGGGCAGATGCCAAGGCTGATCTGAGTCTGCGCTGGGTGCACAACCACTAGGTTGGTTTTGTCGTGTCGCGGCTCATATTGAGGTTGAAAAATAAGTCATGTAACAGAAGAGGAAAATGCAACATTTTTGACATCAAAAGCCATATTCAGTTAACAGGATCCCTCTTAATGTAACCACTTGCATAAATATTCATCTTTGCACTTAGAAAATCTTTATAACTTAATAATTCAAGAATTTTCATTCTAGAACATACTTCAAGTCTCCCATTGCTTGATTTGTATCATTATTCACTTCCGTATTTTGTATTTCACAGATTCCCACCCTCAGATTCTTTAAATTAATACAATTTTTCTTGAATCTGGGATTTTCCTCTATTTCTCAAAACTGTAATAAATCTTTTTATACAGAAAGCAAATGGGTGGTCAAAATGTAAGCTTTTGCAATTACCGGCAATCACAAAATATGGTTGCATATCATGGTCCTTGTGTAAAATGGTTGACACTGTAGGAAACCTTCCAACTGAATATGGCAAATATTTGTAAATGCAATATATTTTATCATATTGTTTCAAAGTAGGCCTTAAATTTTACGGAATTTCTGAAACATAAAATTTGTCATTAATAAAACAAATGTTTCAAAATAATATTGCATGCATAAACATCATATACATCTACATACATACAGTCCATATTATTTACTTGAAATAAAATGCATTTTCCTCACTTTCACAAATACCAAGCTTTTATCCATATAAATTCAGCCACACTTAAGACAATGGATTTCTTTGGCTATAGAATATTAACAGCAAGAAAGGACAGTGACAAGATATACAATCTACTACATCAGGACTCCAGATAAACTAACATTTTGGGTTGAGATTTTATTTTCATTATTAATTTCTCCACTAAAGGTTTTCCACAATTTTTTTAAAGGGGGACAACTTATGTGAATTCTTGTTTGGTTCTCTTGACAATGGAAGCCTTCCAAAATGGGATCTGCTCTTAAAAGAATTTGCTCCTGAAGCAAATTCTTTCCTTTAAGAGTTGACTCCCAGTTATAAAGGAGGCAAAATGAAAATGTTAGAGTTGCTTCCCCTGATAATATGTTGTGCATTCCCATAAGAATCACCATGATGAGGCAGTTCTAATGTGATTACACAACATGCTGCTATGAATTTCCCTGAAATATTTATTGTCCCACACTGCAAAATGGTTATGCTAATATGTTTATCAGAGGCAACAGCTAGTACAGAACTTTGCACTATTTCCCATAGCTATAATATTCATGAAAACAAACATTTCTGAAAATCACCATATTCAAAGTATTTAGTGGAGAAATTAAAAAAAAAAACACCAAAATTTTTATTTATCCAAAGCCCTGCTAATTCATCTAATATTGCATTATGTACATATAATACTTTAGAGAGATGTCTGAGACAGAACACGCCCCATAAATACTGTTACGAGACATAAGTGTATCTTAATACAGAAGTTGTGTGTTGCTGAATGCTAGCAACTAAACTAAAGTTTTAAGTTTTATAATGTACGGAACTATTTTTTTCAATTAATACAGAACTGCAAGTGAGAATTTGATAGATTTTCTCTTTTTTTTTTTTTTTTTTGCGGGGGGGCAGGGGGGGGGGGGTACTTTTTCTTTTCTGCATGTGGGGGATATTTGTCTGTGAATTAATTTTTTGATCCCTGTCATGGCTAAATTTTTAACAAAACAAAAGCAGACTTCATTTTCAGCAACACACTACCCCCATATTCCATGCTCCAGATAAGGTGAGTTTTTTTTATAATTCTGTGAAAATTTGAGCCGCGACATCAGAAAACCAACAAAGTGGTCGTGCACAGACTCAGATCAACCTGGGCATCCACCCGGTCTAATTAGAATCTTTGCTATCAGCATGGAGGTAGCTTAGACCCTTAGCTATGCTTTAGCGCACAGCCAAGACTCTGATCTGAGTCTTCGCTGGGCGCACATACCACTTTGTTTGTTTTGTTGTGTCGCGGCTCATTTTTCTTATTTCCCAACAGAAACATACTTTGTGTCCCCTCATTAGAACCGTCTTGACAAAACGGTTGTAATGTGAGGTCAAAACATTGGAAAATTAGGCCTAAATTATCCTGTTACCTCTTCCTATCTGGAGCAATGTGTAATATTTTAAAACATGATACAAAATGGCTTCATGCTAAAAACATAATATATAATAATGATTTTCAACTGAATGAGCAAATAATAGTTTCAATGAAATAATGGATATTTAGAAACTTCTTTTGTTGCAAGGCAACAATAAAAATAACTTAATATATGACCTAGATTGTATTTGAATATTCATATGATTCCAATATAGTACTGAGTATTTTTCTCCAAGGAAAATATAAATTTCTCAAATATTCGTACTTCAAAAGAAAATTGGTCATAGAAATTTCTGATAAATTTACATTCAAAGTACAGAGTAGTGAAAGTAGTTCATGCTTTTGTGACAAAATTAAAATAATAAAAAATGATATAACATTTTAAAATATGCACTTTAATAATATAATATCTATTGTCATGACTATTAGGTATACATGTAGGACTAGAAATATACAAGCACTATTATCAGAGCCCTAGATAAGAGGGATCATTTGATGATAATTAGGGATAATTTTTGTTAATTCTGGATAAAAACATATGTTGTGACCCCTCATCTGAACCGTCTCGACGAGACGGTTCAGATGAGGGGTCACAACATATGGTTTCAATGAGAAATAAAGAAAATTATCCCTCAATTATCATCAAATACCCCTCTTATCTAGAGCTCTGTATTATACATTTGGCAAGATTATAAACTGGCAATAGCTGAGCTAAAGGAGACATGTACATGTATTTCACATACTCAACTGAGAAGCTCTTTTGCAAAAGCCCATGCTTGTTATCAAAATGGAATTATTGAATAGTATTGGTCCATGTTTGATGTGTTCACATCAAATGTCAAATTCTATATTTGTACAGTATTACAAGAACTATTTACAACAACTGATGATGACTGCCATTATGATCTTCAAGACTGTAAAAAATCAACGTTAAAGTTTGAAAATGGCAGTAAAGGGATCTGTTTATATACTTTTTGATTTGAATAAATCGTTCTTTTTTGTTGGGTTGTTGTTTGTTTTTATTCCTGGTGAAGAAGCCTTCTATCTGGCTATAACAAATCCAAAAACTTTTTAAAGTAATTCTATTTTGTTTTAATTAAACTGCAAGCTATATGATATTCCTGTCTTTTCATTAATACCTGTTATATCTTCTACAAACAATGAAGATCATGACAGGGTTATCATTTCATAGGTTATTTCAGTGTCTTTAAACTTGCAGATACAGACAGAGCCCTTTAATGCACATTGTCATTTTGATTTCATGCTGATTTTGATTAAGATGAAAATGATCTAACTACAGATGAAGAGGTGGAAGGAATGATGCAAGATCACACAATATAGCAATATGTACACAGATTATTCACAGAAAGATTAAGTAAACCAATAATATGAGGAGGAATATATGAGCTATGACACAACAAAACAAACAATGTGTTCCATATATGCCCAGTCTGATCAGAGTCTTTGCTGTCAGCATGGAGGTAGCTTAGATCCTCAGCTACCATTTAAGTGCACAGCTAACACTCTGAACAGACGGGGGATGCCCAGGCCGATCTGAGTCTTTGCTGTGTGCACATGACACTTTGTTGGTTTTGTTGTGTCATGGCTCAAATGTGAAAAAATATTGACAACTTTCAATACAGAAAAGCCATAGCTATACAGAAAATGGTACACAAAAAGTTATGAAAATTGATTCAGAAAAATGAACACCTTAATCAAAGTAAAGATTATATATGAGCCGCGACACGAGAAAACCAACAATGTGGTTGTGCGCCCAGCGCAGACTCAGATCAGCCTGGGCCTTTACCCAGTTTGACCAGACTCATCGTAAAGTGTTCAAAGGATAGCTAAGGGTCTAAGCTACCTTCACGCAGACAGCGAAGACTCTGATCAGACTGGGCGGATGCCCAGGCTGATCTGAGTCTGCGCTGGACGCACGACCACATTGTTGGTTTTGTCACGTCGCGGCTCATATATGAATCAGTTGAACGAAGCTGGTAAGACTAGAGTTCACACTCATCCATATCTGAGCTTTCCAGCAGATATTCAGCTTACAGATAAACCATTCACCAAATGTCATTTCTACACTTGCCATTTACTTTTGGGTTTAATATACCCTATACCAGCCCTTCAAAGTTTATCAATCTATTTGATTATAAAGGTTTTGGTCTTTAAACGCTTTTTTTAACACACTTCATTTCCAAATTTAACACAAGGAAACATTTTGTTGTTTTACTTAACATTTTAGTCTTCAGTCTCCTAATAACAGGTACAAGGTAAAATATTTTATTCTAAGCATTTCACTTCTAGCATTTTTTTTTATTTTTTTTGTGTGTGTCTACAGAACTTGAACTAGCATTGGAATGATTCACATGAAAGTTGAATATCAACTGATCTGGACTACAATATTTGTAATTCCAGCAAATCAAAAATATACAAAAATTGAGATTTTAGTTTCATTTCACTAGCATTAATAAACTGAACTGAGATCCTCCTCCCATAGAACACACCATGACATTGCATCAATGTTGCTACAACAGCGTTTCATCACTGCGTGTCCAATGGGTTACAGTAAAATTTTGTTTTGTGACAAAATAAATTCCTACTATTATGCTATGGGTGATAATACCTCTTACTTGCTATTTTAAGGGGCATTTACCTTTCACTTTTGTTTTAAATTTTATCACGTCAATGAATATGAGAAGTCAAGGCATTAATACAGTAAACAATTTAAAAAGTCAAGTGTTTACCATTACATTTGTATTTATTATAATCTTGTTTTGTTTTGTTTAAATTTACCTTTTATTGTTCTAAAATTTTTGGAATTAGAAAATGCAAAATTCTGGAAATTTGAAATGCAATTTTTTTTGAAAATATGAAATGTGAAATTTGAAACAGTTAAAAAATCTTGAAATGCAACTGTACTATGGGAAACAAGTTGGGCCTTTACTTGGGACCTAGCATGATCCTACTTTCTACTCTACAACAAATAAACAGCAGACTAACAAAAAACAAACACAACAACAGAGATATTAACAGTGCCATTCAGCAGTCTTTGTGTTTGACATATTATTGCACAGGTACAAATGAAATACATAGCCTGACCAGGCCAGATGCACCCACAAACTAACTTGATACACCTTTACAGCTTGAAAGCAGAACACCAGGGCCCAGTTGTTCAAAGCAGTGTTAGCTTAACGAGCTCGTTAAGAGGTCAACTCGTTAAGTGTTTTACAGCTTTATAACCAAATGCACTGATATTTTCTAGTTGAAAGAAAGTAAAAAGCTTTTGCAGAGCTTCTCAAAAATATTGCCCAATTTGAGACATTAATGTTTGAAATTTTAACGAAATGTAACTAACGTTGTAGTTAGTTTTAAACAACTGGGCCCAGAATTGTTAAGAATCCCACCATACCTGACACAACAAGAATTCTGCAGAAGGCCAGGCCTATCAGCACACTGTCACAAAACAGAGTTTCACCATAAAAATCGACAAACATTCATTTCCCCTATGCCAGAATGTAATACCTATGTCCGCAGGCGAATCAAAAATACACATAACAAGTATCAAAACACAATGTGGAAAAGTGAGAACAAGATGAGACAGTGAAATAACATATTACATAATTTGGCACAACATGAATTCACACAGTGCTGAGTCAGTTTCATGCTGACACAGTTTGGCACACTGGAATAATACTGTCAAGTTGGAGAAAAATTAACCATCTTACCAAAATAGAAATGCATGGGACTTTAAAATTATGCTATGTCAAAACATGGGACTTTAAAATGTGAAGCATCTAAAACTGAGTCAAAAAGATGGGACTTTAAAAATGTGCTTGTCTTAAAGTAAACAAAACTTGAAGCAGAAATAAGAATTATTTTCAAGTTCAAGACTTACTAGCTTTACTGGAAACCAGTATATCGTATTTTCAAGATGATAGCTGGATGTCCCATAATTCTTCTATACAACACTTGATAAAATTGCAAACAATGTAGACCATGATCAGACCTGGAGCACTCTGATCTCAGTCTAAATTGTTTGCCTCAGCATTTTTTTTTACCAAAAACATGTTCAAATTGTCAGAAAAATTGCAATACAACAAATCTAACAGAAAAGATCGATGAAATCTGCTTAAGGTCTGTTCTGAAAAACATCCTCAATTTTTTTTATGTCATGGAGGTTTCAAAACCCAATAAGCAGCCTTGGATATTCCTTATTTTTCAGACCTGTTGCCCGATGCTCCTCTCATCCCAGTCAGATGTAATATTCTACCATTTGGCAAAGAGGAAAACAGAAATATATACAAAGTTTTGATTGATGCCCAAGCAAATCAACAAACTCTAAACACTAAGCAATGCTACAAACTACACTATGGCCACTACTAGGTCCCAAGTTTTACCCAAGGAATTTAGCTCAGAGCTTTCACATAAAAGGGTATTAAATAGGTGGCAAATTGTTTCCTGAAAATTTCAAATACCTGACTGCAGTTATTATTTTAAATCCCTATAAATTTAAAAGTGGTGAACCCCAATGAAATGAAATTCTGGGTATTGTACACATTAATACAAATGAAAATGTAAAATCTATGTCTAGAAGACTTTGGAACTAACTAAGTGCCTGAGACAGAATAAAATACATAGATGCAGGTAAAAATATTTTGACTTAAAAGAGAGTCTTGGCAAATATGAGTATTGCATGATCTGGAAGATCTGATAACTGGCACATTTAGAATAAAATCTGATTAAGATCTTGTAGTTGGCACATTTAGGATGAAGTATGTTTTGGATCTTGTAGTTGGCACATTTAGAATAAAATCATTTGTTAATGACATAAAATAATGCTGTTGGAAAACTTCAAAGGAAACAAAAATGCTGTCATCCTAAGGTGAATGGCCACACTTTCAATGGGAGCAACTTTGCAAGGTTCATTCTTGCCTCTCTTCTACATGCAATCAACTCTTAAAGGAAAGAATTTGCTCCCATAGGAGCAAATTCTTTCCTTTAAGAGCTGACTACATTTTGAAAGGGTTAAGTCGCCCAGGGGAGCAAACAGGAAGTAACAAAAGTAGTCTCCCTTTAAAAATACCATGGGAAAACATGGCGGTGTACCCATACACCTTATAAATCAATACTCTCAAACTTGGAAGATCTTACAGTAAGAGTTATCATGCTTCAAAGATTGCATGAAAAATAAGGCTTTGATAAAAATAAATAGGATTTTAATTATGAGTATTGGTGTATTATGCTTCTTTTTCGAAAACTGGCACTGGTTGGCGGGATACAATTCGATGAATGATTAAATGTTTTACAAAATCAGTTTAAGGAGAATGTAGTCTTTAAAATGTTCGGATTTGTATTTTGGCAATTTTGCTGGAAGATGCGTCAACAAATTATACAAAGGTGAAAACACTATTTTAAGTTGCTGAGCTTATGCAGGGGGTGGAGACATTCATTGTAACATGTGGAAGACAAAATGGGTGGGATAAATTTTTACTGTGGCAAAAAAAGTAATACTATTCTATATCTAAACAATCTGTGGCTACAAACACATACAGTAAAGTGCAAGATGTAAGATATCATGTACATTGTATATCTCTATAATATTCTGAAACTGTCTATAAAGTGCATGACTCTGTGTTAAACCAGTATAGGTACAAGTATGTTGCATTTCATAATATGTATCAGAACTGTTTGAGTGGTAAAGGCAAAATGCATGAGATTCAAATTTACAAGTCATAGATTTGAGTTAACATTACATGTGTATATCAAATTGATGCACTGAAGCATTATACCAGTTGGCAAAATCTAAAACATTTACAGATAAAATGATACATGTACTTGCATCTACGGAAGCATTTGGTGCCACTACTAATATATACATTAGTCAGAGCTCTGTATAATGGTGGATTTCAAAAATAAATTTTAGACACCCCATAAAACTGTGTGTTGTGGCTTCACATTAGAACCAACTAACACATCATTCACACATGTGTTGTCTTGAAAAAAATCAACAGATATTATACTGAATTATCAAACTTTTGCTTAACAAACTTCTTAAATATCCTTAACAAAAATGATCTTTGATTATCAAACATTCTCTGGAATAATTTTTAAGCGTCCATATACAGAACTCTGATCTTATTTCCTAATCTAAACTATACATTATAACATGTGTTGTAATGTAATACTGATTTCATTAATTGGCACAAGGATTATGGAGCTGAGATGTGGGGACTTTGTCAGAACCCTGCTATAAGAAAATTGGCACATTTGCGACTGAGACAAACATACACTAATGAAAATATAAATGACCACTCTAAGGTAATCTAAAGACAATGAATAAGATTGTTAAGATAGTCATCTGAAATCAAGAAATTTTTTTTAAAAAATTGCTAAACAGTCATCATTACAAAATTTAACACAGTGTCTTTTCGAGTTTAAAAATTATTTTACCATAAAATGTCTATATACCAGGTCAGACAGGTCTGAGCAAACAGTCTGATCAGGGATACACTGTGTTCACTACATCTGCATCTTGAGGATGCCTTACTGTATTGTAAAAACAAACTACTCCAGTTTAGGACAATTATGGTAATAAATTTAGGTGTATCTTTTGTTAGAATTTTTATGGTAATGTGAATCTGGTACAAACTGATGGCTCTGGAGTTAGTTTTGCCAATTTTTAAAGCTTTTTAAACTCCATTTTTTCTTTTGATATATTTTTGAGGACTTATAATTGTTTTGTTTCCAAGTTTCACTGTCCAAAGATTTGACTAAACAGTTTTGCTTCCTGTGGCCTGAACAAATAGATTTGACTAAACAGTTTTGCTTCCTGTGGCCTGAACAAATAACTATCCTAACTATCATCATCAAAAGTATCAAAGAACTGAGCTAATCTATGTACATATACAATGGAAGCACTATACAAAGGGTTTTGGAAGATCTGGGTTTGTTGTTACCTGGTAAACATGTTTAAACATGTTCAGTACAGGCTAGAAAATGACCAGCAGGGAAAAATCAGGAGTTTCTACAGGATTTCTCCATTTCATGAATTCATAATGTATTATTCCACTTTAACATGTTTTTTTTTTCCCCCTCTCTTGAATGACCCCAAATATCTGAACAAGTCTTCTGACTTGCTAAAAGTCGAGTTTTTCCCTTCAAAAACAATCACGAAAATTCTAGATCAGTCTGATGAGCAAAAATTCTAGATCAGTCTTGTAAGACAGTTTAGATTTTTGTGATAGTTTTGAAAGGGGAAACCCTCTATCTTATAACTGAAGAAATATGGTACTATGTCTGGTGAAGTTGTATAATAACAGTTCTACTGTGATGTCCCTAAATATTCGGACAGAAAGGTCTGAGCAAACATTGTAGACCCTGATTAAACTGAAGGAGCAGTTTGATCAGGGTCTACAATATTTGCCATTCACTACGCATCATTTGCATGCCTTAATGTGTGTAAAAACCACTTTCTAAGAATCTTTTAACAATAATTGTCTAACTTTTATGTGTCCCAAATTTTAGGGTAATTACGGTAGAGTGTCAAGCATACAACTTAAAAAAATAAATAATTAAACATGATAAATTATCTAAACTTGTGTTGTTGTTGTTTTCTTTTTAAAAATAAATGTAAAGCAAGCATACCAATCCAAGTTTCAAGCAAATAAAAATAAATTCCTGATTTTTCCCACACTGAAAATAACAATGAATACTGTAATAACCTTCTAAAAATATTATATCAACAAAACTTAACATTATGAGATGAAAATCAGTGAGTTATGGGACTCGGAAGACTAGTATTATATTAATGCTAAAATGGTTACACTGACTTAAGCGTATTAGTGATGTGAAGCTGTTTAATAACAATGCTGATGGATTAAAAAAATTGGATGAGATATTAACAGTAACACCGTATTAATCCTAATAAACGCCCTTGCTATAATAAATGCCCCCTGACTTTTTCCGAAAACAATGTCATATTTTAACTTGCATGAATTCCTGTTTGCTTCTCTGGTTCGGTTAGCTCTTTGAAATGGGGTCTACTCTTTAAGAAATGAATTTGCTCCTACAGGAGCAAATTCTTTCCTTTAAGAGTTGACCCCTATTGCGAAGGGAGGCGAAAAGTAGAAGAGGTACTTCCTCTGAAAGTATTCCTATTTACCTTAATACAGTTACTAATTTATTTTGGCAGTGGCTGATTTACTACACTTTAGGCTCTAAATAATGCCCCTTTCATAAAATGCAACGCCCCCGAGGCATTAAATAGGACTAATATGGTATGCCTGTACTAAAGATGATCGTTCTAGAAAAACTGATCAGCAATTGTTTAAATGTGACAGAAATTGTGTTCATTCATGGTATCTATAATTGCACTTAATGATGACTAGCAATTTGTAGATTTTATATCAACAAAGTTTGAGACAGTAATACGGAGATTCTTCCTAGACTAGATAAACATAATAATAAATAGATAGCTACTAGTTTGCCTCTTAAAACGTGAAGAACAGTTTGTTAAAGAAGAGCTGACGTAATAAAATCTAAGAAACTTGAGACACAATGCAAGCTAGAAAATTCTAACATACGTGTATTTCAAAACCCTAAAATATGAGAAGTTCTAAATGAACATCAAAATTCAGTTGTGTCAAGAGAAGAGGGAATTTTCACCTGTTCTGCGTTACAATATGTATGGTAATTTCTATAGTTTAATAAGAACAATCAAAATTTTCACTCATCCTCCACGAGGCACTTGTCAAAACCAGGGGATGAGTAACTTTTTTTTCAGCCCTTCATTGTTCTTCTCATTTTTGACAAAATATTTTGGCCCATGACTAGATATCAAATATTGCATCAGTAGGATAGCTAAACACAAAGGAGAAGAAAAAAACATTTTTCTTACTAGTTAGAGCTCTACATAAGCTAAACATCTGACATTATCGTTATATAAGTTTCTTATTTCTTGAGAAAACATTTTTTCCAAAAGAAAATATTCTTTCACAGTGTTTGTTCTAAAAGAATGTGTGTATTTCATCCTTTTTTTCCCCTATAAAATGGTTGTTTTCAAAGCATATGACCAACATTACTCACCTTACACAGAAACTGTAATGAGTTTTGCATGTCAACTCTTTTTCTTTTCTATTTATTTTTTTTCTTATCATTTTATTTTTCTTGAGAAATTAGAAACAAAAGTTCAATTTTACTAACACATAAAGCTCCAAAAATGTTGAATTTACTAACAAGGCAGGTCAATATGAGGTGGCTCATGATCAGCCGCCTCATCTGGATTGATATTGTTTGCCCTCCAGTCTTTGTATTCTCAAAATGATTTTTTTATTAAGTTTGCAGAAGTACATTTTATCATCTGCTTTTTAAAGTTTTAATAGATAAACCAAACTTTTAGCTTATCTAGCACTCTGTATAGGTAATTTGAACAAATATGAATCTATTTACAAGTAAAGATAGTGGAAAGAAGACACTGTCACATGTTTCATATCTGGAAAAAACTGTAATACATAAAACCGTACATTTGACGACAATTTCTCAACTCACAAACTATATAGTTTTCTAATATTCTACCAATACAACTGAGTTATTGCTTGAATACACAATCATAACTATAGTTAGCAGAGCTCTAGATAAGAGGGGTATTTGATGATAACTGAGGGATAATTTTTTTTATTTCTCATTGAAATCATATGTTGTGACCCCTCATCTGAACCGTCTCGTCGAGACGGTTCAGATGAGGGGTCACAACATAGGTTTTTATGCAAAATTAACAAAAATTATCCCTAACTATCACCAAATATTCCCTCTTATCTAGAGCTCTGAGTTAGGCTTATTGCTTGACTAGACAGAACCTCCAAGTGTTGGGAGTAGCTGATGTTAATTCTGGGACAATGTTTCCTTTTTCCTCTTGTAAACACTTATATTGTGGCTTGTAAATAGCAATGAGTTTCAGCGCAGTTCTAATGAGGGGGCACTACCTATGTTTTGAGAGTCAACTTACCGAACTTACCATGTTTGTTCTCCTGTATGAGTTTTTGGTTTTTTTTATCTCTTCCAAAACAACCATCTTACAAGACAGATCTATAATTTTGGGACTGTTTCGGAAGTGGAGAAAAAATATCTTGTTTGAAAAATAATGTAAAAGGATCATTTTGGAAAATGAAAATGTCCCGGTGTTATACCTTCATAAATGATTTATCTGAGAATAATCATCAGCTAACACCACTATCCAGAGTTCTAAATTTTATGAACAACTGTCATTTTAAAACTATATTTAAGCACCTTCATGTACACTGCATAAAACTCTTCATACACTAATTTAGAACTCATAGAAGCTGAAAAAACCTACTTCTGACATACTTTAAGGTAAATGGATAAATTTCCATGTTTTTTATCTGCCCTTTTTATTAGGGGAGACGAAGTTTCTGACTTCCTGTTGCTTCCCTGGGTGAAAATACCCTATCAAAAGGGTCTACTTTAAAAGGAAAGAATTTGCTCCAAAGGGAGCAAATTCTTTCCTTTAAGAGTTGACCCCAATCTAAAAGGGAAGCAAACATGAAAATGCCACAGTTGTTTCCCCTGAAAGTGTATCCATTCACCACAAATGTTTCCTCCCGGCACATCTTTCACACACTACTTTGTATTTACAGTTACTTTGAGTATTTAATATCAGGTTAGACAATACAAACACGAGACACAATAGTATGAATATATTACATCTCTTAACATAAAATAATATTCATGCAATTTAATGAAAAAATACGAGAACATACGAAAAATCAGACACTCTAATAATCTTATATACATTGTCATGCTTTGCTGCGAAATGGAGGAAAAAATAACATGGAAGCAATATTTACATATTTGGCTTAAAATGAACAATTAAAACTTCAATCAGTATCAAAACTGGTCCACTTACAACAAAACTGAGATTTCATCCTTCATTAAACAATGTTAAAAATGGTTTAAAAAAACATTATGGAATTAAAAACCTGTGCGATTGTTTTTGACATTTCATAATAAAACGGTTTAATACATGTTAAGGTGCATAAGTACATGTCCATGTTTTCTGCCATTTTTGTAAAGGGGAACAACTTTTGTGATTTTCTGTTTGCGTTCCAATGCAATGAAACCAGCCAATTATGGGTCTACTCTTAAGGTGAAAGAATTTGCTCCAAAGGGAGCAAATTCTTTCCTTTAAGAGTTGACCCCCAATGACCTGAGAGGTAAAAGCAAAACTTGCAGAGTTTCTTCCCCTCAAAGTGTACTTTTTTTTACCTTCAATAAAAGTCAATAATAAAAAAAAGAAAATTGTCCAATAGCCATTTGTCAGATAGACAATTCAGCTAAAAACTTAACAGTGAAAAAATATTTTGTCAATTCTTAATTTTGAATAAAACTGCTACTTGGAATTATGAAATGAACATGTCAGGAATGTATATCATTAACAAATGCAATAAAGTTTAAATTCAATGATTTCTTCCTATATTTTGTTCTACACTTCTTGTAATTTTCACCAAATTTGATAAGCATCGCAGCCCAGTAAAGCCTAGTTGTTAAAACCAGAAGTTTTTAGTCAAGGTTTCCTTAAGTCATCTAGTATACATAAAAATCAAGTAGGCTTATATTTTTTGCTTGAAAAAATGTGAGAAGCTTCACATTTTCACGGCAAAAAAGCAGGCTGCTTCAACATAATACATTTAAAACTGTACCATCTAGATAACTGATGATGTAATTAGTTTTGAGCTTCTGGGCCAATATCTCTAGGGAAGATGCGTTTCGTTCTACCCTAAAACATCCCAGAATTTTCATCAAAACTCCTCAGATTAATTTGCACTGTAGACTTAAATAAGAAATAACTTAGCACTGTGTAAATGAAGCACATTTATAGGTTGTGTGAAATAAATTAACAGTACCACTTAAATGCTTTAAGAGCACATGATTTCATTTTTATTTACCATATTTACTCTTAAGTATTCAGACTGCTGTATAAATTCTAAATATTGAGACAGATAGTCTGATCAAACAGTGCAGACCCAGATCACACTGCTGCTTCAGGAGAAGTCTGATCAGAGTCTACACTATTTGCCATTCCATCTGCATCTTCAGGACACATTACTGCACTGAAAAAAAAACTTTTCAATTTCTTGGATAATAACAGTAATAAATTTTAGGTGTCCTAATTTTTAGAATTTTGACAGTTTTGAACCATTCACCTGACAGGACAAATGGACATCCAAATTTGAACAAGGCAGTCTAGTTACAGGTAATAAGGCCTAGACATCCAAATATTTAGGATTCTTTATATGGTAAATCAAGCACATCATCTCTTTGTTTTTTTTTGTTTGTTTGTTTGTTTTCAAAAGAAGTAGGCAAAAGAAATCTACCAACTTCATCCTTTGATCTATTTGCCCCTATCCCTTTAACAATTTCTCATAACAAATTATTTGATACCAACAGTAGGTTCCATAAAATAAAATGAAGCAAATGGCATCAAAGGAAAAGGAATCGTACAGCATGTGTAAGCTGGCAAGGCTCAGATCAGCCTACCCATTTGACCAGTCCGATCAGAGACTTCCCTTTCACTTTTGCATTTTATGAAGCCTTCGGAAATTAAAAAGTGAGAAGTAAAGATTCGTATCAGTTTGCACAAAAGTGCAGGCTGAAGTTAGTGTATTTGTTTACACATGGCACAGGGTCCCTTTTCATGTGATGCTGATCAAATATAACTGAATAATTCTAGTAAAACATCATGAAAAGAACCTAAACTAAATCAGCAGCAGTTCATTCTTCTGTTAAAAAACAGGTTGTATTTTAAATCTGATTTCTACTGTTGCCCTCCAGGAGGCTCTGTTATGGTTATTGTTCACAAGTCTAAGAAAGGCTTATGATACCAGCACACTTAGGCCACTGTTCATGACAGGCTATACTGACAACAGCTTACAAGTCCACTAGAGGCTTTACTGCCCTGCCACAAGTAAATCTATTATCCCTTTGATAGATGCATTACCAACAAACAGTTAACTTGTCCTCTCTGAGATGCTCTGTAATCTCTCACTGATGGTTACTGTGACAACCTGTGTGACCTGGTAACTATGGAGACCCTTGTGACCTGGTAACTATGGTGATCCCTGTGAGCTGACATCACACTCACCATCACTCATCTTGTGTGGAGAACAGTAGTTGTACCGGTGGTTCATGTGCTGTGAGAAGGAGCCAGAATGTGAGAACCGTTTTCCACATTTTTTACAAACAAAAGGTTTTTCGCCACTGTGAAGTCTTTTATGTTCAGTGAGGTGGTGTTTATGCTTGAACGACTTTGGGCACATATCACATGCAAATGGACGGGCGCCTGAAAAATATGAAAACATTCTGTGATACAAAGCTGCAGAAAGTATAGTTGTCATAGTAACAAAAACACAGAAACAACATTCACAAACAGATAAATTTGAACTGCAAATTCATCTGTTTTTGCACATTTCTTCTTTTTTTTTTGGTTGTTTCCATTACTGTAGTTCTGTGTTAACTTCCACCACTAAAAATCTTTAATTATCAGTAGCATTTCTCTATTTTCTTTCTTTTCTCTTTTTTCCTCCCATGTATGTGTGTGTGTATCACCTCTGTAGCAATGCACTGTTGTACAGCATGCAGTGAGCTGACTGTAATTTCTGAACAGAACAGAACATATATGAGCCGCGACACGACAAAACCAACAATGTGGTTGTGCGCCCAGCGCAGACTCAGATCAGCCTGGGCATCCGCCCAGTCTGATCAGAGTCTTCGCTGTCCGCATGAAGGTAGCTTAGGCCTTTAGCTACCCTTTCAGCGCTTAACGAAGAGTCTGATCAGACTGGGCGGACGCCCAGGCTGATCTGAGCCTGCGCTGGGCGCACAACCACATTGTTGGTTTTCTTGTGTCGGGGCTCATATTTATTTCAAAATTCTAAGTGCCTGAGCTTCAATTCTCTTCTTTTGGTAGTAACTGCTTTGTCATGACAATAACTGGCTTTAACTCCACAACCTCAAAGAAAAGTTTTTCTAGTGTAAGTAACTTGCAGCTTGTTCTGTTCTTGTATGTAATACTTTCCTGGAGATGGGGTCTCATGAAAGTATATTAAGATGCTGACCTCACATCAGTTAAAATTTTTACAAACTCGCACTTTGTTATGGCATATGCATATGTCTAAGGACTCTTAATACAACCCACTGTAACAGATGAGTATTCCTCTTCATGAATCAAAAGGGAGGCAAAAACATCCCTTTCAGAGTGATCTCCCTTGGAGCATATTAGTTCACCTTACATATACATGTACCTAGGGTGTATGAGCACAAATCCATGTATCTACTTTTTTTTTAAAGGAAGACAACTTTTATGATTTCCTGTCTGCTACCCCCAGTGATGAAACCTTCCACAAAGACGTTAACTCCTTTGCTCCTCCAGGAGCAAAATTCTTTCCTTTCAGAGTAGACCCCCATGTAGAAGAAAGAAAAAATATGACAGAGTTGCTTCCCCTTAGCACTTAGAAGTCTCCCATTAGCTTATTTAGCTTAAGGAATGAAGTCTGAGGAGTACCAACCTGAATGTTCATACTTGTGTCTTGCCAAAGAGCTCTGTTTGTTGAACATCTTGTTACATTGGTCACATGCATAGAGTCCCTCGTCCCTGTCTACCCGGTGACCCTTCCATGACTTGCGTTTCTTTTTCAGGGGTGTGTCTTCATCGTTTGACATGGAATCATCAAAATCTAGTTGAACCTCTTCTGACTCCATCTGTAACAAAATGTCAGCGCTACAGATATAGTAATTAATTTTTTGCTGAGCAAGGGGTACTTTTACCAATTTTCTGTTTTATTCTTTTAATTTTTGCAAGGTTTGAATTTGCAAACAGTGTAGATCCAGATGAGGTGGCTCATACATGAGGGTACTTTAACCAATTTTCTGTTTTATTTTTTTCATTTTTGCAAGGTTTGAATTTGCAAACAGTGTAAATCCAGATGAGGTGGCTCATAATATAGCTTGGACAAAACAATTTTGTAAAAGTAAATTTTGTCATCTGCTCTTCGGCCCATAAATAGTTAGTTCTCTGAGTATCAGCAATTAACCGTCAGCTCTTAGCAAAAATGACGGAACATATCCCAGCAGACAAAAATCAATTGCCATTTTGTTGGAAGACGCAAACAGAGGGGAAAGTTTCAGACAAAAACGAGATATTGCCTCTGATGTTTATAAAACAATCAATCAACAATGATATTTGATTGGCCAAACAATCATTTTTGTATCGATTTAGTAGAAACCCTCTTCTTTATGGTCTATAATGGAACCATCAATTACGGACATAAACTTGAGCATGGCAAGAGATTCCCATCAACCGAAGAAGTTTCGATGAAATATTAGATATGCCAGGGTTCATTATAGGTGATCTGTTGAAACTGTTGTCCCAAAACAACACTAATTCATAAGCATTCAAAACAAAGAGTATGACTATTCTGTTGAACTTGATGTCATCTGACAAAATTTTTTTTTTTTCTTGTTGCACTTTTATCTCTCTCTCTTAAATTATTGAAATGCACTAAAAGATTGTCCCAATGGAAAATTAGCACCTTAACCATCAGTGAGTTTGCAAACAGCACAGATCCTGATGAGATGGCTCATTTTGATAATGGGCCATCTCAGCTGGATCTATACTGTTTGCCCTCTAGTCTATAAATTCTCAATATTTTTTATGATACAGTATGATACAGCTTGGACAAAACATTTTTTTTTGTGGTCTGCTGTTTTGGCTCTTTCAGGGTTACTTATTTTTACACAATTTCAGTATTTTAAACACATCACTTTTTTTAAGAATCTAAAAACGTGACAACTGAGAATTTTAATGGCTCCTTCCCCTAACAAATTCAAATTAGTTTTTTTTTGTTGGTTTTTTTTTATATATATATTTTATGCAAATGAGCAGTTCCTTGCAAAATACTTGCTTTTGCAATATCTCAGCTGGTTAGGGGGTAACCCCTTCCAAGAAGGGTGACAAATGGGGCAGCTGCTGAAAAAGGGGCAGTCGCAGAAAATGGGGCAAGTGCAAAGCCAGCCTAAAAATCTAGCAACAAAGAAATACCATGTGAATTATAACATACCACCAACAATGGAAACCCACTAAAAGACAATCATTGTAATCATTGTTTCAGTCAGTAAACACTGCCTGTTAAAATATTCTAAGTTACAAAAAGTTTTAAAACAAGAGGACCATTGGTCCTGTAGCTCACCTGGGTCCATTCAGCCTCAATACTCTAGGGTAAGTTACTCTAAGGCCATCAGTCAATTGGTTCTGGTGAAAAAGATTTTTAAAGGTTTTAACCATATATGGGCATGGAGGACATGTTGGTCATGTGACCTGGACGTTTGAAAAAAATTTCATTCCCTTAACCCCCTGGAGGCTCTATATGAAATTTGGTTTCAAAATTGGCCCAGGGGCTTTTGAGTGAATGGTTTGATATTGTCAAAATGACAGAGTTCTGGGTCAAAAGTCAAAGAATGACCTTGACCTCTTGTACTTATGAATCTTCATGTACTCATTAAGATGACTGTAGATACCAATTTTTAGGCATAAATCTTCAAAACTTTCCATGAAATCTTATGTTCTAGCATTTTCCCACATTTGACCTTGCAGTAAAATAGTCAAGGTCAACCCAAGGTCATTATTTTGAACAATCTTGATAGTACTGGAGTTCCCAATGCTACATACCAAGCTTCAAGGCCATCGGTCAATTGGTTCTGCAGAAGAAGATTTTTAAAGGTTTTTACCATATATGGTCCTGGCGGCCATGTTGGTCATGTTACCTGGACTGTTTGAACAAATTTTCATTCCCTCAATCCCTGGAAGCTCAATATGAAATTTGGTTACAATTGGCCCAGTTTTTTTTAGGGGATTGTTTAATATTGTCAAAATATAAGAGTTCTGGGTCAAAGGTCAAAGAATGACCTTGACCTCTTGTACTCACAAATCTTCATGTACTCATTAAGATAACTGTATATACCAATTCTTAGGCATATCTCTTCAAAACTTTCCATGAAATCTTATGTTCTAGCATTTACCCATATTTGACCTTGCCGTAAAAAAGATCAAGGTCAACCCATGGTCATAATTTGAACAATCTTGATAGTACTCGAGTACCAAAAGCTACATACCAAGTTTCAAGGCCATCGGTCAATTGGTTCTTGAGAAGAAGATTTTTAAAGGTTTTTACCATATATGGGCGTGGCGGCCATGTTGGTCATGTGACCTGAACCGTATGAATAAGTTTTTGTTCCCTCAACTCCTGGAGGCTCTATATGAAATTTGGTTTCAATTGGCCCAGGGGCTTTTGAGGAGATTGTTTGGAATTGTCAAAATATGAGATTTCTAGGTCAAAGGTCAAAGAATGACCTTGACCTCTTGTACTCATAAATCTTCATGTACTCATTAAGATGACTGTAGATACCAATTTTTAGCCCAAAATCTTCAACAGTTTCCAAGATATCTTATGTTCTAGCATTTTGCCATATAAAAGCACAAGGAAGCAAATTTGACCTTACCGTAAAAAAGGTCAAGGTCAACCCAAGGTCATGATTTGAACAATCTTGGTAGTACTCGCGTACCCGATGCTACATACCAAGTTTCAAGGCCATCGGCCTACTGGTTCTGGAGAAGAAGATTTTTTTAGGTTTTTACCATATATGGGCATGGCGGCCATGTTGGTCATGTGACCAGGACCGTTTGAACAACTTTTTGTTCCTACGGTCCCAGGAGGCTCTATATGAAATTTGGTTACAATCGGCCCAGCGGTTTCAGAGGAGAAGTCGTTTGAAATTGTGGACGGACGGACGACGGACGGACGTTGGACGACGACGGACGACGGAGCCTGACCATACTATAAGCTCCCCCGGAGCCTCTGGCTCAGGTGAGCTAAAAAGACATCTTTTATGATCAAAGAAATGGAAAGGGCAAAACAAATTTACTTCAAGCCAAAATTTGGCAAAAATGAATTTAGAATACCAAATTCTAATGGCTTGCACTTGCTTAATGATAATTTAGATTTTTAGTTCAATTTCCAATATTCAAGCTGCTATCTATTCCACTTCCACACAAATTTAAAGATGAGCAATTTTAGTTATTTCTAATTTTAAAATGCGAAAATGATACATCAGAAAGTCCACTAAAAATGATGATAGCGTGACCAATTTTGAATCTTTTTAAAGTTTTTATTAACTTTCCTTGACAGACCATTGTTAGCGAGAGTATCTTATTTCTTTAATTTAAAAAATTTGTCCTAAACCTTGACAGCCATAATGAAAACCATCCCGTATTCAAATTATTTTTCATGAATATTCATTAATGAAGTCTTCTATGATCACATTCTTCAAGAAAGCGATGCAAACTGCAGCTCCAGATATGCAAATATTTCGGGGATGAAAATGAGCTAGCTCTTCGATATTTCTTCATAAAACATAAGTTGTGGGGTTGAATTAAAAAATGCCTCATTGAGGCATTCTTAATACAACCCCACAACATACTTCATTGTGATAAACTATGAATATTACAAAATATTTTCAACCCCAAAATTTGGAGAAATCTGTAACGTTGAGCACAAAACCATTCTGACAGTTCCTCAATTGCTAAAAGCCTCGTATTTTTATCACCGCACTAAATCATTTCTGTAAACACCAGCAACATTATTCCTGTGATCAATAACAATGTTTGCCATGGCAACCGTTTGACAAATTTCAATATTTCATCAATACCTACGTAAAACATTCAAGGCAGGACGGTACGGCAACATACTAAGTCAATTTGAAGAAGATTAAACAATTCTGCGAGAAAGTACGTGAAGAAAATCGATGGTTGGTAATCACTAGTAGAATAGGCTTGTAGTTGCTCCTTGAAATAGATATAATACCATTAGCACGGAAATTGCAGTCTTCACATCATGTATATGTCTCGGTCATGATTGATTTTATTAACCTGAGCTCCGTTTGCCTTAAATGTTTAGGATAATGTTATACCCAAGTTTAATTTACACAAGCAGCACAACTCTCAAATGGGGCAAAACATCTTGTAGTTCACCCAATGATTTCGCCTTTTTTTTCATTCTATTCTGCACAATTGTAACTCAGCATCATCTACCATTTTTACTTAAACGAGAGCAAAGAAGTGCACTGACTTCTTCAATAATATATACAAAACCAATGCATTCTTTGTTTCCACACACATCCTAAAGCCCCATTCCACCATCCCATCCCAAAACAAAAGAATATGACTGGCAATTTTGCATGAATGGTGTCTTCTTGTTCCCATGAACAATCTACCATCGTCCATATATAAATATCCCCTCTCTAATAAATATTCCCTCTTAATTTTTTTTTCTTGGAAAAAGTGACCAAAATTCTTAAGAACTTCTCAAGAATGCCATTTAACTTGTTAGCACAACACTTGGAGGTGTTTCTAGAAAAAAATATCAAAAGTGGGGAATGTATCAATTAAAGGTAGGTTCCTGTACTAGCGATAACAATTATGTCCACAAAATAATTTCGTCTTTTTCTGAGCAGTATTGAATTCTCTTATTTTTCTGAATTTGTTACTACTGAGAAACTCGTCAGATGTTGAAGAAAATAGTCGTTTTCCCTTTTGGTTTATTTTCTTTCGTTGGAATTCCAGTTCTAAAAATAACTATGTTTATTATGTCTATAAGTGCGCAATTTCTGATGCCATTCTCCAAAGGTCAATTTTCCCTTGTCATGAGCTCTCCTAGAGGTCCTGGCATGGTGGATGGGTTAAAACTATCCCAAAATGCAATGCAGCATGACCTCAGCTGCATTATCTATTTTTGGCACGAACTAAAAATAGCGCTAACTGGTGTGCGAAGCAGAGTTAGGAAATCCCTTGCAAAACAACTTTTCTAATATTTTTTTGATAAACACTTTTTAGTGAAACTTATTCATTCCCTTTCATAAGTGCTTTCCAACAACTTGGATGAAAGATCATCAAAATTATGATGCATTCCAAAGTACAGGAACCTACCTTTAAGTGCAAAGTGAAGACTGAGCTGCAGGTTGATTTTCACAAAATTTACAGGGGACAACTCAGAACTGTCTTTCAAAGCCTGTCTGAATCACACAATTTTTCTCATCACTTCTTTTGATCCTTGTGTTCCTGCACACTCTGCTCTTAAAACTCTTAATCACAGTTCCAAATAGGATGGGGTAACAGGGATAATTTAGGTAATTTTCCAATAAAAATGTACGTTGTTGTGACCCCTCATTAGCACCTTCTTGCCAATACATTCTAATGCGGGGTTACAACATGTTTTCATTGTGAAACAGAAAAATTATCTCTGAATTATCCTCAAAACCCCACTATCTCTGAAGCAGTGTCTTTATGTTATATACAGTATAAAAGGTAGTCTAGTAAATGTGTTAGAAAAGACATTTCACGACACAAAATTTAATGCAATACATTCATTTGGTCATGTGCTAACACCACTATAGGGTTCAAAAACAAACAAAATATGCTTATTTCGGCTGGCCACATTTACTGGAAATGTGTTGCAAAAGTGTTAGTCTGGTGTCATGCTAGCATTTCCAAATTTCTTGATGAAATGGCAAATAATCTACACAGGTAGTGATTGTTTGACTAGCTAATGGTGAATAGTGAAGGGGATGACTTTGATGATTGCATGAGGGATGTGTCATGATGGGAAAAACATAGGTCATATGTAAATGACTGTTAGGCAATTAATGAAAGAAATCAGTGCAAAATTGACAACTGTAAGCTACAGTGCACACGGGTTGCTAAAGCATATTTAGTTTATCATAAACAATAATTTATCAGATGCAGCATTGACTTTTTTCACAACAGTTTTCTTTCTTTCTGTTTCGTTTTTGTTTAACATATTTTTAAACCAGTCCTTCAGTACCCAAAAACTATTAACATTGTTTAATTCTCTTTGTTATGCTATCAATATTCTGTTCCATAGTATCATTTGTGTGATAAAAACAATTTTACATCTTTACCTTGATCATTCTACTACACTTTACGAATACACAGTATCTGACCATTTAACCAGTCACCTTTCTGGGTATACAGTCTACTTTTGTTTTGATTCAATCTAACTTTTCAGCTAACATTGATGTTATAACGAGTTTCAGGTGTATGTACTTGTTTTATTTTCCTGGTTAAGTTCTAAGTTAGTGGTCTATTAACTTTTAACCTATGTGACAATGTTATAAACTGTCCAAGTCATACACCTAACATATTTTTCTTTTATCAGCTTCTTGTAATGAAAAATTTTCGTTTTCAAATCAGTAAGTTAATTTTTACTTTCCCTAATTATATTAGTAACTGTATCACACATGATTAAATCATTCATTCTAGAACTATGTACATACTTTCAACTGTATGCTTGCAACAAACTGAACAAAATTAACTTTATGACAGAGCCAAATCACCAAGAAAAGGACTTTTGTCTGAGCCTCTTTAACAACCTACTGTTGTCCTCTTTAGAACAGCCTTGCTGAGGCACTTCAAAAGAAGGGGGATGAAGCCATGAATTCATTCTGCTGAGCTCCCCGGGCCAATATCATTATGAGAACCAAAATGCAACTTCTAATGAAAGACCACAAGATGTTTATATGAAGAATTATGAAAAAAAAATTATTGTCAAATCTCCAGCACATGAGCCGCGACACAAAAAAAGCCAACAAAGTGGTGTGCGCCCAATTTTTCTCGTGTCGTGGCTCAATATTATACTTTTTTTAACTCTCAAAAATCTTCAAAATAGCCTTTCCTGATGCTCCTTTTTCTGACAATTTGGCTCAAATTTGGTGTGAACCGGACAAATCACACAAAACAATGACATAGCAGTGAAAATAACTGACTCAGTATTTCTTTAAACTGTTACTGGGCAGCAATACAGATCTTGAAAATCAGCTTGAAATTATATGAGCCGCGACACGACAAAACCAACAATGTGGTTGTGCACCCAGTGCAGACTCAGATCAGCCTGGGCATCCGCCCAGTCTGATCCGAATCTTTGCTGTCCGCATGCAGGTAGCTTTGACCCTTAGCTACCTTTTAAGTGCTTAGCAAAGGGTCTGATCAGACTGGGAAGATGCCTAGTCTGATCTGAATCTGCGATGGGCGAACAGCCACTTTTTTTATTTTTTTGTGTCGCGGCTCAATTTTCATTAGCTGTTTGATTGGGTCTCCATTGTTTACTCACGATTATCGGTCCCAAAATTGAGAATTTTAATTTGGATATGAACAATTTAATAAAATACTGAGTCTTTCAGCTTTGAGAACACAACATTTTTAATATTCAGTCACCTTTTCTTTTTCAATATGAGTTTAATGGCCCTTTCAAGAATATTTCACATATGTAGAGCTGATCATTAAGCAGAGGACAGGTGTGCAAAAAAACAGAGAACTCCCTGTCCTTCTGTATGCAAAACTTGGCTTTCTTACATGTGCCCTGCCAAGGCTTGAAGTTCAGTATCGATGGATTCATTTATATACCAAACATTTATTCTGACACTGACAATGTAAAAGCAGACTTAAGCTTTGATGTCAGTTCAAAGAATTTCTGTAAAGTATGTTGCGACCTGTGATTTTGATTTTATGTTTTCTATTTACACATTAGCATGATTATCATAGGATCATCATTGAAATCCCTCTATCTAAGGCCATGTGAAACAAATGTTGTGTTTACTCATAAACTTTTTAAGGGTGGCAAATATGGTGTATGTAAATGACAGTTTGTCTAATTTCAACTTCATATGTTTATGGTCAACTTTAACACTTTCAGCACCACAGATAAAAACTGAATTTGCAAACAGCATAGCTCCTGGGGCCGTATTCATAAAGCCACTTAAGACGTTGCTATGCGGTTGCTAAGGCTAAATATCTATAAAGGAGATTCCCTACAACTATGGAATTTGGTCTGGAGGAACAGTCTTTGTAAGACTGTTCCTCCAGAGCAAATTTCGTAGTTGTACTGTTGTAGGGAATCTCCCTCAAAGAAATTTAGCCTTAGCAACAGCATAGCGACCACTTAAGTCGTTTTATGAATACGGCCCCTGATAGTAATGAGCTGCCTCGTCTAGATTCACACTGTTTGCCCTTCAGACATTGAATTCCCAAAAAGACATAGCTTGGATGAAGCATTATTTTGATATTTTGCAGATATAAATTATATTCTCTGCTTTTTGGCGCTTACAGGGTGAAATACCTAAGTATTACTTTTGATATTTTTTACATTTAGAACACTTTACCATACTGGTATACATTATACAAACTGTCATTTATACACACCTGAGAAAAGTCCATTATCCAATTTATCCTGATGTTAATTTATTTCCATGGGAATACATAAATGAGCCGTGACACGAGAAAACCAACAAAGTGGTTGTGCATCCAGCGCAGACTCAGATCAGCCTGGGCATCCGCCCAGTCTGATCAGAGTCTTCCCTGTCCGCATGGAGGTAGCTCAGTCCCTAAGCTACCCTCTGACCGGACTGGGTGGATGTCCAGGCTGATCTGAGTCTGCATTGTTGGTTTTCTCGTGTCGCGGCTCATATATCTTAAAATTTTCTCATAGAAAAGAAGACAATTAGAAAAGAAGACAATTTGACACTCTGTCAAATTTATATCAAACTTGAACATCCCAAATCCCTGAAAATTTTATCTTTTTATCAACTAACAATAAACAGGATAATGAACTTTTACTCATAAAATTGTAAGTAAAAAAGAAGTAAAACCAGCCTGATACGAACATAGCAATCTACCTGTCTCCAGGTCTTCTTGCGCAGTCTCTTCGGCTTCCCCGACAGGATGTTGGCTGCATGCTGGGCTGCTTCAGCTAGTGTGGCTAGGTTGTGGGTATCCTCTTGCAGCTCCATGGTGGGGTATCTGCCATGGGAGGAGGTGACACTACTCGTCTCGTGGGAGCTCAGTGGGGTTGAACCTCTGGATGAAGAGTCCTTGCTACTCTCATCTTTAGACAGTAGACTGTTCCTGTCTTCTTTGTTGAAGATTCTTGGTGTCTCAAAAAGCATGCTGCCATTGTGGGTAAGAGAGCTGGTGTTCTTGTCAAATCCTGATGAACTTGCTTGACCCGATAGGACCGAGGCAACAGTCTGTGTAAGGTACTGGTTTTGAAGAATGTGAGCCAAACTTGGTGACAAGGACCTACGCATGGGTAAGTCGTACTTCTTGTTCTGTAGAATCATACCCTCTTGTTGCATGTATTTGAATATTGCTGAGTCTTTGAAACTGCCAGCTGGTTGAGAGACCGGAAGCTGCGGGATGGGTGATGAGGAGACAGAGGTAGGTGACCTTTCCTTCTTTATTTCACCATCAATGGTACGTTTCATACTGAGATTGAGAACTTCACTATCATGGGCACTGTCTGGAGTGGACATTCTGGACATACTGCCACCATGGGCTATTGGAGGAGTCCTTCGAACACTCAGGTCAAGTGGAGATTCTCCTGGCATCTTTGACGGGGCTTGTAGATGTGCAGGTGGCTGGCCATTTAACTTGTGGATAAAAGGTTGTGGTACATTTGGAATGTATGTCGGTGATTTTGACAAATCTCTGTCTTGAGCTTCTGTCTTGATTGGACCAATATTCCAAGGAAGGTCTTTGCCATGCTTTCTGTCCCGGGCTCTCATATTCTGAAACCAAACCTGTACAACACGTTTTGGAAATCCAATCTTATTTCCAATTCTTATAAGCTCAAATTTTCTTGGTCTTGGATTGATCAGATACTGGGCCTTCAGAATGTTCAGCTGCTCATCTGTAAAGAGTGACCTAATTCTCAACTTCCTGTCATCTGCTGTGATGTCAGAATCTTTGTACATTTCTTCACCATCTTCTTCATCTGTGTCAGCTCCTACACTACCATTTGGTGTGACATCTGTGTGACTACTGTCTGACATGGTGCTGTGTGGTGACTGGCGGGAATCAACTTGGGACATTCGGAGAACAATATCCTTATTCTGCTTACAGATGTAGCGCTCATGTTGATGCTGAGCAACCGGACTGTCAAAACTTTCAGAACAATACTTGCACGTCACCTTCTCTTCCGTCTGCTCTTTGTTCACTGATCTGTCTCGCTTTAAGCATGTGAACTCTTCATGCTGTAACTGTGCTATGGGAGTGTCAAACTTCTCAGAACAGTACCTACAGAACAATCTAGATTCTGATTTCTCCGCAGACTCTGATTTCTCCTTCTCTTCATTTTCCTGGTCTGTTTTATCAGGATCTGGTACTAAGTTCTTTTCTGGTTGGTCAGCTGATGTTGGACTGGTTTCACTTGTGACAGTTTCATTTTCCTTCTCTTTAGGGATGTCATCCTCCTTCTGTTTAAGGTCTGGATCCCGAACTTCAGCTGTCAGAACCTTGTAATTTGGAATAATCAGCTTGGTGTTGGAGTTTATATCTGGTGAAATTTGTTCAGAAAAACTGGTTGTTGAGGCACTGGATGGGGACACACTAGACGTGGACTGGCTAAATGATGAACTGACAGTGGAAGACTGATTCTGTAAGGGGTCTGGGCTCTGCTGCATGGAAGGTTTAGGGAAACTTTTCTGGCTTTCTGGCGAGAACAGAGCTGTTGGAATCAGAGGTGGAAGAATCTGTGACACTGTGCTTACTGGACATGGTGATGTCAGTAAAGCTGCCTTCTGACTTTCTTGTGGCGCAACATTGCTTGTAGTCAGTGGAGAAACTGTATGTGTCATTGCATTTACTGGAGGTTGAGTTGTCAACAAATGGTGTGGTGATGAACTAGATCGCTCTTTACGTTGGTCATAGGTTTGGTCCAGTTTCATTCCTGGCAGAGCCTGAAGTCCCAAACCTTGAGGCAGATGCATTGCTTGGGTCTGTGACATGGAAAACACTGGATGAGACATAAATCCTGGATTTCTGTACAGATGTGGTGGGTAGAAAGTTGGAATGCCAGTTTTCTGTGGAATGAATGGGCTGCTGAACAAATGCTGCTGAAGAGGATGAGTGACGGGCACAGATGGGAGTGATGCATGAGGAAAAGGCAGACTACCATTCTGGAAAGCTTGCATATTTGTTGCCATAGAAACAAAACTTTTATTCAGCTGACTTGTGCTCTGGCTAGGACTAGTTGTAGAAGGAATCATGGAGTTGTGACCTGTCTGGCTGCTGTCTGGAGGTATTCTCCCTTTGTGAGCAGAGACGACCCAGCATTTCTTGGAAGTCATGTGGCTTGAGTATGAGCCTGAATGGGAGAACCTTTTCCCGCAGTTGGCACATTCAAATGGTTTCTCACCGCTGTGGATTCTAATATGTTCCTTTAAGTGATGTTTGAATTTAAATGCTTTCCCGCACTCGTGGCACTTGAATTTACGAAGATCTGTACTCTCATCATGGCTGATCATGTGACGCTGAAGCCGGTACACATTAGCGAATGTCTTGTTACAGATATTGCAGTTCTGGGAGGTTGGCGAGTGGAGTGTTAGATGTTTGTCTAGTTGGGACTTCTGGTGGAATGTTTCATCACATTTAGGACACATGAACTTGAGAGGTTTGTCAGGATGGACTTCTCTCATGTGGTCTCGGAGTAGGATTACTCTCAGGAATGTCTGTGGACAGTGCATACATTTCAATATTATCTCCTCTTCTTCAGCATCTGAAACAGAGATGCAGAAGAGCCCATGGCATTATAAAGCTACTCATTATAATGCCATCCTGGGCCCAGCTGTTCAAAACTAACGACGTCGTTAGTTAATGTGACGTTAAAATATCAAACGTTAATATCACAAATATGCCAATATTTTTTGTTGCAAAAATGTGAGAAGCTTTTGCATTGCAAAAGCTTCTCACATTTTTTCAACAAGAAATATCAGCGTATTTGGTAATAAAAATGTAAAACACTTAACGGGTAGACCTCTTAACGAGCTCGTTAGGCTAACGATGCTTTGAACAACTGGGCCCTGGTATATAGCTATTGTATCATGGCTCCAATTGGATCAACTACAAAGTAGTATAAGGCAAATGAGCATTTGATGCTCATTTGCCTTACACTGCTTTGTAGTTTAATGCTCATTTGCTTTATACTGCTTTTAGTTTAGTCTCAATATAACACTATTGACTAATAACACTATTATTATTATTAATTTTTTTTTTTTTTGAACAGTTTTGCTTGTTTAGCAAACCCATGTCCCTGGGATGAAACCATCACAGGCAAATTACTTTGATATGTGCCGAGCTGTGTTTTGCATATATACATGTGCAGACTTTTCACTGTGAGCAAATACACTAATTATCTGGACCCAGTAATTCATAAGAACAATGTTGATAGTTACTCCAAAAGCTCCTACTGTATCTTCAGTAAAAACTATAAGCGCACTGGATTTTATGTGCAACAGCAGACTCCACCTATCTTTGACTAACAAGTTTTGTTACGCTAACAATGCTTTGAACTGGGCCCAGTTATGTGCACAGTGATGCATATACATTTGTTATGTAAGAATTCTTTTTAAACAGCTGACCACTGAATGTATGTTCAAATTCCACTTATATTAAGGCCAGAAACTTATACACAAGTATACACAGGTCTTTATCCATATTAATGTTGAATAATATTTTTGTGCAGTATTATTTTCAAGGCTTATGTTGGCGCTAAATTCCGCAAAATTTAATCACAACTGAATGAAGATAGTGCTGCACAGTCAGGTTAGTATCATATCAGGAAGATTGAGCTAACTAGCATAGCACATTACCCTTGCTGTTCAGAATATAAAAACTGTATAATACATAACATGTGAAAATACATATGAGCCGCGACGCGAGAAAACCAACAATGTGGTAGTGCGCCCAGCGCAGACTCAGATCAGCCTGGGCATCCGCCCAGTCTGATCAGAGTCTTCGCTGTTCGCATGGAGGTAGCTCAGTCCCTTAGCTACCCTTTAAGCACTTAGCGAAGAGTGTGACCAGACTTGGTGGATGTCCAGGCTGATCTAAGTTGGTGCAGGGCGCACAACCACATTGTTGGTTTTCTCGTGTCGCGGCTCATATGCATGATGTGCATAATGGATATCATTACATTATCTCAAGATTAAGTTTATAATCCATAAAAGTGATCTAAATGGATCTCACTGTATCTACACTGTTTGCCATAATGGATCTCACTGTATCTACACTGTTTGCCCTAATGGATCTCACTGTATCTACACTGTTTGCCCTAATGGATCTCACTGTATCTACACTGTTTGCCCTAATGGATCTCACTGTATCTACACTGTTTGCCCTAATGGATCTCACTGTATCAACACTGTTTGCCCTAATGGATCTCACTATATCTACAGTGTTTGCCCTAATGGATCTCACTGTATCTACACTGTTTGCCCTAATGGATCTCACTGTATCTACACTGTTTGCCCTAATGGATCTCACTGTATCTACACTGTTTGCCCTAATGGATCTCACTGTATCAACAGTCTGCCCTAATGGATCTCACTGTATCAACACTGTTTGCCCTAATGGATCTCACTATATCTACACTGTTTGCCCTAATGGATCTCACTGTATCTACACTGTTTGCCCTTTAGTCTTTGAATTCTCAATATGATGTAGCTTGGACAAAACATCTTTTGGAGTTTACACACCTAAATTCTGTTGCTGTAAGGGTTAACCACAATATCTAACACCTACCTTCATCAATCTGTGTATCCTGATCATCTCTGACTGGCTCAGGAAAGATAACAGCGGTGTCGCCACGTGTCAGATACTCGGCTATTCTCTCAGCCTCGGAGGACTTTGTTTTCACCGGTTCTGTCTCTGTCTCTGGTCTGTCTTTGTCACTTGTAGTAGAGTCAGGTGCGGACACTTCTACTGAAAATAACAAGAAAAGAATCCTAAAATAATGTTTCCATGTATATGATTATATTTTGTATACCAGTCTATACCTATGCTAATGGTTACCAATATAATCATGAAATTTAGTAACCACAGCCAAATATGGTAGCTGTCACTGCCAAACTCATTTAACCCCTAAAAGTGCAAGAAAAGCAGATGACAAAATTTACACTGCGAAATTTCAGAAGGTGCTTCCTTCAAGCTATATAACTGAATATTCAAAGACTAGATGGCAAACAGTGTAGATCCAGAAAAATAAAATCTTTTCATTAAATTTCGTTAGATTATATATTATAAGCTATAAATCCTGCATAAAAATTCATGAAAATTAAAAAGACAAGTTCGAATAAGCAAAATAGTGAGCCAGTAAGTACATCAATATTAGGTCCTGCAATCACGTGATGATGTGATTGTAATTATTTTTGCATCCATACTCACGATTGGTGCATGTATCTAATTTCATTGGACCAATCATACAATTTCAATCACAGTCTGGGATTCTTCCATATTTTTTTTTTTTTTAAATATATATTTCAGAGCTGTGAAAGTAAATACTTCTTAAATTTATAGATACTTTTTTTTATCAAAGTCGAACAAGAAAGTTAAGCTTTAAGGGTTAACACTTTTGGATGGTACTTACCAACAAGACTTTTCAGAAATGAACAGTAAGAATATTTTAATGTACTTTGGTTGCAGTATGTTTTTTTTTTGTGTGTGTGTGTGTGTGTGTGTGTGTTTTTGTATCTGGTTTAAACAATATTTTATTTAAAGATTAAACACAATCATATGAATAATACAGTGAAGCAATACAGGATCTGACAGTAAGCTTAACGCTTATATGTAAGTCATCTCCTGTATGTATGTTTTCGTATCTATAGTGAACCAGCCAGACGAAGGCTGCTAAAAACAATGTTGTATACAGTGTTCTCCCCAGAAATTTCAGACGGCATGTCGCTTTTAGCACAAAACCCAGATTTTGACTTGTTGATCAATTTTTAAAATCCTTATATAGCAATGTTTTGTCAAAATTAGCCTAAATTTACATGATAAATAATTTATTGATGATCCTTAATGGATTTAAAACAACTTTACTGGCTAAGAAATGAAAATAATAGCTCTTTAATAAATTTACATTGGACATTAAGGCATGTTGCAAAGGTAATTTGAAGAGGAAGGCATGTTGCAAGCGACAAGCCTTACTAGTCTGGGGAGATCCCTGGTTGTATAATTTCTCTAGCAATACGGTCAGCTACCTCTCAGTTAGGGGCCATCACAACAATCAACAACATACAACTGACAACCTCTCTCTCAGGTCATACCTCATGAAAAACCGACTGCCTTTCTATTTTAAGGACACGTCCGTTCATAAACAATCAAGGTGTTTATTAAATGGACAGATGGCTAACAGTTTGTAGATTTGTTTAGAATTTTACCTGTGCTTAAAACAGTCCAACTGCCCGAACACCGCTCTTCAAATTCAAAGGACTCTTTGTTACGGCTGGGAAAATTGTCAAACAATGGCCACTAAATGTTTCTAATTTTGACATAAAACCTGGAGCCTTTTCAGCTCATTTAACAATAAATTAGCATTGAAAAGCAACTTTTCTTTAGCTGCCAATGTTAAATGTGCCATTTTTGTTTTCCCCTAAAGGTACAAATGACGAGAGCGGGGAAAATCCGGCACTGACTTACACAGTCATGTACTTAAGAATGAAAGAGTTCTGTCTTGTTCATGCCAATGAATTTGTTTCTATTTAAAGCTGCGGCCTCTCATCAGCAGCACAGTGGCATGAGGTTTCACTAAATACCATATTAATCCTAATAAACAGCCCCTGCACCTTTTCCGAGACTACTGTTATATATTGTTGCATGAATTCCTGTTTGCTTTGCTGGATAAGATAGCTCTTTGAAATGGAGTCTACTCTTGAAGGATAGAATTTGCTCCTAGTGGAGCAAATTCTTTCCTCTAAGAGTTGACCTCGACTAAAAAGGGAGGCCAAAAAAATAGTAGAATTGCTTCCTTTGAAGTGACCCATCACCTTTATATTGGTGAGAGGTATTTTGGCAGACTGATTTACTACACTCAAGGCTCTAAATAACTTCCCCCTTTTGCAAAAAGCAAAGCCTCAAGGGCATTTTATAGAAGTAATATGGAATAAATTTAAAATGTCTGGTAAACACATAATTCTATTTCCACTTGGAAATTAAAAATTCAAGATTCAGCAAACAGATTGCTTATAACATTTTACTCTGCTGTTTGACACAAGTTTATGTAAAGTATAATTGAGCTGCAACACAATGAAACCAACAAAGTGGCATGTGCCCCTAGTGAGACTAAGATCAGCCTGGGTAACTGCCCAGTCTGTTCAGAGTATTCACTGTCAACATGGAGGTTGCTTAGACCCTGAGCTACCCTTTAAGTGCCTGAGCTACCCTTTAAGTGCACCGTAAAGACTCTGATCAGACTGGGCAGATGCCCAGGCTGATCTGAGTCTTTGCTAGCGCACATGCCACTTTGTTGGTTTTGTCCTGTCACGGCTCATATATAAAATTCTAGCTTTGTAAAAGATAAACCGAAATTTCAGTTTGGCAACTTTCAGGAGTTCTGAGATAATAGATCCAGTTCTTTTACTTGAAAGCAAATGAGCTGTGACACAAGAAAGCCAACAAAGTGGTTGTGCGCCCAGCACAGACTAAGATCAGCCTGGGCATCCGCCCAGTCTGATCAGTCTTTACTGTCCGCATGGAGGTAGCTTAGAGTCAGACCCTTAGCTACCTTTTAAGTACTTAGGGAAGAGCCTGATCAGACTGGGTGGATGCCCAGGCTGCTGGGAGTCTGTGCTTTGTGCACTATCACTTTGTTGGTTTTCTCCTGTCACAAGGCAAAAATTGTACACAAATATCCTTTTAATACATACAAGTCAATAGCATTGTTATCCTTTGGCTAATATTTTGCAGAAGCTTGATTTTCTTCTTTTTTTTTCACATGTTCCAGGTAGTAATGGAACTGTGTGCTTACCAGGCATACAGGGTCAGCCTAGGGAGAAGTTTTGCGACATTTTTTGGAGTTTCAGGGAGAAATTTTGTCACAAATTTTGGATTTTTCTATATATATTTTATACATATTGACTTCTTCCTCAGCTCAAAGTAGGGAGAATTAAGTCAGTCAGCTTAGGGAGACAACTTCTCCCTCTTCTTCTTCTAGGCCGACCCCTGGGCATGTAAAATATTGTAAATTATTACCATGGATAAGTTTTTCATGAGTCACAATGTTCTTTATTGTTGTCTCTGTATCAGACTTGGTGTGCTGCTTCTGTGCCTCTGTCTCACCCAGCCCATCAATCTCACAGCCGCTGATGTCATGGAAACCGTCATCTTTCTGGTTCTCGATGTCGCTACAACTGCTGCTGCACAGGTCGGAGGAATGTAAATCATCGTCAATTTCATTTTTGTTGTCATCAAGTTTGGTTTCATCTGTGTCTTCACTTTCTAGCCCATTCTCCACTACAAAGGTAAAACTTAAGAATAGTTTTTGTTCACAGAGAAGTTACTTTCCCAGACACCAAAATGTACTTAATACATGTATTTGAATGTAAAACAGATACTATCTTCACCAGTCATAATGTGATCAATACCAGTCCATTTTAAGAATAAGCATTTTTCACATGAGGTTGCTGTTATTCAGTGGATAACGTTGTGTCATAAAAATAGTATGACCACGTGTAGTAACATTTTGGCGTGTACATGTAACGTAACTGACAACGTCCATCCCAACAATTTACTTTCTTATTGAAATTTATTAATTGTGAAAGACATAAATCCAATTTAAAAGGTTATATGATAAACAGAATCTTACACTCTTGGTCATTTCATATGCAATTTTTTATGAAACTCGCCAAAGGCTTGTTTCATAAATTTCATATAAAATGACCACTCCTTCCAAAATTCCATGGCAGTCTGTTTGGACTGCCATGGAATGTGTTAAAGATTATTCTGAAACTAATATATATCAAGACTGTTTATGTTCAAATGTATAGGGTAAGCACGTCTTTATTTCAAAACTGTTCCAAAAGCTACAATGTATTAAAGTTCTTCTATGGTAGGAAAAACTTAAGTTTTAAGGGAAACACTCACTAAATTACATACTGAGGTAAATTAGAATATTTTAATAAAACACATATGCTGAAAATTGTATGAAAAATCTGGCTGAAATTAAGAATGATGATAGTTTATGATTTATGATACAGTGAGTGCTTTCCTGTAAGTTCTGAATGGCTTAAGATTTTTTGGTAAGCTCGTAAATAAAGAGCAGGGCTCGAAATTTTTTTGTGAACATACTTGTCCTGCAGGGCAAGTGCTTTCAATTTTTTACTCGTCCTTTCAAAAATCTACTCGTCCTTAAAAACTGTCTGATATCACTCATTTTTCCCTCAAATGTATTCTACTTTCAGTTTCATTTTCACTCGGTTATTTCCGGTACTTTCCGTAGGTATATGGTTTCGTCCCAATTCAGGTTTTGCCAAAGAGGTTTCGTTAATAACGATTTCTGCACCAAAGTAGATTTTCTCTGCTTTATTCAAGAGAGGACGTGAAAATAATGTCCTATACAACTATTTGAGTTGGATTATGCATTTGTAATCGTGCAGTTATAGAGCGCAAACAACTTAGGCGAAACCGCGTTGGTGCGAATCCTCATGGGGTCGATGTTCGATATGCGCAGGCGCACCGTTTATTTACAGTTTGCCATTTCCGTTTTCATTTTTAGATTACACGATGCGGGATTTCATGCTTTTTGCGTTACAGTCAATATTTGTTTGCTGTAATTTGATCGATTTGTAAAGTGCTTTTCCTGAACGGCATGATTAGACAATTTTCATGGAGGAAAAACCTACTCGTCCAGCAGGGCAAGTCAGTGACAATTTCCACTCGTCCTTACCAATCAGCTACTCGTAAATACGAGCGGACGAGTGTAAATTTCGAGCCCTGAAGAGCCAAGTTTCATTTTAAACTTCTTGAGCTAAGTATCTCTAAAACCACAGTGAAACTCATTTGATAGCAGTAGCCATCCAAAAGTAATGTCTGCTGGTAAGCATTCGCACACGAACTGAATACAATAATAATCTGATCAATGCCATTCATGATACAAAATGTGCCTGTCTGTTTCCAGAACAATCCTTTATATCCTTCATGCCAGTCTGAACATCACACAAGCTGGCATGGAGAATGTAGAAGATTGATCAGAAACAGACAAGGTGAGAACCAGATATACTTTCAGTCAAATGTATTCATAAAGTGACTACCATATCTATTCATTACAAGATGCCCCCCCCCACCACCACCACCACCACCCCCCACCCCAATAATGACCCCAAACATCTAAACTAGTTTTGTTTAATTCTGCAATAAAATGGGTTTATCCTTTCAAAACAATCTCAGAAATCTAAATTCTTCCCATAAGCTGAATCTAGACTCTTTGAGGTCGCTTTGGAAGGAGAATAACAAGTCTAATAATTGAATAAATATGGTAAATTCTACTGTTACTGTAGTTTCCATAAATATTACAATGTCACAGTTTCATCAAGGCAAAAATAATCGCTTAATAGGACAAACCCTGACAAATGATATACCATATCAATCCTATTAAATGCCCTGGGGCATTGCATTTTGCGGGGGGGGGGGGGGGGGGGGGGGGGGGGGGGGGGGGGGGGGGAGCACCTAAAATATAGTAAATCAGCCATTGCCAAAATACCAATACAACAGTGATGGGTATACTTCCATAGGAAGCAACTCTACTATTTTTGCCGTCCTCAGTAGGGGTCTACTCTTAAAGGAAAGGATTTCCTCCTCTAGGAGCAAATTCTTTCCTTTTAAGAGTAGACCCCATTTAAAAGAGCTAGCACGCAGCTGCTAGCTTATCCAGAGAAGCGAACAGGAATTCATGCAAGTTAATATCATTAAACATTATTTTTTAAAAAAAGGCAGGGGCATTAATTAAAGCAGAGGTATTTATAAGGATTAATACGGTAAACTTTTTATTCTGTCACAATACTAATTTACATAAGTAGTGTCTCCAAATATTCAGGGCCTGACAAATCCATAGTCCCACTGCCCGGGATAATGTCTGGCTGCCCGGGACAAGTTAAAAAGATCTGCTGGACAAGTAAAATATTTCTCACTTGCCCTGAAAAGATGTACCCTACAAAAGCCATATAGGGCATAGTAGGAAGAAAACCAAAGAATTTAAGTATTTTGAATTTGTAGAAATTAGTAGCCATACGCACTAGAAAATAGTTGAAAATTTGAGTTGTCAAGCCCCGAATATTTACGGTTTATACGATAGTTAATAAGCTAAATTTACTCACAAACATATAAATGTGACGCTATTTTGTCTCCCAATGTGTAATGCATTTCATGACTCGAGGGTGACCCTCTACCTCTCCAATTCAAATTCCTCATGATTACCGTTTAATCACCTCAATACCTGTGTCTATTAGCTTAATAGAAAATTATCATCCAATATCAAATAAACCACAGCGATAAATGATGCTCAATTGATGCAGGTATCATATTTTATCACCGCTTTGTTTGCTCATCATCCATTGGATGTCACTCAAACCAATCAGGTATTTACCTGTATTTTCACGTTGACAAAGAAGATTACCTGTGTTTGCTGGAGGCGGAGCCAAGCGTCACAGCTCGCTGACCCGCACATCAAAACCTATCACAAAGCAATGTCGGCTGAGTATTGATTATCTCAACGAGAAGGTGTGAGACTCCCAGCTTTGCTAGGTTGTAACTATGGACTGTTAAGGTTCTTTACTATCGATTTCTAGCAATTTACTCAAATGCCGGCTGACTGCCTTAATTCAGAGTGATTATTAAGCATTAGACAGGCCGTTATACTGTATATATGGTCCATAATGATCTGATACCATTTCCAATTGAAGGGTTCAGCAGAATCTAATGGGAGATTGGAACTTTGCAGACAAAAAAGAGCTAAAGCAAAATCTTGTCAGAACTTCTAAACACAGTTCGACCATTAGATACAGTTTCTATCATGAAAGAGAACAAATTTACGCTCCCATTATGGAACAATTCATCATTTACTACTAAAGAAAATTAACAATGAGGAATCAGCAATAACTATAAGCCAGTAATGCTTTTGATAAGAATTGGTAAAATAATTATTATTTTTGGGATAATTTTCTATATTTTGCCTTGAAAACATGTTGTGATCCATCAATTTACAATCGTCTCACTGAGACAATTCTAATGAGGGGTCACAACATGTTTTTGGTGCTTACGCCTCACATATTATTGTTTCCCCCAGCCTGAAAAACAGGGCAGGGTGCTGGCCAGAAAAAGGGCATTTTTAGCGCGTGGCATGCTGCTTAAAGGGCACTTTTTTAAGCTATTATTTTCAAAGACAATTTTACTAAGGGTAAATAACACTTTCTAACAAGATAAACACCTTCTTTTAGCAGGAAGATAGAAATATTTAAATCATAAAAAGTCTTCTTTTACATAGAAAACTGCAAATTGTGAGAATATAACATTAATATGCATTAAATTATACATTCCACAAAGGGAGGGCAGAAGGGCAAAGCCAAAAGGCAGAAGGGTAAGGCCAAAAGGCAGAAGGGTGCAGCACCCTTCTAAACCTCTGTAGGGGAATCACTACATATGCAGCATTTTATTAAAGCTTGGAAAGTCTCATCAGGTGGTTGTCATGCTCACAAAGATTCATTTAGCAAAATATACTCAGAGGCAAAAGAAAGTATACAGGTAACCCAGTCTCGATCTTTCTACAGATGTCAACATATCTGCATAATACCATGGCATTGTAGATAAATACAGGCATTTTTGCAGAATTTGCGACAATTTTCAGTGCAATCGGTCAAAGGATAAAGAATTGACATGGTTTTAAACAAACCCAGTCTCGATCTTTCTACAGATGTCAACATATCTGCATAATACCATGGCATTGTAGATAAATACAGGCATTTTTGCAGAATTTGCGACAATTTTCAGTGCAATCGGTCAAAGGATAAAGAATTGACATGGTTTTAAACAAACCAGGGGTCTGAGTCTACATTGTCGCTGGAGTAGCTCCCCTTTAAACATACACTTTGGACAGTAGAGATTGGTTTTATGCATTTTTATGCATTACATTTAAGAAGGGATGAACGGTTTGTAAGGATATGTAGCACTCTCATATAAAAAGACAGGGTAAAGTATCAAATTTTCGTACCAAGAAATAATGTTTTTGGCATCTTCTGGTATCATGCATTGAATAAGCATTAAGTTCTAGTGGGAAATTAATTTGCAATTTTCTTTCAAATAAACGAGTCTGTGAAGATTCTTACAAGTGTGCACAAAGGCAAAAAGCCAGACAACAATTTTCCAAAATTTTTAAGTGAAAACTTCTTACACCCGGTAAGACAGAGAAACATTCAATTCCCTATTATTTTAATTCAAAGGGAGGTAATTTTAAAATTGTAGCATTTCTAACTATAGTTATAGACGTTTGGTGGGAGTTTCAGATTAATTGACGATGTGGTTTTACTCACAGACATTGGCGCTAGATATTCGCCATCTGCCATGTGCAAAGCGAGTTTAGTTTGGAACTACTGATTTTAAATTAAGGGCCATAACTTCATTATTAATGACTGCAGAACAATTTGTGTTTGTGTTTTACAGAGCTAGACGTTGGTCAAAATGACACTATTAATATGTCTACGCAATCATTTACACAAGACCCAGTATTCAAAATAAAAAACTGTATACTTATTATTGCCTCTGAGTAAACATAGCTACAGAACTGATAAGCTGGGCTTTTGATGATTAATTAAAGCTTTAAGCGCCAAAAAGTTGACGATAGAATTTACGTCTTTAAAAATGTCTTGTCCAAGATATTTCATACCGAGACTTCAAAGACTTGAGAAAGCAAACAGGGTAGATTTAGATGAGGCAGCCCATTATGAGTGCCTCATCAGGATTCAGTCATTTTGTCTGAGTGCATAAAGTGTTAAGATAGTTTTAACTGTGTCCCCTCAATAGAAGCTGTCCAAATATCTAGTGATGCCAAATTCTACTGAAGGTACATCACTGATGGATGGATGGATGACTTGCGATTTTACGTCCTTTTTAACAGTATTTCAGACATATCAGGACAATGCCGGTGATCATGAAAAACTGACTCTGTGTGCAATGAAACCCTGTTTGCGACTGAAAAGATCCCTGCCTACAGCAAGCTTGAACCCCGGCCAGGGGACGGCTAGATCAGCAAGCCAGTGCTTAATCTACTGAGTTACCAGGGCTCCTAGGTACATTGTTGAACTGGGTTTTTTTTTGAGAATAAAATTATACATCTCAATCTGAAAAATAGCCATAACAAGAATTCCATGGAAGGTAGTGAAATGTCATATGAGCCGCAACTCGAGAAAACCAACAATGTGGTTGTGCGCCCTGCGCAGACTCAGATCAGCCTGTGCATCCACCCAGTCTGCTCAAACTCTTTGCTAAGTGCTTAAAGGGTAGCTCAGGGACTGAGCTACCTCCATGCAGACAGCGAAGACTCTGATCAGACTGGGCGGATGCCCAGGCTGATCTGAGTCTGCGATGGGCACACAACCACTTTATTGGTTTTGTCGTGTCGCGGCTCATATGTCAAAGAAATTGAAAAACAGAGAGCTAAACCAGGGAACTAAAACATTTCAGCAGCCACTGACCACTGGGTGGTTGCTTAGTCCCGGTAGGCGGTGATTTTTTCTGACAATCGTCAACGATTTTTTCTGACAATTTTTGTCTCGTAAGCGTGACGGAGCAATAATGTAAGTAAACAAACTTATTTTCAATACTTTCTTGGGATATTTCGCAATCAGGCTGTTTACTCGAGCATTCTATAGGCGTATTTTGTCGTTTGTCATATTTTTCTTTGTGAAATAGCCTCGGCAAACCAAGGACGAAAATAACCGCAAATGTCAAGGATTTTTTCCTACAACGGCTTTAGTATCCCGGATTTTTTCCTACAGTGCCCCGGATTTTTTCCTACCACTTACACTGCATTTCAGAGTCTTAAACTAGCAGCATAGTAACAGCAGATAGATTTTTTTTCAGTTTGGGAAATAATTTTACTTCACCGAATGAACATCAAAAGCATTTCTGTCATGTATGCCTTATTATGATGATGAAATCGAAAATATGGACATTTAGAAGCAAGGAATACGTAAAAGACATAACATTAGAAGTCTTTGTTTACTTGAGTCCTCTTTTCAAGTGCAGACTCAATAAGCAAATTCTGCTTTTTTCATTCTTTCTGACCATTTCTTGCTTCCAAAAACCCTAACATTTCAAATCTTATTTAACTTCACAGGATGCTGGAGGTGTTGTGCGGCGGCCGTTAAGTCTCCCCGTACTCCATCATAGTGCAGATCATATAATTTCTAGTCCTTTCGAATCGATGATTTTATTTCGAGTCATTCTGAAAATAGGGTAGCCCAGCTGCTGCTGGGGGGCATTTGCATATTTTATTGAAACTTCACTGAAACTGGTGTTAGGTACCGTGTGACGGCCCTTAATCGTCCCTAGGTATTCATTTATAGTGTAGATTGTATAAGGTCTGGTTCTTTGGAATCACTTATTTCATTTCGACTATTTTTATAATACAGTAGCCGCTGCTGTGGGCATGGCCGGAGTTGCACATTTCATGACTGGTCATGAGCAGCCGGAGTTAAACCGAGTATGCTATTTTCATTTCTTTGGTGTTTTCCTTGCTTTCAAAGGATCTGACTTTTCAGAACTTTTTCTGTTAAAGTTTTGCAGTGCTTTATACAAAACTATACAGGCCCTCAAGAGAAGTATTGGCTGGATGGATGGATGACTTGCGATTTTGCGTCCTTTTCAACAGTATATCAGGACGTTGGGAGGACGATAATGAAAGGCTGTGTGCAATGGAATCCTGTTTACGTTTGAAAAAATTCTCGCCTCAAGCGGGGATCGAATTCGGGACCGCTATATCAGCAAACCAGCGTTTAACCTACAGAGCTACCGGGGCTCCAGCACCGACTGGACATGTGCACTGCTTTTAGAATTATCAAGCCTCACATTAACTACGCTATAATGAGGAACAGATAGCTTTTATACACCGAGGATAGTATAAATTGATGCTTTGGAATCACACACACACACACACACGCTCGCACGCACGCACGCCCCCACACACACACATACAGAGAGAGGCACGCACGCACAATTTTGAAGAAAATATATAAATCTTCTACGCCGCCTATGCGAGAAAACCATCCTGGCCGCAGCGGAACTCGAGTCTTCAACCTTCTCGATACTACTGAGTAAAAAGATAGACAATGATTAGGACTGCTCTGCCAACTGAGCTTTCCTGGCATTTGACGACCAGATGGCCACGTCGTTCAGTTGGTAGATTTAGAACAGCAGTCTCGCCTGCATTGGGAAGGCCACTGAATATTGGTTTAATCTCAGCTCTTTACTACACGATATTCCATTGTAAATTTATATATGAAGCAATAGAATGGTCTGTATGTAATGAAAAGGCTGGTCTTTTAATGACCAACAAGTATTTCGTCTTCCATTTATGCACCACAATTAAAGTTTGAGACATGCTTAAATCTTGCAATTCAATCTATGCGCAATAAAGTATCATACTGACTACTCATTTTGTAGTTTGCGTTGTCAGAAAAAATCAGGCGCTTAAAATCTATTGTAGGAGCAAATCCGGGACTTGTAGGAAAAAATCCGGGACTTATGAAAAATTAAAATCTGCTGACAGACCCATATAAATTATTGTAAAGTGTCAAAAAGAAATATAATATGTTTCCCAACACCGATTTATGATTTAAAATAGCTTTTCCCTATAGTAAACTTCGAAGACAAAGACAGAGCGGACAGTTCATCAAGATGTACCCTAAATGAAAATTTCCGGGTTTAATTTATCTGTTGAAAACGTTTAGCACTTGTATTGTACGTAATCTGACTTAGATGTACCAGGAATACGCTCAAGATTTGTTTATTAATTGTTTAATTGACAAAATTTACCATTTTGTCGCTTCAGTTTTGTGTTATGACGTCACGGAGAAAAAATCATTGACGATTTGGAAAAAATCCGGGACCATTGTCAGAAAAAATCGTTGACAATTGTCAGAAAAAATCACCGCCTACCGGGACTAAGCAACCACCCAGTGACTGACGCCGACACTGGGAAACTTTTTCTAAGTCTCACTTCTGCGAGACAAAAAACCCACCCTAAATTACAACAGCCTCACTTGGTGATTGCATAATTCAAGTACAATTAAGGAACCTTGTTAAGTCTCAGCTTACATTGGTCTGCTAGCCCGAGGCTTTAGCTAATACAATTTCAAGAATCGAAAATCCTTACAAGGTCTCATTAGAATGTCTTGGGGTATTAGGTCTTCATTCTACTTGTCATGTCTAGTTTGAAAACAAAGAAATCATTACAAAACGTCCTCACTACATCCCGTTAATGATTACTGGCTCGCAAGAGATCAATAATTACTGATGAAAACGTCCTTAAGATGGACAAAATTCGATGAAATGAACCCTGTATAAGGGTGGGCTTAGAGACTTAAAGCATCAAAAAAGAAAATACAGCTGACTCATTATCTCAAACACGAATATCTCAAAGTACCCTCTTAACATAAAAGAATATAGTTTGGACACATTTCCCGTTTTTCTTTTCATTTCAACTCGTATGTTATCTCAAACTACTAATATCTCAAAGTAAAATTTTCTGGAACCAGAAAATTTACTTTGAGATATCAGCAGTTTGAGATGAATTCCAACTTTGAGATATCAAGTTTAATTTAATTTGCAAACAGCTTACCGTAATCGACCTTATTAGCGCCCTGTGCGCTTAACTTTTTCAAAATGGCGGCAAATACTTGTAGTAAACTTTCTTTCTTATTAGCGCACATTTTAATAGGTTATTATACATTGAAAGGAACAAATTTAAAGGTGAAGCATTAGAGAAAAGCTGCTTATAGGCAGCTTTTCTCTGATGCTTAACCTTTAAATTTATGGAGAAGCTTTAGAAATAAAAAATGATATATTCTGTTGCATTTTCAGCTCTTGTAAACTAGCAAACAAAGGAATAAACCAGTAAAAAATATGTGCATTTATAGTCCTATGTCTCACAAATTGCCATGGTGTGCGCTTATAGGGGCACGTGCGCTAATTAGGTAGAATACGGTAGATTCAGATGATGCGGCTCCGTCATCATAAGTACCGGTACCCACATGAGGACCCATACAAACTTCAAAAGAAGCAAAGCTGTATACAGTCTCAGTATCACCTGAGATACTGTGAATGTGCAAGAAAAACATTTCAATGCCACATGGTGACACCACACCTTAATTTCGCATTATAATAATTACATTCATCGAGATTTCATAAAAATAATTCTTCCTCATCTTAATTCATACACAAGGATGTAGGCAATTTTGGAGATAACGTTCTACTAACTTCCTTAAGTATCTTACAGAGCACAGTCACTCTTTTCGTTTTAGTACCTGACAACAATGTGAAAATTTGGGGACAAAAAACTGGGCTTTTTTTCTGCGTTCGGATCTGTCATTTAACAATGCTGTGGAATCCCAAGTTTTCTTTTTCATTAAGAAAATCCTGAATTTCTGTCAGAATTATCTCTTTCAGATTACCTAGCTTCCATGTGGCAACTTCTAAACAGGTATCAGTCAAATGAGATTATGTGTATCCAGTGCTCAGATAAGAAGGGATAACAAGGATAATTCAAAGATAATTGTTCTTATTTCTTAACAAAAACATATGTTGTGACCCCTTGTTAGAACCGTCTCGGTGAGACGGTTCTAATGAGGGTCATAATATATGTTTTTATGGAAAAGTAAGAAAAATTATCCCTAAATTATCACTGTTACCCCTTCTTATCTGGAGCACTGGACTATCAAAATTTTTACCATGAACTTTGGGCTATAGGCAGCTTTAATGATCTTCACTGGGCTGCCTCATAAGCCTTCATTTCCTAAGCAGCCAGGCTGACATGTTTGTTTAAGATTTAGTCTTTGTTTTATATACAATTAAACTGATTATAACAGCACATCCGAGCTTCCTTAGAGAAGTGCCTTCTTCTGGCTTAATACAGGGCTAAGTGACAAAATTATTAGTTTAAAGGCTTATACATAATTAGGGTTGAAACTATTTATTATAGATCCCCAAGAGGCTGTACCTGTTTCAGGATCTTGTATTCAAAAGTACAGGGTCAAAATCAGCCCATTTAATATTACACATTTTTATAAGAAAAAATTTAACATTACTTGACTTTAAACACCAAGTTCTTCTTAAAAACACCCCCTCTCTAAAAACACCCTTACCCCTTACTTTTTCTGTGAAAATGTGGACTAAATTTAACCAAAACTTAGATTTAGTCAAAGAGACTGCGTCCCAAATTTTGTTTCCAAAATGCCAATTTTAGGATTGTGATTTGCAAAGCCCCCTTGTATTCCGTAACAAACTCTTGAAAGCGACCAAACAGGAAAGGTAACTCCACTGGTTCGAAGCTTTTACTGCAAAGCAAAATATTATAATTTTGCACATTAGTATTTGTGTTTCACAGTCTCCCCTTTGATCATCAGGTGAGGTGCTACTCTTACAGGAATGAATTTGTTCAGAGCAAATTCATTCACTTAAGAGTAATCCCCTATGGCAAAAAGGGTTCACCAACCAAAAAAGCAACAACCTATTTTCAAGTTATCTCCCTTAAGGTGGCAGAGCCATCATGTGTATACACCCACCTTCAGGCTTTTCCTGCCCCTATTTTCCTTTTTTCTTTTTTTTCTTTTTTTTTTTACCTATTACTTATTCAGTTACTCTTTTCCTGTTCCTTTTTCTTTCACTTTCTACTATTTATTTATTCATTTATTCTTTTCCTGGCCCTATTTCTTGTTTTACTTTTTATTTATTCATTTATTATCTTCTAGTCCCTTTTTTTTTACTATACCTATTTATTATTAAATGTATTATTCTTTTTTTTTTCATATCTGAAAAGCCCAATTATAATCTCATATGATTTCATGACACCTAAACAATGCATGTCAAAGTACATGTATGATTTATAAATGAGCCGCGACACGACAAAACCAACTATGTGGTTGTGCGCCCACCACAGACTCAGATCAGCCTGGGCATCCGCCCAGTCTGATCAGAGTCTTTGCTGTCCACATGGAGGTAGCTTAGGCCCTTAGCTACCTTTTATGCACGTAGAATAGTGAAGAGGCTGATCAGATTGCGTGGATACTCAGGATGATCTTAGTCTGCGCTGGACGCACAACCACATTGTTGGTTTTCACGTGTCGCGGCTCAAATATTCACACGTACACGAAGTAGGAGAAGTAAGATCACGTGAAATATAAACTAAGGAAAATATTAAGCTTGTTAACCTTTGTTTCACGTTGGTACAGTAAGTGGCTGTTTCCGAAAGTTGAGGTGAAAGTATGACTAAAGCTATACTGACTCTTTGAGATATACTTAATGCCACTTATGAATATTTACGTATTACACAAAAATGTAACTGCAATAAATTGTAGTTATTATGAGCAACAGACTTTTTTTCCAATTCTGTAAACACATCAATGGAAATATACTCATATTTTACCACAAGTGAACCATTTTAGTGACTTTACTGGTTCAGAATAGCATTCATATTGAATTATACCTCAGCCAATAGCTCAGACTGGTCAAGGTCTGCACAAAAGCACAACCTGTCATGTGACACAAAATCTCCATGGCAACCTTAGGAGACCCAATAACTAAGTGGGTTTAGGGCTGCCTTGCAGCTAACCTAGTCCCAAATTTGAGTCCTGCTGGAGGTGGTTACATTTTCAACTTAAATGCACACATCTTTTTATTATCACTCTTTCGTCACCTGAAGACTGAAATACTGTTGACCGTCTATGACTGTTAGCATCAAATGAAAGTATTTGAATTTGTAAACAGTGTAAGCTCAAAAAACAAAATAAGGCCAACTCACCTTGATCTACACTGTTTGCCCTTATGATATTGTAATTAGGCTATGATTAGCTTGGACGAAGCATCTTTTTTATAAATTTGTAAATTATGTTGTCTGCTATAAAACATACATAAAATGCCTGGACAGCATTTGCAACTTTGATTTGCAAGAATAGTTTCTTAATTTAAATGATTATATTTTCGCTGTAATATGTGGTCATTAATGTTATTTTATGATTATAGAATTGAAGGACAATTAATTATACCATGCTCGCTCGAACTGCATTTTTTTATGAATTAAGAAGTCGCTGGATTTTTGCATAGTTCCAGAAAACACAAATCAATCTAGGAACTCTAATTTTCATATAACAAAAATTGAAATTTACAATAAATAACATTACATTAAGTTAATGTAATGTTATTTATTTAGCTATACCTCGTACTAAAATTAAGTATGAGGTATAGCTACTGGCTTTCAATTCAATTTTATATATGCAAAGAAGCCAGGTAGCCATGAGGCTACCTGAAGTCACTGATGCGTGGCTCTTTCAGAAACAATTGGCCCTACTTTGCTTAGTTTGCTTTTATTTCATTCTCTGAAGTCTCTTTAAATTATACAAAATAGAAATGACTGTCAACATATGGGTCAAAGGTGTTTCCCAAGCACTAAGGCCTAACATAGCCCTGCTCTGCAAATGGTTCTCTCTGTAATCATTATTAAGCATCGACCAATTTTCATTTCCCAGAATCCTATGGCCAGGGTAGCCTTATGAATAAACATATCGATCAGATTATTGACATGACAAACCGTTCTTAAAAATTACCTGACTACAATGAGGAATGGTTACCATGGTAACGTTCGGCTACATGCCTGTGCACACAATTTTACCAATTCCAGCAATAATTCCTTAGAGTAATATGAAAATCTCTGAACCATTTTTGGTCTGTTCTATTGGGATAGCAATTTCTATAGCATAGGGGCTTTATCCTTTGTTCAAATTAATAACCCTTTCGCACGCAAACATTACGACAAAAATTCAAGAGCATCCAAATCACCTCTTATTTGATGAAACAAGAAATCAGGCGACTAACAAAATTAACAACATTCATGGTCATGATTGCTTCTTCAGAACGTATTTGGAAAACATGTGAATCAATATTCTCTTAATGGAATTTTGGTACTTCAATAATGTATACAATATTGCAGGACACTTTACAATATTGCAGGACACTTTAACCATGCTCTTTGAATTTAAATGCCCACTTGCAAAGTCATTCAAGGACTGAATTTTACATCCCTTCTAACAGGACTTCAGACATAATGAGCATGATGAGATGATGGATGATACTGAAAGGCAGTAAATAATGGACAAAAATTAACATCTGCAAAATTTTGAAGTATGTTTCATCCAAGGTATTCCGGATGGGGGAACATAATGAAAATTGAGGTCTTTACAAAAAAAAAACTCTACCCTATAGTTTTAACACTTGAAGTACCATTAAAGAAGACAACAAAACTTACATCTGTAAATTTCAAAAAAATTTCCACCCTTTAAGAACTCATCAAAGACAATAGGGCAAACAGTGTAGATCCAGATGAGATGGCTCATAATGAGCCACCTCACCTGGATCTATAATGTTTGCAAATTCAACTGTTTCATTTTTGGCGCTTTTTATAAAAACACACCTGAAATCGCATATTATCACAGGTAAAAGTTTTACACAGAAAGAACCAGAAAAAGGCAGAAATAGATAACAAAACAATGCTTACATAAGAAGAACTCTCTAATGCTTGGTAAGACCATGATGACACGTCAAGGTGAAACATCCTAATGAACCACAACTTTCCCACAATTTTAAAACTAGTTTACAAGTTTTCAACAAAGAAAAAGTTTGCAAGCAGTAGGAGAAATTCTGGTAACTATAGCAACCTGTCCCAGGTCTCAGATTTTGTTGATAAACACACTGACTCTCACCGCTCTAGGTGAAAGTCTACCTATGAAAAACCTGTCCCAACGGGGAAACTAGACCCCTGTAAGACAGTCATTTGAATCCAGTCAAAAAGTCTGATTCTAACACTCAAGTTACCGGATTCCATGGAATTCCATGGAATACTGTCTTGCCTGTCAGAACATTGTCACAAAACAGAGCTAAACCTGAAAATATGACTGCTGCCGCTGACATCAGAAAAGTAATACTCATTATTACTGTATTAATCCTATTAAATGCCCCAGGGTATGTGCATAATAAACAGCACTGAGTAGACTGGGTATGCAACTCTATTTTTACCTCAATTCTCAGTAAGGGTGGGGGTCAACTTTTAAAGAAAAGAATTTCCTCCTCTAAGAGAAAATTCTTTCCTTAAAGAGTAGATCCCATTTCAAAGCTCTAGCCCACCCCGAGAAGCAAACAGAAATTCATACAAGTTGAGATAACATTATTTTCGGAAAAGAAGCAGCTAGAGTTGATCCAGGGGGGTGTTTATTCGAGCAGGGGCATTTATTAAGATTAATATTGTCTATGTTTTGCTTCTGCTGGTTGCAGGTGGGGAAAAAATCATGTAACATTCGATAAAAGCCCACTTTCAAAGCTTCCAAAAAGGTGGGGTTTACCACAGTATGACAAATTAAGAGAGTTTTTCTTATTTCTAGAGCTATGAAAACAGATTGGGATCCCTCAAGAACTGTCTTGCCCAGACAGTTCAAATGAGGGATCACATTATTATTTTAAATGAAAATCCAAAATTATCCCTGATACCCTTTTTATCTTCAGCACTTAGCTGTCTCTCCTACAAAGAGTTTATAAACAGACAGGACTGTATCACAATCAGGTAGTTCATGAACAATTTCATTCATTGTAGTTCATGACTGAACCTGTCAGTTCGTGGACTTAGTATTTCATGAACTACTGAGAGGTGAACAACATTATTTCATGTACTATTGATTTATGAGCTATATAAGCTCAAATGTTCAACTTGTACATTCAAGCTAATCGCTCATTAACAACTAGTTAACTAGTAAAGTTCTGTTAACTACTGGTTCATATAAGCCATAATATTTGTGGGCTTCCACAGTGCTACTGCTAGAATTTCAGGACAGAGGGGTGCTGAACAGCGCCGTTTAGAGGAGGGCATCGTTTGGGTAAGAAATTACAAACATCATTTGGCAAGAAATTAAGACATCACTTGGTGTATCAAGCTTTAACTGCATTAATTAAAAGAATTCTGAATTGCTGATACATGTATGTTCATTAACTTCCTAACTCAACTTCTTATTTCCTAACTCGTTTTTGCCACAATTTCATGATTTTTTTCATAACAAGAACAATTTTTATACTGAGTGGCAATTGGAGGTAAACAAGCCCTCAGGGGCAGCAGGAGATGGCCAATAAAGTGGCCGGCCCTCTATATAGGGCTAGCTATAGCTGTGCCAAATGTCTCCATTAATCTGTTTAAACGGCTCTACAAATTTTCTGCAAGAAATAAGTTGGAATAATTTAAGGGAGTCTTATAAACCCCTATCAGAATCTGCTACTGTTTGGATATTACATTACACTAAGGTGGCATTCTCCCACGATAAGAGAGTCACTTCAGCTTCTGATTCAGAGAAATATTTACCGCCTTAGAGCTCAAGCTTAAGCCAAAATTTGGTGTTTTACTTCTTCATAGTTTTCTTAATGATCCATAAAATACACATGCATCAGAATCATTTGATTCTTCTGCATGTGCTTTATGAGCAATGATTAACCCTGAAAATGTTTAAAATGCAGAGTGAATTTGCAAACACTGTTGATCCAGATGAGACAGTTCATAATGAGCTGTCTCATCTGGATCTTTAATGTGTGCTCTCTAGCCTCAGGACTGCCAACATATCTTCAATGAAACTTTTTTTTTTTTTTTTTTACATTTTGCAGACAGAAAATTTATTTCTGGCTTTTTCAGTTAGAAGGAACAAAATATTTTTTATCCCCATAATTTTGGCATAGCTGGCGCTCCAAACTTCTTGAAGGTGATAAAGCCACAAGTGACAACCAATGGAGCAGGGGAGAATTGTTTGTCTGCGGTTAACAGAATTTAGAATTTTAATCTGACAAAGACAAATGCAAAATGCTTCCAAGTTCATCAGACCCATGGATCTCTGGTCATTTTGGATGCTGGCCTGGTAGCTCATAGCTCAGTAGGTTTAGGCTAAGTGGTCTAGTTTGAATCCTTCTGAAGGTGGGACATACATGTATTTTCAATCATAAATGGAGTTTTGTTGCACACAGCTTTCTGTCACAGCTTTCAATCATCCCACTAGGACTGAAAAACTGTTCTGCTGAACTAGCGGTCCCGGGTTTGAGTCCCGCTGGAGGTGAAATCTTCTCAACCGTACACAGGTTTCATTGCACACAGCCTTTCATTTTTCACCCTTCCATTGTCCTGATATGAATGAAATACTGCTAAAAAGGACCTAAAATCACAAGTCATCCATCCAGCCATCTGAAATACTGTTGAAAATGACATAAAATTGCAAGTTATCTATCCATCTGTGAAATACTGTTGAAAATGACGTAATTTTAATCACAAGTCATCCATCCATCCATCCATCTGAAATACTGTTGAAAAGGACGTAAAATCTGAAGTCATCCATCTACTCATCTGAAATACTGTTGAAAACGACATAAAATTGCAAGTCATCCATCAACCCATCTGTTTGAACCAAACATGTTGTTCTTTTTAAAGTTGGAAGTTGCCTGTATAATATTTCACAGGGTCTATACGTGACAAGAGTGCAATAATAATTAATGCAAAGGCCCTGTCCAGACTGCACAGATGTATTACTATAGCTAGGCTGGTTAGAGCCTTTGCTGTTTGAGTAACCCTTTCCAGTCATATGGCTCAAATCGGCAGGTTCTATTGCAGACTGATAGGTTTTTACAAAACATCATCATAACCTGTGTCTGGCACTGAAGGTCGCAGGTGTTTGCTGATCTAGCAGACATCAACCTGCATGGATTTTCATTGCAAGTTTTTATTTCTTCTCAAGAGTTTGTTAGCAAGCGAATAATAACTTCTCACAACCATTTCTTTATTCATCAATTGAATGAAATAAGTGTGATAAATGATAGAGGAATAAAATATTAACTGAGTTTGCTCTGGGTGTGCAATCACCTAGTTTTTGGTTTGATACATGGCGAGGAAAACGTGAGTGAATCTACATATACCGTAATCGCCCCATTTACCGCACATGCCCCTATAACCGCACACCAAGGCCATTTCCGGAAAAAATGCACAAGCGCACACTGCTTTTTCCTTCTGAAACTCACAAAACGCATCAAGTTCAACTTACCATTACTGTTTCAACAGCGACAGTGTTTTCAGTTTTGTTTTCCCGACGCAATGTGCGAAGAGAGCAACTCTATCGGTCTAAATGTCAATCGGGCATCCTCGCCGATATTTACGAAGTCGGCTGAAGTGTTGTGATGTGTACGAGTGCGAGTGCGAACAGCGGACTCTGATCAGCTTACACATCTGCGCCGTCTGATTAGCGTATTCTCTATCTGCATCAACAATGGGAATGTACATGTACATGTTGATCCGAGAAGGATCTAGTTCTGTACCAAAACCTCATGTTTTTTTTTTTTTTCATTTTTTTCATCGGACGTTTATATGTCAAAAACCAGTTTTTTTCAACACAGATATCCGATGAAAAAGACGAAAAAAACTGAGGGTTTGGTACAGAACTAAGAAGGATCGAGCTTACGAAGTTATGAGGTTGTGGGGGTGCGCAGGCTGATCTGAGTCTTTGCCTTTCGTACATTCGAGAAATGACGAAAAGGCGTCATTTCTCAAGAGCAATTCTTGACATATATAGCGATAATGTGCATGTGCGCCAAAGTGCGTTTGGGAAAGATACATGAACGACAGATGAGAAACCCGGGTTGCAAAAGAAATAAATTGTCATAACGACAAACTCTTGTTTCCTGACAAAATCAGCCTGAATACATGCGCAAACTGAACGAAGCGACCAGCCTGCGCATATGCATGGTCTGTGCATTTAAACAAAGTTCGCGGTAGCCTACAGGACAGGTTTATCATTTGCATAGCTGGCCCGTGGGCCTCAAAAGGGCCTCAGGTCACATCCGATCAGCAAACACCCGCATGATATAGTGCATTTGCGAACATTGACCAGTCTAACAAATCTCCAGGATTCGCCGATAGTTTGCAAAATAATTGTTTTAAGATGCGCAGACTGGTCTAAGGCTTTGCTGTTTGCACATGTAATACGGTACCTTTCTCATGACACATTGCCAATATATATGTGATTGTTTGAACACGTCAGGTAAGTTTGTCAGTGCCCTGGCTATTCATTCACCGCAAGGGGTCTGCTTTAAGTTCACGGGCTTCTATTTATAACACACACATTCTAATTCTGGAAGATGCGGTCCTTTTGATCTTCCCTATTTCTGTCTTTCCTATATTACGTCCAAGGGTGCAGAAATAAGCCTTAAAGTCATCGTAAATGTGTTGAAATACTTTCCTTTCTTTTGGAATATTTATTTGGAATATTGAAGAAGGATGAAGAGAATGAAATACATGCATAATCATTGATAATGAGGACATATTTAATACTGAGAGGTATGAGATATAATTTGCGACTTGACATGAGATCGTTTTTCTCCCGGAAATTGGCAATTCAAATAGTTCGAACACTAAATATTTTCATGACACGAACACCCCGATCAGTATTGCCGACTATTTCGACTGTTCATTTTTTTTTGTTTTGTTTTTTTTTTCGTTCTGAGTGTGCGGTTATTAGAAACGTTTTTAACCACACCTTTTTGTTGCAATTTTGAAAAAGTTAAGCGCACCGTGCGGTAAATGGGGCAATTACGGTACTATCAGAATTGTTCTACTGTATTATTATTATTACTGCATTAGTTTTGAATTTTTTTAGCATTTTTAATTTTTTAACGGCAGCTGTGCAAGTTCAACACACTATTTTTTAAAACATGAGATTAGACCTCCTGGGTCTAGCTGCAGATCTGATCTTCCTATAATAATGTCTACTGAAAGGTGTGACCAAGGTGTGAAATTGTTAACTAATCGTTGACTGATACTAAGGCTGGTGTATCAATATTAGTGGAGCTGCTTAGAGTGAAAATTCAAGGAAATACTTCACTTGATGATACAAGCATGAAATTTTCACTAAATGTTCCTTACATGGCCCAGATTCAAAAATGATCGTGGGCCACTTAAAAATCATCCATTTTCAAGATGGCCGCCAAATTTCAAAATGTTATGGTTTTAATTTAAAACATGCTTATAGTCCGCAGGCATATGTAGTTCCTGTGGGCATGTGTCTTATTTTTTGGCAATATCTACATGTAAAAACTTCGTCAATGGATTGTTCACAATGGAAAAGCGCATGTTGTCAAATTTTCTAACGACTATTTGGCCATAAGCATCGATTATATACGTTACCTATGTGTTTTAATTTTAAAATCATAATTTCAAGGTAAACTACTTTTTTATTTTCAAATGCAGTTTCTCCATAGAATCATCATATCATAAAGTATTAGAAAATACATTTTAGTACCGTTTTGTTTTCATCATTCATTACTGCTAGTAGTAACGTAAAAAACTTTAATTTATGAGTTAGTCCATTATAATTCGATCTACAGAATTTCTTCATTGTCTCTCAGAGAACAATTATGAAGTTAATATCCTGGCAGTTCTTAAAAAACACTGTTTTCTTGGAACTATCAGCTTATGACTAATTTAGGGACTTCATGAGGTACGTTTTATACGTGACGAAACTCAGAATATTGCAAATGCTAATAATTGGAGACTTGGCAAATTCCATACACGCACAGCAGGTTTTGCTGCTTGTTTATTTCTAAAAGCATATATCTGCACCTTTAATGATTATGTCCAGCTACTCAGTCTTGCGATTCTGAAGACAGTAACATACATGACATTTTGTTGTATAATCAAAAACTGCAAAACAAATACATTTCACTATAGAAAAAATGCAGCAATTATAAGCCAGCAAATAGTTTGTATACAGGCTTCAAATAAAGCAATATATATATAGTCGGTTGGATAAATCTGAAATCCGATTAGCGACTGTTCTGGTAAGTTTAATACTGTAAGATTACCAGTAATTAGCAATTCAAAACATGATATTGCCTCGTTTATTGGACAGAACTGGTACATTGCCCCTGCAGATTGAAAGAGTGTAAAACAAAAATGTAACCTTAGGCTTGAAGAGTTAAGCCACACCATTTTCTTACAAAGCTGACGTGAACACTTTCTAACTAAGTGTACTTACTTTGTAAGATTATCGCATATATTACGTACCTAGGAAACCAACGTTGTTCAGTTAAAATCTTGAAACAAAACACGAGTCAAAATGTTGCATGGTAGTTTGAGTTATCTGGTCTGTGTATATAGTTCCTTACGGTAATGTACCAGCCGGGACATTGAGAGTGCAGCATCAGACACATTTAATTTAGAAGAAAAAGAGGCAAGGGAAGTCGAGACATGGGTTATCACAGCAATATAGCATTACATGTTTTTGTTTAAAAATTAGTTTAATTTCCATGCTATTTTTTTGTCCTTTTCTAGTCTGCTAATATTCAACAGTCCCTTAAATGAGTCGATTTAGCATGGAACCAGCATTAGGACTTACTTTTAATTTGACCAATATTTTACGTTTTAAGGGACCGAGTTCTACAGAATTCTAAGCCTCAAAATTAAGTGGCAACGCAAAACGACAGCATATTTGATGTGGGATATTTCTGGGCAAATACCAGTTGTCCTAAAGAATGTAATGACATTTAGTTTCACTTTGCAGTACGGTAACAAAACAAAGAGAAGGAAAACAGATTGAATAACGTATACAACCAGTTACTGGGTAATTTATAAGTTCCTCATATCTCATAAGCTTAAACAGTAATACATTAGTTCTGAATTAAAAATTAGCAAATGATAAGGTAATGCATACTATTCATGTCAAGGACAAACCTTGATTTATCTATTTTCAGATGACCTCCTTGACTTTGAAGATATTACTATAATTTTTATTATTAATAATTATTGTTTAGCAATAATTACACGGGTTAACTGCTTATGAATGAAGTCTTACCGCTTTTCTGAATAAGTTCATATACATTAAGCAATTGCAGCTTTCTGATACCATTTATATCAATACAATGATAGATACACGTCATGAACAGACTCATGAAAAGACGCTTTATATGTGTCTCTTAAAGTATATCATTTTCCATTACTTAATTGACATAGTGATAATATGGTGCAGTGTAACGGATGGAAGCAACACAAAAAGGTAACGTTGATTACATTCAAGCACGATGATAATAACTATCAAGTGAGCCGATACTTTATCAGTTGCCTCAGCTGACAGCCACTTTTGCATGTAGGTTACCTGATTGCCTCGTTAGACAGCACAGGTAGGGAAACAGGTATCTCCCCTATGATAATTCTGAACCTAAACATGGATCAGTTAGGTCAACTTATACATATTATACTGGTCCCCCAAGATTTTAAGTGATGCGTTTTGTGGTGTTGCTGTAAGTCAAAAACGTTAAGAAAATTCTAAATGCTTCAGATGTTCATGTTGAGTTCTTGCGAGTGTATAAAAAGTAAATATTTGCTGTCTTAATATCAATGGTAAGTTAAATGCTTTCTGGCAGAATTGAGCCTTTGAAAACAACTTATCAAATAAAAAAACTTATTCCTAATATATTAAAGATATGTACCGTAATGTTACTGTTACAATGCCTTTCAAATACAGGACAATCCCATATTATCAGACTTGGAGGCACAAACAGTGGTGTTTCCTCATGGCTGCTTCACATGTGTAAACTTAAGACATAAACAGTTACACTGAAAGGCTATATCATCTACAGTTAGATATTTTCGTCAGTAACTAATTTGGGGAAAATCCTAAGGAAAAGTAAACTTTTCTCTTCAGCTGGCAATGCCACAGCTAACTGCTACTTAACTAATTCAACATATGCAAGCAGTTCTTTCAACATGGTTTAAAGAGAAGTGACAGAGTATGTTGATAAAGGACCAATCATATACAATTCATTCCAGCGATTCATGTATGTTAATTGTGTTTTAGTCACGGTTATGTACGTTACTGGTCTTATTTGACTGATGATTATCTTTATCTAAATATGTCAATATAGCTATTTATTTAGATATAAAAAAATCATATTGATAATTTTTAATTGCGCTTTACATTTCTAACGTTAATTGTTCCTTACATTTCGTTTGTAACAGATTGCTGCTGTAACATGCTAATGTTACCCCACCCGTTACTCTGGTCAGTTTCTAGGTAAAACACATAAAATGATATAGCAACAACCATTTTTGAGCTGCTGAAAGACTGCTTTACTGATTATGATAACAACATCAAATTGAAGTTGTTGTCTACACCAAGACCCGATTTTTATTACATATGACCCTGGATTATTCTTCCTGGGACGGATTTCGATTATGTTACGTAATGTTACTATTTGGGTGCCTTTCAGATACAACCCAAAATTATTATTGTCTAATGAATATAAGAATAGCATTTTACATTGCGTACTTGTACACTTTTTCAATTTAAGACATAATACAGATTACAGCTAATTATACCTTCTCACCAATGTTTCAGGATTTCATAAGAAATAAGTTACATTCTGTCTTCAACTGATATTGCCACTACTAACTGCAACCTAACTGATTCAAAATATATCAAGGAATTCTGTCAAAGTTGAGATGAGCTTGAGTCAAATAAAAGCGATAGATAATGCTAATTTAGGACCACATGTAAAAATTTCATTCCACCGTTTGGTCCGTTTCTCATTGATTATTTGTATTTTAGTTACAGTTATATACGTTACAAATATATCATGCTTTTTGTCATCATTTCCCGACTTCAGTTTGCTTTTTATGTATTAGAACATTTAAAAAGGGATATTTATGACACAAAGTAGTTTCTACATTGCGTTTATTGCATTAAGGTGCTGTAATGGACCAGTGTTACCCCACCCACCACTTTGGCCATTTTTTCGGTAAAGTGTTGAAAGAAACACTGGCAACAACCATTTTGCATCTCCCTAAGTCAATGCTCTAAGTGACTACAATCAGGGCATAAAATAAACATCCATGCCAACGGGCCTCTGGACTATTACCTTAAATAATGTGTTGAAAAGTACATAAAAATGGCGGACATTTTGTTTTTGCGGCGGCCATCTTGAAAATGACATAATTTCAAGTGGCCCACGATCTTATGTTAAAGTGCATGCCAGGTACTTGCTATCCTGTAAATTTCATGCTTGTATCATCAACTGAAGTATTTTCGCTATATCCCGCTCCACTATATCAGAAAAAGTGTGATCGGGTGTACACTATTATTTACACAGGTACTGAATATGTTCCAACACTGAGTCTCATTACCGAATGTACTGAAGGTAACACTAGGTATGAAAGGTCAGCTGTCATAATTACTTCTGGAACAGTCCGCTCTGGGTCATCATGGTTTGTCCATGCAGATCTGTTCCATATATTCAGATCTCCACTGTCATCTTCAAGGTGTGAGGTTCTTACAATATTGTAAGAACCTCACACCTTGAAGATGACAGTGATACAGAAAGGTGTGATCAATGTGTGAAAGGTAAACTAACCAATTATTGACACTAAGACTGTTATATCAACTGACCAGGTACTTATAACAGATTTACCTACTGACAGTCAACATGATCAGCCTCAGTGTCAACATACAGTGCAGACACTGCAGCTACTGGCACATCTGTGGAATCAAGTTAAAGCAGATAATCATATTCATAATAAATAAATACTGTTTACCCTATATATACATCCCAAGTGTCTAGAATCAAGCAATTTTTAGCACATATTATAAACTAAGAGTAACCTTGGACAAGTGACCCCCCCACCCCGCTACACACACACTGTTTTAGTCAGGAATTCTGGTCACCTCCCCCCCTGCTACACACACACACTGTTTTAGTCAGGAATTCTGGTGTTTTAAAAGAAAATGCAATAAAGGTTTTGCTTAATTACTGGAAACTGGGGTATTTTTTCATGACTAAGTATGTTGAAGGGGGTATTCACCAAGTCCTCACTTCACACTTAGAATCCACCTGCATGGAAATTAATCTCGAAAAAAAAAAAAACTTTTGCTAGCTCAAAATGCACAGAAAAAACAACTTATTTTCTAAAAAATAATGAAACAGTCATCCTATAAGCAATTTAAATAGTTTCTGATCATTTTATATTTCTTATTTATCATATATGAGCCGCGACGTGACAAAACCAACAATGTGGTCGTGCGTCCAGCGCAGACTCAGATCAGCCTGGGCATCCGCCCAGTCTGATCAGAGTCTTCGCTGTCCGCATGGAGGTAGCTTAGACCCTTAGCTACCATTTAAGCGCTTAATAAAGATTCTGATCAGACTGGATGGATGCCCAGACTGATCTGAGTCTGCGCTGTCCGCACAACCACATTGTTGGTTTTCTCGTGTCGCGGCTCATATATTTATTTATTTTTAATTCATTTATATTATTTTGAGTTCGTCATAAGTAGGGCCCATCATTACTTATATTTCATTACTATTTTTTGGATACTGTAAACCAAACCAAAAATCTAGCCAATGACAACACTGGATCTTTTTTTTTACCATGATAGTCACAGGTACGATAGTCAAACCACCTTTGGCACTGATAACAAATTAGTTACTCCACATCTTTAGCTAGACCAACATAATTGAGCTGCAACACGAGAAAACCAACAATGTGGTTGTGAGCCCAACGCAGACTCAGATCAGCCTGGGCATTCGCCCAGTCTTATCAGACTCTTTCCTAAGCGCTGAAAGGATAGCCAAGGGACCAAGCTACCTTCATGCGGACAGCGAAGATGCACGACCACATTGTTGACTTTCTTGTGTCCGGCTCAATTATGAATTTCTCAGGTTCAAACCTTTTCCCACCAAAATTTAATATATCAAAAGTTATACTTACACAAGTCCACATAGAAACCCATATGTTTAAAGGTATTCCCAAATGAGGGCAAGGTGTTCCCACATGCAGGACCAAGTCTTTCATCACAATATGCTGGCACTATTGTCATGTTTCTTGAAGTAAATTGTTGTTTTTATTATCAAATATTATAACTGTAATCAATGAAATCAACTCTTAGAATGTGACACACCTTGGAATCAAGACACCTTCCACCAGACACAAAGTGTCAGCCTATTGGCCAGAAACAAGTTGCTAATTCAAATTCTGCTCACTGATTGGTCAACTGCCAAAGGTGTAATCACATGTATAGGTAATTCTTGTGTACAAGTGTCAGACCAGAGATTAGGGATTTTGGAAGGCCTCAAATAACAGACACCTGGAAGCAATAAACAGGAGCTACCTGTTTGGGGCCAGCACTACCATATATACACACCTGATACATTACAACTTTTCCCAACTTTGTTTTCCTAAAGACCAGCCACAAAAATTTTTTATCTACGCAGATCTACAAAAATTATTATACTGTATTTCAAAGGATCAAACTATTTTTGGAGAATAAATACATAAAACAAGAATATACTGCTAATAAATAAAAGTAATAATATTATGTAAAAAAAATCATTTTTTCTTTTATTTATTTGTTTTTGTCTTATATATACAAGTGTAGATAATAACATGTTAGTTCCTTTCAATATGATCTTTATCATGCAGTCATGATCGAAATTTGTTAAAGGTAGGTTCCTGTACTTTGGAATGCATCATAATTTTGATGATTTTATCCAAGTTGTTGGAAAGCACTTATAAAGAGGAAATGAATAAGTTTCACTAAAAAGTGTAAATCAAAAAATCGTAGAAAAGTCGCTTTGCAAGGGATTTCCTAACTCTGCTTCGCACACCAGTTAGCGCTATTTTTAGTTCGCGACAAAAATAGATAACATAGCTGACGTCATGCTGCATTGCATTTTGGGATAGTTTTAACCCATCTGCCATGCCAGGACCTCTGGAAGAGCTCACGGCAAGAGAAAATTAACCGTTGGCAAATGACATCAGAAACTGGGGACTTGTAGATTATTTATTTTTAGAACTGCAATTCCAACAAAAGAAAATAAACCAAAGGGAAAACGACTATTTTCTACAGCATCTGACGATTTTCTCAGTAGCAACAGTTTCAGAAAAATAAGAGAATTCAATACTACCCAGAAAAAGATAAAATTGTGAACATAATTGTTATCGCTAGGCCAGGAACCTACCTTTAAGAATGGAAAGATATGATCCACCATTCTGCATTTTCTAAATATCCAGCACTGCAAGAAGGCATAAAACATGTTTCTTTTATACTTTTCAATGAATTAACGAGATTTCTCAATGAAATCAAAACTGATAATCTCACTGTTTCAAACAGTGAAATTATCGCTTTCAATTTCACTGTTTTCTAAAATAGGATTTTTGTGAAATAGTCTCATTTATTTGTTGATTAACTGAGGAAACCTTATCTGGCCTATTTTCAAAGCATAAAAGAAACAAAAAAATTGACTATTTCAGTGTAAGATCAAATTTTATTTCACCGAGTGAAATAAAAATCGATCTTATACTGAAAAAGTCAAATATCCTCTATTTCAATCAAGCTTCATAACATCAAGTTTATGAAATGGAAAACATGTCATTTGGGCAACTGAACCCTCAGATCATTCAAATTCAACATCTAGCTTATTAGATGCTGAGATAAGTACATAATAAGATTTGCACTAGCAAATTGTCACATTTAATCATCTTTTTCATTTTCTATTTTCTTTTCAGTAGTCACAATTACTGATCTTTTTCCCTTTTTCTTCCTTTTTTTTTGCAGTAATTTCAAAAAATTGATAATGGAATTCACAAAAAAATCCTTAAAATCTGTTGACTTAAATAATATTTATTACTTAAGTCATTATTTCTTTGTTGGCCTTACACAAGAAACAGGTTTTATGCTGACCCGATCAATGAAAATTAAAGTTCCAAAAACAAAATTTATTTTTATTTATCTAAATAAACAAGAATTCCGCGGAATGCAGTGTCTCGCCTGCTGGCGCTTTGTCACAAAACAAAGGTAAATCAGCAAAGATGTAAGCATGAACCAAGTTTCTTAGCTCTAGCCCTTACAGTTTCTGAGAAAATGACCAAAACGCGAAAACTTGAAGAAAAAAATGCAAAGTCAGTCAACTGTAAACTGTTGGTAAAGACTCAATAATGATGATGACTTTGAGCTTTTCTCTTTCAGATGAATGTATGACCCAAGTTTCATGGCTCTAGCCCTTATAGTTTCTGAGAAAATGACCTAAACGCAAAAACTCGACAAAAAATTGCAAAGTCAGTCAACCGTAAAATGTAGGTCAAGACTCAGAATTGATGATGGCTTTCAGATCTATTCTTCCAGATGTATGCATGTACTAAGTTTCATGGCTCTAGCCCTTATAGTTCTTGAGAAAATGACCTAAACGCAAAAACTCGTCAAAAAATTACGAAGTCAGTCAACCGTAAAATATAGGTCAAGACTCAGTATTGATGATAGCTTTGAGATCTCCTCATCCAGATGTATGCATGTACCAAGTTTCATGGCTCTAGCCCTTATAGTTTCTGAGAAAATGACCTAAACGCAAAAACTCGACAAAAATTGCAAAGTCAGTCAACCGTAAAATATAGGTCAAGACTCAATATTGATGATGGCTTTGAGATCTACTCTTCCAGATGTATGCATGTAACAAGTTTCATGGCTCTAGCCCTTATAGTTTCTGAGAAAATGACCTAAACGCAAAAACTCGACAAAAGTTTACGCCGCCGCCGACGACGACGACAACACCGGAAAAGCAATACATATGTCTCGCCTCTGCTTCGCAGGCGAGACAAAAATGCATATATTCTATAAAGTTTCTGATGTTGACAGCTGTACATGTCCCAAATATATAGGATATTTTAGAAAATAATTAGGAATTTACTCGGTGCCTTCACTGCCTTGTAGTTCACATATTCCATATCTTAAGTTCAGGTAGACCCGTTATTGATAGTAGTCTGTGTATCAACCGAGCTAGTATATATGGTAGTAGCAGACTGCCTGTAAGGTGGGTAGAGTAATGCTAATTTAAATCCAGGAATTTTAACAGTTAAATGTCAACTGTGAAGTTCTTTGATCTTTCCAAATTGCAAACAGAAGGGGTATTCCATGCATGAGTGATAATCTGCAGCCATACAGGAATTATCCTGCAATAAAATTACAATTTTCATTCTCTGTTTATAGGCAGTGCAAATATCCTAAAATTTATTCATTTGATTTGTTTTAGAAATGAATGTTATTTTTTTAACGTTTACTGAAGTATAAACTACATCGGGTCACGAGCAAAGTAAGTGAACCCCGAAGGGGTTTACGTAAACTTTGCTCGTGACCCGATGTAGTTTATACTTCAGTAAACGTTCAAAAAATAACATTCATTCCTTATATTTATATTATTAAACGATGCTTTTGATCAATAAAAAAATAATCAAAAATAAGAAATACATATATATGAATCGTTTTAAAAACATTACCAGCCGAATTTTGCAATAGTTTGGAACAGCCGCATTGTCACTGCCTACCAGTAAATTCCACCTCCTGCTGTAGATTGCACGTGCAAGTAGGCGTAGCGAGCTGTCACTCAATGTTTACTAGCCATTCAAGTGCATGGCATGTTGTAGATTTCACGTGCTAGTTAGTGGGATGAGCTGTCACTCTGAAGCGCGTGACACAATGTAATTATTGACTTGTAAAAACATTGACTCCTGCATCACTTAATTGGGTTTACAGAGAGCTTTGCAGTGATGATGTAAATATTTTAAAATAAAGTAGATTATAACTTTATTATTGTTTAGTGAATTTATTTTTCATGAAATGAAAAATAAATTCACTAAACAATAATAAAGTAATTGTTGATTTTTTTTTTTAAGTTAATTTTGTTTGTGATCTTCAGTAATACAGTAACCTTCCTACCAATGTTTTCCATATTTTCATTTCCTTATTTAGGCCTAAAATAACATTTTTGTTTGTTTGCAACTGCCTACCTACCCACACTCTTTAACCCCCCCCCTTTTTTTTTTTTTTTTTGCTATTTGCTGTTGTTGTTTAATACCAAAACTTAATAAACGAACAGGAAAAACAAAGGATTGTAAAATAAAAATAGTTGTCCATCACAATGAACTTCACAGAGCATTATTAAATTATCAGAATTGATAGCAGGAGGAAATAGACTATATTGAACTCTGTCTGAGTTTGTCAGGTGAAAATTCTTTTACCTTGATACAGGTGACAAGTTAATCAGATCTGTCAAAGACAGGTATTAACCCATACATCTTGCCATTTCCATTCAACAGTATTTAATGAACCTTACACATTTTTTTTCTTTTGTCAGCCTCAAGGTAATAACTGGAATAATGACAATTCAGGGATAATCATTTTTATTTAGCAATAAAAAAAAAAACAAAAAAAAAACACATCTTCTCTGGCCCCATAATAAGGTCAGTTTACACTATCAAAATCAGATCAAAGGTCAACCCAGCAGGCACATGATGTCAAAATAATATTGTACCAGCGTCGATGCAAGCCACTGTTGCATTGATGACAGCATGGTCAGTATGATGTCATTTGATTGTCATATGCCCTCTGGAAAAATACTATTTACATTAATTATCAAAGTTAATTTTCAAACAGAAAAATGGACCCTAGTGATGAGCAGTGTGTTTTGCTTTTGCAATTTGTATCAGAAGACCGCTTGGGAAAAGGTAAAATGGGATAAACGATAGAAGAATAGTGGGGAAAAAAAGAAACAAGAGGGCCATGAGGCCCTGAATCACCCACCTGTGTGAAAAAGTCAAAGGTAAATTAGTGTGCTGTCATATGTCCCAATAAGTGACTACATTTGTATGGGGTGCCATTTTACTATTTATTCCCTATTAATCACGGGGGTAATACCAATTTTGCTACCTGTGCTTTCGACCGAGTCTGTACAATGCAAAGTGGCTTTCGACCGAGAATACAATCGGGAGCATTACCAGTAACCGTAAATGGTACTATTATAAATGGCTTCCGACCGAGCTGATACCGCTGTCGATTGTCTCGCTCGACAACCACTTTTGCATGTATGGTAATTGACTGACTCTATCATTTTAGGATATCCATAATTTATTTATGGATATCCTAAAATACACATTCAATTTTGGGATATCCATAAATGGATTTTAGGATATCCTAAAATGAATTATGGATATCCTAAAAACAGCTGAATATTGGATAGCCAAAAATGGATTTTAGGATATCCTAAAATCAAATTATATATATCCTAAAATACAATCCGTATTTAGGATATCCTTAATTTGATTATCCTAAAATATGGTGAATATTGGATATCCAGAAATCGCTTTATGGATATCCTTAGTAAATTACACCCAATTTCAGGATACCCTTAATTCGATTTTAGGATACCCATTAATCCAAAAATACATTTTCAAAGACATCAGGGAGAAAGCTTTATAGAACAAGAGCTGTCGCCTGACAGCATAGCTCGCCTGAATAGGTGCTTGCCCATCACACAGTCGTTATGGTGGTGTGGACTGCTATGCATAAAACTTCAGGCAAGCATGTCCATAATGACAACACATTTATAAACAAAAGCTATCTCAGAAATGAGTTTTAAAATGAAATTGAAAAAAAAAAAATCCTCATGAAACTTCAAAGTCCACGAGCTAGAGCTGAAAGAAGTAGGGGGGGGGGGGGGGGGGAGTAGGGGGGGGGGGGGCTATGATGTATCAAAACTTTGAACCATTATCTAACATCAGTCCAAATATTAGTATCAACTGAGTCCATCGGGGCACTGTGAAATTATGTCTTCATAAATATAAAACTTTAACCAAAATCTTTAAGACAAAATTAAAAGTCAACGACCTTGACTTCAAGTTCATCCAGTGGGGTAAGTATATAGTGTTAAAGTGTCTAACATCAGTTCAAGTGTAAACTAAATCTCTGCCAGGCATCATGAATCGGTATGCAATTAGAAAACTTTAATAAAGACCAAATTTCCTAAGTCCCTGACCTTGACATCAAGGTCACTGAGCGGGGTTGGGGTAGTACTCTGTAAAACTTTGGACTAATATCTAGGTACAGTGCAAATATAAAAAGAATTCATCTATGGGTTCAGGAGATATGTGTCTTTAAAAAACTTTAACCAAAACATCCAATCAATAAAAAGACAATTCTCTAAGTCCATGACCTTGACATCAAGGTCACTTAGGGGGGTGGGGGTAGTACCTTGGAAAACTTTGGACCAATATCTAACTACAATGCAAGTATCAAAGGAATTCATCAATGGGTTAAGGAGATATTGGGCTTTATAAAACTTTAACCAAAACATCCAGTACAAAAAAATCCCAATTTTCTAAGTCCATGACCTTGACAGCAAGGTCATGGAGTGGGGTGGGGGTGGTACCCTGTTAAACCTTGGACCAATATCTAACTACAGTGCGAGTATCAAAAGAATCCATCCATGGGTTAAGGAGATATAGGTCTTTAAAAAACTTTAACCAAAACATCCAATCCGGACGCCGACGCCGACGCTGACGCCGACGCCAGGGTGACAACAATAGCTCTTCCTGAACTTTCGTTCAGGCGAGCTAAAAAGGAATTTTTTGACAAATGATTTTAAGATATCCTAAATTAGATTCATGGATATCCTAAAATAGCCCAATTTAGGATATCCTTAAGTGCAATTATGGATATTCTAAAATCGATACACGGAAATCCTAAAATCAGCAATATTTTAGAACCTCCTAAATTGGATTTTAGGGTAGCCTAAAATAGGCTGATTTTAGGACATCCTAAAATCAAATTATGGATATCAAAAATTCAGCATGATTTTTAGATATCCAAAATGTATGTTAGGATATCCAAAACTGTATTTAAGGTTATCCAAAATAGAGTTAAGGACATCCAAAAATGGATTTATGGGTATCCTAAAATGAATATAGGATATCCTAAAAATGAATTTATTTTAGGATATCCTAAAATGAAGTTATTTTAGGATATCCTAAAAATGAATTTAGGATATCCATAAATAGGGAATAAAAAGTAAAATAATACCCCATACATTTGGGCAATGTTGGCTTGTCTAAAGCCAGTCTTAGTGAAATTTGGCTAGTTTTTCAAAGTGTGTGAGTGGGGTGGGTGGGGGGGGGGGAGGGGGGCATTTATTAAAGAGGGGGGCTAGAAGTTTACTTTTGAAACAAAAACAGATGCCTACCCCCTCCCCAAACCCACATCAGAACCCTACCCCCCTGCCACCCTACTAACTTAGACGTGACCTTTATCTCCAGCTATGCATATCCAAAGTTTGCTAACAACAGGTTTTTGCAAAACTGCCTTTCCAAATCTATTTTGTATACATAGTCCTGATATGGGTACAGATAGCCTCACGAAAAATTGAGATTGTAACAAATAAAGAGTATGAATTCTAAGTCTCATCAAGATATTCCATATAGTACTGCAAATTATCTAATATGTTTTGCAAACCTCCTTTCACTTTCTTTTTTCCTAGGCCCTCTAGGTTTCCTCTACATCCCTGACTGCAGCTAACCCAACCCTAACTATAAGTCTCTTTCTCAGCCACTCACTGGTATCTCTTATTTCAAAATCATCTGTTAGTTTTTCATTACAAGTCATCAGCGGTTTCTACCCCAATAAGAACAAAATCAGATAAGCAGTTATCTGATGAACCTAACACAAATACAACAATGAAGTATTCAAATATTTAAACGGCATATAATGCAAATCTGCTACAATTACTGCTACCTGTGCAAACAGATTAAACCGACAAGCTCACGCTAGGACGATTTGTAATGACAAAGGAGCATTCACGCAGAAGTAATTTCAGACTACCTGGGGATAAATTATCTGCGCGTGGCAGAAGTGTGCACAGATTTTCACGCCTTTTCTTTAATTATTTAAATTTACACTCAAAGATTCTATCAAGCGGACATAAGATGCAGACTTAATATATATTCTTTTGTTACTGTATCACCACCTTTAGCGAATTTACTGTTCTTTAAAAGCGGCTGAATGATCCAAAGATTGGAGAAATGACTTGGAGGTCGATTGACAACAAAAGAGTTAAAACCGTGTAATTGCACGTTGTACATCTCTTGCAAACGACCTCTCCATAAATTTTCAATAAATCACTAGAGTGCAGGTTCTTTGAGTCAAACCTACGGGCATCACATGCAGCAAAGCGCAGCGAGTAAAACACCTAGCATAAAAGGTGCTCCAATAAACCTCCATCTTCTATTGTCATGCTAAAAGTAACAATAACAACCAATCACCCATTTCTTAACAAATTATGCAAATAGATTTTTTTCAAAGAGAGCAATTTTCTGTGAAATCTGCAGTGGTACCATATTAGAGAAATCTGTTCAGACCGGGATGATTGTTTGCCAAAGAAAAAAATCAATTACCAGAGAAAAAGAAAATTAGAAATGTTCGAATCTATCACAGGTGGGATAATTTGATACTGTGTTTGAAGTACCTCTTTTATGTTGACACAAGAAAGACAAAAATCCTTTAACCGTTAAAAGGCGTGTGACTGAATTGGCATCTAATTCTTTAATCAAACACACACAGACTTTAGGTGAAAAACTAATCTAACCTTAATTTTCAGTCAATACTAAAGTCCAAAAGAAGTGGAAAACAAAAGCTGTGTACAAATTTGCGTTCTGAACCCACCACCATAAACACAGATAATTCTGGCTCAGAATTTTAGGACGGAAACATAATAGCTTTTATAGCTCATTTATCAACAAAATTTTGTGAGAAATTCACCATTCACAGTGAAAATTTTCAGTTCTTTCTATTCTAAAACTGCATTTTTTTTTCATGAGATGGTTCCCTCATTTGACAGAATTCTGTGAAATTTTTTGATAAAAAATAGAGCAAATATCTCAAAATCTTGCCTGAAAGCATAACTTTAAATGGGTCACTTTACAACAGCCTGAACATAATTGATGTTAGTAAGTAGGCACTAAAAATCAGTCTGATAAATACAACAAGCCTTGCAATTTGATCAAACAAGATCCTTCATACCACATCACCAATGGTCATGAACAAAAATAAAGTTACTTTGATTCAGAACCACAAGTTATAAAAGTTACTACCCAACAACATATTTTTTTTTAACTAAAAGCTTTTTTTAGCATTTGATTTAATTATCTAAATTGGAACAAGAGCAATATTGCATAAGTTACCTGTACCTTCTTTCTTTTCCAAGTTTTCTCTTTCTTTTCTTTCTATCGTTTCTTTAGCGGCACCACTAGAACTTGCAATCTCCCCACTAAAACCAGCAGAACTTGCAGTGTCCCCATGCAAACCAGTAGAATTTGCAGCATTCCCATGTAAACCAGCAAAACTTGAAGTCTTGACAGGTGAACTTTTTGTCCTCACAATTAACACAGCAGAAATTATTGAGGTCTTTCTGTTTAAACAAGCTGAACTTGCAGCATTGCCAGGTACACCAGCAGAACTCGCAGTCTTCATATGTAAAACTGTTGGATTTGTAATTGTCCCAGGCAAACAAATAAGACTTGTAGTCTTCCCACTGAAATCAGCAGAACTTGTTGTTCCGCCTCCATTTAAAGCCGCAGAAATTGTAGTCCTCCCTTGTAAACCTACAGAACTTGTAATCCTTTCTTGTAATTCAGCAGATCTTGAAGTCCCTCTGTGTAAATCAGCAGAACTGGTAGTCTTTCCATGTAAATCAAAACAACTAGTCCCCCTATCTAAACCCACAGAGCTTGTAGTCCTCTTATGTAACTCAGCACTCCTTGAATTTCCCTCATGTGGATCCATAGAACTTGAACTTTTCCCATGTAAATCAACACAACTAGCCTGCCTATGTAAACCAGCTGAACCTGAAGTCCTCCCATGTAAATCAACAGAACTTGTAGTCTTCCCATGTATACCAGCAGAACTTGAAGTCCTTCCGTATAAATCAGCTGACCTTGAAGTCCTCCTATGTAAACTTGTTGAATCTGAAGTTCTCAGTAAACCAGCTGAACCAGAAGTCATCTTAGGTAAAGCAGCAGAACTTGTAGTATCTCCATGTAAACCAGCGGAACATGTAGTCTTGCCAGGCAAACTAGCTGAACCTGAAGCCTTTTCATGTGACGTAAAAGCAGCAGAACTTGTCCTTCCATGTAAATCAGCAGACCTTGAAGTCCTAGCAGGTCCTGTTGTCCTTTTATGTAAACTAGTCTTTCCAGGTAATCCAGCAGAACTTGTAGCTCCCACACGTAAACCAGTGGAATTTGTTCTTTTCTTGTGTTTTCCATCAGGGCTGGCTGTCTTGTCATGTGCCTGATGATGGGCCTTCTTTGCTGTAAGCTGACCATCACATCCTAGACAATGCTTATTGCCACACCCAGCAGCCTTCTCTGATAGTAACAGAGGTGAAAGAATGATATTATGATTATAAAATGACTTTGTGATGCATTAATAACTTCATAAAAGTATTTAAATGCCTATTTATTCATTTTTTTTTTACTTTTTGTGATTCAATCGATGCAACAGTTACCAAATCAATTAATTTTCAAAATTTATAGACATGATCCAATGTCCATTTATTTAGTCATTCAGTCATATTTTTCAAGCTGATTATTTTGATTATACAGTTACTAGCTTTAAGCTGTATGGGTATACTTTCAGGGGAAGCGCAACTCTGCAAATTTCATTTTTGCTTCTTTCTTTTAAAGGGAGCTAATCTCTAAAAGGAAAAAGTTTACTCCTAGAGAAGCATATTCTTTCCTTTACAAAGAGACCCTATTTTTGATGCGTTGGGCCATCCAGGGAAGCAAAAGTTGTTTCCATTGTAAGAATGGCAAAAAACATGGAAATGAACCCATACACCTTAAATCTTTAAGCGCCAAAAAGCAGACGACAAAATTTACCTCTGCAAAAATTCAAAAAAATGGGTTGTCCAAGACATTACAGATTGAGAATTCAAAGACTAGAGTGCAAACAGTGTAGATCTAGATGAGGCGGCTCATTATGAGGTGGCTCATTATGAGCCCCCTCATCAGGCTCTACTCTGTTTGCAAATTCTGCTATTTTTGTCACTGGCGCTTAAAGAGTTAAATATGATTGGATGTTGAACTTCACTTAATTTTATTAAACAACAAATTTAATCACACCAGCCATTAGCACATTATTAAGTTTTGAGCCACATCATGTAATCTCAAACTATATGGCATATTAGCGACAAGCAAAGGCTCTGATCAGACTGCACTTGAGTACAGTCTGAAAAGAGCCTTCACTTGTCACATCAGCCCTCTATGGAACTGGCCCAAACCATACGGCCAACAGTGAGGCCTCTACAGACTTGGTGTAAATGGTATGATCTGAATATCACACAACGAAACTGCCAAGTTGTTGCAAGTCAAATGATGTGGCTGTTTCTTATCAATGTTTCAGCAGCCATCAGCATTTTAAATCTTGGAAGCATCCTCTAAACCATCAAAAATTGCCAGAACAATTCAAACAGGACTAAAATCTAAATCAATTAAGGTACCATAATAGTTCCAACACAGTAGTAATTGGACTGACAGGTGGCCCTGACATGATCAATTAAGATGAAGCCAAGATATGATTTAAATGTCACAAATGTTTCATATTTTATTTCCAAGCAAAGAATCTGCAGTTACAAATTATACCATAAAAATTCTAAAAATTGGGACACCTAAAACTATTATTCTAATTACAATCTTTTCCATGGAGTTGTGACCAATCAAAACTTTGTAAAACCTTGGAGAACCCAGACAAATGCCATTTAAATTAGAATGCTGCTAAAGAATTGGTCTGTAAATTTGTATCTATGTTTATAAAATCTTCCGCCACAGCAAAAAGATCAACTTAATCAACAAACACAAAGACTGGAATAGTCCAATTCAAAAGTTCCAAAAAACTCCATACATGTATCCAAATTTCTTAGGGTAATATTTAGCCTCAAAGCACCAAAAAAAGCAGACAAAAATAGAAAAAAAAACTTGTCCTAAGCTCATGGCCAGAAGTGGTGGCTAATAATGAGCTGCCTCATCTGGATCTATACAGTGAGTGAGCATTTGCTCGTTATGAGCTGCTTTATCTGGACCTACACTGTTGCAAATATTCAACTATTTTCAGTTTTGGCATTTAACCCTTAAATTAAGCCCCAAAAATTAGAATTGTTGAATTGGCAAACAGTGTAGATCCAGATGAGGTGGCTCATAATGAGCCACCTCATCTAGATCTACACTGGCAAACAGTGTAGATCCAGATGAGGTGGCTCATAATGAGCCACCTCATCTAGATCTACACTGTTTGCCCTCTAGTCTTCTAATTCTCAATATGATATAGCTTGGACAAACTATTTTTTTTAACTTTGGCAGACGTAAATTTTGTCGTCTGCTTTTTTGGCGCTTTAAGGGTTAAGTGTAAAAGGAACTGAGAAACCCCAAGCTGGGCCCCTGACAGTATCAGCATCCAATACATACCTTTTGACCTACACCTGTATGTACCTCACCACAGGTATGCCATAATAAACCTGGTGCCAAAAACAATTTATGAAACAGCTAGACAAAGAATTGACCTGAATTTTATAACTTCATAACAAATGTCAGATAATTTGAAGAAACAAACCATGACTGAAGTTAACATTGTTAAAATATATAAGAGAGAAATAGGTAACCAAATTCTAAGGTGAGAAATCAAGATGGCTGCCGAAACATACCACACCTTGATCATGACTGTGACTTTTCAAGGTGTAAGGAGTAAACGATATAACCATTAAGCACTGATAATATAAATTCCAAGGGAAAATTAAAAGATTATTACACACAAATCTCAAACTGACCTGGTCTGTTTTTCAAACGTTTTGATTTACTCCTCAGAAAATACATTTTTTCTTGAAGTTTTGAGCAGGTAATTCTAAGATAAGGACGTTTCTACCTGTATACAGGTGTAAGAGGATGATGCTGAGAGATAATGCAGAAGGAAGCATATACCTTCCTTCAAGATGATAAGCTAATCATCCAAGACAGAATAAGTACACATACTTTCTGCAGACGCAGCCACAGCCATTATAATTTTCAAAATTCCCCAACTTTTCCCTGACTTTTTTAAGGCAATTACCCCTGACTAATCACAAAATTCAACAATTTTTGCCTGACCGGGAGACCATGGCAATTCTATGCACTGCACTCCTGCATGAAAAAGTTTGTGAGTTCATTAATCATTCACATGGACAATTTATGAATGGTTCATAAACTGCATAGTAGTTCATCAATTGAGTGATTTGGCAAGTAAACATATTAGACCATCTATAAGTTCATGAATGCAAGTTCATGAACCATTACTACAGATCATGAAATATTTTTTAAAGAAATTCAGTTCACAAATGTTCATGATATAAATCTTGCTTAGTTCATGAACAGTTCATAAACAGGTGGTTCATACATGTGTAATTCTTGAACAATTTATGAACTCCCTTTTCACCAATTACAAGTTCATGATCTCATCTCTGAAACAGTTCACACAGTTATTTTGTGTAATGTTCTGAAGCATGACAGCTTAAGTTCATCTAACAGAGAGAATATAGGTATACTAGAGACATTTTGATGCAAATGTACTGAGGCAGTCACTGTACAGATTCATACTGCTAGAATCCCCAGTAGCTCAATAGCAGCAATCCTGGGTTCATGCCCCCGACTGAGACGAAAATCTTTCCAACCATAAATGGCATTCCATTGCACACAGCCTTACATTACCACCCTCCCTATGATCATCCTGATATGAATGAAATACTGTTGAAAAGGACATAAAATCGCAAGTCAGCCATCCCTCTATCTGTTGGTAATTGCTGTCATGATTATGTCAAAATGTATTAACCCATTGCATTCTGGGTATTTTTTGTTGTCTGCTGAAATTGTCGTCTGCATCAAAAATCAAGAATATTTTGACAATATCGGTCTAACTAACTGTTGTAGAAATGATGTCTAGGCAGCAAATAGTTTGGATCTCATTTGTGGGGCTTGATCTGGATCCAAACTGTTTGCCCAGATACCCCTGAAGGGGTATCCCGAATAGAATGGGTTAAAAGTTACATGTACATGTATCAAATATACATGTAAAAAGACCTCTTATGATTTCTCATGATAAAACCTTGATGGATTGTCAAGTCACGCAAAAGTCAATTACAGTCCAACCTGTATTTGTTAGGGACATGGTTCTTGCATGTGACACATTGTCTTGACATGATGATCATTTGTGCCAAATAATTTTGAAATCTCCACAACAGGACAAAGTTATGGGCTGACACGATTCTGGAAACACACAAACACTATATGCCTTTACGCCATTTCTTGGCAAGGGCAAGAACCTGGGTACAAATAATAAATTGACGGTGTGCAGGTACAGAGTACTGATTTGCAATATAATTTACCTGAACATACTGCGTTCTGATGAATCACAACACGATTTTGATAAATCAAAACAAGGCGTCTTTGTCTATGAACAAATTAAATTAGGGTTTCATGGAAAGTATTCAACTCACCTATGGAACATACAATTAGATTGGACCATGAAATCAGAATCCACAAACGTTAAAGTACCATAATACCTGCTCAAAAGCTGACTTCACCACTCCCTTCTTGATAAAACGTCGAAACCCCCCACCCTAATTCAGGGGCGGATCCAGAAATTTTGGAGAGGGGGTTCAAATTAGCTGAGGGGGGTTCGATTTGTGCAGTTTGACATTAAATAATTAAGGCTAAAGAGGGGGTTCGTTTGAACCCGCCGAACCCCTCTGGATCCGCCAATGCAATTTATAGACAAAATATGCTGAGAATATTGATCATGCATCATTACAAGTCGAATGACTTACACTGATGTCGAGTATGGTGAGTATAATGTGAAAATAGCACTGCCTTTAATATCTGTATCATCGAAAGTCTACCTTACTTCAAGCTCTAGGAAGTCACCTGCACAACTTCTAGGCAGTATTTATGGCATAGTTACAAGTGTAACATGATGATGTTTTATCACTGTTCTGCACACCTTTTCAATCAGGACATTCTGGGTCTAAAAATTTGGCTCACCTTTCAACATCACCTAAATTTTGGAATACACAATCAGCCTTGAATGGCAAAAAAATACCTTAGGCCATATGAGCACCCAGCAACTGAAAAATAAATTCAATAGTACACCTCTTTAGAATTTCCATAAAACAGGTAGGTCTGAGCAAACAGTGCAGATACAGAACAGGACTTATATAATACACGCTTTGCTATTCCATCTGCATCTACCGTAATGACCCTAAAATTTCGGACACCCGAAAGTCGGACGATTATTGTTCAAAAATTCTGAGAAAGTGGATTTTACATGTTAATGCATCCAAATGATGCTTGAAAAGTGAATGGCAAACGTTGTTGACCCTGATCAAACTGTTCCTTCAGGAGCAGTTTGATCTGAGTCTACAATGTTTGTTCAGACCTGTCTATCCGAATATTTAGAGTCGTTACAGTATATACTTTTGGAGGCACTACTGCATTAAAACCAAACTCCATTTTGGGACTATTGAGACTTCTTTTACAGTTTACCTGAGGAAACAGCTTCATTGGTTAGCTGCTACTGAGCATTAATGTTCAATGATGGAAAAGTCAGTATAGAAAACCATATTGATCCTATAAAATGCCCCAAGGTGTTGCATTTTATGAAAGGGGGCATTATTTACAGCCTAAAGAGTAGCAAACCTGAGCAGTGGCACTGCCAAAATACTTCTAATAACTAGTATTAAGGTGAATGGATACATACCTGCAGAAGAAACAATTCCACTATTTTCCTTTTTTGCCTTCCTTCTCAGTAGTACGGGTCAATTCTTAAAGGAGGAGCAAACTCTTACCATTAAGACTGGGCTTTATCCAGATATTTTGGGAATGGGGCCTTTTTCCTAAAATTGGGAAAATTTTTGGACAATTGGGGATGAAAATTCCAGGTATAAGTTAATTTTTAAAAAGAGGCAGGGGGTGTTTATTAGAGCTGGGACATTTATTAGGATTAATACTTAAACCATTAATTCTGCAAGTTGGCATCTATACAGTATTGCCAAAAAGACCAGAATTATAACCAAATTCAAAAAATTTTGTTTGTCATATTCTACCCCAGGTCCTCTAACACATGATATCATTATAAGCCACACATATTCACTCTAAATGTATAGTACAGAAATTATGAAATCTGTTTTTAAAACTTATATTTCTATAAATGTGCAAGGTGTTCAAAGGCTATCTTTTAGTACTTAAACTAAATTACATATATATATTAAAGACAGCTTTATTCTACCAGCAGGTTTGAGAGATTTCCTCTATTTTTTCTTTTTGTTTTTAAATGAAAATCTCACTGAATTCTGCAATCTTGAGGAAATTTTAAACCAGTAAACATAAAACTTAAAAGGAAAATGGATAAATTTTCCATGAAATTTTGAGCCAGAATTATGCCTACAGGTTAGGTAGTCACATAGTCTACTTGATGAAATAACTTACAACTAGATATTGCCACCACATATATCTAACATCTTTTCTAAGTATTATTACCTATCTTAAGTATCATTAAAATATGGTCAAACCATTGGTTTTCTAACTCTGTGTGTGTGTGTGTGTGTGTGTGTGTGTGTGTGTGTGTGTGTCAGTGTTAGAAATAAGCAATTGCCCACTTGCCCGACATGGGTTAAATTTGCTGGGGGCAAGCTGATAGTCTTGGAAGGTTGCCCCCTGGACAACCTGAAATTCTGGGAGACAAGATTCTGGAAAATAATTTTCTTTCATGTCTTTTGAGAAGTATAGTGTTTTGAAGGAGAAAAATGAAAACCCAGTCAAAGTAGCGCTGTGAAAATGATTAGGCAGCTGTGATCAAACTGTTGGTCAGTTATCTCCAAAGTCCATGAATTCATGCTTAGTATCTTAGAAAAGGGGGCATTTTTGCACTATATTTACTTATGTGACTTCGGAAGAAAATGACATGTAAATGATTTAATTGCAGTGAAAAACAGGGGCAAGTTGAAATCTTGGGGGGCAAGTTGAAATTCATTTCAGGTTGCCCTGCGGGCAAGTTGCTGTCTGGCCCTTATTTCTAACACTGGTGTGTGTGTGTGTGTTTGTGTGTGTCCACATGCAAGGTAACCACACATCACAAGAAGATCAAAACAATCTGAGCATAATTTTATATAAGCCTTACCACTTTACTCTATGCATCATACCAGAAAAGTGTTTTTTTCATATTTATAAGGTTGCTGTCCTTGTGTCAGCTATATCCAGAGCTCCAGCTTAGAAGGGGTAACAGGGATAATTCAGAGATAATTTTCCTTATTTCTTAAGAAAACATAAGTTGTGACCCCTAATTAGAACCGTCTCATTGAGAGGGTTCTAATGAGGGGTCACATTGTATGTTTTAAAGGAAAAATACGGAAAATTATCCCAAAATTACCCCTGTTACACCTTGTTATCTGGAGCACTGTATATCTACCATATTTCATCTGATAAATGCCACTGGAGCATTGCAATTCACAAGTTCTATTTATAAATGACATTCTTTGAGACAGAGTTTGGGGAACTAATTACAAACTTGGTGGTCAATAACCAATCTGTGGGAAATGTGTCCACTTTTCTCATATAAAAAGTAAATTGGGATGAAAATATTAGAGAGAGGGGGAGCATTTATAAGAAGAAATACGGCATGTCCGAGACTCGATCCTTTCTCTTATGATCCATACTTATTTAATGTGTCTAGCAAACACATATATATATACAAGAGTTTTTGAAAGTTTTTGTAAATTATTATTATTATCTTTTTTTTTTTTTTTTTAGATCTGATGCCCATCAAAGATGCTACCAAACAAAGGCCTTTCCAAAAATGTCAAAACATGGATTCATTAGCATAATATTATTCACATTCCTTAAATGGTACTGCAAGCAAAAATCAATAGCTCCAGCAAGATCAATACATGTACTGGCAAATTTGGTACAAAATTTTCGTAATTATAGATCTGCTAAAATATAAGATTATGCACAAACTCAACTAAATCAAAATATAGCCCCAACAGTATTATGATGTGCATACAAATTTCTGGTGTCCCATATCAGAACATTTTCATAATAAATGGAAAATTAATTTAGAGTCAAGGTTTCTAGTTCATAAAATAAATGCACCTGTAAAATCCCACTCAGAACCCCTAATCTAACACTAATACAAATGAGTTTCACATGTGGTCTCAATCAAAATGAAAGTAGATCTAGAAATATCTGCAAGTGTCATGAATAGTCAGATAATCTGCAATTTTAACCTTTTGTTTGCAAACCAATGCCTTAATGTATCATGATAAACAATTAACTTTTGCAGAACAGAACCTAAATCTACTTTTTTTTAATTAAACTAATTACTCTACTACTTTATCATTTTGACACGCGCACCTCAACCCCACAGCATCACTCGAATGTGACGTGCGAACATGACAATTTCACCAAGAAATATTTACGACCTTGCCACCGAATCCAATTAGATAAATAAAATTCCTTTAGCTTTGAAATATTATGTGCACAAAACCAAGAACTCTAAACACCTTTTTTCATAAATAATTGATGTAGACTTAAAATAATTTATTCGGTGACCTCGTGAAGTCTCAGCATCCGTCCGCCATTGCACAAACTTATCATATGATAAACTTCAGTCACACACCCAAATGAGGCCATATTTAATTTATTTTCTAATCCAATCTTACCTTAACTACAAAAACAGATAGTTGAGTATTTTTTCTTAAAGGAAAATGGTAAAATAAATACTTTTCATCACAGAAGTCCAAGATAAAAGTCATAAGAAAGACTCTGTCATCCTAGAAAGATTCTTTCATTTTGACAACTGATGCAGGTAGCCGAAGGTAATACACATCACCTAAGAAATTCACGTAAAACATTGTCAGTTTCATTTACCCGTGTCAATCAATTCCTTATAAGGTAAAATACATAATAACAATGATAAAAAGAGAAGTAAAAGTTGACTGACCATTTTTTCGTCTAGGATTCCGTTGTTTTCTTCGTCCGCACCTGGCACTTTCCATGATTTGAATTGAATTGAGAAATAAGCCGACCTGGCCAGATATCATTGCGCATGCCATTGGATGGAGGACAGCTTCCGCCGCAGGTCCTTTAATGTCCTTTAAAACTTCTATCACCTTTGTAATTTTCAAATGTATCCACGTAATTCTGCCTTTATTAAGCCAATACACATTGTTTTATTTCATCTGAGCCTGTGTAAACCTCGTCATTGGCTAAACACTGATATTAACACGTTAACATTGAGAGGTTTAATTTGAGTGACACATGTATATGATGCTGTAAATCGGCTCTGCCAGGTGTCTGTTGCAGACGCTGCTAATGATTCTAATGAATTTATTTTATTTATCTTATTAAAAATGAAAAACCTATATTTCCTTCTTCAGGTGCTATATAATTTGATTTAGGGGACTAATAATGCAGAACTGTAACTAATAAGCATAGCAGACATACCTTTGCAAGAACTTTTATCATCACCATAAATTTAGATCTAATTTCATGGAAGAACATTAAATATTTTGGAAGAAAGTATGAATATTGATGTCAGTGCAACAAATCACACAAATAATGATAATGATGACGATAATAATGATAATTACTAAAACTCTGAGATAGCCTAAAGGTGCATTCGAGAGAGAAAAATAAATAAATTAATTAAAATTAAGATAAAAAGAAAGGAAAAATAACTTGCACACTAAGGCTATAAATCGTGCGCACTGTCAAATATGAGTCCTATAAATGAAAACGAATGCCGTTACCTTTTTTTCTTATAATTACGACACCTTAACTGATTAATGTCGCGTAAAAAGTGGCCTTTAGTCTTGTGCATACACCACACCTGCGCCTTTGCGCAAACTTGTCGGAGTCCCCACTCTTACCGTGTTCAGTTCTTCAGGGATCAGAGATCGCGAAATGGGAAGACTGATAAGACTGTGCGGATGCCTTAAAGTAACTTTCAGGCAATGCCAGTCATAGGGTAATACCTATTACCTGTGCTGTCGACCGAGCCAATCAGTTACCTGCTGTGGACCGAGACTATCGACAGCAGTATCACTTTGGTCAACGGTCTTTATCAATAGTATCAGTCACCATAATCGGTATGTTGTCGACCGCATTCTTGGGCTTTTAACAGACGCTGGCTTTAAACAGACGTTTGATCAGTGTCTACACTGTTTATTTGCTCAGACACATAAGTTGCTCAGACACCCTAAGGTGCCATGTGGACTGTCACTAGGGTTTTTACAACTCAAATCAACTAGCACTTTATTAAACTCAGGTCAATACATATTGACATACGAGTACATGCATACAGAATACAGAAAACATAACATATGGCGCATCAATAATAATATACTAAACGAGTTGTGCAGGAGTACAGATGTGTGGCTAAATGAAAGAATATAAGAAGGGGGAGGGGTACACTGTAACATATTGCGGCCTACAGAACCTAAACTACTGGGGTGGGGAAAACAGAGATATAAGAATTGAGTGAGGAGGAGAGATATGTGTAAGATATAAGATACAAGTACATATGATTTTTCTTTGTTCATAGTAGTAGTTGTTTGTTCATGAGCGGTAATAATTGAATAATAATAATGATATTGAAATAAAATGTTCGTCTACAAACTCGACATGCACATACTTTGGATTCGAGTCGGCGAAGGCTTTTTTCTTTGCCAGAATGCTTCATGGCCTGGATTCCAGTCTGATCATGTTTTTTCCTTTGTACTTTATTGTCAAAGTTTACGAAGTATTAATAATAACGTAATTTATTTATTTATCATTGGAAAATTGACGAGCTGTCGAAAAAAAAGAGTAGCGTTAGCGTCGTGTAACTGCACACCACTAAATTGAACCCTGAACTCCGACACGCAAAAAGGGTGCTTAACGCGTCATCTCTTTAAAGTGAATCGGTAAACTGTCAGGGGAACCAACTCTGACATTTTTATTCTGCCTCCCTTTTCAACGGGCCCAACTCTTAAAGAAAAATATTTGCTTCCCTGGGAACTGAATCGTCTATAGAGCAGACCCAATTTGGAAGGGCTTCCACATAGCATTTGAAACCCTAAAACTGGGATAAAAAAGTGCTAAAATTTACTTTTAAAGACAGGACTTCTCTGCCGGCGAGGGGGGAGGGGGTGGGGAGATCTGGTTTCCAGCATAAGCATATGTTATCTGTACAGGTAAAGATGTGAAAATTTATTTAACCAGTAAGTGGACCAGAATAATTACCAATCACTATCATTATCACTATGTGACCAAGAGACAGAACGACACTGTTGATTATGTCCTTATTCTCATAACGATAATACAAAGGAGGTCAACAGAAACATATCTATAGCATAGCTGCACACCCCCTGGTACTGAGTCTATTCATTGGAAGTTACTCCATCTTATATAGTACCACCCCTATTAAGATACCATTGTCATGATTTTGACCAATATTTCACGTTCTGTTGATTCTGAAATTTTACATATCTGAGTACTGAGTCTGTCCACTGGAAGTTAATCCTTCTTATATAGTACCACCCTTGTCTTTAAGATCCTTTTGTCATGAATTTGACCAATATTTCACGCTCTATTGATTCTGAAATTTTACATATACGGGTAAGTAAAATACATGTAGATGTCGTATTTACCTAATATATTAATATTTGATGACGGGTAGAGTTATGACGACCACCTATCTGGGGAGAGCAGCTTATTTTGCTATTTGTCTTCCAACGTGTGCTGTTAATTAAGAATTAAGAACTTTTACCTTTCTGTCAGTAAAATGCACTTGCCCAATGAGTAAAACTTTACTTTGTAAAAAGCTGACTTCACTAGATTTTTTTGCAAATTACATACATGATATGTATTTATTTATTTATTTTGAGACTGCTATTCATGAAGCGTATCAATGCCTAACCTCTGCGCATAAGCACAGTCCCTGAGTTATCCTCTATCCCCAGTACTTAGGGAAAGATAGGGTTACTTGTAGATTTTACGGAACTTCCTACGTTATTGCTGTAGTTCTAATCCCATACCGATGTTCCCCAAGAGGCCCGAGGGAACGAATTCATAACTTGCACCGCCTGGCACCGAGTCTGCCCAGAAACTTCCTATGTTGTTTGTCCAGTCGTTACCAATAGGAAAACCGCTCGGCGAATTCCGTGAAATCACGGAATTGGCCGAGCGGAGTTCCAATTGGCACATTATTGTGTTTTGCGTGCTCATGTACAGTTTTGCCGGTTTCATAATGCGGACGCCACCGCCGACGTTCAGGGACACTGCAATCACCGACCGCCACCCTGATATATGCATCACTTTTTCCAGCTCTAGTAAAATGGGTGCGGGTTTCCTGGTTAACTGGTTTAAAATTGATTGGATATATGCCGTCCATGGGAGTCAAATCCGGGGCACCCTGCGTGAAAGGCAAATACCCTGTCCACAAGGCCAGACGCTCTTTCCAATTCAAAGAGGAGAGTTTCGGAATTTCCTACGTTGTTGCTGCTTGTAACGATGGTCTCCAAGAGACTCAGTGGAACGAAAATAATGGACCGAGTCTGACCATACTAAACTGCTACACAATCATGCTTTTTTAAATCCAAATATCATTTTTTTTTTGTATTTTCACGTTTCATTTAAATGGTGGATACTTGCACAGTTTCGCATCTTTCATTAATTTTACAAGACTTGTAATTTGAAAAATCAAAAATAATTCAAAAACATAAAATTATACAAAAGGTTCCATTAAAATACAATGAAAGTAGTTTTAAACTTTTGCTGTTATATAAAGAATAAATTCTAAAGGAAAAAAGGATGAAAATAGCAGACTCGAGTCTAATTCAATCTGTTCATGTGCAGTAATATAAAACATGTTGAAATTTAAAGAATTACTTTGCTCTGACAATATAGGAACATTAAAGAAGCTTTCGGAATTTGTCAAAGTAATTATGAGCAAGTTTACATCATGATAAGTAGTTCTTGTAAACAGTTTTGTTGTGTATTTCTTGTTTATACTGTGTGCTCTTACGCCACCTGTGTGTGGCCTGATTTTTTAATTGAATAAAGTTTCTTTTCTGTTTGGAACACTAAGTAGAATTTGTAACGTTATTTACTTAGCATTTCCTTTAGTTTTCTGGTTTTCAGGATATTTTTGTTCAATGTTGTATACGGCTGTAAAGGAAGCTTTCTCAAACCCTTTAATCGTATCAAATCCTATTTCGCCCTGATTAGTGTCAAACGCCAGAAAGATCCGTTATAAAACGGATTGTACTTCACATTTTCACCTTCCGTAAACACGACTTTACAAATAATAAATATTTGAGCCGCAACGTGACAAAACCAACAATGTGGTCGTGCGTCCAGCGCAGACTCAGATCAGCCTGGGCATCCGCCCAGTCTGATCAGAGTCTTCGCTTTCTGCATGAAGTTAGCTTAGTCCCTCAGCTACCCTTTAAGCGCTTAGCAAAGAGTCTGATCAGACTGGGTGATTGCCCAGGCTGATCTGAGTCTGCGATGGGCGGACAACCACATTGTTGGTTTTCTCGTGTCGCGGCTCATTTGCAGATGCTCCTAAATGTGCTTCAGATTGTAATAGTCTGACAGTTATCTCAACAAAGACTTATTGTGAATAAGAACTAGAGAGAGAGAGAGAGAGAGAGAGAGAGAGGATCCATCACACTGGTATTGGTGTAATTTGCCGTAGTCCAAAGCCTGGTAAACACGTTATATCATTCCCACTGAAAATTAAATTTGTGAAAACGGATAGGGTCGAGTCTGGTAACTTCGGACAGCGGGTAAATTCGGACATACCATTGCAAACAGTGAAAATTCAGATGAGACGGCCCATAAATAGCCGTCTCATCAGGATTTTCACTGTTTGTCCAGTTAATTTTGTTTTAATTCCAAAATATGTGACATATAAATGAAACAATGTCACTGTCCGAATTTACCTGCTGTCCGAATTTACCCGACTTTACCCCAGCTAAAATTATCAACGCTTTTCGATTCATATATCATAACAAACTCTTAGCTTTGTAAAAGATAAACTTGTGGAGCTACCGCAAAAACTCGAGAAAGTGGCAAAATCGAAATTTCGGTTTGGCCACTTTCTGAAGTTTTGTGAAAAGTTCACCAATTATTTCACTTTAAAGCAAAACTTGTACACAGAAATGTATTGCTACAAATTTTTGTTATGCACTTGCAGAAGCCTGTATTTTGTATTTCATTTTATTTATTTATTCTTTTAATTTTAGGGTGGAAATAGAATTGCGCGTTTACCTGGGGTGGTTCATTTCTATATCTTGGTTGGAAAACATTGTGTGTTTATTATCATTTCAAAAAAAAAAAAGATCGATAAAGTAACTATATAAATATATGTTTTGGCAGCAATATGCTAAATTTAAACATATAGTAGGGGTTCTGGGCATCACTGGGGTTTGATAAAAGTGTAGCAGTGTGCTGCCTTGCTCATTTATTCCTCTTTTGGGACCCAAGAAGAAAATGTTAATTTTTCTCATTCAGCCTCTGTACCAAGACCACTCAAGTGACTCACGCCTACTACAAAGAACCCGGATATTTCTTCTTAGAAAACTTTAAATCAGCGCACTATCTTGTCCAAACAATGCACCATGACAGTGAAAATTAATATGTTTGTTCCTCGGTTATTGTATTAATATTTGGCAAATCAATATAGTAGCACCAAGCTCACTGGGTGGTTGCTTAGTCCCGGTGAGCGATGATTTTTTCTGACAATCGTCAACGATTTTTTCTGACAATTAGTGTCTCGTAAGCGTGACGAAGCAAAAGGGTAAGTGAACAAACTTATTTTCAATATTTTCTCCTGATCTTTTGCAAACAGGCTGTTTTCTGAAACATTTTATGAGCGCATTTAGTCGTTTGTCACATTTTTTCTGTAAAATAACCTCTGCAAACCAAGGACGAAAATTACAGCAAATGTCAAGGATTTGCTCCTACAACGAATTTAGTGTCCCGGATTTTTTCCTACAGTGTCCCGGATTTTTTCCTACCACACATATTGCATTTCAGAGACCCAAAACTCGGATTATAGACTCAGCAATTAGATTTTTTTAGCGTGTGATCTAATTTTAATTCGCCGATTGAACATCAGAAGCATTACTGACATGTATGCCGTGGTATGCCTCAAGGAAAACTATCACTACAGGTGTTCATGAGTGAAAATATTCATTACACGACAGAAAGAGAGGATTTTTTTTTATCTTTTATGCTTAATAATTACAGTGCCTTATACTTTATAATTACAGTCATCAGATTGTTCCAAGTTGATATTGCTGGCGTCAGAGAATTAACCTTTCTCCTTGCCATTTCGCTTCAGTGTGGTGTTGCTAAGCGTTGATGGTTGGATGACTCCTTTTCAAAAGTATTTCAGTCAGATAAAGACGACGGTAGGGGGATAATGAAAAGCTATGTGCAGTGGAATCACGTTTACGATGTATAGATTTCCGCCTTTAGCAGGTATCGAACCAGGGACCGCTAGATCAGCAGGCCAGCGCTTAACCTACTGAGTTACCTGAGCTGCTGTTGCTCAGCGTGTTTAGTGGTATGATATCGGGTTGTAAACGCTGTTTGCCCCTAGACGATGGTGTGGAAGTGTCTAACAAAAGCAAAACCAAACAGTGCCAATCATATTATAAAAAGTTTGGAGTACAATACAAGATACGAGATACAAGCTCTTTATTACGAATTTTCGGCCCTCATAGGAGTACACATAGTGGTACAGAATGAGCAACCATGCAAATCAAGGAAAGAATTCCAAATGACAGAATGTGAGCAAAATAAAAGATACAAAATAATAAAGCATATCTCCTAACAGATGATACAAGTACCATATACACGATAAAATTAGGATAAACACATACTAGCCCTAAAGTAGTCTCAGTGATATGATATATAACTACATTAACAATTGCCCAAGATGAAGATCATTCACTGCCTAGACAAGTCAGTGCAGTGGTACCATCATAGAGACCCATAGCAGGTAGACTGGTGCATGCCCCATTTATGTAGTGCCAACCAAACACAAAGAAATGAAGCAATCCAGGGCAAACTGCAAGTACCCCCTAGAGTCACCCACCCAATGTGTCAAGTGTACACCACCTCAAAATAGTAGCCCGCAGCCACTGACAGACTGACACCAACTTGCTCACAGTTTCTGTTTACAACTTGGCGCCAAACCACCGAGCACCCTGCCAGCCTTCATAATTCCACATGTACCCACCACAGCCCCATCCGAAGATGAGGCTGCCATGCATACCACTTCTATATTGGCACCCATCAGAACCACCATAGCTATGGAACCCAACATATGTCACATAAGTTTATTATAAGCAGAGGCGTAGCTAGAATGAGGCCTGATCGGGCGGGCTTCAACATTTTTCCCTCTTTAAAGTAAAAAGATATACTTTCGAGTGAAGCACCTCTGAGTTTTGCCTCCCAACTCTATGAGGGACTATTCCCAAAAGAGAGAATCTGCTCCTCCAAAAAAAGGACTTCTGTCTAGGGAAAACTCAAAGGGACAACTCACAAAGGAAAGACTTTGCTGCTCTAGAAGCAAACTCCTTCGTTTAAGAGCAGATCCTTCTAAGAAAGGATTCCCATCCAGGGAAAACTTGATGAAAAAGTCAAAAAAGTTGTTTTCTTTTGTAAAAATGGTGGTAGGAGGCACATGGCTAAATGGGTATACTTTTGAGAGAAGCACCTCTGCATTTTCGCCTCCCTTTTAAATTAGAGACAACTCTCAAAGAAAAGAATTTGCTCCTCTAGAAGCAAATTCCTCTGTCTGAGAGCTGAGCCCTCTAAGAAAGGACTCCCACCCAGAGAAAAATTGAAGAGACAACTCCTCAAGGAAAGAACTCACTCCTGTAGGAGCAAGTTCTCTCGTTCATGAGCAGACCCCTCCAAGAAAGGAGTCCCATCCTGGGAACAGTTGAAGAGGAAGTCGCAGAAGCTGTTCCACTTTGTAAAAATGGTGGAAGGGGGCGCATTTTCAATAGAAGAGGGGTCTCTTATGGAGGTGCATGTATTCATACTTCAAAATACTTCTTTTAGCCTTATATTAGGTCTGGCTACGCTCCTGATAAATATTCATCACAGAAACTGTAGTTGTATGAGTCAGCTAACTGCTGCATGGCAATAAGTGCTGTGTGGCGGCCGAAAAACGTCTCGCAAAACTTCACCATAGGGCAGATTATATAAGTTCTGGTCATTTTGTTTTGGAAACATTTATTTCATTTTGAGTCATTCTGAAAATAGAGTGACCGAGCCGCTGCTATGGGCATGGCTGGTGTTGCACATTACATGTATAACACGGAACTGAATACCGGTAACTTGAGAATAATTATTTGTCTGAGAAAATCTGAAGTCTGTTGAAATAATTTCAGTATGCAATGTCATTGAAAAATTGACGGAACATGGCAAACAGTGTATAACAATGACGTCATATATCTGTTACCATAGTAACTAGGAGTTCAAAATCATGCCAGAGTGACGCCATCTAGACGTCATTCTGCCAAGAGCTTGTAATTCCACAATAGCTAGTATCATTTGTATGGGAGTATGGGAAACAGTGTTTACTACGCTCCATCAATTTTTCAATGGCACTAACGTACGTGGCCCTAAGGTCGTCACCTCAGTGCATTTAAACGAATACCTCATGCATATGGTGACAGCTATTTATAGTTGCGTTATGGTACTGGCAAGACAAGCCATTCTGAAGGGATGTTCAATAAAGAAATTGGTCAATTTAATGCAGAAAACATCGAAAAACAGACTGTTTACAGAGGAACGGTCGGCCTGACGACCTTAGGACCTATGGGACCTTGAGTCGTCATCAGTGCGGCCCTAGTGTCGTCATGGGGTTGTATTGTCTTTTTTTCATGTTTTTAAAGAAAAAGTTCATGTCAAGAAACATATTAACAAATATTTATTAATTTTGCCGTTAAATGATCATCAAACAGAAATATTCTTATAATAATATTGATTTAAAAACCAGACTGGCCTATGCAAACACTGAGTCTGGTCCGGGTTCTGGTCAGAGTGTTTTCCTGTAGCAATGGTGGTATTAGGTATATGCTTTAAAATGTCAAAATATGATCATTGAAGATCCTGATGAGACTGCACACGGATTCTTTTGTTTTGGGTTACCTTCTTGTCAAAAGTTTTTAATCATTTGACAGATTACATTGTTGTCGGCGAAAATGGAATATAAATTTATTTGGATGTGGCTGACCAACTGAATTATTTGAAGTTTCATGGCATAAAAGATTTTTTTTTATTTTGTTTTACTTTTCTATTTTCATTAACAAAATACTTGACTTGCACAAAGAGAAAATGTGTTTTTGTATTTCTATAAGAGGTTAAAAAGTGAAAATAAACGGGAAATGCTGTATTTCTGGAACATTTACTAATGGGTGATTTCCTTTTTTTCACACCAAATCCGGCACAACTGAAACTGTGCCTGTTTTTATAGACAACTTTTCTACATTCTCTGCCTTTAAATTTAAATCATTTTTGTTTCAGTTGCTTATATGAAGGCAAACCAACATAAAATTGTTAATTTATACTGAAATAATCACAATATATGCTTGTCAAATTGGAGTGAAAGACGAGCATATAAGAAGTGGAGAAATAAATTTTTTCTTGCCCAGTAGTATGTGCCCTAGAGTCGTCAGGTATGACCTAAAGTCGTCATCACTGTTCTTTGGTGTCTGTTTCGTTATATTTCCTCTCTGATTGCCAAAGGTAAGAAAATCTTGATGACTGAATGTATAATGCGTTTGGGCGAATGCAAAAATACATCTGAAACTTGAATCTAGCGTGCCAATCTTAGTTCGCCAGACCGATACCAAATCAAGCTTGCTCCGTCGACAGACTTAGAGTATTACTTAAAAATGGGTTACCTTGTTTCCTCTTCGATAGTTGGAAGAACATCTAAAACCAGCTTTAAATGTAAGTTGCATAACAAAATTAAGATATTTATCTTCTGAATTTCGCCCGCTTCTAGACATTTCTGTGACACAGATGGGAAAGAATGAAGCAAAAAGAATGATGACGACCTTAGGACCCTGACGACTTTAGGGCCACGTACGTTACATACTGAAATTCTTAGAACAGAAATTTCAGATTTTCTCAAACAAATTATTATTCTCAGTTCATTTAATTCTGTGATGTATATAGAAACGTCACTGAAACAGGCGTAGAAGGTGTGTAACGGCCGTTAAATGTCTCGCCGTGCCCAATCATTGTGCAGGTTATATAATTTCTGGTCCTTTGGAATCATTGATTTCATTTCGACAAATTTTAAAAGAGATTAGTTCCTGCTAGGGACATGGCTGCAATTGACTTGATTGATTGATTGATTTGATGCACAACGTCCACGGTAAACAGCTATGGTCATGTCGGGACGGTCAGTTTACCTAACCACACTATTCCTGGGCAGGCTTAGACCTCCTCAGCGGTCAACAAGTACCAAGTGCACATACGAGGGGCGTTCGGAAAGTTTTGCAAATGACGTAATTTCTCGGTAACCACCATACAGACAGAACTTCTGATTGCAAAAATACATTAAGCTATATTATGCGAAGAGAAGTCTGCAAACAAGATGCATTTTTTTTAAAAAAAAGGACGCATTTTTATTTTCTTTGAAAGAGGTATACCCTAAAGGCACTGGAAAATTTTACTTTAGTAGGCCGTAATTTATATATCAGCAGTCTTTGATATCTTTTTATCTTTGTTAGTTAAAGACAATGCCCAGGCAATGTTGTTCTGTAAATATCGCGGAAATCAGTTTTAATCTGGCTTCCGTACAGGGCCGGGAATATGGATTATCCGTACTTTATGCTGTAGCAATTACTCCATTTCTACTAAAATTTGATGATTTTGTAATGAAAACAAGTGTATTAGCATTCAAAATATTGTCGGCAAGAGCATTTACATGGGCCAACGAAATCCTGTCAACAAATTCAAATTAATGCCAAAAATGAAGCCTCTGCAAGCTTTCGAAAGTGACGTTAACGTAAAATTCAATAACGTCATAAGAACTGCGCATTGCTTTGCAAGGAATAAATCGATAACAGTTGCCGCCCTTCTAACTTTTGTATGGATATTATAGGCAACGATGGACAAGCAAATGACAAAGATTAATTTGGTATTTACAAGGATATTTGACTTGAATGCCTAACACTGAAAAGATTTTACATATAAAATTAGCCCAGTGGTATGACTGGGACCTATTAAAATGCGCTGTAACTCAATAAGGAAAAGTGTCTTTGTATAGTGTTTGGTACCATTGTAAAGACAAAATGCATTGCTTTCAGTACATGCATAGCAGTTGTACCCAGTATGCTCCTAAACAAAGTCATGAGGCCATTTGCAAAACTTTTCGAACGCCCCTCGTACTTTCGCCAGTAACTGACAACTGCCCGTCTTGAAACAGCGGAAGGAGAAACGAAATTATGTGGCCAGACCGGGTTTCGAACCCAGGACCTCTGACTTATGAGTCAGGTGCCCTACCGATTGCGCTACGCGGCCCGGCGGCTGCAATTGAACCGAGTATGTTATTTTCATTTATTCCTTTTATGTGTCCCTTGCTTTCTAAGGATTGACTTCTCAGAACATTTTGGGTTAAACATTTATGTTCTGGTGTTGATGTGTAGTATGTAAAAATGTTCAGTCCCTCCAGCGTAGAACCGGCTGGACCTGTGCATTGTCAAAAGATAGTACAAAAGGAAATATTGATGCTTTGGAATAACACACATACACACGTACACATGCATGCATGCACGCACAATTCTGGAGAACAATGTAAATTTACTATGCCTCATAAGAGAAAAAATAGCCTGACCGTGGCGGCACTCAAATTTACAACCAAATTTGAAGCAATAGAATGGGCTACAGGGTGCATACAATGGAAAGGCTGGTCTTTTGACGACCGACAAATATTTTGTCATCCATTTATGCACCAAAATTAATTTTGGAGCATTTTTTGATCTTGCTGTTCAATATATGCGCAATAACGTATCGTAATAACTACTCATTTTGTGGTTTGCGTTGTCAGAAAAAATCAGGCGCTTTAAATCTATTGTAGGAGCAAATCCGGGACTTGTAGGAAAAAATCCGGGACCTATGAAAAATGAAAATGGGCTTACAGACCTATTTATATCATTGTAAAGTGTCAAAAAATAATGAGACATTTTCCCAACACCGATTTATGATTAAAACTAACGTTACCCTTTGGTAAACTTCGCAGACATAGACATAGAGGACAGTTCTTCAAAATGTACCCTAAACGAAAATTTCCAGGTTTCTTTTATCTGTTGACCACGTTAAACATGTGTATTTTATCTATTTTGCCTAATCTCTACCAAAAATAAGCATAGGATTTGTAAATAAATGTTTTAATCGACTAAACTCACCATTTTGTCGCACCAGTTTTCTGTTATGACGTCACGGAGAAAAAATCATTGACAATTTGGAAAAAATCCGGGACCGTTGTCAGAAAAAATCGTTGACGATTGTCAGAAAAAATCATCGCCCACCGGGACTAAGCAACCACCCAGTGAAGCTAGAAGGAGTTAGGAAACAATTTTATTGATTAACGATGTTGTTTGGCTGTAGAGATGCTTGGAATCATCAGCTAAATTAGACACAAAACATGAAAAAGGACAATCGTTTAGTACTGAATGACATTCGAAAAAATTGTGCAATAGGATAGTTTTTTGCTGTTTTGAAACTGAAATGATAAAATCAAACATAGCAATTTAGTTTTTTAGAACGAGTCAAGTTCTGCTGAGCTAGTTTGTCAACGTTTGTAGTGTGTGTACTGATTTGTCCATGTAGGTTATATCCATAAAACCACAACATTAATGTTTTTCTTCCCAGCAATTCTGTTTACTTTTTTCTTTTCAATGAAATTATTAGCATGTTATTATTTTTGCTTTTCACTACCGGTTAAACTATGCCCATCAAGCACGCAGCGTCAAAATCTCGCTGTCTACGAAATGTCTGGGTACAGAGATGGACTTTGCCAGCACAACTAGGGCAGCTAAAATCAGAACTAGGTGGAAGGAGATTGTTGCAAAGTCATCTGCGGTGCCTCAGCGACTTTGCAATGATGGAATAGAATACGTAGACGGAGCATTTCTGTAAAAGAGTTTTCATTATATCTGCAATGCTTAGGCAGTAATAGCCAATTTTCATTGTTTCCGATGCAAGTCAATGGCTAAAAGCAATAAACATTTCCGCGCAGATTCACTTCTTCCAGCCTCATGGTTACTTTGGAACTTCCATTTTCAGCACTTCAGGTGCTATGCACTGTAAAAAAAAAAAAAAAAAAAAAGACCTGTAGAATTTACGTTCAAAGACCTGGCTACTGTCTGTCGTCCCTTTACTGTAATATGTACGAGATAGTACCGTAACTTTTAATATGGCAATTACTGCAACAACAACAAAAAAAACTGCCTTTTTTCCGCATTTGATTTTTTCAATGATCATATTGATACGAATGAAAAATTAAGCAAGGTTTTACGCAACGCAGTCATTTTCCATAATAAAAGTTGCGGTACTAACCCGTAAATTTACGGTAGAAAGGGCCTGGTTGTTTTTTTGCCAATTTTGGGCTGCTTTTTGTTGAATTATTATTATTGTTGTTGCTGCTATTGTTAAACTGATCGGCAGACAAGATTGAGATTCTGGCGCCGGTGGGATGGATGACTTGCGATTTTACGACCTTTTCAAGTGTTTCAGTCATATCAGGACAATGGGAGGGTGATAATGAAAGACTGTGTGCAATGGAATCCCGTTTACGATTGAAAAATGTTTCCGCCTCCAGCGGAAATCGCACCCGAGACCGCTAGATCAGCAGGCCAGCGCGTAACCCACTGAGGTACCGGGACTGCAGGCGCTAGTAGGTCGCTGTAGCACTGCCTATACTATAAGATTCCACGGAGTCCTCGGCTCATAGGAACTAAAAAAGTGAAATGCTAGGGCGCTGTACCTAACCGATCGGAACACCGCGCGGCCAATTCCGTGAACCACGGAATTGGTCGAGCTGTGTTCCGAATGACAGCAAAAGCACACTTGGCATTTCAGATGCATTTAAAGCCTTCCACTTCAAGCCAGTATAAGGCACAGAAAATTAACATTATTTTTTCCTTTATTTGTAGGGTATTTGAAAGGGAAAACATGTCTTCTATGATCTGACACGCAGGCACTGCACTTTCTCAAAGGCCATGCGTGTTCCACCATACACCGCTGCAGATGATATTTAAAAGTCAGGCTTATGATACCTTTGCCTTAATTGGTTATTATTGGGGAATTGGAAATAATCGTTAAATGCCAGAAATTACAGCTCATGAGAGCTAACACGGATGGTTAGGAAATTAAGGGAAAATGTCAAACGTTTAATATCCATCATAGTTTTGCCTTTGTTATTAAACGACTGAAGGTGAGAGCTTAATAATAGTGGCCGTTGATTCGTACAGAGAAAAGTGAAACTGATATAAAACACCGTGTTCATTTCCGATCTGTTTTGTAGAACATTAATTCTATTGTTCGGCACTGTTAATGTTCGTAAGGAACATTTCATGTATCCGTTGGTCTTTTGTGAAAAAGGCTGGAAACAATAAATTTTCCCCGCTTAAGGTAGATTTACGGTTGTTCTATACAGAGAAAAAATTTATGACCCAAACATGGAGTCTAATATTTCTAAACTGGAAACATTCTAAGATAAGCAAATCTTTAAAAATGTATGGTGGGATAACGCGAGTGTAAAACCGGTTTGAGGCCCCTCGTCTCCACCCCATCTCATCCCAACCCACGCACCCACTCCCACCCCGCCCCGCCCACAGTAATTTATTACCAACCGTTCCGAGGCGGTGCTTCTGTTGTAGTTTACTTATATTGTCATTGTTTGTCAGCGTTCTATTTCAAGTTATACAATTTTACTTTTTGCCGGATAGCTCGCTGACAGCTGGGAAAGAGCTGACCCCTTTGTCAGCCCCGGATCCAGGGGGTGGGCTTTGGGGCTTGAGCCCCGCCACCTGGGCCTAGTTAGATTAAAATATGTGTTGTGACATCGGTGAGGCGATTCTAATGGGATGTCACAACATATATTTCAAGGCAAAAAAGACATGGGCAAAAAATCTCATCGAATTGATCTCTAATTATGTCATAAATTCGCCCCGTCCCCCCCCCCCCCCCCACCACCACACACACACATGCATCTCGGCACCTCCCAGCCCCACCAGTTATTCAGAGCCCCGCCAGTACGTGATGGTCTGGATCCGGGCCTGCTTGTCTTGCTTTGCTTTGTGTGCCGTCTTTTACTCTCTGTCTATTTGGCGATGTGGATGTCATAGGTTGCGGTCTAACTATCTGTACATAAAATGATTATGTGATGTGGCTTTTATTTGGGGAAACCGACAAAGTTTCAAATGTCTTTACTCGGGTGCAAAAGCCGTTGGGTACACTTCTCACAAAAAAAAAACAACAACAAAAAACAACAGTATTGTCCACGCCTGGTAAATTCGCAGTTCCATTCCCTCTTGAATGTGTGTATGAAAATCAACTATTCATCTTTCTTCAAAATGGATTATTCAATAAAGCATATTAGTACAACACTTCAGCTTTAAGATAGTAAATGATTACGTAACTAGTGGAGTTCTCATAAAACACACGACAGAGTGGTCAAACCGAATTTTCGGTTTGGCCACTTTCAGGTGTTTTGTGATAATTCCAACAGTCCATTTACTTCGAAGCAAATGTTGTGCAGAAATATGCTTACAGTCATACAAGTCGAATACCAGTGTTATAGTTTGGTTAATTATTTGCAGAAGCTTTAGATTTGAGCCGCGACACGACAAAACCAACAAAGTGGCTGTGCGGGCAGCGCAGACTCAGATCAGCCTGGGCATCCGCCCAGTCTGATCAAAGTCTTCGCTATCCGCATGGAGGTAGCTTAGACCTTTAGCTACCCTTTAAGCGCTTTGCAAAGAGTCTGATCGGATTGGGGATGCCCAGGCTAATCTGAGTCTGCGCTGGGCGCACAACCACTTTGTTGGTTTGCTCGTGTCGCGGCTCAAAATTTTCTTTATTTAAAAAAAAAACTTTTTTAATCTGCTGTGCCCAAGATACAGTTGGCCTCTAACCCCAACTGCCCCTTCGGCCACTAAGCTATGGAAAACCTTTACCTTTTTAAAAACTCAAGCGAACTGCTGGTTTGCCTGGCGTGATTGTCAATGCGAGCATCGGTAATATGGGGTCCAGAACGGGACACCTCACTGGGCACATAACGTTGAATCAACGTTGATTCACTGTTGTGTCAACGTCGTGAGACTGCTGGGAGGTCAATATGGCACTGCAAATCCACATTTAATAGATTTACTAAAATTTGCAAAAAAAAAAAAGAAAAAAAAAATCTTAATTTCAGCATAATCCAGTTTAAAGTTTAACTCTTCATTTTTGCTCGTTCAGAAATATACAAGATAAATGCTGGTTGTATTGAACCAAGGAAATTTTTCTTTTTGTTCTCAAAGAATTTCTGTGAATGTTAATTTTGAAGGGAAGAGCAAATATTTGCCCGTACTTTACCTCATTAGCATAATGTCGCGTGCCGGATATTTTAGTCCGGTAAATTATGATCGACCAATAGGCTTATTCTAATACCTTTAACTGTTTGCTCAAAGGAAGCGTTAAGACGGCTTTTCTCCACTTTGTCCTCTTAAATTATGCAGAATTCTTTTCTCACGAATATTCAGAGAGAGAGAGAGAGAGAGAGAGAGAGAGAGAGAGAGAGAGAATTAACGCTTATAATATATGCCTTGAATATAAAATCAATTCCTCTTCTCTGTGAAATTATCGTTCTTAATTTTAAAAATATATCTAATGATATTCAATCTTTTAAAATTAGTTACTTATGTACTTAAAATTTAGAATAAGTAACCATAGGCGTCCCGTTGGAACAGACCATTAATTGGAAAATATAACACATACAATACCGTTAGAGGAAAGAAAAATGAAGTGGTCATACTATAAATGATGTTGGTGATGAATTTCATTATCTTTTTGAACGTAACTATTTGAAATCGGAAAGAAACGAACAAATTGAAAGCCTCATTTCTGTCATGGCCCTAATATCCTAAAGGCTTATTGTTTTCATACATAATGTTAAAATGCATATGTTTTCCCGAATTTGTCTATATTTATGATGAAAAAATATGATAAAATGTCACAATTGATATTAAGTCAAAGGGATACATAAATCTATAAATTTGTTTTGTTTTGTATCATGACTGAATAAACTGTTGATCAGGTAATGCTACTAAAGTATTAAAGTTGACATTGGTGCTTAAACTTCACTACTATGATATTGTATATTCTATGCATAGTGTTTTATCCTATAGCCTCTTACACCACATGCGTGTACCCTGAGATACTATTTTAATACAGTTTTTTTATTTGTCCTGTTATAAGAATAGACGTGAAATGAAACCACGATAGGATTTTAAACATCAACATTTGAGTCGCGACACCAGAAAACCAACAATGTGGTCGTGCGTCCAGCGCAGCCTCAGATCAGTCTGGGCATCTGCCCAGTCTGATCAGAATCTTCGCTGTCCGCATGGAGCTAGCTTAAACCTTTGGCCACCCTTTCAGCGCAAAGCGAAGACTCTGATCAAAGTGGGCGCGCATGACCAGGCTGATCTATGTCTGCGCTGGGCGCACAACCACTTTGTTGGTTTTCTCGTGTCGCGGCCCAATTTTATGCAACATGATTTGTCTGCAGGGTATCTCCAACAGTACGTTTTGTCTAAACAAACTGAATAAAGAAAGTCTTCAGAGTATAATTGAGCCGTGACACGACAAAACCAACAATGTGGTTGTGCGCCCAGCAAAGACTCAGATCAGCCTGGGCAGCCAAACAGTTTGATCACACTCTTCGTTAAGTGCTCAAATGGTAGCTAAGGGTCTAATCTACCTCCATGCGGACAGCGAAGACTCTGATCAGACTGGGTGGATGCCCAGGCTAATCTGCGTCTGCGCTGGGCGCACATCCACATTGTTGATTTTGTCGTGTCGCGGCTCAATTCATGCTGCAACTGGGCATTACTAAGGAGATACGAATGTAAAATTGAAACAAATGAAATGGTAACGATTTGAACAATTAAAATCTTAAAGAATTCCTTCGAGAGCAGAGCACACATTCTAAAGATATACTTCGAAGTTTCGGCTATTCAAGCCTCATCAGTGAACCTGGCAATATCGGGCGATGCATACCAATTTGTTTTTAGAGAAACCAGAACTCAGCATTGAAACAACATATAGGCTTCGCTGCAACATCACAGTAGTTAATATCCCCCTCAGTCATGATTACGTCGAGTGGATGTGTCCAGATCACACAAGACGCCCATCTGAAATGGCGTCTACCCTTAAAGGAAAGAATTTTGCTCCTTCAAGAGCAAATTATTTTCTTTAAAAGGTGGCTCTCGTTGGGCAGGGAGGCAAAAGAGACCGCTTTGTTTCTTTTGAAAGTTAACCATGTATCATAAAATCCTGCCTATTTTGCAGGGATAGTACCGGTATAATGATAACGCGGCGTCTGATTAGATTCTCCACAGTTTGCGTAAAATTCAAGCATTTCTGTGAAAGATTCGAGAGTGAAAATTTACTAGACACCCCTTAAATAATAAATGGACTCGTCTATTTCATGGGGTAGTAGAATCCATTCGTCATTGATGGGTTTGACCGATGCTGAGCAAAATTGTTTGCATTCGAATGTATCGGGTGTGATTACAGTCACGCCTGACGGTCAACGCGCAATTCTAGTTCCACTTGGAAATAGTAATAATAATAATAATAATAATAATAATAATAAATCAAATAAAGCACAATATTTGCTTTGGAGCAAAATGATTGTTTGAGTTATCAGAAAACTACTTAAGTTTCGGTTGGCCACTTTCATGCAGGAGTTTAAAGTTAACTTAACCAGTTTATCCGCTACAAAGCTGGAAGTTTGTAATAATATGCATGGTTTCCTTGCTTTACACACATACGTTAATTGACTGATTGTTTTGGGTTTAACGGCCCTTTGAGACAGTATTTCAGTCTATATCGGGCCCTCTCCCAGAGAGAGGGAGAACGAAGAGAAATGATAGACGAGAGAAAAAATGTCCAAACAACCCCCACACGAACCTACTGCAAGCACAGTAGGCCCTTGTCCTACAATGTTCCAAATCAGTAGGACGCCCCGGCACTGGAAGTTATACACAGCACCATCGCACCACCCAACCATCCCCTTTACACACATACGAGCTGTATGTTGGTTTATAACATTTTGTAGCTTGAATTCTTAATGGAATAGCGCCTTTACCAGCCGTGATATTATTGCATGAAGAGGAGACAAATGGATGATCATTCAGTGCCCTTCAATGATCATCATACCGTTATGTACCGTTAAAATCTTAAAAGTACGGTGTTAAACTAATTAGCACTATCTTTGATCAAAAGAGTCGCCGACACCTGGAAGACTTCAAAGACGTTTTATTTAATTACGAATTAAGGATCACTTGGGTTCTGTTCCCCACCACGGAAAAATGTACACGGTCTTTCCTAGTCTGCGTTGCATCTCATGTGCACACATTCTAGTCAAGGCTCACTTAAATCAAATATAATTAGTAACCAAGCGATAAACTGATCAGACTGCGTATATGCGCATTTTTCTGGTCATGCCATGCCATGACCAGGCGAATGCGCATATACGCAGTCTGATGACTGATGACATGGCGCATGCGCATGCTGGATCCCTAGGAGCCATTTTCCAGTGATTCCTAGCGTGGTTCAAATATAGACCAAATGCAGCGAGAAGAATCAGTGTAAACATCTGTCCACTTATTTAAAGTTGAAGATTCTTGCAAATGGCTTCATTGATTTCCACTAAAATATTGGTAACATTATCAGGCATGTCTTGTAGGAACCGTTAGAGAACAGAAAGACGAGACAATGACTAATGCGTTTTCATGGCCTCGAGAGGGACATGATGGCCTATCATGATAGGAACTGTTTGAAAGAGTTGAAAAGTTCTTTAACCGCTGCAACGTTACACACACGCACATTGCTCGCAAATAGAATGTGAAATAAAAATTAGAATTTATTTTGACAAAAATAGATGCTCTCTACCAACGCATCTACTAACCCCTTCAAACGGACAAGGCCGGGCCGCGTAGCGCAGTCGGTAGGGCACCTAACTCCTAAATCAGAGGTCCTGGGTTCGATATCCGGTCTGGCCACATACTTTCGTTTCTCCTTCCGCAGATTCAAGAAGGGCAGTTGTCAGTTACTGGCGAAAGTATATGCACTTAGTACTGGTTAACCGCATAGGAGGTCTAAGCCTGCCCAGGAATAGTGTGGTTAGGTTAACCGACCGGCGTTGGGCACAATAACGTGTGAAAGAAAATTCCTGAAATCCAGATTTTCTTATCCTGACAAAGTATTTGCTTAAATACATTATATAACACACTTGGTTAACTATGTATATACAAGGGCATTTACGAAACGAAAAAAGAGCTGTTACGAAACGAAAAATGGTCAGTTACCAAACGACCTGGTCATCAGGTCGTTTGGTAACTATGACTCTTTTTCGTTTCGTATCAGCTCTTTTTCGTTTCGCAACAGCCCTTGTATATACATACATGTAGTTAACCAGCAGTTAACATCAAAATCCTGAAATCGGGATTGATCCTGAAAACTTTCACCCATGTCATTAGGAGATTTGGGGTGGAACGGAAACTCCATAAAAGGTAAATAATAATGGTTTGCATCTTTGTCCGAGTTTCCGAACAAATTGCATGCTCGGTATGCATTCAATATGTAAGGTGAATGGATATACTTTTCAAAGGAAGCAACCCTAGTACCTTTGCTTCCCTTCTCAGCTCCTAATGGAGAAAATTCTTTCCTTTAAGAGCAGATCCCATTTCGAAGAGCTACGTCATCCAGAGAAGCAAACAAGAATTCATGCAAGTTAATATAACTGTAACATTATTTTTCGGAAAGGAGACAGGAATGTTTATTAGAGCAGGTGCGTTTATTAGGATTAATACAGTAGGTAAAGAGCGCACATGTTCGAATCGCGGACAATTTCAGGTGTTCCTTTAATCCTTCAGTTTTTTTGTTATAAATGTATCATTTTGCTCTCGGTATGCACTGTAAAAAATCAAGTAACTAAACGTTGAATTTCTACGTTTCCAATTTATTGTGCTGTCTCTGTTGATATGGTACGATGGCACTGAAATGCAAAGACAAAGCCTAGATTAACTGTATGTTTAGATATTCATGTCAATAAAAATCGGCGTGGCTGGTTGATTTGATGCTTAACGTCCACGGTAAACAACTAAGGTCATGTCGGGACGGTCAGTTAGCCTAACCACACTATTCCTGGGCAGGCTTAGACCTCCTAAGCGGTTAACCAGTACTAAGTGTACAGCTACAGTCATGTCGGGACGGTCAGTTAACCTAACCACACTATTCTCGGGAAGGCTTAGACCTCCTAAGCGGTTAACAAGTACTAAGTGCACATAATTTCGCCAGTAACTGACAACTGCCCTTCTTGAATCAGCGGAAGGAGAAACGAAGTATGTGGCCAGACCGGGATTCGAACCCAGATACTCAGACTTACGAGTCAGGTGCCCTACCGATTGCGCTACCCGGCCCGGCTATAAAAAAAAAAAAAAAAAAAAAAAAGCTTTCAAGGGTAATGCTTAGCGGCGGGGTTACACTGAGCGGTATTACACATCTTTATCTAGGTGGGTTCAAATGGCACGTCTTGAGGCTTCTCTGACTGTCCGCTTGCTAAAATGACAACAACTTTAAGTGTTCAAGAAGCGATTCCTGGAAGTGCTGCTGAGACAATGTCCAGTATCGATCACTGGCCACCTGGACCTGCAGAGAATTATAATTAACACTGACCATTGTCCAGCGATACCTTTGATTAATCTCTGGAAAGAAACAAAATGACGCACACACATCTGTTGGGTATATGCGGTTGCTTTATGTTCCTATCATTTGCATAGAGCAGTTTCTATACCGGTTGATATAGGATGTATACCTTTGCCATGAAAAGTATTGTCAAGTAAAAAAAAATGAAATTGTGTCAGCCTTCCTCTGAACCCAATGTACAATAAAAATAAATAAACTAATTAAAATAATAATGATAATAAAACAGTAAAACAGAGAAAAAAAATAAATAAAAATGTAATAAAAAAAAGGTCTTAACTCAGGCCAAATAAGACGCATGTTTCATGTCGGTAGATGAAAATCGACCGAAACTCCAGCAAGTGTGTTACCTTGCCTGACAAAGTTTAAAGGGGGGGGTGGGGGGGGGGGGGGGGGATGAAAATCGACCGAAACTCCAGCAAGAATTATCTTCCCTGACAAAGTTAATAGTCGGGGGAGGGGGGCTGTCATAACGCATTTATTCTTACACGAACGGACATTGAACCAATGTATGCAGCGTGGCCAGAGAAAAGAAAAAGGGTCCGTGAAAAATCATGATTTTTCTGATGAGATTTCAATAAAACTTGGGAGACATACCCAAACAAAATAATGGTTCATGCTGTTAGCAATTCCCATGCCATCTGCATATGACCTGGGTTTTATCTTATTTCGCTTAAGTTTTGCTCTATTCCCGGCAACCCTCTTTATAAAGGCATTCGTTACAACAGCAAAATTTTTATAACGTCGTTTTATGGGCATAAAATGGCGTTTTTTTAAATTATGCATTCTTTATTATCTGAACAGAAATTTGTTTGACGTCAAAATATTTGACAGCAAATGCCGTCATTGTAGAGGGTCCACTGTATGCATTAACTCAAGCTTCTGTATTGTTGCATGCATTAAGATACCTATTTACTCAAGCTTTTGTATTGTTGCATGCATTTAGATACATATTTACTCAAGCTTCTGTATTGTTGCATGCATCAAGATACCTATTTACTCAAGCTTCTGTTTTGCTGCATGCAATAAGGTACCTATTTACTCAAGCTTCTGTATTGTTGTATGTATTTACTCAAGCTTCTGTATTGTTGCATGCATTAAGATACATATTTACTCAAGCTCCTGTATTGTTGCATGCATTAAGATACCTATTTACTCAAGCTCCTGCATTGTTGCATGCATTAAGATACCTATGGCGTTCATTTGCGTTACAGTGGTCATTTCATTTTTAAGTTCGATTCCGGTTTGTGATGTCCGCTTGGGGACATTCATCATAGCTGGGTGTGGACTTACCACTGAGGTCATATCAAATGTCTTATAGTGCTGAAATCTGAAACTCAGCATCAGTTGACACGCCAAATGTTAGCCCAGATGAAGCTAAACAAGTTATATTTATATCTGCGGTATAAAAATACGCACGGTCTGTTGCTTGTTTTTATAACTCTCCACCAATATTGAATGATTTTACCGGAACAATTTGATATGGGGAATTGTCATTATAATCTTATTTAGTTCGAACAGAGCTTTCAATAACATTAATTACCGTTTGATGTTTCAGCGGAGTGAGCATCAATGTGGATACGTCATGAGGAAACCTAGCTTAAGTCATTTGCGAACTGCGCATGCTCAGACCAACCTGCGCACATGCACAGGTTGGTCAGAGCATGCGCAGGTCGCCTCGCCAATAGCCGAATATGTGTAGACTTTCAACCGTAACTATCAATGCACTGACTGAGCTTGCTCCAGCATACGAGTTCGCGTATGTCCGAAGACAGATTTTGCTATGGCGCGGCTAGGCCGTCATAAATTTAATGTAGATTGAGTTTCCAGTTCTGATGATCAAAGATTGCCTCACTGTGCGACAGATGCGACTGATTCAGGAGAAACAGGTAAATATAATTAACATCGAGCGGTTTAACCAGTTTCCAGAGATCGCGGAGTCTGGGGACACCTCTGGAACCAGGACTTGTCTACGGTGGCTAAGTTTGGTCACAGCACAGTTGGTCACAGTCGTGAAAGGTGGAAGTATGAAAGCAGCGCTACCAGCTTTTGTCTGTTAAGTTTGAGGTGCCCATGATTTTTTTAGAGAGAGAAAAACTCAATACAGACTATTCTCGATAGCTCGAACACTGACATACCAAAAATACTTTTTTTTATCAAAGAATATAATTCGGCTACCTTCCCTATTTTTATTTACATTTCAAGTCCTGTTATCTCACACTACTGATATCTCAAGGTGAATTTTCTGGGACCAGAAAATTCACTTTGAGATATCGATAGTTTCACTCTCGGAGATGAGCTTCAACCATGAGAGTTGACCATATATCCGAATCTGCCTTTCCTGAGTATCGTCTCTTTTTACCCCTTACAAAAAGTATTCGTTCTCACATTTACCTGAGAACGAATACTTTCCTTTAGAGTGAAAATCAGAAGTTGCACAAGAAAGGCAAAGTTTAAGTTTGTATTCTCAAATGCAGAACCTTTAAATCAGCCTTAAGCTGCAGTTGTGCATCCCTTTATGTTTTTCATTCTTGAAAGTTAGGTATATCAAGAAAGTGTAAACAGGCGGAAGAGAACTCGGAACGGGTACAACACAGGGAAGTGGGCATTCATTTTTTGGTACATAATAGTATATAACATACGTGGCCTATAAATACATGATTGTTGTGTATAAAATGAACAGCAAACTTATGTGCAATACATTCGTCTCGTACCTCTCTTGCCAGAAAACGCAATTTTGAGCACGAAATATTTCATTAATCGTAATTGGCTAGGTGGTGTAATTTAGTTATACCATGGTTTGTCCGCCTCTTAGGCTCGTAGGTTATCTCCGCGTACAGGCGGACAAACCATGGTATGATATTACTAAAGCTGCTTTAACATGCCCATGTACCATAGGGCAATAAAAGGTTTCCAGTTTACATAATTCTGACAAATAAGGTATCACAAATATCATTGTTTTAAACCGTTATAGTGAACGATCATTTTTTTTTCTTTCCTTCTTAAAAGGTCTTGTTATTTGCATGAAAAAAGTAAAAAACTGTCCCGGATTTTCTCGGCAAAAATACATGGCTATTGTGAAATATGTTTTACGGGTGTATCTATTTCATCGGCAATATAACGACTCTGGTTTTCATCATTCGTCGTTTTATCATTGTCTTTTTCTCTATCATGCCATATGTGATCATATTTCCTCCCAGCGTCCGCACTGACATGCAGCGAGCACGCCACTTAATTAGATTACCTGGCTCTTTTATCATTATATTGGAATGTAATTAAATTTACCTGAATCCGCAGAGACATAAAACATGGACAGCTCGAAGGTGGAAAAAGGTGCTGGGTGCTGAATGCCGCCTAGCGAGCTAGCATGATTTAAATTTTTAATCAGTATTCTTTTTTTCGAGTAGTGGGGGAGGGGGGACGTTTTATGTTTCGTTATTATAGTTATCTTCACATGTTTGTGTTCAGAAATGGTTTCTGAAATGCATATGTTAGAAAACCGCTAAATTTTGATTATTTACCAAATGAGTTTTGAAATCGACTTTCAAATTAACTCTTTTTGTATTCAACATGCTCAACTTTGGTTTTTCTAGCACATATTTATATGTTATTGGCCACGATATAATGATACGAGCCGTCGTGATGTTTTTTTTTTTCACTTTTAAATTTCTGATTCAAGGGACAGAAATCTTACAACTGAACCATCCTTGCGCACATCAATTAACTCCCATGTTTTGATTTGGCACGCTTTCATGCCCCGTTTCATGCGACTGAAATTTGGTCGTTCGTGGTTTACAGCATAAAAATCGTAGTACAGATAGTTTTGAGTAAATAGAACTGAGGAGCAGTCCGATGAAGGCCCACACTACTTGCCATTTTATCTGCATCTTTTGAACATATTACTGCAATTTGTAAAACCAGTTCCGTTTAATTGACTAAGATTTATTTTCGCTGTCCAAATTTTTACGGTAGCCCTATCGAACAGTGCTGCGTAAATCCAAACAGGCCACCTCAACTTCCTCACAAACATGCTTCTATATGTCCCTTTTGTTTGCCAGAGCTCCAGATGAGAAGGGTAGAAGGGGTAATTTATAATTTTCTGAATTTCTTGATAAAAACATATTGTGGCCCCTGATTAAAACTGTCTCATCGAGTCTGGATAATCTAGAGTAATCTGTCCTGGGGCCGTATTCATAAAATGACTTAAGTGGTTGCTATGCTGTTGCTAAGGCTAAATTTCTTTGAAGGAGAGTCCCTACAACTATGAAATTTGCTCTGGAGGAACAGTCTTACAAAGACTGTTCCTCCAGACCAAATTTCATAGCTGTAGGGAATCTCCTTAATAGATATTTAGCCTTAGCAACCGCATAGCAACGACTTAAGTGGCTATATGAATACGGCCCCAGTTTTACATTCAAAGAATAACTTGGATGAAGCACTCATTTTAAAATTAAACAAGAACTGCAAACTACTGTACGGTTTTTTTTTTAGATAAAAGCACCAATAAGACTTTGAAATTGTTCTTTGACCTATGACCCAGAACTCAGTTTGACAATTTGTCAAACTGAGTTCTGGGTCATAGGTCAAAGAATGACCTTGACCTCTTGTACTCATAAATTTTCATGTACTCATTTAGAGATCTGTAAACACCAATTTTTAAGCTAAAATCTTCAAGGCTTTCCATGAAATCCTATGTTCTAGCATTTTCCCATATCTCGCCTTGCTGTAAATATAGGTCAAGGTCAATCCAAGGTCATCATTTGAACAATCTTGGTAGCAATTAAGTACTTGATGCTACATACCACAAGTTCCAAGGCCGCCAGTCAAGTTGTTCTGGAGAAGAAGATTTTTGAAGCTGTTTTAGCATATAAAGAGCATGGCTGCTTTGGTCGTCATGTGAACGGGACCTTTTGAAAATGTTTTATTTCCCTCAGCCCCTGGAGGCTCTCCGTGAAAATTGGTTACAATTTGCCTAATGGCTTTTTAGATGTTTGAAATTGTCTAAATATGTGAGTCCTGGGTCAAAGAATGACTTTGACCTCTTGTACTCACAAATCCTTATACCAGTTTTTTAGGCCTAAACCTTTGAAAATTTCAATGAAATCTAATGATCCAGCATTTTCGCATATTTGACCATGCTGTTAAGAAGGTTAAGGTCAACCCAAGCTCATCATTAGAACAACCTTCATAGTACTTGAATACCAATGCTACATACCAAGTTTTAAGGCCATCGGTTGATGATTTTTAAAGCTTTTTACCATATATGGACATGGCCACCATGTTGATCCAGACCATTTGAACAAATTTTTATTCCCTCAACCCCTGGGGGCTCTATATATTTGGTTACAAATTGCCCAGTGTCTTTTGAGGTTTGAAATTGTCAAAATATGATAGTTCAGGGTCAAAGAACAAAGAATGATCTTAATTCTTTTACTCATATATCTTCATGTTCTCATTACGATGAATGTATATACCAATTTTTAGGCCTAAATCTTCAAAACTTCCATGAAATCCTATGTACTAGCATTTTCCCATATTTGACCTTGCCCTAAAAAAGGTCAAGGTCAACCCAAGGTCATCATTTGAACAACCTTGAAAGTACTTAGTACCCAATGATACATATCATTTCAAGGCTATCAGTCAAATGGTTCTGGAGATTTTTACCATATATGGGCGTGGCTGCCCTGTTATTCATGTGATCCAGACCATTTGAACAGATTTTCATTCCCTAAACCCCTGGAGGCTCCATATGATATTTGGTTACAATTGGCCCAGTGGCTTTTGATGAATAGTTTGAAATTGTCTAAATACGAGTTATCTGGGTCAAAGAATGACTTTGGCATCTTGTACGCATAAATCATGTACTCATTATGATGAATGATTATACAAATTTTTACGCCTAAATCTTCATAACTTTCCATTAAATCTTATGTACTAGCATTTTCCCGTATTTGACTTTGCGGCAAAAAGGTCAAGGTCAACCCAGTCATCATTTGAACAACACTGACAGAACTCAAGTACCTAATGATACATATCAAGTTTTAGGCGCCCAGATAGCTCAAGTCAGTAGCGATGTTTACCTATAAACCATAGACTGGCTACATACCTCTGCCGCATAGGTTCAAACCTGGCGCTGGCAAGTATGAATGGTTGGCTGTTCCCTTTAGGGTTGCGGTGGTTTCACAGAGTATTTCCCAGCCCCTATACAGCTGAGAATTACTTCTGCCTTTCTTCCACCACAGAACAGTCCTCTGATATAATGATCAGGGATGATCGCCTCAGAGTATGAAGGAAAACAAAACAGTCTATCAGTCAACTGGTTCTGGTGAAGATTTTTGAGGATTTTTACCATATATGGGTGTGGTGGCCATGTTGGTCATGTGATCTGATCCATTTTGAAAAAAATTCCATTCTCTCAACCCCTGGGGGCTCTGTATGAAATTTGGTTACAACTGATCCAGTGGCTTTTGAGAAGTTTGAAAACAAGCAAATTTGGTGAATTTATATCCCCCCGCAGAATGGCCCTGATTTATTTATGGTTTATTTTAAGTTACCGTAATCGACCCATTTACCGCACCGTGCGCTTAACTTTTTCAAAATTGCAACAAAAAGATGTGGTTAAAATGTATTTAATAACCGCACACTCAGAACAATGAAATGCAGGGTGACTGGAAAGAGGCAACATGGGTAGGACTGGAAATACTTTGTGTTTATACTTTTCATGAGTTCCCTGTTAATTATTGGGTTTTGTGAGAGTTTCAAAGAAAAAGCAGTGTGCGCTAGTGCAGTTTGTCCGGAAATGGCCTTGGTGTGCGGTTATAGGGGCATGTGCGGTAAATGGGTCGATTACGGTACATAAAATTTCGTTCACTGGTTACTTAGTTACCGCTGAACTTGTGGATTGTAAATAAAATCAAGGGCAATAACTCTGGGATAGAGGCATAAGCTGAGGCTGTTCTTAAACACTTGTCTCAGCATCACTGCACTATGATGATTTATTTTTAATTCAGTTTTGAGAAATTTTGTTCATCGATACCTCAGTTATGGCAAATTTGTTGATTTTAAATCAATGCAAGTGCATTAAATCAGGCACTACTGGAGCAATTATGACAAAACTTGATGTGCTCTGCTGTGTCATGACAATACATAATTATTTTAAGTTTCATAAACTCCCATTCATTGATTACTTAGTTATGACTCAATTTGTTGATTTAAAACCAATTCAAGGGCAATAACTCATTGTTTACTGAAGCAATTCCGACAAAACATAAAGATACACCAATGTGATATGGTGATACATATTCAGTTTAAGTTTCATAGAATTCTATTCATTGATTACTTAGTTATGGCTGAATGTGTCAACCTTAAATTGATTCAAGGGCAATAACTCATGCACTACTGATGCCCTTCTGACGAAACTTTATGTACATAACCACGTTATGTTGATACATATTCAGTATAAGTTTCATTTAGTTTCGATAATTGGTTACTTAGTTATGACTTATTTTATTAATCTTAAGTCCATTAAAGGGCAATAACTCATGCATTACTAGAGCCAGTCTGGCGAAACTTCATCTGCATCAGCCCGTTATAGTGATACATATTCAATTTAAGTTTCATGAAGTTTTGATTATTGGTTACTTAGTTATGACTCATTTTTGGTTACTTAGTTAGGACTAATTTTATTAATTTTAAGTCCATGAAAGGGCAATAACTCATGTACTACTGAAGCCAGTTTGACGAAACTTCACGTGCATCAGCGCATTATAGTGATACATATTTATTACAAGTTTCATGAAATTCCGTCCAGTGGTTACTTAGATGGCTCCGGACGGAATGACGGACGGATGGAAGGACGGACAGACGGACGAACATGGAAAACTATAACCCTCCGCCTTCGACGGGGGATAATATGAGAGACCTGGGTCAAAGAATGATCTTGACCTTTTGTATTAGTACTCACGTACCTGATGCTACGAACCAAGTGTTAAGGCCATCAACCTATTGGTTCTGGAGAAGATTTTTGAAGGTTTTTACCATATATGGGCACAGCGGCTATGTTGATCATGTAACCCAGATCATTTGAACAATTTTTTGTTCCCCAAACCCCTGGAGGCTACATATAAAATTTGGTAACAATTGGCTCAGTGGTTTCAGAGAGTTGTTTGAACCGGACTCATCTAGGTCCTGGGTTCGATACCCGGTCTGGCCACATACTTTCGTTTCTCCTTCCACTGATTCAAGAAGGGCAGTTGTCAGTTACTGGGGAAAGTACATGCACTTAGTACTGGTTAACTGCTTAGGTCTAAGCCTGCCCAGGAATAGTGTGGTTAGGTTAACTGACCGTCCTGACATGACCATAGCTGTTTACCTTGGACGTAAAGCAACAAATCTATGAAAGTGTGGGTGGGTGACAGAGGATGGAGCCTGCCAATACTAAAAGCTCACCGGGAGCCTTACACTCCGGTGAGCTAAAAATCTGCCTAAAAAAGTGCCACACAACAGTCAGTCAACCCGCAACATATATGCCAATGACCCATAATTGTGTAATGCTGCTGCTGCAGACATACGTTTATACAAGTATAATAGTTGTAGCTGTTATGGTTTGTGTGACTGAGAAAAGGCAGTTAACATAGATTAACCTTGCCACTGACACAGGCGCTTAATGCTCACACGGTAATACCAACACATACTTTACGGCTGACACCAGCTTATCTGGGTATATTCAGGATGCCGAGAAAAGTTTGTTACAACTTTGTTTTAATTTTTAAAACATTTATTATACTCCTTTGTTACCAGGTTCAAAATAATTACGTAAGATGTAAGTGAACAGAATGATTATTTGAGATGAAACACAATACCTACAATGTGGCATGTTTGCCCAGAAAAGACTTCAATCAGGCTGGGCATCCACCTAGTCTGATCAGAGTCTTTGGTGTGCCCTTAAAGGGTATGGGTCTAAGTGAGCTCCATGCACACAACGAAGACTCTGATCACATGACAGATGCCAAGGCTGATCAGAGTCTTCCCTGGGCGCATGTGCAAGTTGTTTTGTCGTGTAGCGGCTCATATTATTCCCATATAAGGTTATTTCCTCCTATGAACTCCAAACATAGCTTTTAACTGTACTGTACTGTAATTCAAAGCTCCAGATATAATCCAAATTTCTCCATTAAAATGCGTGTTGTGACCCCTCATTAGAACCTTTTGAGATGATTCTAATGAGGGGTACCAATGTATGTTTTTTGTTGAGAATCTCTGAATAATCCTCAAAATGCTACTGTACCTAAAACTCTGTATATTTCCACATCAAGGGATATACACGAAACTGACAAAGGACAAGAAAGAGAAGTATTTTTTCCTGTAGTATTTATTAACAAATAGAGCTGGCATTAGAAGCAATACGGGGCCACAAGTCAGCACATTCTTTAGCTACAGGTCCTGTGATGGCTGATCCTGAAAATAGAAGAAACAGTTTCAAATAACGTGCAGAGCCCAGGACCAGGCCCTGAGGTTATAAAACTTTTTTCGTGCTCAACTCAGCTGAGCATGAAATTTTACCTACTAATAAATAGCATATTATTGATAAGTAGTTGTTTTCATGTTCAATTTAGCTGAGTATGAAATTTTCTCTGCTTATAAATATGAAAATGCCAACATAAGTTGGCATTTTCATATTTATCAGCAGAGGAAATTTCATGCTCAGCTGAGTTGAGCACGAAAAAGTTTTATAACCTCGGGGCCAGGTTGTTCAAAATATTGTTAGCTTCATGAAGGCATTAGTCAAGAATATCAAGTGATTTTAATTTTTGGCTGGAAAAATATGAGCTTTTGCGAAAGTTTCTCACATTATTTAGCAAAAAATGGCAATGTTTTTACATATAATAAGTTTGAAAATTTAATGTCTCCTTATCTAACAATGTTGTTAGTTTTGAACAATGGGGCCTAGATGTTCTAAACTAATGATGCCATCATTTATTAAGACATTATATTTTCGAACGAGTTGGCAAAACATAGCCAGGGTGTTTTTTTTGCCGCAGAAATGTGAGCAGCAGTGGTTCATATTTTTTTCAGCTAAAATTAATGCCAGAATTTAATTTATGTGTCGTCAAAGACTAGGCAAACAAATCCTTGACTAACAACTTTGTTCAACAAATGATGCTTCAACCAAGTGGGGCAAGAGCTCAAAATAATAAAGCAATTCGTTAGGCAGTGCTCCAGATAAGAAGGGGTAACAGGGATAATTTAGGGGAAATTTTCCTTATTTTTTCCATAAAAACATATGAGCCGCGGCACGAGAAAACCAACAAAGAGGTTGTGTGCCCAGTGACGACTCAGATCAGCCCGGGCATCCGCCCAGTCTGATCAGAGTCTTTGCTGGCTGCATAGAGGTAGCTTAGACCCTTAGCTACCCTTTAAGTGCAACGCAAAGATTCTGAACAGAATGGGCGGATTCCCAGGCTGATCAGTCTGCGTTGGGCGCACAACCACTTTGTTGGTTTTCTCGTATCGCGGTTCATATGTTGTGACTCCTCATTAGAACCCTAGAACAGTCTCCCCAAGACGATTCTCATGAGGGGTCACAACATCTGTTTTCATTGAGAAAAAAGAAAAATCTCTTTGAATTTTCCCTGTTACCCCTTCTTACCTGGAGCTCTGGTTAGGACTGCCAAAATAAATGCTAACCTTGCATATCACCAGTTGATTTTTAAACAATAATTCTGTTTTTCTGTTTTGGTCTACCTTACTCCTGCAGGTGCTTTGCTTTTTCTCCATAAAACTGATGATTTACAGGAGAAAAATACCAACACAGCCTCTACTTTACAATATATCAGGGATCTCCCCAGACCATTAAGGCATGTCGCTTGAAACATGCCTTCCTCTTCAAATTACCTTTGCAACATGCCTTAATTTCCAATGAAAATTTATTTAAGAGCTATTATTTTCATTTTTTAGCCAGTAAAGTCATTTTAAATGCATATAGGATCATCAATGAATTATTCATAATGTTAATTTAGGATAATATTGACAAAACATTGCTATATTAAGAATTTTAAAAATTGATCAACAAGTCAAAATCTGATTTTTGTGCTAAAAGCGACATGCCTTCTGAAATTTCTCGGGAGAACACCAATATATGAATTACACGGAATGCCTGCATGACTGCAAAGCAGAGCTAAACGCAAAAACTTGACAAAGTATACGCAGCAACTGACAAAAACATAAAAGTAATACCTTAACGTCTCACTTCTGCTAGTTGCAGGTAAGATAAGACACGAGGTAGCACACATTTACGCAGCAGCATGAGTTTCTTGAGGAATAGCGATGCCTACCCTATTTCTTTGGTTATAAATGTTTACTTTATTTTTCCTCCTGTAGAACCCCAAAATTCTAGATCTTGGTCTTTGTAAGACTGTTCCTCCAGAGAAAATTTCATAGTTGTAGGGAATCTCCTTTATAGAAATTCAGCCCTAGCAACAGCATGGCAACCACTTAAGTCGTTTTATAAATACAACCCCTGGCTCATAAGACACATCTAGATTTTTGGGCTTGTTTCAGAAGGGAACACTCCATCTCACAGCAAAATTTCACGACTGATTTACATATGTGGTCTTTCTCTAGATGAAGAAACACGGCTGTATAGCCGAATAAATAGGGTAATTAAGTAAGAATACGAGCCGCGACACAGCAAAACCAACAAAGTGGCATGTGCACCAGGAAAAGACTGGAAGTTAAGACCCTTTGCTACCCTTAAAGAGCATAGTGGAGCATAGTGAAGTCTCTAATCAGACTGGGTGGATGCCCAGGCTGATCTGTGTCTTCATGTGGTGCACATGCCACTTTGTTTGATCGTGTCAAGGCTCATATATTTAGTCACTGACCTTTCATCTCTCCTTTGTTATTTACTATGACCCCTGCATTGTCTTCAAAGTATATAAATGTGCCGTTCTTTCTTCGTATAGGTTTCCGCTGCCGCACCACTACAGCGGGCATAACTGAAATAGCAAATTCATATATCATGGGAGTTATGCATAAATACCATAAAACTCTTGAACTTGAGGCCTTATATACAAGTTACCGTAATTCCCCTAAAAATGGAAAAGTATGATTTCACAATGCAATTAAGTTCCTGATCAGACTACCCATTTAAGCAGGCAGTCTGATCTGGGTCTGCACTGTTTGCTTACTCTTTTCACCATGAGAGTACTGTTTTCACGTGTATTCTTAACTTACTGGGGCCATATTCATAAAGCCACCTTAGTTGTTGCTATGCGGTTGCTAAGGCTAAATATCTATAAAGGAGATTCCCTACAACTATGAAATTTGCTCTGGAGGAACAGTCTTACAAAGACTGTTCCTCCAGAGCAAATTTCATAGTTGTAGGGAGTCTCCTTGAAAGAAATTTAGCCTTAGCAACAGCATAGCAACCACTTAAGTTGTTTTATGAATACGGCCCCTGGTTGTTGAACCATCTTGCAAATATATAAAGTGAATAGGGAGTAGTACACTTTCAGGGGAAGGAACTCTGCCAGTTTTATTCTTGCCTCCATTTCTCAATAGGTTTAAACTCTTGAAGAAACTTCGTAGAAAAGATAACCAACTTACTCATGAGCATAAGCATGTAGTCAGAAAGTAAGAAAATGTCTTTTGACCAGAGCTCTAGATAAGAGGGGTATTTGATGATAATTGAGGGATAATTTTCTTTATTTCTCATTTAAACCATATGGTGTGACCCCTCATCTGAACCGTCTCGTCGAGACGGTTCAGATGAGGGGTCACAACATATGTTTTTATCAAGAATTAACAAAAATTATCCCTAATTATCACCAAATACTCCCTCTTATCTAGAGCTCTGCTTTTGACAAAGGAAATACTCTTCACAAAGCTGCTAGTTTCACTGAGAAATCTTCCCCATTTGTGTGACGTGAAAAACAATGTGATCATCCCTGTTTTTGCAAGGTGATCATCCTCAATTTTGCAAGGGTTTCCTTGTCCAGGGGCTCGAATTTCCTATGCCAGGGGTAAAAAATAAAAAAAATGAGAAAATATCTGCCAAAATAAGGTGTTGAAACTATTTTCCCAATCTTACAAGTTTATTTGCCACCTCCCCTCATTCATGAGCCCTTGGCACAAAGTAATAATAGGCAGGAAGATCTCCGAGTAGTTTTTCAAATACTGAAATATGCTAAAAATACTTTTTTTCCACTGTACCCTTGCACAGAGGACTTCTATGCAGGATAGCAAAACATGGGCTTGATTGTTTAAAGCACCTTAGCTAAACAATATCATTAATCAAGGACTTGTTAAGTCTTCTAGTACACATAAAAATCAAGTGTGCTAATATCAGAGCTCTAGATAAGAGGGAGTATTTGGTGATAATTAGGGATAATTTTTGTTAATTCTGCATAAAAACATATATTGTGACCCCTCATCTGAACCGTCTCAAAGAGACGGTTCAGATGAGGGGTCACAACATATGGTTTATATGAGAAATAAGAAAAAAAATTATCCTTAATTATCAGCAAATACTCCCTCTTATCTAGAGCTCTAATATTTTTATCCTATGTTTGAAAATTCAATGTCTCACTAGCTTACAATGTCATTAGTTTTGGACAACTGAGCCCTGAATAGCAAATTGAGCTGCGACACAACAAAACCAACAAAGTGGCACGTGCACCCAGCAAAGACTCAAATCAGCCTGAGCATTTGCCCATTTTGATCAGTCCAGCTGAGGGTTAAGGTTAGCTCCATGCTAACAGAAAAGACTCCCAGGCTGGTCTAGGTTTTTACTGGGCACACATGCCATTTTGTTGGTTTTGTCGTCTCTTGGCTCAATTTTAGCCTCCAGTCCTTCAGCAATACTATTTTTAGAGTCAAGCTTTTGCTGACCTCATGAAATTCAGACCCCATGAGTCCTATGAGCAATGGGCTAAACTCTTAATCAAAACCGGGCATGTAGCTATGTCATCTTAATCTTACAGCGATCAGGTCACTCAGAGTTTGGTGTGCATTTATTAAAGACAGCTCTATCAATAAGCCAGCACTTGTTTCCAAAAGTGTGGGCAAAGTAACCATCTCTAGAGCACCAAATAATTACCTTTTTTCCTTAATTCTGGCTTTCCTTTTTTGACTGTTGCCACTATCATGTCCCCGAGACCTGCGGCTGGCAATCTGTTCAGACGTCCTTTGATTCCATGGACAGCTATCACAAACAAGTTCTTGGCACCTGGTTAAAACAAAAGCAATGTCACTTTTCCTTTAGTATGTTTAGCAGTCACTTGATCAAATACGACTTATTTTTCCTTTATTAAATAATGGAGGCCAGAATATGGAGCAGGTTAAGGCATTAACAACATAATTGAGCCACGACACCAGAAAACCAACAAAGTGGTTGTGAATCCTGCGCAGACTCAGATCAGCCTGGGCATCTGCCCAGTCTGGTCAGCCTCTTCCCTTAGCACTTAAAGGGTAGCTAGCTGAAGGACTAAGCTACCTCCATGCACAGCAAAGAGTCCGATCAGACTGGGCAGATGCCCAGGCTGATCTGAGTCTGCGCTGGGTGCACAACCACTTTGTTGATTTTCTCATGTAGCGGCTATACTGTCACAAGATTGTGACAAAAACATGTGTTTGTGGCCTATATGAACATGAAATGTACAAGTCTGATCATACTTCCAAGTTTTTCATCACATACTTGTGAACCACCGAGAAATTCAGCAAACTTCTGCACTCTGTACACGTATAAAGGAGCAACCTGGTTTGACTGTTTGCTTTCTCACACATGGCATTACCATAAACATTCTAAGTATTGGGACAGATATGTCTGAGCAAACAGTGCAGACCCAGATCAGACTGCTCCTTTAAGATTCTTATCAGGGTCTACACTGTTTGCCATTCCATGTGGATGCATTCGTGTATTGTAAAACCAATCTGTTCCATTTTTCGGACAATTCAACTATTGTTGGCATCTCAATTTTTAGAATTTTTACTGCAACACGCTTTTTGTAATGCTCATGTCAGAGCCTCAATATTACAGAATTTCATAATGTTTTTAAGGGATGGTTAAAAGGGAATGGACACAGTCCATATGTTTTCTCTCAATTTCACAAAGGAAACAACTTCAGATCTGCTTTCCCCTAGGTAACAAAACCCTTTCAAAATATGGGCTTTATGTGCATTTTCTTGCCACAAAGGAACACCTCACCAATACATGACATGTCCTCATTCGGATAGCTCACCTGACAATTGATTGATTGATTTGTTGCTTAACGTCCACGATAAACAACTATGGTCATGTCGGGACGGTTTACCTGAAAATGCCTTGCCCAGAGCTGGAAACGGCCAGTGGCCCGGTGGCCAAATGCGCCTAATTTTTGTCTCGCAGTCTTCACGAAACCCAGTCTGACCGCCTGACATGTCTGGTAAAAATTCATTCGGTCTGGTAAAAATATTCAGAATTTTCAAGTGCATTTTAATCGTTTTACCAGATTCGGTCCTGTAAACTCTGGCAAACTTTCGTGAACTCTGGTCTCGGGCCACCAGAAATCTCCAAAATATAACCTTTAGTGGCCCAAATTTATCTTTCTGGCAATGCTAAATGAATGGGAACTTTAGGAAGCGGATAATTTAGGCCACTGGAAGTTAGGCGTGTTAAGCTTTTGGGCCACCACATAAATTTTGTGAGTTTCCAGCACTGCTTGCCCGACAATGCCTTGCCCATCACACAAAGAGCTTTAACCAAAACATCCACCGGACACCCAACACCAAAGTGACAACAGCAGCTTTTCTGTACTTTCATATAGGCGAGCTATACATGGGGGACAAGTTATTGATCAGAATTACCTCCCCTGGAATTAATCCTGTTCACCTTAAGCAGATTCAATTCAAAATTTTAGTTCTCCATATAAAATGGCTAACAGGGACATTTTTGGAACAATTTTTCATATTTCTCTATAAAATGCAAGTTGTGACCTCTTATGAGAACCCCCGAGACTGTTCTCTTGAAGGGGATCACGAGTTCTCGCTGAGAAAAAAGAAAAATTCTCATAATTATCCTCAACAACCCACATTATTAATATCTGGAGCTCTTAATTTACAAGTTTCAGAGCTGCAGATTCATAAGAATTTGTATGTGTATCTGATGACAACTGAGAAATAATTTGATAATTTTCTATACACAGGGATGTTGTTGGCCCAAAAAAAAGAACCCCAACAAACATGGTGTCCATTCACATTTTGACAGTCTCTATGCTGTGACCCTCATTACAATTCTATCAGCTATTTACATTGCATTATTACCTGTATTATCAGCACAGTTAATGACAGCTCCCACTGGCAAGGCCAGGGAAATACGGAATTTTCCTCCAGCGGACCCACCACGACCTGAAAAGGAATAAGTACAATGAGCCTTTATACACACTTACCATTATAATTCTATCATGTCAAAGAAATTTAAGGTAAATGAACATTTGAGTCACTACATGAGAAACCCAACACAGTGGTTATGTGCCCAGCACAGACTCAGATCAGCCTCGGCATCTGCCCAGTCTGGTCAGACTTCTGTAAGCGCTAAAAGGGTAGCTAAGGGCAGGGTTTTCCCGGACGCAAGATTGAGAGTCTCAGACCCCCAGAATGATGCCTGGGACTCCCAGAAAAAAAACTTATGCATCCACTGGGACTGCCAAAACAAAAACCCAAGTACCAAATCAAGGTGATGAATTCTAATAAAGTTTATGTTATTCTTGGCACAATACAAAGTAATGATTTTCAGAAGGAAGTATTTATAAAATTCTGGTATTTGACTGGGACATTTATAAAACTTTCAGAGCACAGGACCCTTTACTTTATGCATTGGACCCTTGAAAAATTGGTGTGTGGGTCCCAAAAACTCCTTTATTACAAGTTCAAGGGAAAACCCTGCTAAGGGTCTAAGCTACCTCCATGTGGACAGCGAAGACTCTGATCAGACTTGGCGAATGCCCAGGCTGAACTGAGGCTGCGCTGGGTACACATTCACTTTGTTGGGTTTGTCGTGTCACGGCTCATTTATGCGGTTCATAGAATAACCGAAAAGCACAGAAATACCGAAAAGCACCCGAATAAAAAATATCAGTTTTAATATGAAGTATCATTGTAATATCGCTTTCATGGGTGGGGGAAGCATTGAAGGAGAAGTTTTCTGCACCACAGTTGTCTTGGTTTCAAATGTTAATCCAAAAACTTGTGCACTAACATCTAACAGAAAAGCACCCGAACAAGCCTTGTTTACCAATAAATTTTGTCTCAGATTGTGATTGGTAGTCTGCTCAGAATATAATAAGTATATTTGACTATACACAATCATGCAATTTTATTTACTAATTTGGTTTGTTTTGCTTAAAAAATTACATAAAGCAAATGGCAGTTCATATTTCTGGATATAACAGAAAAGCACTGGAAAAAATGCTGGGCATCATTAGCCCCTTTTTTTTGTTACAATGCTAGTATAGTAAGAAACCCAAGCTAATTAAAGCCTCACAAATAACACTACAAATGATTTCTAACCAAGAAAAGCCTAACTTAAATAATTATTCCCATGTAAAGCTAATTTTTTTAATTGCTTTTCGGTTATTCGGGTGCTTTTCGGTATTTCGGTGCTTTTCGGTTATTCTATGAACCCCTCATTTATGCACCTATCTATCCATTTAGAATATAATGTAAAATTTCAAGCATTGTGTTTTCAATATCGATGAAAATCAAGTTGGAATGCAAAGCAATTTGATTTTTCTGCCGCTGCATTTTTGTACAAGAACCACATTCTTCTGTAACCATGTATCTTTCCATTCCCAAAGATTTCTGTAATTGCAGTCCAATATCATTGACATATTCCCCGCATAGCAAGCAAGTCTGGCTACATTTCAAAAACTGCTTTTTAAGTTTCTGCGCCCAGGCGTTTGTGCTACCAGTTGGGTGCGTAAATTTACTGGAACGGACATAATTACCAGAACGGACCCGTTTTTTCTTATCTCCAGTTGATTTCTGTTATATTTATACTAAATACACACTTATTTTATATTTGAACGTATTCTGTATGCCTCTAGTACAAAATTAATCAAAGATATTTGTCAAAATACTTTGTGAGCATTTTGCGCTATGGGTAGGCCTGTAAATAGCCAATGCATATGTGTTTCATCTTAATATCACAAATTTTTATATAAACACCTAGTTATCTTTCTTCCAAGACTCAGAGTGAATGAAAAACACAAAAATTCCTGATTTTTATTGCGTAGTATCGTGACCAACATTTCATCCATAGGATGTATGTAGATCTAAATGTATCAAGTTGGTAAACGGAATCAGGTTGTTGCTAGTTAAGATAGTACATGTAAGTCATAGGCAGGACCTGGATTTAATCTGCGCATGCATATTTTATCAAAGTATCTCAAAAATAAGCTGGAAATAGGAATAATATGGGTCCGTTCCAATCCGATCCGGTAATTAGGCCCGTTCCAGTCCGTTCAGGTAAATTTACGCACGGCTCTAGTACAAAATACTAGACTGTTGTTTTGTGGAATCGGCTCCCTACAGGTATAGTTCTCTTAAAAGATCTTGACTCCTTCAAGCTAGAAGTGAGCAAGATAAATCATCAAAGGCCATAGAAAATAAGATCTGTTTTTACCCTGCTTTTACCTCATTACTTTGTTAACAATACTAACACTTTCATCTTTTTTTCTAATCTCACTATCATTCTTTTAGATCTCACTATCACTTTTTTACTTTTATCCTTACTAACCCTGCGCATAACACTCAGTAGAGGGTGACACAGTAAACATAGATAGATAGATAGATAGGCTACCGGGCTAGATCTATGCGGCCTGGCACAAAATTCTAACGTGGGCCGACCTGCAAACAAACCCCGTCAGTGGAAAAGCATGCTCACCCACCAAGGGCGGTTTATTTGCTTATATACCCCAACATTTACTCGATCACAAACTACCGAGTTTGTAATTTGCATATCTATTTATATCCGTGACCTTATACCGTCACAAAATCATGACAGGTTTGTTTTTCTTTTCTTTGTTGTTCCTCAGATTTTATAGACCTGTCAATTACCTAGACCTGCTACAAATAAGCAACTTGCACAACCATGCAACCAACGGAAAATGATGAGGGATGAAAATCTTCCAACATCTTCTGTTTACCGGTTGTCGATTTTTGGTGCAGAACGGTACGACATATATTCTGATGCCTCAAAACATACTTTAAGAAGTAAACCACAAAATAATAATTTGCGGGCTGACTTGTCAGGTTATCAGACTACTAGACTTTTTGATTCCTTCATCACAGAATGCTCAACGATTTCGTCAAGACTGAAATTGTGCCAGAGGTGCAAAAATTAAACGTCTTGCTATAGTACCCTACTTCGCGAGGGGTTTAAATACGGAATGCTTTCACAGGCCTACTTCTGGATCACAGCAACATATAGAAGATGCTTCTTGAATCATTAAAATGTGAGAAGAAATGCAACAGTTTGTATTTTAAGGACGATGCAGCTGGATATTTATGTATGTTTTGATTCTGTACCTCTCTTCGACATGTTTGAAGAGCTAAAAGAGGAAGTACGATTGCGCAAGCACCGGAAGTGGAGAATCTACTGATACGTACGTGGTATGTTCTATTGACATGGGAGTCGTACTGGGGGGAATACACCGAATTACCAAAATAACCGGAATACAACTACAGATACCTTCAGAGGTTCCGGGACGTTTCGCCCCAATTCCATTTCCTCCCCTAGATGTTTCACCCCCAGGACGTTTCACCCCATTGGATGTTTCGCCTCCCTGGACGTTCTTCCCCGCCCCGCCCACACTATATCGTCAAGGGTAGCCTGTAATGTATTATACTAATATACTAATATTTGCGCTTTTTGATTTGCGGCATCAGGGAAGAAGCATTCAACTCAACGTCTAGATACTTGGACGACCTTTTAAGGTCAGGTGGGAGTAATTAACAAAACACATGATTTTATTCATACTTCCCTATATTGAGCATTTCCAGTCCCTCTTTCAGAAAATGTAATAAAATAGGGATGTCGCCGTTGTCGTTTTCAAGATATCTGACCTCGAAAACGTCAATGTTTCCTCATTTTCGACCCGACGCTATAATGGCGTTCAATGGAAAACGCACTTTTTGCACGTCTCTCTTGGATAAAAACCTTTATTCTGAGAAAACAAAACACATTTTTTCTCTAAAAACTAACACAGTATGGCCAAATGATAGAAGTTTACATTAAAGCAATAAAAATAGTAGGTCGCCGACTTAACTTTCGAGCTAAAGTGCATAAAATTCCCTGTGTGCTGTCTCTTTAGACTGAAATGTTAACGTCGCGCATGGTGACGTTAACGTTACTTTACTTTTCGCGCCACGTATCAACCGTCGCTTATTGTAGGATCCCGGCAAAATTTGTCTAGGACTTTCGTCACTCATGATTGTCATCCCCGGGAAAGCGGGCCTTTGCGGATGTAGTAGTACATTTTCTCTCAATGCATTAGCCGTCTTTGCTAACTTTTCTTTGATAATGATTAAAAAAAAGGAATCGAAAACATTGTCATTATGCCTTTCCATACAGTCTACGCTCACCTGAGTTGACAAACTCTCTGAAGGAACAACTTAACGGTTGGCTTCCACGTGTTATGACATTTGAACAATTCCTTTGTCTCTTGTCCTTTGCACAGTGTAAGCTAGTCAAGTTTTCCAGTACATGACCCGACTCAAGAAAGAACCTATAATATTTTTCAATGCGACTGGACCTTGGCAACTCTCTCTCTCTCTTTCTTACTCTCTCTCTCTCTCTCTCTCTCTCTCTCTCTGAAAATGACTGTGAAAATGCAGATTGAAAACCACTTTAGTGTCTAGGAGATTCAATGAAATTCTTTGATATACACTTGAAAAATAATGAAGAAATGAAAGACAGAAAAATGAAAGACAGGCAAAGAAAAAGAAACGACACATTTCTTTTAGCTTAGCTTATTGACAGAACAGAGCGTTGAATTATCGTATATACGTTGATAAAAGGTCGTGCTGATATTGCATCAACGTTGATACGGCTGCCTGACGTTGTTCAAACGCTAGGGACAGTCTAAGAATTTTTAATATCATTGCAATGTAGCCTAATTCTAACTGATTAGTATTTTAAGTGTGGGTGGTATGATAACACCCAATTTCACACAGCCTTTTATTATCACATTACCATGGTCCTGATTTGATTGAATTACTGTTAAAAAGGACGTAAAATCTCAATCCATCCGTCCATCCATGCATCCATCCAACTGTGATAACACCCAAGGAGCGCCGGTAGCTCAGTAGGTTAGCGCTGGCCTGCTGATCTAGTGGTCCCGGATTCGGGAACCGCTGGAGGCGGAAATCTAAAATGCGTGGTCGAAGTGTAGATAGTGATCTGACTTCTCATTACATTTTCATACACTTTTCTCATCATTATTTAGTCTCTTATTAATTCTGCTTTGTTTAATTAATGAAACTTCTATTTGTTTATATATGTGACGTGCTTCTATTATAAATGTATTTTTAGTCTTCCAGATTTTGTATACTTGTATAATACTTGCATGCACTGTGATATATTTTTGTTTTAAATTCTCCTTAGTTTTATCTGTTTTGTTGATATACTTTGTTTGTCGAAATAAAAGCCCTACAGAGCTTATGTTGTATGTTAACTATATTCGACAATAAAGAAATCTTTCTGTTCTGTTCTGTTCTGTATTACATGAAAATTGTAATAAAATTATTGCAATAGCAGTTGCGAACTCCATCTAACAAACTGATGAGAAACTGCCAGAGAAAAGCTTTCCCGCTAGTAGAACCTAGCTATATTTTTTGCAGTTTCTTCTCGACGGCACTTTCTATTTCCTTTTAATTTCACCCAGCGCTCAGCCTCTTTGCATTTTGTAATCAGACCATGTAGTACATGTAATCACAGAAGTGGATAATGTTGACGCCATCTTGTTTTTCTCAGACGGAACGTATGGCGTCATTAGTAACGTTGCGACAGAAGCTGCCGCACGGCGGCACTGAATTACTCCCACCTCACCTTAAATATTGACAATACTTATTTTGAAGGAATGGTTAGTCAAATTTATCCTGCTGAAATGCAGTTAAATAAAGCAAATACTTCTGATACCGAGGCCCCATTTTTGGATTTACATTTATCAATTTTAGACGGATTTATTTCATCTAAAATTTATGACAAACGAGATGATTTTGATTTCGACATTGTTAATTTTCCGTTTTTGGATGGTGATGTTCTCCGCACCACTCCTTATGGTGTTTACATTTCTCAGCTTATTCGCTTCGCTAGGGTGTCTAGTCATTTGGCTGATTTCAATGCTCGTAATAAAAGTTTGACTGCCAAGCTTTTACAGCAGGGGTATCGGTATCATATACTTCGGAAAGCCTTTTCTTAATTTTATCGTAGGCACTTTGAATTGGTTTCTAAATATGATACTGGGTTAAGGTCACTTTTGCAACAAGGCTTATCGGAACCTGAATTGCATGGTGACTTAGTATATAAATTACGCAAAATCGTAGGGAGAACAGAATTTCCTGATCAATTTAAGAAAATTATCATGCGATTTAAACGCATTGGCTATAACATAGATGTAATGCGACAGTCTACATGCTTAGTGGTTAACCCAATCACGGTTGACAACTTTGCTGTCCTCTTTAATTGCACGCCGTTGGGTCGGGTTCAGACTCTATGATAGCCGCCCCTACATGAAGCTATATATTTGTTGGTTGGGGCCGGATGTTTGTCTATTTCTTGGCCCACCGGCGTTCAACTGGTGGTACTCTTTTGCTCCAGTGTTCCAGTGGTGTTGCTGACACCCCAGGGATCTCCAGGTGTCTCAACACGTTTTGGCTGTCGAGTCCTCATCCTTGCTTCATCATGGTCTTTTCTTGATTTTAATTGTTGATCGTGATTACCCTCTGATGAGTTAGGGGACCTCCATACGAACCGAACTACCAACTAATTGTGTGCACCGCGGCGGAGGGTGAGGTTGAAGATTTGGGCCCAGTAAAACCGGTTTAAACCCCCCACCCCCCAGTAGTTATTACTGACCGTCCAAAGGCGGTACTTTCGTTGCGGTTGTATTTGTTTTATGTTCGGTGCTGTTTAATTTATTGTGTTTTCATTTTAACCATTCCAAAATAATAATAGAAAATAGATAAAAATAGTTGTTAAATGTTTTTCGTATAATTTGCTTAGTCTGCTGTAACCCTTCTGTTGGTCTAAATTATTTAGTTGAATAAAGATAGCTGAGTTGCCACCTATTTGGGAAAGAGCTGTTGACTCGACTTATCACATGTAATTTATTGTTTATTGTTTTCTTCACATGTCATTTTCTCTACATGCATGTGTGAATGTTTGACGTTGGTTATTTTTTTTAGGTTTCGTTCTATATTTATTGTTGAAATTATTGGTTTACAAAATGTGTGACTAAGCCATTTTGTTACTGTAACTGATTTCATGTCTCAGGAGATGACTTTAATACAAGCGTTTCGCTTACCGTCAGATCCTGTACCATGTTATATTGTACTTTTCTTGTAATTATGTAACTTACATTGAATAAATATTGTTTAAACCAATTTATTGTTTGTTGGGATGTCTTTGTCAATCTTTCTCTTTGATGTTGGGTATAAGGTTTGGGATCTGATTCAGTCAGTTCCTGAAGTGTAGTTACTCTTTAGATTTGCTAGTTGTAAAGATCTATCTATTACAAAAAAAAAAAAAAAATAATAATGTAAGAAAAACATAGCTCTACGTTTAATATATTCGGGGGCGAAACGACCGGGGTGTGGGGACGAAACCACGGGCGAAACAACCAAGCACTAGTTTAGAGGCGAAACGATCAGGGGCGAAACGACTAGGGGGGAAATGGTTTAGGGTCGAAACGTCTTGTTACCCCTTCAGATCCCTTCTGGTAAAAAACTGGACTCCACAGCCTCAGCCTGTGCCACTTTCCATTCAGTGAAAAAATAGCCATCGGATCATGAGTAACTTATCCTATACGAGGTCGCATATTTCGGGCACTTTGTTAGCACGTGTGTCTGTGAGCCCTATAATCTCTTCTTGCCAGATACGTATCAATAGCGTCTTTCCACTTTTAGATACGGCCACACGCATTGCCCAAATCATTTGGAGGCGTTAGCTATTTGCCCGCAATAATAATAATAATGATAATAATAATAATTATAATACTACTTCTAATAATAATAACAAATGAAGACCCTATTTCATGCAGCAATTAACACAACTGATGCAGCATAAAATCATTTCAAACCGGCGGACAAAAATACCCGAAACTATCCTAGAATATAAGTTGCTGTTATTTCAATTAACAACAAAGAGATACGAAGGAGATCAAGCCTCCCCTACTCCTCAACAACAGAAATACATAAATAAGACCTTGGACGGAAAATTATAAAAAAAAATCAAACTAATAATTTTGATAATGGGTTGCCGGAATTGAATGCTATAAACATAAATACAGGAATTAAAAATCTATTCAAGTGTAGTAAATAAACATTTCTAATATACATGTAAAAACGGAAGAATTTTCTCAGAAGAGAGAGAAAAAAATAATTGTCAAGAGAGTTCTGACTCAATGTCATCACACTCCAGACTTACTATATAAGTAAGTAAGTAACGGCTTTATTTGAAGAGGGTAGCTCAATTGACATAGTCAGTCTTCCTTGAGGCCCTCCTGCAAACAACATTTCAAAAAGTATACCACATTATCAAGCATAAGCAAACTGTACAACTGAAATGATGCATGTACAGTACATGATGCACACAAATAAAATAAATGAGCGCACGCATGCTAGCATGCATGTGGTACACAAATTTATGTTTATCTACTAACATGTACATACAATTACACAATTAAACCAGAAAAAAAGATACATTACATATTATACACATGTACATACATGTATATACCAACATTCTGAACGGCAGTGAAGGTATAAGGATTAATGTATTTCATTTTTCATCCAATTCCTGCATCCGTTAACAAACAACTTGAGAGTTGGCGCATTTGTAATTTCTAACGGAATACTATTCCATATAAGTGCACCAGAATATGATAAACTGTTTTTGAATAAGTTAGTTTTCGGCTTCGGAATTAATAAATTCTTGTTTAAAATTGATCGTAAATTTACCGTATAATTTACATTAGTACCCCTCAACTGAAACAAATCTGACAAATATTGAGCTGCAATATTATAAACAATTTTGTACATAACCTTGGCTTTTTGCAAAAATACACTTTCATCAAAGGATAATATCTTAAAACGTGCTCGTGCCTCCTCCAGATTGGTGTATTCGCTACCTAAAATAATCTTACATGTTCGTCTTTGCAATTTCGTAATCTTTGAAAGATTAAAATTAGAAGAATTACCCCAAATGACACTGCAATAATCAAAGTGTGTCTTTATACAAGCACTTTAAAATAATAATCGGTATTCAATAGATATATAAGATCTTATCTGAGAAAGAAGCCATAAGTAAGAAGAGACATTTTCTGCAAGAAGCTGAAACTGGTCATTCCACATCAGGTTTTCATCAATGTGTACTCCTAAATTTTTTTCACTACATGTTATCTCCATGTCAAAGTCGTTATATTTAAGTGCTCGCGTTTATCTGTCACTTTTGCTCTTTTCTGGCAAAGGTCATGCATTGTGGGATGAGCATTGAGCATTACTTTAGTTTTATCTGTATTCAGCACCATTCCATTTTCTTTACACCAGTTATCTAGTACATTAATGAGCGTTGAAGAATATTCTCAAGTATTTTCTGCCTTGATAGAACAATATATAAGATGTACAAACAGCATATAGATCAGTCGAGGCTACTGTATGTTTAAGTTCCAAAGGTATGTCATTTATGAAAATTAAGAATAGGAGCGGGCCAAGAATAGACCCATGAGGAACCATATGTAATAGGTTCTTTGGATGATTTAGTACCACTAAATATTACTCTTTGATTTCTATTAGTTAAGTAAGATTCAAACAAAGATAAAGTGTTTTCGCTGCATTTATACAAACGTAACTTATAGGGTTTGGGATCTGATTCAGTCAGTTCCTGAAGTGTAGTTACTCTTTAAATTTATGTATAAAAATTTGATGATCAACAAAATCAAAGGCTTTACGAAAATCGTGATCATTATCACGACTTACTACAGTCACTTCAGATAACTTATAATACTTTTGTTCTCTCACTATTGCCATATTGTCATATTCTAACATGGACCGGTATACACTGCATTCATTTTAGGGGAGTGCGGATTAATACTTTCTATTACTACTCATTCAAGCTTGTCAAAAGCTATAGAGCTAGCACTCTGTACAGCCGGTACGGTGCAATGGTTGGCAGGAAGGATGAAGTTGACAGCATGCATGAACGTTCCACACAAATGGATTAACTGCCAAAAGAATATGAAAAAATGAGGAACTGAATTAAATATAGCCCACCCACCTCGTCTTATAGCCGAATAAATACGATAGTAATACCTGCCCTATACAGTCACGTGTACTCTATACAGATTCGATCTTCGGCAAAGTTATAAAAGTAAAAAGTATGCAAAGACCAGGAACTGAAACAATCAAAATCCAAATCCAGCCCTCAAACCATAGTTGGAAACAACTTATACGTGCTCTGCTCGTCAACGTTCTTTTAAAAGCAACCCTTTATATACGATTCATGTCAGACCAATGATTGGGCTGGTTCTGAAGGTATAGAAGATTGCTATTGATTTATTTAGCTAGAGAAATTGAACCAGCCGTCAAACCAGCAAAACTGTGCGAGTGTACACAAAACACATCACAGACTAAAATAATATGCCTGTTACGGTTTTTTACCGAGCTCATTAAAATGAGGCATAATAAGGCAGCGAAAGGAGAGAGATGGGGTCCGCCTTTCATCAGCTGTGCCCAAGATACAGTGGGTCTCTAACCCCCACTGCCCCTATGGCTATTAGGCTATTGGAAACCTTTACCTTTTTACCATCAAAATGTCTTAAACATCTGGATTGTGCATATGTGCTATTCAGATTTAAGGAAAACACTCTCTAAATTGCATGTTGGACTCAAATTAAAGATTCTAATATATGATGATATTAGCCGAAAATTTCATGAAAATGTGACTTAAAATAAGAAAGATATGACAGTTCAAAGATATTAAAATGTTGAGCTGGGAACCAGCAAATCTGTGAGTTAATGATGTAATAAACTCACAGTCAAAAATGAAAATCCTAAATAACTTTAGTTTGAAACGAACTGTAGATAAATGAAATGCATAAATCTAAATTTTACTTCATAAAGAAACAATTAAAACTAAAACCTAATGTAAAGGTAAGCAATTTATGCTCCTAATCTAGATTTAAATATTTATCACATGACAGGAACTTCCAAAATGGCGGCCTCCGAGACAACCATTTTGATTTTTTAAAATCTTCATATCTTTCTTATTTTAAGTCCGATTTTCATGAAATTTACACCAAATTTAATTGCTAATCAAGATCTATAATTTGAAGTCGTTTATATTTAAGTGAGTGTTCTCCTTTAATACATTTGATTAGCTTTAAACAGTGGGAACGGGTAGAGAATCGACGATGCAGTTATTTTTACCTACGCTGAGAGGCGGTTCTCCTGACAGAGGAGGAAACTATCGGCAACAACTACTACACCCTCTCTCTCTCTCTCGAGGGTGTATAAGTCGAGATATGTTCTCCTCTTCGAATTGGAAAGGGGATCTACAGATTGACTCGGAGCCAGGAATGTGCTACCATGGATTCGTTCCCGGATGATTGGGCCCCCGTGTGAACATCATGTTGAGTATTGGACACAAGAAAAAAAATAAGAAAGAAAGAAAAGAAAGAAAGATGAGAATTCTTTTCATTGTGACAGACAGCAGCGTGTAGTAGTAAATGGAGTTAAATCAGACTGGGCCGCGTTTGTCAGGGGTCCCCCAGGGCCCCGTTCTAGGTTAACTGGCGAGCATGTTGTCCGATTGGTAATTGAGTTTTAGTCTATAATGTTGTTGTATTTTATTTTTGTTGCTTTTGTCTTGTGCCCGCACTGTATCTGTGCTAAACTTTCTTGTGTGCTCAGTTTAATTTGCTCTAGGTAAAATTACAGCAATGCACAGGATGGGGTTAGGTTCTCTTCACACGGAGTGGAGGGTGGGATGGAACTTGATGTTTAGCAACTGAGCTGCCTTTTGCGAAACACCACCCTCTAATGCAGCTTTGATAGACTCAAATTATGAAGCCTGGCCCCAAGGTTATAAAACTTTTTCCACGCTCAACTCAGCTGAGCATGAAATTTGACCTGCTAATAAGCAGCAAATTACTGGTATGTACAATTCTTTTCTTGCTCTATTTAGCTGAGGATGGAATTTTCTCTGCTTATGATTATGAAAATGCCAACATTACTTGGCATTTTCAAAGCTATCAGCAGAGAAAATTTCATGCTCAGCTTAGTTTAGCATGAAAAAAATGTTTTATAACCGCGGGGCCTGCTTTATCCAGACATCTCAACTTTGAGTTTTGTTTACACATTATACATATTTTTTCTACCTTGTGTTTATGTTTTATGTGAGCTGTATCTGTTGTTGACATTTTTATATTTTGTTGCAATAATTGATTTGCTAGGGCTGGGATGGGCCCTCCTTACTGATTGGTGGATGGTGTGGAACTTGACGTTTAGTAACTGAGCTGCCACTTGTGAGGCACTGCCCTCTAGTGCAGTGTTCTGAAAGACTTAAATTGTGAACCCTACTCTATCCAGGTAGATCAACATTTCATATCTTGCTATTGTCATGACTTATATAATATATTAATTGTCCTAATCTGTCTTACGGCTTTAATCGTAACCTAAACCATTTTATAACTATCCCGTTTATAACTGGTTTTAAAGGGTCTGGTATGATTTGGGCCATATTTGGCCCCCATATTTATGAATTTTCAGAATTTTAACCACTGTTAATGATATATGGTTAGTGAAACCTTTAACTATCTATCTATTATTCAAATTTTCAATATTCTTGCGATTTATATGTTTTTCTGCGCATCTAGTTGCACCCTACTCAGCTGAGTTTTGGCATTTTCGACCATTTTTCGCCTGCATTTAGGCTATAAAATATGTCAGCCCAGTCAAGTGCACAGCTAATTTTTGCACAATTATGCATTTTAATAATGTCAACAATATGTGAAAAATTCAGCTGTGCACTTGACTGGGCTGACACTTAATTTTATACTTTTATAAAAAAAATCTTTGCAGTTTCTTGGGCATTTTACCAGTGATCTCAACGTAAGCTTAAAAGTTCCCATATCTCTGCTCGTAGACAAAATAAACATACCGGTATGTTGTGGGAATTCATTTTCTTAGTTAGAACACAGGCAATCATTTGGTACAAATTTTATTTTGATCCGTTGATTTTTTTATTAGTGTCTCTCTACTTGCTAAGTTGAGTGGGTGTTGTACCTGGACAGGCCTCGAACAGTACACATCTGTTTAGCGGTGTTGTACCACTTATTAGTGTGCCACCCAAAACCTTTTTTCAAGTGCTCTCTAAAGCTGTATTAACAGTCGTATTTCACTACAGGAAACCCTTCTAAACACAGCGTTTAAAATTACAGAAACAAAACAGGCATGTCGGAAATCATGTTTTTTTCTGAAGATTCACAAAGAAGAAACATATCATTTCTGTATTGGCCTGTTTACTCAGACGATTAGCAACAGAATCCATGTAGTTTTAAATTTTAAGTAAATATGAATGTGAGTGTGTGGGGTGGGGGTGGGGGGCGCAAAAACGGCCAAAATCATACCAGCTAGGTCCTTTATGGTTTGATTGTACCCGTACTTATTTACTTGTAGCTGCTTTGCGTCTGTTAATGTAACACAATTTGTTTGCCAGTAGTCGGTTGAAAATCATCAGAGGTTATATTACATGTTGTACGTCTTGTTGGCTTAAAATAAATTGTCTTGTCTTTGCTAAGAACTCCACCCCCCCCCCAACCGCCTCCCCTCCCAACTGCACCCTCCGACTATTAGAGATGGAAACTCCCTGACAGATTCCCTTATTTCTGCTCTTGAGTATGCTGAGGAGTCAGTTACTAAGTTTACAGTATTCCTCAAAATTATTGAGAATTGCATTTTGGCACACAGTTTCCAGCCATACATGTTCAACAATGTTTTAAACGCGTAAAATACAATAAAAGAACCTCTTTTTCAAGTTTGATATACAAAAATGACAATATGATGCATGGTAGGTAAGGATGGGCTAGGGTACACCCCTGTAAAAATATGTCCCTTGATTTCGACTAAGTTTTGCTATACTGCCTTGGCTAGAAATAGAATATCTCAGGTGAAATAATTTATTTTCTCCATAGTTCAACATCATCTACATTATTAATGTTGCTTTTAATATTTTGCATGATTTAAAGTTACTAATTCCAGTTTCTGAATCAGCGACTGGCTGTTATATTATAGGAAGAATATTGACAGTATCAGAAACAGCAAAAAATCTGATCTGTTAGTGATTTGAACAGAATATTTTGGCAAGGTATAGATAATCATTCAAAACTCATATCCCTTATTTAAAGCACGTTTACTAAGCCTTACAAAAATATATTTTTGTGCGGTTTCTGTCGAGATGTATAGAATAAGAATGAATCAGAGCAACATACCCTCTGTCAAAATTGCAATTTTCCCCAATTTCGGACACTTTTTCGAAATGAAGTCACGTGTTTGAACACCAGCAACATCTACAGCTGACAAGCTCACACAAAATTCTGTTTTCAGCTCGCCAACACCTTATCTCTAGATGAGAAAACCATTCAAAAATCAACTGATTTGTCATTATCGTTTCCTCAAATATCGGTTTTATTTGGTAAGGGTACATAATTTTTCAGTCGGACAAAAAATCTCTGGGTGGCACGATTCAAGGGGAGATAATATTTGTGACCCAAACATATGAGTAATACTGGTATGCTAAAAAGCTCACAGAGGGATGTTGTTAACTAAGTAAACAAAGATAAAAGTATATACATGATCAGTCAACTACCAGTGCTTAATTTTCACTTTGCAAAAAATTCTCAATAATTTTAAGGAATACTATCAGTTACTAAGTTTACTTCTTTCGTAAGGGCTAGGGGTACCAGTTTCCCTGATCACAGGTGCTGGTCACTGATTCTCATTCTGACTCGGCAGAAACAGTGACCTATAAATACACACATATATATAAGTTCTGGTTCCGGACATTATTTTTGTATTTTTACCTATATATATATAGGTCACTGGCAGAAACAACACTACACCTGAAGATCCCTGAGTGTCAAAAAGCACGTATTAACAAAGTTGAGATGAAGAAAACGACCAGTTGAACTCCGAATGATTCTGATTCTGAATAGCCGAGCTGCAGTCACTAATTTTGATAACACAGCGCTTTGTTTACAACGCTTTTTATGGGTCGTAATTGTGTTGAAGTTAATTCGTTCAGTCAATTTACCCATACGATCTGCACACGGCACGATATTGACCTACTTTTTCACAGTTGACTGCACCAAGGTGCACTTCCGCCAAATTTACGAGTAAACGGATTTGCTGTGATTTTGGTTTAAAAATTCCTGTAGTATTTCGCATTTATACTGAGATTTCTTTTATAGACCTTGCAGAGATAACCAGGGCAACTAAGCATGCCACCAAAGAAGTGTGGGCGGTGTGAGAAAACGGTGTATCCTACGGAAGAACTTAAATGTCTCGACAAGGTTGGTTCGAGTTGCGGCAAAAAAAGTTGTGTACAAATTTGGTAATCCCGTGTGTAACATGTTTATTGTCCTAATTAGTACAAGGTGGACTTCTATGTTGATAAAACAACTGAAGGAATGTCCGCAAATTGTGTTGCAGGGCTCATAAATCTGGACAGGAAAGACACCTTTGGGATGACAAGCATGCTAAAACTTCAAAACACGATGGGCGGGGTTCTAAAAATAGCAAACCATCTGACAGTGACAGTTTGTTTACACATGTATTTAGCATAGAATTGGGTACATACATAAATATAACATGAGTACACACAAGCAGCATATCGTCTAGTGAAGTTGACGAAACACTGAAGGTCAAGAATTTGAGGCTTTGTCCCACGGGGCTGGAAAATTCTTAGATTGTCACTCACTCGTCCTGTGTCACAAGATGTATAGTGAAATTAATAAGTTACCTTATCTGGGTATAATGATGACAGACAATTTGGATTGGGGTCAACATATTTCAGAAAAAGCAAGTATGGCAACTAAGACAATGGGTTTTCTTCGGCGCAATTTGGCATTGGCACTTCAGCAATCTAAGGAAGCTGCATACAAAACGTTGGTTCCCCCCTCAACTGGAGTATTCAGCACCTATTTGGCATCCCTATCATAAAACTCAGATTGAGCAGGTTGAGAAGGTGCAGAGAACAGCTGCCAGGTGGACCTGCAGGCGATGGCGGAACACTTACAATTTCTTACCCTTGTCGAGACCCTCTCAAGTTATGACACAACTTCTAGCGGCCCATTTGGATAATTCCATGGTCTTTGGATAAGTTGTTCTCCCGGAATGTAACAGGAAGGTGTAAACTTCTGTGCATGTTCAAGTATTTGTTAAGCCTTGACTTATTCACTTAAACGCGTTTAGGGACAGTGCCAGGAGTACATGATTTGGCAATGAGTTCCAAGTATTGACCACTCTATCGGAGAACACGTTAGCCCTGATATTTAATCGTGAACACCTCTTGAACAGTTTTAAGTCTTTCCCTCTGGTAGTATTGCTGTCCATGATAGTGAAAAATTTGTTTATGTTTAGTTTATCTATGCCGATCAGAATCTTGTATACTTCTATCATCTCAGCGCTTAAACGACGATCTTCTGATGATGGTATTCCCAATATTTTTAGCCGTTCCTCATAATTTTGTTTTGACAGAGTGTTATTAACCATTCTGGTGGCCCTTCGCTGTACACTTTCAAGAATAATGGCATCTTTCTTACACATAGGTGACCACACGGTTGTAGCGTATTCTAAATGAGGCCTTACCAGAGATTTATACATCTAATAAATTAAACACAAGTAGTGTTGGCGATACGCTGGACAAACTTGAGTGGCCATCCCTGGAGGCCCGCCGGGAGCAGTCCTCCTTAACCTTCTTTTACAAGATTCACTGGTTCAGTGTCCCTTGAGAAAGATAAATACTTGAAGTCGAGAAGGACTAGGGCATCCCGTGACTCACAATACACTAGATACCTTGCACATAGTGATAAACTGAAAAATTCATTCTTCCACAGGACTATTCCTATGTTGAATAGTCTCCCCTCTTCAGCAGTTTCTGCCAAATCCGCTGAGGAGTTTAAGGCCCTTATTTAGATTACCGGTCCAGAGGCATGTGTTTTAGCATGTCTCTGATCCGCTTCTTATTTATAGTTTTAATGGCCCGCCCCAAAAGTTTGTTTTCCCGTTGAGCTAAATTCTAAATTTAGCCACCCACCACAGCTGAGGTAATGATCAGAAAATGATCATCTCAGTATTGAGAGATAGATAAAATGTTTAAAGGACTGATTTTTTTTTTTTTTTTTCACAATCTGTTTTTATGCCCCCGAAGAAACTTCGGGTGGCATATTAATATCGCACCGACTGTCCGTCCGTCCGTTACAAATCGTGTCTCAGCAATAACTACTGAAGCAAATTTGATGAAACTTCACAGAAAGATAAAGCATAATGAGATGGTGTGTCGCACGCAAGACTCAGGTCCCTACGCCCAAGGTCAAGGCCACAATTGGGTCAAAGGTCAAATTGTGTCTCAAGATCGTGTCTCAGCTATAATTTTAAAACTACTGAAGCAAATTTGATGAAACTTCACAGAAAGATAAAGCATAATGAGAAGGTGTGTCCCGCACAAGACTTAGGTCCCCATGCACAAGGTCAAGGCCACAGTTGGGTCAAAAGGCAAATTGTGTCTCAAAATTGGGTCTCAGTGATAACTTATAAACTACTGAAGCAAATTTAATGAAACTTCACAGAAAGATGAAACATAATGAGAAGGTATGTTGCACATAAGATTTGGGTTGCCAAGTTCAAGGTCAAGGTCACATTTAGGGGTCAAAGGTCAAATCTCGCCTCTGTGCTGCAGAAGTGAATGTCATCAAACTTCACAGAAAGGTAAATCAGTATGAGAAGGTATGTTTCACACAATATTTATGATCCCAGGTCCAAGGTCAAGGTCACAATCTGGGGTCAGAGGTCAAATTATGTCTCGGCAATTATTCAGAAAAGTACCAAAATAAACTTTAAAGATAGATAAAGCCTAATGAGAAGACTTGCCATGCACAAGACATAGGTTCCCATACCCAAGGTCAAGGACGCAACACAGTTTGGTTAGTGGTTGAATTAAGTCCCCTCGAATCCTCTTAAACTTCCAAAGTGCATTTAAACGTTACAGAAAAGTAAAACAAAATGAGAATGTATATCATGATCAAGACCCAGGTTCTGTGCCCAAGGCCAAGGTCACAGCTAGGGTCAAAGGTCATTTGAAGGGGCCTTCGGGGGCATTTGTTACACACTGTAACATTTCTTGTTTGTTTGTTTGGATTTTTCTTAAAAGTTTTTTGGGCACTTTGGTGTAAAAAAAAAAAACGGGGGGACACAGGAAGACTGCGTTATATTGATTTTGCGGTCTATCAGTCTGCAGTATAACAGTGCTCGAGTGTATAATCATTTACATAGAGATGCCAGACCAGTATGTTAACATGAGGCATCAGTAACCCTACCTCCTACATTAAACTCTTCAACAATATCATAATTTCAAGGTGCCACTTCTTTATTTTTTTGTTATGCACTTTTATTTCTACTCAGCTTCATTTCAAATTGCTATTGCAGACCGGGATTACAATTGCTGCTATATTTTGGCTGCGGCAAACACACAGACAGGCAAAGTGAACAGCCATGTGTCAGTGCAAGTTATTTTTATTATCAGGGATACAGACTAGCGGTCGCCCACTCGCCCACTGCGAGTAAAATATCGGGTGGGCCCCTAAAATTAAAATGACAGTCGCCCAGCTTGCGATCATCAGCTGTCAGCGAGTGTCTGGCCTGTTTTCGCCTTAGATTGGTGTCCCTCGTTTTGGAGTAAAATCCGCCACCTCAAAGGGCATTGCAAACTGCCGCACCGATATCTGCGTTGAATATTCGGTGTTCGGTTCCGTCATACTTGTGTGTTGGATTTTATTCACTATCGAAAAACAACATGGCTGCCTCCTCCGTTTGACCATTTGTAAATTTTTCGCGCATAATATGGCGATACATCGCTGGTGTTTCACACCCGTTAGCTTAAAGAAAGCAAAACCCAGAAGAAAGGAGGATTTACTACAAAGCCTACGGAAACAGTGCAAATCTTGCGCAGATTCTGAATAAAAAATTCTAATGTTTCTGACGTTTTAAATGTGGGCCCCTAAATTTCTGGCTGGGCGACTAATTTTCAGTTTTTAGGGGCCCAGCTTGGTCCTATGAAAAATTAGTTAGTCTGTATCCCTGATTATCAATGTCATGATTGTTTCAATAATTTTTTTATACGCCCGTTTGAAAAACGGGACGTATTTGTTATGGCGCTGGCGTCCGTCTGTCTGTCCGTCCGTCCGGCGTAAACTTTTCGTTTCCGGATAACTCCTCCTACAGTTTACATCCGATCAAGCTGAAACTTGGTATATAGTAAGACTACGAGGTGGACCAGCGCATATCGTTTCGAGGTTACGCTCCAATGATTTTAGTGGAGTTACAGCCCTTTACTTAGAATTTTTGGGGTGTTTGTTTCCGGATAACTCCTCCTATAGTTTTCATCCAATTAAGTTGAAACTTTGTAAATAGTAAGACTACGATGTGGAGTAGCGCATATTAGACGGAATGATGATTTTTTAGCGGAGTTACAGCCCTTTGAAAAAACACGTTATGGCAGTGTGTATGGCAATTCTTAAGCATTTCATAACTTGGTTACTCTTTGGAATATCATGATGAAACTTTATAACAATGTATATGAGGTTAAGGCAACGTGTCTCATACAAGAATGGTTACTCCCCTTGACTTAGATTTTGAGTTACCTCCCTTTGATTATTTTGTCAGACTATATTTGTACACTAACCCTTTGGACTATTGTGATGAAACTTGATAGTGATGTATATTAGATTGACACAATATGTCACATATAAGAACGATTGCCCCCCCTTACTTAATTTTGGAGTAATCTCCCTTTGAATATTTTCTAAGGCTATTCTTATGCAAGCGATAAGTAGGCAACCATATGGAATATCTTGATGAAAATTTATAGCAATGTGCATTAGGTTGAGGCTGTGTGTCTTGTATAAGAATAATTGCTCCCCCTTCCTTATTTATGGAGTTACATCCCTTTGATTAATTTCTTAGGCTATTCTTGGGCAAGTCATTACTAGGTAAGCATATGGAATATCTTGACGAAACTTTATAGCAATGTGCATTAGGTTAAGATAGTATGTCTAATAAAATAATTGCTTCCCCTTCCTTAATTTTTGTCTCGCCTGCGAAGCAGAGGCGAGACATATGTATTGCTTTTCCGGTGTCGTCTGCGGCGGCGGCGTAAACTTTTGTCGAGTTTTTGCATTTAGGTCATTTTCTCAGAAACTGTAGGGGCTAGAGCCATGAAACTTGGGTCATGCATACATCTGGAAGAGTACATCTGAAAGCCATCATCAATGTTGAGTCTTGACCTAGATTTTAAGGTTGACTGACTTCGCAATATTTTGTCGAGTTTTTGCGTTTAGGTCATTATCTCAGAAACTACATGGGCTAGAGCCATGAAACTTGAATCATGCATACATCTAAAAGAGTACAGCTGAATGCCATCATCAATGTTGAGTCTTGACCTAGATTTTACGGTTGACTGACTTCGCAATTTTTTGTCGAGTTTTTGCGTTTAGGTCATTTTCTCAGAAACTACATGGGCTAGAGCCATGAAACTTGAGTCATGCATACATCTGGAAGAGTACAGCTGAAAGCCGTCATCAATGTTGAGTCTTGACCTAGATTTTACGGTTGACTGACTTCGCAATTTTTTGTCGAGTTTTTGCGTTTAGGTCATTTTCTCAGAAACTACATGGGCTAGAGCCATGAAACTTGAGTCATGCATACATCTGGAAGAGTACAGCTGAAAGCGGTCATCAATGTTGAGTCTTGACCTAGATTTTACGGTTGACTGACTTCGCAATTTTTTGTCGAGTTTTTGCGTTTAGGTCATTTTCTCAGAAACTATAAGGGCTAGAGCCGTGAAACTTGGGTCATGCATACATCTAGAAGAGTACAGCTGAAAGCTGTTATCAATGTTGAGTCTTGACCTAGATTTTACGGTTGACTGACTTCGTAATTTTTTGTCGAGTTTTTGCGTTTAGGTCATTTTCTCAGAAACTATAAGGGCTAGAGCCATGAAACTAGGGCCATGCATACATCTGAAAGAGTAACTCTCAAAGCCATCATCTGTATTGAGTCTTGACCTAGATTTTAAGGTTGACTGACTTCGCAATTTTTTGTCAAGTTTTCGCGTTTAGGTCTGTTACTCAGAAACTATAAGGGCTAGAGCCATGAAACTTGGGCCATGCATTCATCTGGAAGAGAAGAACTCAAAGTCGTCGTCGATATTGAGTCTTTACCAACATTTTACGGTTGGCTGACTTTGCAATTTTTTGTCGAGTTTTTGCGTTTAGGTCATTTTCTCAGAAACTACATGGGCTAGAGCCATGAAACTTGAGTCATGCATACATCTGGAAGAGTACAGCTGAAAGCGGTCATCAATGTTGAGTCTTGACCTAGATTTTACGGTTGACTGACTTCGCAATTTTTTGTCGAGTTTTTGCGTTTAGGTCATTTTCTCAGAAACTATAAGGGCTAGAGCCGTGAAACTTGGGTCATGCATACATCTAGAAGAGTACAGCTGAAAGCTGTTATCAATGTTGAGTCTTGACCTAGATTTTACGGTTGACTGACTTCGTAATTTTTTGTCGAGTTTTTGCGTTTAGGTCATTTTCTCAGAAACTATAAGGGCTAGAGCCATGAAACTAGGGCCATGCATACATCTGAAAGAGTAACTCTCAAAGCCATCATCTGTATTGAGTCTTGACCCAGATTTTAAGGTTGACTGACTTCGCAATTTTTTGTCAAGTTTTCGCGTTTAGGTCTGTTACTCAGAAACTATAAGGGCTAGAGCCATGAAACTTGGGCCATGCATTCATCTGGAAGGGGGAAAACTCAAAGTCGTCGATATTGAGTCTTTACCAACATTTTACGGTTGGCTGACTTTGCAATTTTTTGGCAAGTTTACGTGTTTAGGTCTGTTTCTCAGAAACCGTAAGGGCTAGAGCCAAGAAACTTGTTTCATTCATACATCTTTGCTGATTTAGCTCTGTTTCGTGACAAGGCGCCAGCAGGCGAGACACCGCATTCCGCGGAATTCTTGTTTTTTAGTTACATCCCTTTGATTACTTTTTTAAGGCTTTTCTTTTGAGAACCTTAGTGTTTGGAATGTCTTGATAAACTTGATAGCAATGTAGACAAGGATGAAACAGTCCCAAAAAAAACATTCAGAAATGGGCGTATATTGCTCCGCTTGCGGAGCTCTTGTTTACATTGTGTTGGGGCTTATGAAATGTGTCTCAGTTTACTCTGATACTAACAGAGCTCTAGTTAAGAGTGAGTATTTGGTGATAATTAGAGATGATTTTCGTTAATTCTGCAAAAAAACATATGTTGTGACCCCTCATCTGAACCATCTTGATGAGACGGTTCAGATGAGGGGTCACAACATATGGTTTCGATGAGAAATAAGAAAAATTATCCTTAATTATCATCAAATACTCCCTCTTAACTAGAGCTCTGTACTAGGGTGTCCAGGTACTTGTATGGTAAGCTTGTCCTGTATTAAAATAGATAGTCTTGAATGCATCTGAGTCTTTTTAACTGTTAAAAGTGGTAGGTAAAACACCAAGAGAAGTGACTCCATGTGCTGGTTGGGTCTGTCTAGTCTACTTGGGGTCAGTAGGTGCAGTGGAGCACACTGCTGGAAACAGCCAGTGGCCTCGTGGCCAAATGCACCTATTTTTTTTCTGGGGCCACCAGAAATCTTCAGAATTTGAACTTTAGTGGCCCAAATTTATCTTTCCTGCAATAGTAAATGAATGGGATCCTTAGCTAGTGGAAAATTTGGGCCACTGAAAGTTTAACCTGTTAAGCTTTTGGGCCACTAAATTAACTTTATCAGTTTCCAGCACTGGGAGCATATGGTCCAAAACTGTTCTGTTGCATTTTTTACATTTACTGTATTCGACCTAATTAGTGCACATGCCCATATAAGCGCACATCATGGTAATTTTTGAGGCATATGACTGTAAGCGCACATATTTTTACTGGTTATCTCTCTGTTAGTTTTCAAGAGCTGAAAAAAACGGTACAGAATTCATTTTTCTGCGAAATGAGGGGTTTCCTCTCGGATCTAGATTTTTTGGGTTGTTTTGGAGGCCCTCCAAAACAACCCAAAAAATCTAGATCCATCTTGTAAGATGGATCTAGATGTTTTTTTTTTTTGCAGGGGAAACCCGTATCTTATAACTGAATAACATGGTTTACAGTATTATTTCTCCTGAACCAGCTGTACAGGAGCTGTTGATGTAACAGCATCAAAACAAAACATCTTAGTATACCTGTGCCAAGATGCTAAGACCTGCTACATTTTATTATGTGTGGAGATGAAGTATAGTATCAGAGATTTACAAGCTTCAGCTTACCTGTATGAAAGTACTAGATGAAATCGCTTACAGTTTTACGCCCCTTTCAATAGTATTTCAGTCATAACGAGCTGATCATATGGAACAGTGAGAATGAAAGGCTGTGTGCAGTGGAACTGGTTTTAGGGTTGAAAGGATCTCTCCAAGAGACATTCCAACTTTACCCCTTATGGCCCTTAACCTTAGCTGGCCAGCACTTAACCCCAGTGTTCTCCCCAGAAATTTCAGAAGGCATGTCGCTTTTAGCACAAAAATCAGATTTTGACTTGTTCAGAGCTCCAGATAATTTTTACAGTGGTTTCAGTATTTACCAAACAGAATTTTAACCTTTTCAGTATCCTGATGAGTCCTTTCAGTATCGGTACTCCTGAGATCCAGTGGTTGTTCAGTATCTTTTTAACGCACAACTGGTCTCCCAAAATGTCAGTCTACTTGCTCTTGTCCAGGGTTCTTGCTTAAAACTCTGGTCAACAGGAACGACCCAGGCCGAACGTGAATAAGGCCGAAACGACGCGGGGCCGAAAGGGAATTGGGCTGAAACGACCCGTTACCGACAGTGTTTTGCTTTCCTTTTACCACGCATCAGGGGACGATCGGCTGATCTTTGCTGGCTAGAGTTCACTAGAATTAACCACTGGCTTGCCGAAGCCAAAGTTTTCCAGCTTCGCACAACCAGGTGGGGCCATTTATTGACTGTTCAGTCAAGTAACAGAGACGTTTTTTGCAACATGTTTGTTCAACGAAAATGAAAGTACCTACGCAATCGACCGGAGAGATCATGTGCAATTTAGCGATTGGCTAACGCTCGGTAAATTCCAATACTCATGCTTGTTCCCGGTCTATTCATAAAACGACCAGTAAAAGCCGAAAAGAGAATGCTGAAAATAGGTACCATGTGCTTTCTGTTTTCGGAAAAAGGTTGACTGCGCATGCTCAGACAGTGCATGCGCTGAAGCAATGATTAGTAAATGCTAAAAATAGGTAACATTCTGTCTATTGAAAAACGGTTGACAGCGCATGCAATAGCGTAAATACGTAGCACATTTGAGCTGCTTTCGTAAGCTGAGAAATGACTACCGTATTCGGTACGATTGAAATTTCAAGACACTTCGTATTTTGTCTTTTTTGGTCCGTATTTTACGCAAATACGAAGCTTATCTGGCTCTCTGCTTGTTGATCAATTTTTAAAAGCCTCAATATACCGGTAGCTATGTTTTGTCAAATTAGCCTAAATTTACATTATAAATGATTTATTGATGATCCTGAATGCATTTAAAACAGTTTTCATTGGAAATTAAGGCATGTTGCAAAGATAATTTAAAGAGGAACTGGAAGGCATGTTGCAAGCGACATGCCTTAATGGTCTGGGGAGATTCCTGTAACCCACTGACTGAGCTCTAGATAAGAGGGATATTTGATGATAATTTAGGGAATCTTTCTTTATTTCTCATTGAAACCATATGTTGTGACCCCTCATCTGAACCGTCTTGTCAAGACAGTTCAGATGAGGGGTCACAACATATGTTTTTGTCCAGAATTAACAAAATTATCCCTAATTATCACCAAATACTCCCTCTTATCTAAGGCTCTGCCACCGAGCTATCAGGGTTCCTTGTACTGGAAGAGCTATTATTGTTAGGTACCTTACATCTGTCATGTGTGTCAGGGTCTACATTTGCACGATCAGGATTTGGAGGTATTGGTTAAAGCTTTTTATGCAATAAGCAAGTGTGAGTCAAGTGAGCTTTCCTCTACATGGACAGATCTTGTAGATTCTCACGTTAATTTCTGTTCCTGTCTCTATTAGAATGGCCTCCGAGGCAGCTTCTGTATCTTTTTCCTTAATTGGACATGCAGGCTAAATCTGGTATAAGTGCCTTGTAAGAAAAATAGTCACAGTTTCCTGGTTAAACTATAATATGAAATAGTATGAAATGAAATGAGCAAGCGCATGAAGAAAAGTTGCTTACAGTTGTCAAACAGCTAGGTCCCGGTGAGCTTGGCAGATATGCACAGTTTGATCAGCTCTAGCGTTTGCTGTTGGTACAGACAGGGCGCTTAGATCAGACTGCACAGATGTGCAGTCTGATCTGAGTCTGCCCTGTTTGTACATGTCTTAAGTTACCTTTTTGTGTGGCAAACTTCAAATGGCTATTAAGAGAGGAAGATTAAAATTTAGTTCATTGAGGTTTTCAAAGGTTGAAACTTAGCTATCATAGATCAGGAAGTAAGCTTAAAGTTTTACTTTTTTTGGCGCGTGTTGTAGAGCTGCAGCTATGCTGAATTTTTGTGGTCAATAACTGAACATGTCAATGCATATTAATTATCTGACACATACATATGAAATATGTACATTTTTCCTTCCTGTACAATTTTCCTTCCTGTAAAGTTACATTGCAGGATCCCAGACATATCATCCACGTCAGAGAACAAATTGTGACGCTCCTGTAAGGCAGTTTAGAGACCTTAGTTGGGGTCCTTAATTTTATGTTATGGATGGGATGGGGGTGTGTGGGCATTGCACAAAGTGGCTGTTATGGGGGCCACCGTTTTCTCCAAAATTATGTAGTTAAATTGATAGGCCTCTTATGCAGGGCTTTATCTGAGATGTGGAAGTATGCACCTTCTGGTTTTCCTCATTGCGGAAACTTTGGTGGGTCTTGGCCTGAGATTTCCTGATGAAATTTATATCTCAATGTTTATGTTCTGTTTAGATACACACAGGTTATCTTCAGTTTTCAAAGTGTTTACATTATTGTAATGATAATGATAGGAAGCAAAATGAAAATGTCAGGTACTGTTATGATCCTGAATATTGGGACTGGCCCAGAGGTTATAAAACTTGAGTAGATTCTCAATCTCAAAATGAAGCACACTGATTGGCTGCTTCCGAGCACATGCTCGGAAGCAGCCAATCAGTGTGTTTTATTTTGAGTTTGAGATTATTCTTAGGTTTTATAACCTCAAACCCTGGATTGGGACCAGAGATCCTGAGCAGAGAATGTAGATCTGAAGTCTGATTATGTGAAATGATCGTGATTCACTTTGGTTATTGTAATAACTTGGGTGTACATTGTCTTTCTGCCGTTTTCATAAAAGGGAACAGCTTTTATGTCTTCCTGTATGCTTCCTGGACAATGAAGCCCTTCCAAAATAAGGTCTACTCTAAAAGGAAATACCTTTCTCCTATTGAAGTTAAGAGTTAACCGCTTTTAAGACGTGAGGCTAAGATGAACGCTTACCATTAACACAAGTGTATGGTTGCATCTGAACGGACTGGTGGGGTAGAGGCTTGAATCCACAGCTCCTGGACTTTGCCATCGAACCATAAACCTGTACTGGGCCATAGGGAAGTTCAGTCGGTACCTCCCTTGGCCACTAATCCTTTCTATAACTTCTTTAAACTGATAATTAAAGGTTGCTTAATCATCAACCATCAACAGTTGAAGCAAATTAACCCATATCATGCCAAAGATGATTAATATTTAAATTTGCAAACAGGATAGATCAAGATGAGGTTGCTCATAATGAGCCAGTTCATCTGGACCGACACTATTTCCCCTTAAGTCTTTTGATTTTCAACATGATATAGCTTTTGTTTTCTGCTGTATTTTGGTGCTCCAGAGCTGTAGATAAGAGGGGTATTTGATGATAATTGAGGGATAATTTTCTATATTTCTCATTGAAAGCATATGTTGTGACCCCTCATCTGAACCGTCTCGTCGAGACGGTTCAGATGATGGATCACAACATAATTATGTTTTTATGCAGAAAAAACAAAAATTATCATTAATTATCACCAAATAGTATTTGGTGATAATTAATGATAATTTTTGTTTTTTCTGCATATTTAATACTCACTCTTATCTAGAGCCCTGGTGCTCCTAACTTGGACTTTAGGAGTGCCAAAAAACCCACAAAAAACAAAACAAAACATTTTTTGGCCCTTTAAGGTTTCAGATTTATTGTGTAGTGGTTTATCCATAGGATGCCAGTTTAGTCTTCTTCTTCTGTAGTCTTTCAGATGAGACTTTAACTCGCGGTCCTGTCTCCGTATGACCTATGTGTTGAGGGGATGTTAAACCCACTTTGTAGGGCTTTGGTTGAACCAAGATTCAGTGATGACTATTCTTCCTGTATTTGTAGTTCTTCCTGTAGTTGTAGATTTTTCAAATTCCTTGACTTCTACGAATTATTTTAAAATAGCATGCTGATCCTGATATTATCCATGGTTCTAGTGAGTTAATATGTGGGGGTGTGTATCAGTATTACATCTGTGTTATATCTACTGTCTAAGTAGCTAATGAGATCATGAATTGCTGCTGTTGGATTTGGAGAATATCGTACCGTGTTCACATGAAATATTTGCACATTTTAATACCGTATTCTACCTAATTAGCGCACATGCCTCTATAAGCGCACGCTGTGGCAATTTGAGAGGCATAGGACTATTAATGCACATATTTTTACTGGTTTATCCCTTTGCTTTCTCGTTTACAAGAGCTGAAAATGCAATAGAATATTTAAGTTTTTACTCCTAAATCTTCTCTATCCTTCTACATGTATATCCATACGATTTTAAAGGTTAAGCATCAGAGAAAAGCTGCTTATAAGCAGCTTTTCTCTGATGCTTTTCCTTTAAATTCGTTCCCTTCAATATATAATTAGCTAGTAAAATGTGCGCTTATATGAAAGAAAGTTACTACAAGTATTTGCCGCCATTTTGAAAAAGTTAAGCGCACAGGGCGCTAAGAAGGTCGATTACGGTAAGCTTTACTATAACTGACCTGGCACAACAAAATCCGTCAGTCAAAATATGGATGGCTGACAATCATTACATGGTTTATGGCCCTTTCAACAGTATTATTAGGCATATCAAGTAGGTGGAAGATTGATAATGAAAGGCTGTATGCAATGGAACCCTGAATTACAACTCTTGAGGGAGTCTAACCTTGACTGCTGTCAGCATTTAACCCATTGAGCTGTGTTCTGACCAGTCAAATACTGAAAATTTTGGACAAGCAAATGCTCAAGTTCTTGTGTTTGATATCAGTAATTGTATTGTTTTGTAAAATATGCTGGACATTCAAAAGAGTGAGTAATAAGAAATTCTGGATTTCTCCAAAGCTCATGTTTAATTCTAGGGCAGTGTTACAGACAATTGCTGGCTGAAGAAGTGCAAATTGTGTAGATACAGATCAGACTCCTATAGGGCTTCTGCCCCAGTATTTTTTTTAGGTACGGAGAATTCTTCGGGCTTTAAATAAGAATTCTAAGTGTTATAGGAACAGATAGATCTCAGCAAACAGTGCAGACCCAGATCAGACTGCTCCAATTGGAGCAGTCTGATCAGGGCCTACACTGTTTGCCATTCCTTCTATACGTTTTTTGATGCATTACTGCATTGTAAGTACAGTTTCAATTTTAGGACATTACTGTGATTATTTTAGGTGTCCCAATTTTTTGAAATTTTATGGTGACATTCTTATGCAGTTGTTTGGCATTTCTTAGCAGCTGCATTATACCTGCCATGCTGCAAATTTATGGCTCCAGAAACTGAAGGCAAAGTTTTGGGGGTAAAAAGTTGATACTTTTTGTCTCCCTTAGTAGAATGCAAAATTGTGTGGATCCAGGTCAGACTATTGTGCTCATAATTATAGTCACTATTAGTAATGAGAAACTATCTAGATGTCAAGCCCAAAATGCTACCACCCAGGGTTTTCCCGGAATCAAGATTGAGAGTCTCAGACCCCCAAAATGGTGTCTGGGACTCCCAGAAAAAAAATCTATGCATCCACTGGGACTCTCAAAACAAAATCCAATTCCCAATTCAAAGTAATGAATTCTTATAAAACTATAGTTTTCTTGGCACACAAAGTAATGATTTTCCAAATAAAGTATTTATGACATTTTAGAACATTTTTCAGAGTATAGGACCCTTTACTCATTTTTCAGAGTATAGGACCCTTTACTTTTGGCATTGGACTCTTAAAAAATTGGGACGTGAGTCCCAAAAACTCCTTAAATACAAGGCCAGGGGAAAACCTTGTACTACCTGAGAAATCAGTTCATTTGAAAGACTGAAAGAACATTGAGTCTGTGGGTTTTGGCCCAAATCACCTCCTATTGTGGCCTGATGGTGAAGAAGAGCTGACTTGATCACTAGGACCCTTATCATGTGGTTCAAGCAGTATATGAGAAAGCCAAGTTCTGCCAAGTTTAGAGTTAATTACAGTTGTTGTGAAAAACTTGATATAATGACTGAAGGTGAAAAGTTGTTTGTTTTGCCTTAAGTGTATTTCTTTCTAATCTGAAGCTGTTAAACTGATAAAACAGATAAACAAGCATATAAAGGTCACTCACTGTGAAATAAGGTCTTTATATGTATTAATACAGTAGCAACAAAACAAACAGTATCCAGCCATTGAACATCAGCATCCAACTGTCATTTAATATCAGTCCGTCCTTTGTCATTTAACATCAGAGTGCCCATTGTCATTAAATATCAGAGTATCCATTAGTGTCATTTAACATTGTGTCCACTGTCATTTAACATCATAGTGCCTGAATTTTGTTATTTAGCACCAGAATGTCTATTGTTATTCAACATCAGAGAGCCTAATTGTCATTTCACATAAGAATGTCCATTGTCTATTAACATTAGAGAGTCCCCTGTCATTTAAACTCAGACTATCCATTGTCATTTAACACCAGAGTGTCCATTGTCATTTAGCATCAGGGTCACTGGGTGTCTGTTGTCATTTAACTTGAGTGGCTGTTGTCATTTGACATCAGAGTGTCCATAGTCATTTGACATTACAGTGTCCAACAGTCTATTATCATGTAACATCAGGGTGTCCATTGTCATTTAACATCAGGGTGTCCATTGTCATTTAACATCAGTGACTGTTGTCAGTTAACATCAGAGTGTCCAGTGTCATTTCACTCATTTGACATTACAGTGTCCAACAGTCTATTGTCATATAACATCAGGGTGTCCATTGTCATTTAACCACAGAGTGCCCATTGTCATTTCACATCAGTGCATGTGCATTTCATTTAACATTTGAGTCCATGATAGTGTCCATTATCAATATCAGATTGTCCATTATTTTGTCATTTGATATCAGAGTGCCCATTGTCATTTCACATCAGGGTGACCATTGTCATTTAACATCAGATTGTCCATTTCTTTTAACATTTCTTGGTGAAGTCCATATTGTCTACACTGTCATTTACATGTAACATCCTTACCAATATGTGAAATCTGTATATATGATTATGCAGTATTCATTGTCATTTTTACATTCTTACATTTTCATGTCAGTTCAGACAGTGCCCATTGTCATTTAAATTCGGAACCCCTTGCTCTTTTGACAGAACTGATTGTCAGATCTTACAGGCTCTGACAAGGACACATGCTTCTTACATTGATACAATCATCAAATAGATCAAGATACATACTGTCGCAATTACACTTATTGATGGAACTTCATGACTTAATACTAGTACTGTATTTATCCTTGAATTAGAACAAGAAAAAAAAAGAAGATTTTCTTTTGGAACTGTGTCAGAAATGTTGCTTGTGAAATTAATGGCAAACATTGCAGAACCTGACCAGACTGCTCCCTGGAGCAGTCTGGTCTGGATCTACACTGATTGCTGTGGTATACTTTTGTTCCAATATTTTGGGTTATAGCTTATCTGCTACAGTAGACAGGTAGCTGAGAGCAGGATGAATGTAAGGTTCCATAACAGTGCAGCAGTATAGAATTTCTTTTTGGCACTTTTTTGACCATCAAAGACTGGTCATTGGATGCTACATAGATTTTCAGTGGTACACGTACGTTTGTTAAAAAAAAGTGGCAAAGGCGTTTGCCTGAAGGTCTGAACATGTGAGGCTTACATACATTTAGTATTCACTGCTTGCATGCCCAAAGGTACCTTTTTGAGACATAGCAACATGTTGTTTTCTACCTGTTGGAGAGGTGGTTACCATAGCTACTATGTTATTTTGAGATGCTTGTACTGTTGTAGTTTCTGGCAGTTATCATTACTTCAGAGTAATGGTGCTATATCAAACTTTGAAATTTTTTTAAACACCTTCCGTTAGAAATTAAGCTCAGCTGAGCCCTCGCAAAGAGATGATGAGCTGTTTTCACCTGGTGACATCCTAGACCTCTGTCTGCGTGTTTACATTAGGGACCATGATGTCAGTTACGGGGTAACTGTATTCAAAATTGTCAAATTATGGTTGGAAATTTCATTTTATGGTGACAAATCAGCGGAGCCATAAATCACAATTTGTGACCATAAAACCGAAGATTTACCTCCCCGGATGACAAGTTTAAATACAGTATCCCCTTTCTAATGCACTTTTTCATGTTAAAACCTTCCAAGGCATACTACTACTCTGTACCCAAGCAGGCACTTTCGGCAATGTATAAGCTAGCACCAGCCAATGAGAAGCAACATTTCTTATTGACATTGAGTTTGTGACAGTATGTCCCAGAACATATTGTTGCAAATTTTTTTACATTACCCAATCAGATGTCGCATTATATTTGTAAGTACATTAGAATGCATGTTTTGATGAATGAGTGGATGACATTGAGTTGCACATCCAATGAATATCCAATTCAACAACAAGGTTGATAGTAGGATGATAATAAAAGGCAGTGTTGCGAAAGAACCTGGGTTTGGTGTTATAAAACTTGAGAATAATCTGAAACTCAAAATAAAGCACACTGATTGGCTGCTTCCGAGCATGTGCTCGGAAGTAGCCAATCGGTGTGCTTTATTTTGAGTTTGAGAATATACAGTATAACTTCATTGGCTCAAACATGCTTGGGACCATGAAAATTAGTTCCAGCCAAGGGTAGTTCTAGCCATCCAGGGTTAGTTTCCATATAAAGTGGCCTCTACGGACCAAGAAAAGAGTTCTAGCCAGGCAGTGTGAGCGAGCCATCAGGGTTCGAGCCATTGAAGTTCTACTGTACTCCAGTTTTATAACCTCAGGGCCTGGTTTATGGTGTGACGAATTCAGCTGCCAGCAATCCTGAGACTGACTTGTACCTAAGGTACAGTTTGCCATGACTTGTACCTAAGGTACAGTATGCCATGACTTGTACCTAAGGTACAATATGCCATGACTTGTACCTAAGGTACAGTATGCCATGACGTTCCTAAGGTACAGTATGCCATGACTTGTACCTAAGGAACAGTATGCCATGACTTGTGCCTAAGGTACAGTATGCCATGACTTGTATCTAAGGTACAGTATGCCATGACTTGTGCCTAAGGTACAGTATGCCATGACTTGTACTTAAGGTACAGTTTGCCAGAGCCTAACCAGCCGCAATACTAAGGCTCCTGTTTTATGGTCAAACTTTAGCTTCTGCTTACCCTAGCAGACAGTAAAATTTGGAGCTGCAAAATTTCAAAAAAATGTTTGAAAGACTTGAAGGCAAACAGGGTAGATCCGGATTAGGTGGCTCATCACAATCTGCCTCAAGTGTGTCTACACATTGCAAATTCAACAACACCCCGCTTATACAGCGGCTGTGAGACCGATACCTATCAACATCATTAGGCATACTGGTGTTTCAAGTAAGATCTTATATAATTTAGGAAAATGGTTTCTAAACATTTAAAAGGTGTGAAAGAAAAGACCCTTTGTCATCTTTTTCATTCTTTAAAAAAGAGTTCAATGACCAGTGACTGTCATACGTTTTATCAGTACTTTTATGATAATATTGTTTAATCAGTTTTGAAGTCTTCATCAGTTTTGTTGCAGTGTTATGACTAGTGACCCTGTTAGTTTTAGTCAGACCTTAAGGTCCGATTAAAACTAACAGGGTCACTAGTCTGTTGTTGTCGCTGTGCTCCACTTGTCATAATTGGCTGGGACTTGTATTTGAAATACCATCAATGAGAGATTTTATCCTCAAAGTACTTACTGAGGTGAATGGCTGCACTTATTTATTGTGATGAATAAAATGTTCCTGGGGTTTGAGGGGAGAAGGGGAGGCAGGGATCACAATTTACAAGTTCTAAAAATTGCATTTTGAAAACAAAATTTAAGTTAATTCTAACTGTACTGGTAATAAATAGTTTTAAATGAGAGCAAAGAGCTAAGAGATGACCTCGTAGAGAAGAGAGGCAAAATTGAAAATGGTAGAGTTGCTTTCCCTAAAAGTTTATCCATTTACCTTAAGCCTATTGCTTATAGTTCTAAGGTAGTCTATGTACTAAGGTAAAGTTTATATGAAGCTGGAAATGATTCAGCTTTATGCCTTATTAATTTGGTTTTAAGATGGGGGAGTTTGTCCTTTCAAAATAACCACAAATATGTAAATCACTTGACTGATAAGTGTTTAATTCAGCTATAAAATGTTGTTTTTTTTTCCTTCCGAAACAATGCAAAAGAGCTTGATCCATCTCAGCGGATGGATCTAGATCTTTGAGATTGTTTTGGAAAGTGATACCCTCGTCTTATATTTGATGATTTTTCTTCTTTTATCTTTCTTTGAAACTGTATTTTTACACGATCATGTATATCCCAGACCTATACAGTATTTAGCAGAAAGCTAACATTTCTTTTTTCATCCTACTGTACTTGAAACATTTCCTGTATTAAGTGATCATATGATCATTGTTAAAGCACTTGAAAATTTGTTTATGCTTCTTCAAATCATAGGACATTGTCTCAGCTCACAACAGACAAATCATCAGATTCTGTCAGCTGCTTTTTTTTTCTGCACTAGGTCTTGCTTTACATTTACCATACAGACTTTCATGGCTATATCATTGGGACAAGCCAAATATTTGATTAGGGTTTTCAAGGTCAAATGAAGATTTTCTTTAATTTTCTTGCAAAAACTTGTATGTATAATATTTCTCGCATCTTTGGACAGATTTCAACCAAAGGTTATCAAATAATTGGTAGGAGCCATTCTTTAGACAGTGAGTTGCTTAGACTTGTGTGATTTTTACCTGTTTTATTTATTTATATTTTTTTTTTTAAAGGTGACTTGTCCACAATGAAAGATTGTTTGTGGTGGAGATAGTGGAGATTTGAGGGGTGGGGGTTGAGGGTAGGGGCAAATGTTGTGGAGAATGTGTTGCTGGGGTACATCTGTTTTCACTCTTCAGAGCTCTAGATAAGAGGGAGTACTGAGTGATAATTAGGGATAATTTTTGTTAATTCTGCATAAAATCATATGTTGTGACCCCTCATCTGAACCGTCTCGACGAGACGGTTCAGATGAGGGGTCACAACATATGGTTTCGATGAGAAATAAGAAAAATTATCCTTAATTATCTTCAAATACTCCCTCTTATCTGGAGCTCTGCTCTTAAAGTAACAGCATCAGGCTCAGTCTGCTGTTGATTGACTTGCATTTAAACTAGAGGAAGATTTAAACTAGGGGTAGAATAGAGTTTAAATAAATTTTGGCATGGTGTCTGAAGACATCAGTTCTTATTTTGTCAGCATCTTGATAATGGGGAATTCTTTCAAGGTTAAATTCCACTGCAACATCAACAATACACATTCTCATCAAGTGTATAGATAAGTGTTGATGATACACTACGTTGTTTTAGCTCCTTTGAGAAAGCTTTTTGGGAGCATATAACTTATAAGATAGGCTGCTTCAGTTGTTTTCAACTTGTCCAGCCTTTCAGGCAGCATGTCTGCAGCAGCTTGGCTGATCAAACCCAGTATTCATTCATGTGGTTCCTTGCTGTGCTGAGAGATTGTCAAAAATTTATACAAATGATGGCGGTCCCTTTTCCAAATATGCTGCCAGGTTGCTGATATTAATCCCTTAGTCACATCACCCTTCTAAAGCATCACAACAAATCCAACAAAGTGGCATGAGTGCCCAGTTAAGACTCAGATCAGCCTGGGAATCTGCCCAGTGTGAGCAGTGTCTTACCTGTGCACATGAAGGGTACCTTAGGCAGAAAGCTAGCTCCATGCGGCAGATGCCCAGGCTGATCTGAGTCTGCTGGGCAAACATGCCACCTTGTTGTTTCTCTGGTGTGGTGGCTCAAATAATCTGGATGCAAGCAAGCATTGATGGCACAAATTGCTCACCTGAATCCTATGCTGGGAAGACAGAGCTCCAGATAAGGTAGAAGTTTATTATTACCATATTAATCCTTTTAAATGCCTCGCGGGAGTCTCATTTTACAAAAGGGGGAGCGTTATTTAGAGTCTAAAGTGTAGTAAATCAGCTACTGCCAGAATACTTTTGTCAGATAAGCAAAATAAAGGTCATGGGTATACTTTCAGAGGAAGCAAATGGGGGGGGGGGGGGGGGGGGGGGGGGGGGAGGGGGATTCCCTTCTAAAACAATCCCAAATAATCTAGATCCATCTTATAAGATGGATCTAGATTTTTGGCATTGTTTTAGAAGGGGAAACCCCATCCTAAAGCAGAATTTCAGAAGACTGATTTAGACATTTGGGGTCATTCTATGAGCTGGAAAAACATGGTTATATAGCCGAACAAATGCAGTACATGTATGTTTATTTTATATAATTAACAAAATGTATTTTTTCTGTCTGCAGGTATGGCACAAAGGATGTTTCAAATGCCAGGTCTGCAATATGACCCTCAACATGAAGAATTACAAAGGATACGACAAACTGCCATATTGCAATGCGTAAGACATATCTATTTTTTCTGCTAGTTGAGAATATGAAATGTGACATAGGTATTGCTTTTCTGGTGGCATTAATGTTGGCAGTGACAACTTCCATGGAGTCTGTTCTTGACAATGAGCAGAATGGGCAAGACACAGCATTTTACAGAGTATTTGTTGAAACAAAACTCATAGTAACAATACATATACCCCTAATGTGCTTAAGTATTGGGACACCTAAAATAATAAATTTTCCATTTGTACCAAATGGAAAATTCATTATTTTTAGGTGTCCCAATATATATGCACATTACAGTATGTGAGTGAGTAGCACATCAGTGTTCAAGAACACATCAGCATTTGACGTTATTTAAGAGTCAATGTATCACAAGCTGTTCAGACAGTTGAATGATGGGGCCAAACTAAATATACTGGAAATAGTTCAAGCAGGGAATTTTAGATCGCTAACAGAATAACTTTGGCTTGGTAACGTGAATAGGAAAAGATTTAAAATGCTGTCCGATAGATGGATATATAACTTGCGGATTTACGGCCCCACCAACTGTATTTTAGTAATATCGAGCTGTTGGAAGTGTGATAATGAAAGGCTGTTTTCAATGGAACCCTGTTTATCATTAAAAAAAAGTGTGTCTTCAGTGGCATTGAAATCAGGACTGCTAGCTAAGTAGGACAGTGCTAAAAATCACTAAAGTACCAGGGTTCTTAATGCCTTTTGGAAGACACTGAGATTATAAATATCTTTCATGGTTATGAGGTGTGGATAGAAAAATCCTTCACAATGGTTACTGTTTGGCATCACAAGGCTTTCCTCATGATGCCGAACAGTGATCCGGAGTGACAGATTTTTCTATCCGCACCTCCTACCCATGATAGATACTTTTTCTTGCACACCACGTTTTGTTTGAACTTAAGAACTTGTTAAAATGCGTAATTTTAGTGCTTGAGAGGTTTCTATGTGTTTTTGAAAGAAGGCGCTGCTTTCAGCAACCACCGTTTGGTTTTACGTCAATGTCTGGCTAGCATCAACTGATGTCATTTTTGCCATATTCCTAACATCATCGTCCAGCGTCACTTGACGATGTAGGTAAGTGAGCTTCTATACAACTCATGTATTCACTGCTCGTGATTTTTATCCGGTCCTGGGTGAGATAACATGGGTGAGATAATAAGATTTGTAGGTACAGGTGACGCATGCGGATATCCTTATCTGGTGTGCAAGAAAAAAAAATTTCAGATCCATCACAAGGTATTTAAGTTTTTATGAAGATACAAGAAAAATTTTCCAAGAATTGCTGTTATATACTTGTTTAATCTAGAGCTTTGATCAGCTGCTCCTGCTGTGTGTATCTGGGTCCACTTCATCAGTGTGATGGGTTTGTTTCTGAGATTAATTCAGCAGAGACTGTTCTAATTAGGGGTCACAGCACATGTTTTTATTGAGAATTATGAATTTGTACCAGCAGGGTTTGCGCTAGGATTTTTAGCTCACCTGAGCCAGAGGCTCCGGGGGAGCTTATAGGATGGTAAGGCTCCGTCGTCCGTCCGTCGTCCGTCGTCCGTCCGTCCGTCCACAATTTCAAACGACTTCTCCTCTGAAACTGCTGGGCCGATTGTAACCAAATTTCATATAGAGCCTCCTGGGACCTTAGGAACGAAAAGTTGTTCAAACGGTCCTGGTCACATGACCAACATGGCCGCCATGCCCATATATGGTAAAAACCTGAAAAAATCTTCTTCTCCAGAACCAATAGGTCGATGGTCTTGAAACTTGGTATGTAGCATTGGGTACACGAGTACTACCAAGATTGTTCAAATTATGACCTTGGGTTGACCTTGACCTTTTTACGGTAAGGTCAAATTTGCTTACTCATGCTTTTATATGGCAAAATGCTGCAACATAAGATATCTTGGAAACTGTTGAAGATTTTGGCCTAAAAATTGGTACATACAGTCATCTTAATGACTACATGAAGGTTTATGAGTACAAGAGGTCAAGGTCATTCTTTGACCTTTGACCCAGAACTCTTCATATTTTGACAATATCAAACAATCTCCTCAAAAACAACATGGCCAATTGTAACCAAATTTCATATAGATCCTCCAGGGGTTGAGAGAATGAAAATTTGTGCATACGGTCCAGGTCACATGACCAACATGGCCACCACGCCCATATATGGTAAAAAACTTTAAAAATCTTCTTCTCCAGAACCAGTAGACCGATGGCCTTTAAACTCGGTATGTAGCATTGGGTACTCAAGTACTATCAAGATTGTTCAAATTATGACCCTGGGTTGACCTTGACCTTTTTTACGGCAAGGTCAAATATGGGAAAATGCTAGAACATGAGATTTTATGGTAAGTTTTGAAGATTTTGGCCTAAAAATTGGTACATAGAATCATGTTAATGAGTACATGAAGATTTTTGAGTACAAAAGGTCAAGGTCATTCTTTGACCTTTGACCCAGAAATCTCAAATTTTGACAATTTCAAACAATCTGCTCTAAACCACTGGGCCAATTGAAACCAAATTTCATATAGAGCCTCGAGGGGTTGATGGAATGAAAATATTTTCTAACGGTCCGGGACACATGACCAACATGGCCGCCACGCCCATATATGGTAAATACCTTTAAAAATCTTTTTCTCCAGAACCAATTGACCGATGGCCTTGAGACTTTGTAAGTAGCATTGGGTACTTGAGTACTATCAAGATTGTTCAAATTATGACCTTGTGTTGACCTTGACCTTTTGCAGCAAGGTCAAATATAGGAAAATGGTAGAACATAAGATTTCATGGAAAGTTTTGAAGATTTTGACCTAAAAAATTGGTATATACATTTGTCTTAATGAGTTCATGAAGAATTATGAGTACAAGAGGTCAGGGTCATTTTTTTACCTTTGATCCAGATTGCTCATATTTTGACGTTTTCAACCATTTCCTCAAAAGCCAAAGGGCCAATTGTGAACACATTTCATATAGAGCCTCCAGGGGTTGATTGAATGAAAATTTGTTCAAAGGGTCCAGGTCACATGACCAGCTTGGCCGCCATTACCACTTACGGGATAAATCTTTAATATTTTTCTTCCCCAGAACCAATACACCTATGACCCTGAAACTTGGTAAATAGCATGGAGTACTAGAGTACCACCAAGACTGTTCAAATGGTGACCTTGGGTTTACCTTGACCTGTTTTGCGGCATGGTCAAATATGGGAAAATGCTAGAACATAAGATTTCATGGAAAGTTTTAGAGATTTTGGCCTAAAAATGGTATATATGGTTGTCTAATGAGTACATGAAGATTTATGAGTACAAGTGGTCATGGTCATTCTTTGACTTTTGACCCAAAACTCATATTTTGACAATTTCAGACATGATAAGTATAAGCCACCTTGCCAATTGTTCAGGTGAGCGATTCAGGGCCTCATGGCCCTCTTGTTTTTTTCTTTCGCCACCATTTTCGCCAATCAGATTTTTTGTGTGCCATTTTCTTTAACTTAGAGCCAGATTTTTGGCCATTTTTCGCCAAAAAAGAGCCAGGTGTTTGGCCATTTTTCGGGGAAAAAATGTCTCCTGTTAAAAGGTAATTTTCTGCTTCTTCACAGTTTCACCACACTTAAGAGCTAAGACCTGCCTATGGGTGAAATATAGGCTAGCAGCAGCTGTTCAGTTTCTTTCTAGAGCATAGGAAAGCAGAAAATTACCTTTTATATCATCAACAAATTACATACATGTATAAATTTCAGCAGTAGATTTACAAATCCATGAAAACAAAATCAGAATGTAGAATAATTAACATTTCATACCGGAACTATCCAAACATCCACGATCATTTAATATCCGAAACCACCCCACGTGTTTGGCTCATGTACATGTGTATTGTCCGAAAGCAGCAAAGCTGCGGAACATTTTCCCAGCTCTGCAAATCAACTGTTTATGCTAATGCAGCGCTGGCAAAGATCAAAGCCAGACTGAACGGAAACAGGCTAGCCCTGACCTGTTTCTATCTCGGACTTAACTGTACTTTCACTTTTCGTTTATGTTTCCAAGAACTGGCTACTTTTGTTTTCAGAAAAACGACTTTAACGGTCATCTGAGCTATGTCACAGAAAAGGCTCCTCAGTGATTCAGAGTGAATGTATTTGGGAACAACGAATACTCAAACCAGTCTGCGCAGTGTAGCAAGACACTCTGTTTAGTGCCGTGTGCAAAGCGTATGATGCGTGCGCAAACTGTATGATCGCAGACTAACGGAACCAAAGTTCAGATGCGCATGCTAATCCGAGCCTTTGCTGGTTACAAAAGTCATCACATTTGCCTTTAAATTTACAAACTTCAAACAAGATAATCCCCGTCAATTATGCAATTAGACAGACACCTTTTGCTCAACAGAAATTAATGACTAATCCATCAAAACGTTAGTGGTCATCATGCAATACGATTGTTCTTTGATTGGTAGCTATCGGTCATGTGTCATGGATAATAATTAAGAAAACGTGACCAAAGTCGATGCATTGATCAAACGTTAGCAGCGCGTGTCCAGGTTTGACTCGATCAGCTACCGAATTTTCTGAGAGGTAATTGAGGTGTTAATTGACAATTAAGATATACATTGACAACCATTAAGCGGCACGAGTCAGTGACTTTTAGCCGGAGGTGACGTTCCAACGCCAGACAAAAATTTTTGCCAGCGATTTTTTTTTTTCGCCAATAGTTGTCGCCAAGTTAATATTTTTTGCGCCAAATTTATGATTTCATCGCATTTTGCGACAATGGCGATCAGTAGCGCGAACCCTGACCAGAATTATCATCAAATACAGTCAATTCTCGATATCTCGAAGTCAAATTCAGCCCAAACTACTGATATCTCAAAGTAAATTTTCTGGTACAAGAAAATTTACTTTGAGATATCAGTAGTTTGAGATAATAGGAGGTGAAATGTGAATAAAAACAGGAAATATATTCTTTGATATGAGAAATTATTTTGAGATATCAGTGTTTGAGATATCGAGAGTTGACTGTACTTAAATCATATCTAGGTCTGTGAATGATGCTATTTTGTAAAACTTATATGATTTTGTGCCTGTATATTTTAGACATTATCCACAGACAAAACATACACAAGTAGCAGACACACCAGAACAGAGAAGAATAGCAGAAAATACCAAAATACAGAGTAATGTAAGTATATACAGGGAAGACATGAATCAAACCCTAATACTGTATATTGTATGATGGCTACCATATTCAACTAAATGTATAAAATGGGGGTATTTCCCCCTTCCCTAATGACTCAGATGTGTAAATTTATCAGTCATACTACATGTAATTCTGCTATGAGATGGTTTTTGTCTCAGAGCTCTAGATAAGAGGGAGTATTTGTTGATAATTAAGGATAATTTTTCTTATTTTTCATCGAAACCATATGTTGTGACCCTTCATCTGAACCGTCTCGTCGAGAGGGTTCAGATGAGGGGTCACAACATATGTTTTTATGCAGAATTAACAAAAATTATCCCTAATTATCACCAAATACTCCCTCTTATCTAGAGCTCTGTTGTCTTGCATGCAACTAGCAGAAGAGAGACATACGTTTTACTTTCCTGGTGTAGCAGTGTAAAAACTTCAAGTTTTTGCACTTAGTTTTCTGACAATACACTGAAAGGCAAGACACCTTATTCAGCAGATTTTATGTATCACGTTCCAAAAACAGTCTTAAAATGTAGATCTGTCATGTAGGATGGATCTAGATTTTTGGGGGCAGTCTTGGAGGGAGAAAATGCAAGTCAGACATCTGCAAGATGCGACAGAACATTTAATTGTATCTGTCATAAAAATATATCAAAGGTTATAGTTTTCATCAAGATGTCTTTTCAGCTATTTGGGGTAACATCAGGGTGTGCCTTGTGAGTGAAGCTGGGTGACAACTTTGCCCTGGGGCTCAAAACTTTGTCCTGGTTAATGCAAAAAGTGAATTTTGAGTCATCCTATACTTTCTGGGTAGGCAGATCAATAAACATCAAATTAGTGCCACTACTGGGTTATGCTGAAAGATTAGCGCCACAGGGAAGCCAACGGTCATTTATTTAATCCAATCAGAGACAAGTGGGCATTTTTGGTCATGGTCTAAATAATTTCTATACAAAAAGGTGTAGACAACTTTTGTATATAAATCTGAATGCTGGTATGACAAAGCCTTCCCTTGTTGTGCAGCATTAAGTAACAAAACTTAGAATCTAATCCCAATCACCACAAATGAGCTTTGATCTCACTATATATTGCTGACTTCATCTCAGAGGAAAGTTGTCAATCTTTTTCCATCAATGGCCAGTTTTGATTATAGACTGTAACACAGTGCATCATACAATGTGATACTCCGAATACGTGTAATTCGTATTTGTATTGGTGAAGCTGCTGCAGGATACCTTAATTTCAACTATAAACAGAATAGGGCTTAGTCTACAGCTCTGAGACAGGTAGAAGCTGTGCAATATTTTCAGGATTTCTTGGAGAAGTTTGGTGCAAAATTTGGATTTATCATTACAGTTCTCCCACAGCTCAAACTGGGGAGAAGTCAGCCACTTTTTCTTGCCCTAATCAACCACTAGGGTGATCCCTGCAGATATGTCATTTCTGGCTAAAGTGGTTGCATCATACAATTCTTCCTGTATGTGTAAGTTCATGTGTTGTAGCTTTTCCACTGGAGTTTTAGTATCAATTTGCAGACAGTTTTTTTCGAGCCCACTTGCAGTCAGCAAACATAGTTGCCCGTTTGGTGTTGGTGTATTTGTCCATCTGTCTGTCCGTCAGTTTAAAGTCATATCTTGAGTTTGATAGACTCTAGGACCTTAAAACTTCATCACAACATGCCCCACAAAAATGCTAACTGGCTCCCACAAAACTAGGTCACTGCCACATACTTTCACGAAAAAGTACCACATATTTAGTTTTCGAGGTCAGCCCCATATCTCCCTTTTCATAGGCCCCAAACCATTGAAACTTCATCAGTGCATACACCTTACCACTCCAGGTCACCCCAACAAAACTAGGTCACTGTGACCTACTCTCATGAAAAAGTACCACATATTTAGTTTTCGAGGTCAGCCCTATATCTCCCTTTTCTTAGGCCCAAGAACATTGAAACTCCATCAGTGCATGCAGCTTACCACTCCAGGTTACCCCAACAAAACTAGGTCACTGTGACCTACTTTCACAAAAGAATAGCAGATATTTAGTTTTTGAAGTCAAAATCCAAAGGATATCTTCTTTTTTCTCATAGGCCACAGACCATTGAAACTTCATCAGTGCATGCACCTTACCACTTCTGGTCACCCCCAACAAAACTAGGTCATTGTAAAAATGTTCCACATACATGTATTTAGTTTTCGAGGTATGAAAAGGGCCCCAGACCATTGATTTCCAACAGTGCATGCACCTTACCACTCCAGATCACCCCCCATCAAAACTAGGTCACTGTGACCTACTCTCAGAAAAAAGTACATATCTCACTTTTCATTTACCCCAGATGTTTGAAACTCCAGCCATGCATGCAACTTACCACATCAGGTCCCCTCCCATAATACTACGCCACTGTTTTAACATTTTTGAGTGTTAATATCTCTGTAACCACATGACAGATTTTCATCTTGAATGTGTGATAAGGAATTATGAAGACAGGGTGTAACCATATCATCCAAGTAAAGACTTCAGGCTGAGAATGACAAGTTACAATTGCTAAAGCTGTTGCCATCTTATGCTTAGCATTTTCACTACTGTCAAAGTACCAACAGGCTCAATATGCTGGCCTTGGCCATCTAGTTCTAAAGTAATAGTTAGTCATCATTTTCATCTTCTCATTGGCTTGCAAGTCACCCATCCATGCATCTGTACGTGCAACTTTCCTCATTTCTTCTGCTAATTCTCTTTCTCACAGATTCACTATCAGAGTGAGTTTCTAAGGGATAAAGGCACATACACACAAGTAGCTGACACCTTGGACATGAAACGCTCTCTTAAAAACACCCAAAATCTCAGCCTGGTATGGAGTTTCAGATAAACTAAATTTTGTGGGAAGAAGAATTTGATAGTTTCTTTATTGCTTCAAAGAAACGCCATGGCATACCTGCCAATTAGGCTTTTTGGCATTATTGTTATGCTAAAATGTACAAATTTATGCATTACGCTGGTACCAGATTATACCTTGTTTTTTTTTTTTTTCACCAAACAGTCAAATAATATACCTGATAAAACTAACATGAGAATAGGAGGAAAAGAATGATATGGACAAATAGACCAAAAAGATAGCTTCATGGACTATATTTTAGCAGTCAGTGTTTATCATGCTCTCTAGTAACTGGTCCTAAAGCAGAGATTTCTGATGTAAAACTTCCCATAGTTTGACTCTATTGTTACTTATAGTGATTTGATTTTAAAACAACAGCCAAATCGCAAATTTATCTGACATCATTAGTCTTTTCAGTTTCTTACTGGTCAAGTTAAAAATGTTTATTCAAGGCATCAGTGGATATAGTTCTGAATGCTACTGATTATTTTAAATGTTGCTTTCATACTTTGTAGGTAAACCAGTCTGTTGATTTTCAAGATATGAAAATGAAAGTAATAAATTAATTGCTGGCTCTTTGCTTATATGGAAGATGTTGCTGCAAATGAGTTAGATGCAAAACTGAAAAAAGAAGAAAAAAATTCTAATGCACTTGCAGATATAACGCAACGGCTGATTGGATAACGTCAAAAATTTGCGACAGTATATTCTGCGATATACTGTCGCAAATCCGACGTCATTAAGTAACGTCTCTTTTCATTGGCTGACGTTTGGTTTTACGTTGCTGACAGCGCTTGGAATGGGAGCAAACTAGAACATTAAGAAAGGTGAAAATGTGGAAAAGTGCATTAGAATGGGGATAACTGTATTGAAAATTGTCATTTGTGGAGGTAAATCATCGGTTTAATGGTTGCAAATTGCGTTTTACGGCTCTGCTGGCGCGTCGCCACGAAAAAGAAATTTCCTACCATAAAACCGATAATTTACCTCTACAAATGACAATTTTCAAGACAGTTATCCCCTAAATCAATGTCTGTAAAATAGGCAACAAAAAACAAGTGCTTTTTACACAAATACAAAGATGAATAGTTCATTGAAATCATTGGGATAAAAGATATGTTATGAATGAAACTTCACAATGGAAAGTTTCATAATGTCAACAAACATGTGCAAAGTTGTTTTTCGTTACAGTTCCAGAGATTATTTTATGTTCCTTCAGGCCCAGAGGTTATAAAACTTGATTATATTCTCAAACTCAAAATAATATGCTCGGAAGCAGCCAGTCGGTGTGCTTTATTTTGAGTTTGAGATTATTCTCAAGTGTCATAACCTTGGGACCAGGTTAATACATCTTTTGTGTCTCATGATTAAATATTTTTGTCTAAAGCATTGGCAGGTATGTCATGGGATGTTACGAGATCTGGTAGCATTATTATGTCTAGTGGAGAAATAGAGAAAAAGTCAAATTTTCATCTCCAGTGTTTGTTTATCTGGTACTCTAATGGTATATTGCATGCACACTGGTTGCATGACTGTTTTTGATTAAGTGGTTTCATTTGATACTAACCACTTTAAGTTGGACATGAAGTCAGTGAAGTGTTTTGACTGCATTTCAAGAGCCCTTTTCAGTCCTACTTTAACAGACTGCACAACAAGCATTATTCATATTGGACCTGAGCTTCAAGGCACAAGTTTGATTTTAAAATGTTGTAATAGATAATTTAGAAATAATTCAGGTGTACCTTTAATAGTGTCTAATGGCCACATTAGCCACAGGAACAAGAGAATTTGATGGACCTTGGAATTTCAGCCAGATAAACAGCTATTTGAGCCGCGACATGACAAAACCAACAACGTGGCATGTGCGCCCAGCGAAGACTCAGATCAGCCTGGCCATTCACCCAGTCTGATCAGACTCTTCACTGCCGGCATTATGCTAACTTAGACCTTTAGCTACCCTTTTAGCTCGTAGCAAAGACTCTGATCAGACTGGGCGGATTGCCCAGGCTGATCTGAGTCTGTGCTGGGCACACATCCACTTGGTTGGTTTTGATATGTCGCGGCTCATTTATAGATGATTTGACAAGGACTTCTGATTCAAGAGATTGTAAACAGTTGGAAGAAGAGGTGTAAAGAAGCAATGTATATTTTCTAGAAAGTCTATACCTATAAGTCATGTTTCTGCGAGTGCTTGCAAATGGTCTGAAGTCGTGTTTAAAATGTGCATTTATTTTGCCATTACAAATGTAAAAGACTGTTTCGGTTTGAAGGGAACAAATTATTTTGATACTTCATCTTCTTTTAGCTGTTGATTTTTAGCACACTTTTTAGCTCGCCTGAACGAAGTTCAGGAAGAGCTATTGCACTACCCCGGCGTCGGCATCAGCGGCGGCGGCGTTAGCAAAATGTTAAAGTTTTACGTTAAAGTTTTTTATGTGATGGGTAAGGCGCTGTCAGGCGAGCTATCCTGGCCCTGTGACAGGTCTTGTTTAACCTGAAAGAGTATGATGTGATTCCTGTTACTATTTGCTGTGTACATCCATGTCTTCATGTATATAATCTAAAGTTTCTCCTGTGTTTAAGGCAGGTAGTTATGAAACATATTGCCTGCTTTAAAAGAAGACCCCATAGGTAGTGTTTCATCATCTTCGGACAATTTGTCCCGGTAAGCTGAGTGAAGTAACATTAGCTTATACACTTTCAACAAGACTTTTCAGAAGTCAGCTATTTTAGAAAGCAAATGCTTTTACAGTATGATGGAAACAAGAATGAGTTAAAATTGTTGAATTCTGCTGGTATTTAGCATCCTATTTTAAGAGAAATATTTGCAGCCTAGAGTAGTGTAAAGAAGCTGAATGTTTGTGTCGTAAATGGCTGTTTGTTGTAAAATGGATGAATACAGCAGTAGTGATTATTATTGAATGTAAATAGCCTCCGTTCTCTCACATTAGAACATGCAGTGTTGTGACTCGACTGAGGCATGTTATATGGCCCATTCAGTTTTCCATTCCCACTAAAAATGTTTTTTGTTAATGTTGACTGATTGTTTGCCTGATGAAGTTATAATTTCAAATAGGTCTCGGATCTCAAGTATGGGTAATGCTGTGGAACTTAGATAAAAAAAAAAGTAATGGCCATAAAAAGGCATTTGTTCAGTGAACGAGATGGGAACTCTTCATTTTAATGCCCCAAGGAGCTTCTTAAAGTGGGTACACTTACATGGGAAGTAACTCCACCATGTTGTTATTTTCTCGTTCTCAATGGGATCAGCTCTTTAAGGAGAAAAAGTTGCTCCTCTTGGCGCAGAGTCTTTCCTTGAAGTGTAGACTTTATTGTGGAAGGATGTTTTGGTCCAAGGAAGCAAACAGAATGGGCAAAACTTGTTTTCCTGTATAAGATTTGTGAAAAATCATGGAGGTAATCAAGAGTACCAGATAAGAAGCCTTCTCCCATATTTATGATGATGCTGTATTAGAGGAGAAAAGTTTTGATTAAATCATGGCTGTATCTGGAGCATCAGGCTTATTTAGTATCACTGAAATTGTTGTGTTTGAGAATGCTTAAATGGATTGTCTTTTTTTCCACCTTTGCATTCAGACAAGGCTTGAAAGTTGAATCCTTGCTTTCTTTTCCATTTCTCCCTTGCTTTGTTCTGTTCATATGATTCTTTAAGAAAGAAGGAAAAAAAGTCTAACCATCATTATCTGGAAAGAGCTTTTTAGTTCTGTATAAGAACATTCAAACTCCTAGCACAGGCATAAATGAAACCAAATTAATTCGTTTAGGCATTTTTATCAAACAGGATATTACAGTTTAAAATACAGGAATGAAAAGAATTAAGTCTTTTTTTTTGTCTCGCCTGTGAAGCTGAAGCGAGACATAGGTATTGCTTTTCCGGTGTCATCGGCAGTGCAAACTTTCATTGGGTTTTTGCGTTTAGGTGAGTTTCACAAAGCGCTGACAGGCGAGACACCGCATTCTGTGGAATTCTTGTTTATTTATTTATCTATTTTCTATTGTTTTTTTTCTCCCAGTTAATCAATGCATAAGAATTTTCTTGACTGAGCTTGTCTCCATGCTTGAAGTTGATTTGAAACATTGTGTGGAATTTTTACCTGATCTGATAGCTTGGAGTAAAAAATAAAATGTAGTCTGTAGGTTTTAAGCAGATGGCTGTGATCTAGTTTGTCAGCCTTACTCGAAATAAGGGGGAGGAAAAACGGTCAAGATGAAGAAAATCTCATGCTAACATGGCTTTATTATTTTCAGCCTTGAGTGTATAGGAAGTGGCTTCGTGTGAAGCTTTGTAATGAATTTGCGCCTCGTTGACATATATGTTTACAATGCTTTACTTCTGTCAGCATCCTACTATGTAAAGTATTTTCGAACATTCCTCAATAATCTTGGATTTTCATTCAGTCTTATGTTAGTATTGGAACAAGTTACCTTGCTAGTATAACATTTTCTGGTAAGCACGTGTTGTGGGGCAGATGAGAATATTAAGTCATTTAGGCTTTGCTGTCATGAATTAATATTATGCCATCTGACCTTTAACATCTGTTAATCAGCAGTAGTTCATATTTAAGAAAAAAACAACTATGTCTTAATTAGAAGGGTCAGTAAATGGGAAAAAGTACTGTGTGAAATGTGTAAACAGGATGCCTCAGATCTGCCATATGAGCTGCGACACGAGAAAACCAACAGAGTGGTTGTACACCTAGCGCAGACTCAGATCAGCCTGGGCATCTGCCTAGTCTGACCAGAGTCTTCGCTATCCGCATGGCGGTAGCTTAGACCCTTAGCTACCCTTTGAGCACATAACGAAGAGTCTGGTCAAACTGGGTGGATGCCCAGGCTGATCTGAGGCTGCACTGGGCACACAACCACATTGTTGGTTTTCTCCTGTCGTGGCTCATATATCTGTGCTGTCATATCTCCTTGTTTCATCAGCAGTCAACAGCTATGTGTCTTGGTTTATACACTTTTTATTTTCAAGAATGTACACTACAACATATAAACAACATACATACACTACTACACAATGAAAAAGGATCAGAAGCTGATAGCTTATAGAGCTCTTCTCCTGAAGCTATGTGTCTTGAGGAATCTCTACTGTGAATTTTAAGCACAGAGTAAATATAGACGAAGTGAATGATTGGTTTTCACTGTTGTCTAACCGACCCGTATGTGCTCTGATTAGTCATGTAGGCCCCGTATGCAATCATGATTGGTTCGAGTTTCAAGATGGCCGCGAGCCGCAACACATTTGTGTACACATTTAGGAAAGGAAGCGATACACATTAGTTGGGTAAGCTAATTTATTTTATTTCAAGAAGTAACTTATCCAAACAAACATCTAGTTGACCCTTATGCAAATTTTAGCAAAACGATACCCAAAAACGAGATATTGATCCATAAAGTTGTGCTCATGGAAAACAAAAATATTCGAATCGAACAACATCCATGAAAATGTGGCTGGTATTTACTCGCATTTAGCAGTTGTACTCTGTTTTTACGTGGAAGTCTTCAAAAAGTGATTGCTACTGTCGCTTATGCTTTTTCTTTGTTTGTTTTTGTATTTTGATGTGAAAATAAATGATTTTTATAGTTTTCTACACACCTGTGTTTGCCCCGGATTAGAAACTGGTGTACTACGGATTAGTATCCTACAGAAATCGGATTGGAATGAGCTTTTCTAACAAAGAGTACGGATTAGTCATCATTATTCTGAATTACGCTGCAGACCTTATAGCAAGGAAATTTACCTGTGCAAACAAAAATGGTCATTTTGTCAAGGAGACTGATATTTCTGGCTATATTGTTGTATGAGCAATTTATATATGTCACACAGATTACTTTACGTCCCAAAATACAGTTTTTGAGTACTCAGCAGCGTGCTTATCAGTCATTTTGGTTACTCCCTGGTTTGATTCCATTTGCGTCACTGTTAAACGCTGGGTGTATTTCAGAGAAAATCATTTACATAAACATAACTACAGTTATCCAACTCCAATGTATGAAAGTATTTTAGCCCAAATGTACATATTTCTGGTAGATTTTTTTTCTCCAATTTTTGCTTAAAATAGTTTGCATGGTAAAAAGCAAACATTGTAAATAATACCAGAAATACATACATGTGAACCAAAGTACTTTCATACATTGCAGTTGGATAACTGTAGTTTTTGTTCATGTTAAGATTTTAATCTAAAATTCATCCAGCATCTGTTGAATCTTCAGCTTCATGGAACAACTGATCAAGCGCTTCTATTATTCTGCAAATAAAGTATTCGATAATTAAACCATGGACCACAAAAGTTCACCTGAATACACAACTATGGCCTAATAGAAACTTGAGCCATTCGGTTGACATGGCAACAAATTAAAGCGGATATGAATCGTAGATAACCTAGACAAATAGTTTGAACCCATATCAGGCACGACGAATCGTCCGACCTGATCAGGGTCCAAACTGTTTGACATTTTCATGATATTCCTGAAAGAGTGAATTTTTAAACAAATCAGAGACGACAAAAAGCATTAAAACACCCAGTATGCAATGAGTTAAAGCGTTTAATTCTTTTTCTCACCCAATACGTTTGCTCGTACATCCTCGTCTCAGTAACCATATTTCTTAAAGAGAAAAAAAAACAGAGGCTAATGGCCAAAAGTCTCACCTGAATATCATCATGCTAACACGCCAGTGAAACTGACACCCCACATTTAAACCGGGGTTTACTCTGACAAGGGTATTCATTGTGTTCTTATTTTGCTCTAAAACATAGTAGATTATGGACCCTCGTTAGAACCGCCTGACATGTACCCACAATTTATCTTTTGAGCAAAATTAGGAAAAACATAATTTTTCATCTGAAAATTACCAATTTGAAAAAGGCAGTATATTGCACAGGCTTGTTATCGTAATGTACAGCAATTGCTAAAATAAGAATTTAACCTCTCCGGATCCAAAGCAACCAGACTTCTTATTAGACTGGCACAAAAACATAATAATTCATTTCCCCTAACTATAAATTCTATATGTGATACATGTATATATGAAAAAAAGTTGAGATGACAGACGGACGACGGACGCTGGCTGGATTTTTTCTGATTCAGTTTTACGTCCCTTTCAAGATTATTTCACTCATATCGAGACGAGCCAATCAGTAGATTGGGCGAAAACGGGAGTACCCCAGGAAAAATCACCTGGCACACCCGCAAGCAGAACTTGGCTTGTCTCACATGTGAGCCGTGCGGAGCTCGAACCCAAACCGGCCACAGCGGTGAGATGATCGAGCGATTATGAGCGGATGGCTTGATCTACTAAAAACTCGCCTAGATGAATGTTCGGCTCAGTTAAGTTAAAACGTGTTTAGGACGTTCACATTATTTCTGCATAGAAAGGTTCAATCATATATGACACTTAAGATGAGCTTGTGAGAATCTGGTGTGACTTCATTACACTCTCAAGTCTTACCACACTATGAATGATAGTAAAAAAAACTATTTTATACTTGGATAATTGATCCTTAAATGCGAAACCAATCCGTTATCTTTGCTTACTAATCCGCACTCCTCGCTCAACTAATCCGTGGTCTGACCATAAACTACACAAGACTAATCCGTGTTATGACCATTTTGTGTATTCTTAAATATATTTGAAAGGCAAATGTGTTGGATCCAATGCTTTGTGGGATACTGAAAGAATTGACCAAACAACTGATTAAACACCATTCAAAGCACACTTTGATGGTCCAAAGATGCAAAAACTCATATTTTTACAATTGTCACTCGATTCAACATATTTATGTCCAAATGAGCACACAAATGATGAAGGATTACAATTCATATGGTAAACAGTCCTGCCTGGGGATTCCGAAATGCATGTTATAAACAATAAAGTTTAATGTTGCAAACTGCAATTACTTCTGATGATGAAAAGAAATGGTAAAAAAGCTAAAAATTACCTGTTGGCATCTCGTGGTGTGTTGTTCGCCGCCATTTTGAAACTCGAACTAATCACGATTGCATACGGGGCCTACATGACTAATCAGAGCACATACGGGTCGGTTAGACAACAGTGGTTTTGAGTCTTAGCCTGTACCACAGTTTTTTATGGCACCTGATTTCAAAGGATCTAACTGTTCAGAACATGTTATGCAATGGGGAAAAATTCAGTTCAGCCTAGGCATATTTGCATAGTCTTTGAACACTTACAACTCCTTTTCTTTACTGTTAAATCATCACCATAATTTTACATTATATATGTATGTTTATAGTAGACAGAGAAACTTGTCTGTTAAGATGCTCAGCTAGGTCAGGTTGTTGGTTGGGTAAGGTCCCATAAGTTGAAGGCTGAACTGTTGAAATAAGATAAGGTAGAGAGATTGAAAAGAATTTCTGTCACTTCTTTGTAGATCAAGTATCATGAGGAATTTGAAAAACAGAAAGGTAAAAAGATGACAATCGCAGATGATCCAGAGATGCAGCGTGTCAGACAGAACATGGAAGTGATTAGTAATGTCGCATATCACGGGGAAAAAGATAAGAAATACGCAATGGAACAGATGAGGCCTGCTGAACAATTACATGGTGCGTACCTCATACTTTTAATGAATGCTTGTTTTTACAAAGTAATATTAAACATATTCATTAGTATTCACTTTATTACTTTATGATTTGTGTAATGGTATTGTGCATTGATAATGGTATTGTGCATTGATTTTTTTGTTGTGAAACTTTGTATTCTTTGAGAATGCATTTTTTTTTTGGGGGGGGGGGGGTGGGGGGGGGGATGTTTTTCATTAAGAATAATTTGCAGAATTTTCTGCATGTGAGCTATAGCTGATGGATAGCTTCAGCAGTGTTATATATACAAAATGTTCTTGGAATATTTAAAAGTATGATATGATCCTACAGGTGGGTATGGTCAGTCACAGAGGAGACAGTCTGATGGTTCATATGGAGGTTTGTTACAATGACTACAAAGTTAATTACTTCTGATCTGTACTAATAATCAGATCTGTTATTAAAATCAGAATGCAAACAAGCAGTCTGTTTGGTCAACAGCTAAGATAAAATACACTTGTCGTACTGCATATTCTGTTGGAGTTATCTACCTTCAGTTCAATTAGACCTTCCAGGCCCTCTTGTATATTGAGGATCTTACATGAGTGCTCATGTATTATTGAATTTATTAAACAGGTTGGGGAAAAAGATAAGATGCGAGGGTATGCCGAGCATCTTATTGTTTTTCCCCAACGAGTTTAATAAATTCAGTAATACAGGAGCTTGAATGCAAGATTCTATTTCTATTCTATTTTCGTTTTTATGGACGTCAGCGCATAACGCTACGACGTAATTTGCATATTTAATCCACTAATGGATGATCGATTTTAATGCATGGCTTTATTACACTCTCAGATGTTACGTCATATGATAAATTGATTTATAAGCAGGTGTCTGTTTTGAAATCTGTATTATATAAGATGCATGCATAAAAAAATGAGAAAGGAAGTTAATACCTTAGAATCAATTTTTTCGTTACATTCCTTTCATCCGTATGATTTTTGGGGACGGTGGTTGGGCGATGGTGCTGAGTGGAACTTCCAGTGCCGGGATGTCCTACTGATTTGGATAACAGTAAGGCAAGGGCCTACTGTGCTTGCAGTAGGTGCAGGTGGGGGTTGTTTGGACTTTTTTCTCTGGTCTATAATTTATCTTCTTTCTCCCTCTCTCTGGGAGACGGCACAATATAGACTGAAATACTGTCTCAAAAGGCTGTTAAACCCAAAAACAAACAATAAAAAAACCCTGTATGATTTTAAATTCATATATTTTCATTACATTTCCAAAAGTTGTAACTTGTCTTTTCTTTGAGACTCACCATTATAAAAGAATGTCATTAGGAATGGGCAAATTGAAAGAACTGGCGTTTATCTGAGTTTTTTGTATAGACACATGCAGTAAGCGCCATTTCTTTTCAGTGTTAAGTGAACCTGGCCCAGAGGTTATAAAACTTGAGTGCCTTCTCAAACGTCAAATGTAAAATAAAGCACACTGATTGGCTGCTTCCGAGCATGTGCTCGGAAGCAGCCAATCAGTGTGCTTTATTTTACGTTTGAGAATGCACTCAAGTTTTACAACCTTGAACCCTGTATTCAATGCTGCCAAGACTGTTGTACCAAGGACTCATTGTTTGCTGTGATTTTTCTCTTTCTTACATAAAGTTTCTTTGATATTTAGTTTATACCAATTTTGTATAGAAAGTAGAGATCATCAAATTGTTTATCTGCTCATTGGATCAGAGGATAGACAAATAGTGGCACAGCTTCTAGAATACTAGAATGACCTTCAATAATGGGATAGAATATAAGTTTCTTACCTACGAGACAGAGCTTGTTCTATTTTTAGCGGTGCTGGAAAATTCTGTCTTGCCCATGGGCTGGGACAGCTCACACGAGCTTGAATTCTGTGTACCACTACACGCTCCTTGAAATACGGTGCGCCCGGCTTGGCGATTCCATACTTTATGCATTATTCTTTCATAGGAATGAATTGCCACATCAATAAAATCCAACCCAAGAAAGGTTATTCATTCTTTTAAAATCCCATTATAGCCTGTTTCAAGGTCTTAAAGTCGGCAAAAAAATCCAAAATAGTCAATGTTTCACCGTGACAAACACTGTCGAGGAGGCCGCCATTTTGAAGACGCTACCAACTGACGTTTGAAATGACGTTGAGTCACAATTAACGCCATACACGCGCTTTCTGTAGTCGTCCCAATACAAATTGTGATCTATAATATAAATTTCAATTAGATAATCTAAAAATGCGAATTTTTCAAGGACCTATTTTTTACTTGTCTGTTCACTACAGCAGCCATGAGGGTGACACGGTTGTACTACTTACACTTGTACACATTCGCATGAAATAAGCCTATTAGTTCCCCGTTCAGTTTGAAGTAAATATTATCATGGGTAAGAAAAATAATCAATCATTGGTCTCCGATGCGGACAGGGAAATCTCAACCCTCGGGCACACGGGGTGTGCGGAAACTCGGCAAGCCTCGTTTCCGACACACCCTGTATGTCCTCGGGTTGGGATTTCCCTGTCCGCATCGGAGACCAATGATAGATTCTATTTATCTATCATCAGTGTGAGGTATGGATAGACAAATCTGTCCCAAGGGTCACTGTTCTGCATCACGAGGCTTGCCAAGTCATGCCAAACAGTGACCCGAGGGACAGATTTGACTATCTGTACCTCACACTTATGGTAGATTCTTTTTCTTGCATACCTTTAAGTACTGAAGCTTTAATTACATCAAAGATTCCTCTAGACACTGCGTTGCGACATCCGCCACTTTGACAATTGTTGTGATTTCTGACATTGTTATGACGTCAGCTAGCGACAGAGTTACGTGACGTCCAATACAACCAATGCAAACCTAAGTCACACGAAAACTTTCTTTTTTTTTATCCCACTCATGTGTCAGATAACCAGGGTAAGATTTGAATTTCTATTCCTAGCAAAAAACAAGGATATCCAGAGCTCTAGATAAGAGGGAGTATTTGGTGATAATTAGGGATAATTTTCCTTAATTATGCTTAAAAGCATATGATGTGACCCCTCATCTGAACTGTCTCATCAAGACGGTTCAGATGAGGGGTCACAACATATGGTTTAAATTAGAAATAAGGAAAATTATCCCTAATTATCATCAAATACTCCCTCTTATCTAGAGCTCTGGATATCCTTATCTGGGATGCAAGAATGTCTGAGGAAACAGTATAGACTGGGAATGACTGCTATAAGGGAAATCTGATCAGGGTCTGCACAGTTTGTTTTATTTTCTACAAGTTTTGGCTCATCACCAGGCAGTAAAAGCAGTTTGTTTGCAATATAGGATTGTTAAAGTGACTATTTAAATTTAAAGAGTAACTACACTTCAGGAACTGACTGAATCAGATCCCAAACCCTATCCCCAACATCAAAGGGAAAGATTGACAAAGACATCCCAACAAACAATAAATTAAAAGTGATAAGCCGAGTCAGCAGCTCTTTCCCAAATAGGTGGCAACTCAGCTATCTTTACTGAACTAAATAATTTAGACCAACAGAAGGGTTACAACAGACTAAGTAAATTATACGAAAAACATTTTAAAGCTTTTAAAGTCTAGTTTTATGACTTGAAAATCTACTGCCTGGCATGGTAGAATAGAACTAGATAATAGCTAACATTCAAGATTCAAATATGAAGACGATCTGAATGGCATTTGCAAGTCTCCTACCAGCCCAGGGGGGTGAAAGGTTCTTAAAGCTACCACTCGTCCTTTCAACACCAGTTTATTAAAAATTCAGAATTTTTACTCATCCTTTCAGCATGAGGCACTCATCGTAGTGAATGTACAAGTGGCTTTTTCCAGCCCTGCAACCTAAGCAGCCCATATAATGACTGAGTCTCATAAAGCATTTGTAAGAACATTAAGGCACTGAGCTGTTTTGAGACCTACTAAGTTGCTGGTATGCACTGGAACCATTGTGTACACTGATGATCATGCTATGAGCAGATAAATATAAATGTGCCGTTACACGACAAATCAACAAAGTTTCATGTGCGCCTAGCGAAAACTCAGATCAGCCTGGGCATAAGGGTCTAAGCTACCTCCTTGCAGACAGCAGAGACTCTATATAGACTGGGCAGATGTCAAAGCTGGTGTGAAGCACATGCCACTTTGTTGGTTTTGTCTTGTCATGGCTAAAATTTTATCAGTAGCTTCCATTATTTAGTGCATATGACTTCTACTCTGGCTTGTTCATATGGTCATATTGTCATTTACCTGCATTACAGCTTTCAAGCATTTATACCATATTATATTCATATTTTCTGTTGAAATACAAGGCTGTTTATTTAGGGGATAACTGTACTCAAAATTGTCATTTGGGGAGGTAAATCATTGGTTTTATGGTCGGAAATTTTGTTTTAAGGCGGCGTGCCAGCAGAGCCGTAAAACGCAGTTTCCGACCATAAAACCGACAATTTACCTCCACAAATGACAATTTTCAATAAAATTATCCCCATTCTAATGCACTTTTCACCTTAAAAAAATGTGTTACTTTGCACCCATAGCAAAGGCTTTCAGCGACGTTAAACCAGACGTCAGCCAATGAGAAGCCATGTTATGTAATGACGTTGCGTTTCCGACAGTATATCGCAGGATATACTGTTGCAAATTTGACGTTATCCAATCAGACGTCACATTACATTCCTAAGTGCATAAGAATAGATGTTATCGAAAAGCCATTATTATATCATCACAGTTGGTTGAGCTCTATTTTGTTATTTATTTCTAATAGCAGCTATTGCATAACTTACTTCTAACCCAAACCATTTAACATTATCATCACCAATTATCTAATTGCCAATTGTTAGTAAAGAACCAACCAACGTATTTGGAAATGAGTACTGGCATTATAATAAATCATACATTTGATATAAAAAAAAAATCATTTTCTCTTTTGTTGTGGAAGCAGGAACATTGGTTTTTGGAACAGTAAACTTTTCTTAAGTGCTAGAGCAGTAACTCTCTAATGTGCAATGAATATGTTCCCGATTGCTTGCCATATGGTTGAAATGAAGCAAAAATTTCACATTGAAATTCCTGGACTTTTAGGTGAACCATGTTTTAAATTAATATGGCACCTGCAAATGTTCATTTTGCAAAACTTCACATTTAATTGTCATGATAATCAACCTGTGAATAGTATTTCATTGTAATAATATAATTGAATACTGATATCATTTATGTGTTTTGAGAATTTTAAATGACCATTACCCCTGAAATATTTTACCTGCCTGAACCATGAAGATCCTTGATTTACGTGACTTGAAGATCCTTGATTTAAGTGACTTGGAATTCTGCCATGTTAACATGAATTACATGATTTTCAGAGGAGGAGGGAGAAGGTAGTATACTGTTCCTATAACTACAAACAATATTCTTTTGTAGACATATCCTGGCTTTTATTCTTCTTCATAGCTTATCTAATCTCAGATCTATTGACATGTATTAAGGTAAATAGATACACCTTGAAGAGGAGACACTAGGACGTAGAAGTAATTGCTATCTTTCTGGTATGGGGCTGTTTATAAAGAAAAAATGCTGGGGTGTCTCCCTGAAATTTTTTCGTTAAGAGTAGCCTCTATTGAGAAGAGTCTCACACACAAAGGTAATGAATTGAGCTGCACCATGGCAAAACCAAAAAAGCAGCAAAGGAGCCCAGCGAAGAGTCAGATCAGTCTGGGCATGCACCCAGACTGATCAGAGTCTTTGCAGTGCACTTAAAGGTTAGCTAAGGGTCTAAGCTACCTCCATGCCGACAGCAAAAACCAGGATCAGACTGGGCAGATGCCCAGGCTGATTTGAGTCTTCGCTAGGCAAACATGCCACTAAATTGATGGTTTTCCATTTTCGCGTCTCAATTACTTTCCTGCTGCTGAGGCTGGGGCAACAAAAGCTTTTCTAGTTAGAGTACTGTCCCTTTGAAGTGTGCCGGGCCGCGTAGCGCAATCGGTAGGGCACCTGACTCATAAGTCAGAGGTCCTGGGTTCGAAATCCGGTCTGGCCACATACTTTCATTTCTCCTTCCGCTGATTCAAGAAGGGCAGTTGTCAGTTACTGGCGAAAGTATGTGCACTTAGTACTGGTTAACCGCTTAGGAGGTCTAAGCCTGCCCGGGAATAGTGTGGTTAGGTTAACTGACCATCCCGACATGACCTTAGTTGTTTACTGAGGACGTTAAGCATCAAATCAACCAAACCCTTTGAAGTGTATCTATATTTAGATGTTTCCATACAGTTTAAGCATTTTACATGTTTGACTTATGTGCAGGTTGTAGTTATACTATTCTTTTAAAATGTCACTCTTTACAACACATGTCAGCATTTTTATAGGGGGAAAGGGATTTCTTCATGGTATTGTAATCTGCCTTACAAATTAAAACAAATTGCTAATATTTGAATAGTTATGATAATGACCAGGTCAGATGATATATTACTAAAGAAAGGTAGGATATGCAACAGTATACATATAGATTCGTCATTGATTCTGTCAGTATGGTAGTTTATAGGTTGACCAGGTTTATACATGTATATCTGTTTTTTCTTAAGGTTAGTGTTTTTGAGCTGCTTTGCATCTAATCATCTTTGCTTCTGCAAAATATCTTATGAAGGTGTCTGGAACAGTGACAGATTGTTTTATGGTCTTTAATGGGTTACCACCTGAGACAAACGCTGAAAACTGCTTAGAATTGTCTGTTTAATTATAAAGTAATCCTTCTGGTGTTTTTCAAATTTTTGTGCTGAGTTACTTGCTGTACTTCATTGATATTCATTTGAGGGTTGTGAAATACAGTATATGCTGTAATTTTTGCGGGTTCAAATTTTCGCGGTTAAGGGGCAAAAGCATAAACATTAAATTTCGCTATTTTTAATTTTTCACGGTTAGCAACATGCGCAAAAATCAAAATTGCTTGATTTCAGTTTGAGCTAGTTCTTTCATTAACCTGCGGTCGCAGGTTAATGAAAGAACTGCTCAAATGAAAAGTACCAGACTTTACCGAAGCAAACAGAAACAAAGTATATGGGCCCTGTGTCTACTGATGATACTTTGTAAGAAACAGGAAATTATTTCGCGATTTTAAAATTAGCGGTTTCTAAGTGACCGCGAAATACCGCAAAAAATGGAACACCGCAAAAATTATCGCGTATATAGTATTCATTCTCATTATACTTAAATTATAAACTTGAGTGCTAATGATCTTGATTTTTTATTCATCTTTATACATACATTTCATTCATGTAACCGAGGAAGAAGAAATTACTACACAAATTTGATAATTAAATATTACAAGCAGTAAGATTCAAATAGAAACTAGTAAATTCAATGCTGTTTAAGCTATAAACTTTCATTTTATAGCCTGTAAATTCTTTGCCAGCACCAGCCTTATTCTTGCTTAAATAACACTGCTGTATCCTTAACTTGTAGACATAAACCCATCCCATATTCCCAATTCAATATCATTAACACATTTACAAGGTACTTTCCTTAGCCAATGTAGGTATGGGATCAAGCCAGTTATGCTAAACTGGTTATGATACTGTAAAAATTCTGAACATTCCTATGATTACCAGAAAGCATGATATAAAGGTAAAGGTTTCCCATAGCCTAATAGCCGTAGGGGCAGTGGGGATTAGAGACCCACTGTATCTTGGGCATAGCAGATGAAAGGCAGAGCCCATCCCTCTCCTTTCACTGCCATCTCCTTCCCTGATTTGAAAAAGGTACCCATTTACTGCTGGGTTGACAGAGAGAGTTTTCCACTTGTCGGATGGTGAGCCACAAACTCACAACCTTCCAGCGACTTTCTGCACCATAACCGAGCTAGACATGTACAGTTTTTGGCATTTCAGTGTCAGCAGCCTAAACTTTTGTAAAGTGGTTGGTTTAGTACTGTTAGTAGTACAAGGGGTGCTTTGTGACTTCGCAGACAGCCAAGACACAGCATTTCACAAAATTCATGTGTGTGTATTCGATGTTTGCAGATTTTATTTTAAAAAATAAATCCCATGCCAGCCTAATTATCATTTTAACATCATTTATAAATCAGCTTTTTTATAAATCGTAAGTTCAGATCATAGCCCTTCACACTACTTTTCATGATAGATGTCATCCACTAGACCTGTAAACTCCTTAACCAAGTCTGCATCATCTTAAATATTTCCAAATTGTCAATGTTGATATGATTTATGAGTTTGGACTTATGATTTGGGTACATAGACCACTTTTACTTATTCATGATTGCAGAATGTTCAAAAATGCTTGCACAAACAGCTTAAAAATCTTTTGCAATGTTCAGCCATAAAGTAGATGGCTACACCTCCATGGTTTAATCACTATTTTTTACCAGGAAGACAACTTAAACAGACTAGTTTGGAGGAGTTCATCTCTTAGAAAAATGAAACTAGTCTCTTTGGAGAGAAAATTCTTTGCCCAAGACAGCCTGTGATTAATTCTGGGTAAGAGTGACCTTTCTTGGAGGTGTAGCTACTCACCATAGTGGGCATCTTGGCTAAGATCTTACTTGCCTGATTCTCCTGTGATCAGATATGCCAAAATTGTGTTGGTGAAAATTGAGCTTTTATAATATTTTTATACATGTACAAAATTTTGGTGTTGTATGCCATGAAATATAAAATTGTGGATATTGAAAAAAAATAAAAACAGCTCAATTTGAGATGCTGTATTATTAGAATTGCTTACAGGATAGCATGGTGTTTATTGTTATAAGAAAGCGAGACCCATTCCAAAAATATTGGCTGTCTTCAGCTCATTTGATTAAGCATAAATGTCTCTTCCTTTGCTTAACATTTTCTTCATTCAGATGACATGGAAACACAAAAACATTTTTTTCCCAATCTGCTCAACATTGGTGCAGCATACAAGGCTTTACATTCTCATTGGAAGTAAAGGTTACATATTCATATGGCAATTAAATCGGTTTGCTCTGGTATGGATGCATGGTATGCATTTGCCACACATGCAAAGAAAAGTAGAAGAAGAAAAAAAAAAAGATCAAATATTGAAATTCAGGCAGCATCCAAGAGAATAGCGTGACAAACATTTTAGCTTTTGCAGACATTTTAGCTTTTGCAGATGCCTATGAAGTTACTGAAATCCATTCCGGGAGAATATGCAGTAGTATCAGTTAGAGATGGTGCAGAAAATTACAGCACCTTAGATAAGGAGAGATTTTGATTGCAGCTATGGTGTGAAACATATCAGGCATTATTGGCAGTACAATCAACGCTTTCAATATTGGCAGTTTTCATCATGAAGACAAAAAATGCCAAAATAACGGTGCTCTTATATTCGGGTTTCAGCACTTTAACATTGCCAGACATACATCAGAAATGATGAAAAGGCCCGATATTAACTTACAGCAGAACTCTATTGTCATGAAAACACTAAAATATGATACAGCAGAAATTAGTATTATACAATACTGTTTGAAGCTGTAGATGAGGATTTCCAGAGTTCAGTGTCTAAGACACAGAGCTGTAGATAAGAGGGGTATTTGATGATAATTGAGGGACAATTTTTTTTATTTCTCATTGAAACCATATGTTGTGACCCCTCACCTGAACCGTCTCGTCGAGACGGTTCAGATGAGGGGTCACAAAATATGTTTTCATGCAAAATTAACAATAGTTATCTCTTATTATCACCAAATACTCCCTCTTCTGGAGCTCTGAAGCCATCTGTCTTGTTGGCTCATCCTGTGTCTTGTAGCATATTTTCCTATTTACTTTCCTTCAGTTGGTCCACCCAGAGGTAGAGTTGCTGAATATACCCCAGAAGAACCCCACACAGGTGGTACACCTTACTCCAGTCGTAACTCAGCAGGTGCTAGACAGGTGTACGATTCAAGTGTTGGAAAAGGTGAGATACTACTATTTTACTGTGTTTGGGATGTAAGGTTTCTTAAATCTCCACGAAATCATTTGCTTTTGTATCAAACTCTGTGTTTTGTTGTGGGGAAAATTCTGGACTGAATATTATCAGAATTAGTCTAAATACTGGGATACCTTAACCCATGGCATCCTGGGTATTTTTCGTCGTCTGCTGAAATTGTCGTCTGCATCGAAAATCAAGAAGATTTTGACAATATTGGTCTAACTAACTCTTGTAGAGATGATGTCTAGGCAGCAAACAGTTTGGATCTCAGATCAGGCCCCACATTTGTGGGGCCTGATCTGGATCCAAACTGTTTGCCCAGATACCCCTAAAGGGGTATCCCGAATGGAATGGGTTAACCGATTATTGTTATCCTTGAATTTGAACAGGTTGATTTTTGCTACCTTGCAATGTCAGTAATTACAAATTGTGCAGACCCAGAACTGATTGCTTCTTTAGTTTAAAGTAGAAGTCTGATCTGGGGCTACACAATTTGCTGAGATACATCTGTTCATTGTTGTAAACCATATAGCAGATTATTTTTGTGTTTGAAAATTTTCGCACTTGTCACCTCAAAGCTATATGAAAGTGTTCTGTGGTTTTCATTTCTGCAGATTTCAAGTACCTTTTACTATCAAACTACATAAAAATAAATAAATGAGACCAGAGGCCTATAACTACTCATGAGTAATTCATAAGCCTCTGATGAGACATAATAACAACTGTTGGATACTTTCAATTTAGATTTTAAGCTTGCTTCAGCATAGTTCAGGTAGAGCTATTGTTGTCCTCCCAGCATTGGAATCCACGATAGTTTAGGTTAAAGCTTTTTACTTGATGGGCAGGGCGCTGACAGGCAAGCTGTCCTGTAAGCAGACAGGTCTTGCTGCACTTTTTATAATACTGCAAAAATCCGCAGATATTAAACATCAGCAAAAGTAGTCTGCTATATGGTATATGTTTGTATTTATTGTGTACTTTTGTTTACTTTCACATCTGTATATTAACACACTTTCTGACCAGGTTTCAGATGCATGTAAATGTCTCTGTAATTATCAGACTTAATTCTTCATAGTTTTACATAAATATTTATATCAGGTTTATACCTGGAGATGTTGGCCAGCAGGGTTTGTCACAAAAGGCCAACTTTTTCTTGAGCCTGGCTTCACATGAAAAGGGGATTTTAACCATTATGGAAACATTAAATGCTCATATCAGCCTGCACATCTGAATTATCACTTTCTTATTTCTTTAGATTCCTAAGATTCATAGATTGTACATTCAAAAAGGGAAGACTTTTATCATAATGCGCTGATGTGCAGGTTGACTGCATTTTGCATGCTTCCATAGGCTGTAGGGTACCTTTTCATATGACGCTACTCAGTTTTCAAGTTTGCATTTCATATATTTGACAGTGAAAACAGGTTTTAAAATGTTGTGTTTAAATATTCACAAAATTATTCCTTTTGTTTGCAGAAATAAGCAGCTATTTATTTAAAATTATTTCACATTTTAATCTTTTCAGGTTTGTTTCTACCTAATCTGATCATTTTAGATTTTTAACAATGGCAAAGTTAAGTTTTCATTTCTCGAAAGATATTTGAGATTCCAGGCCTAAAAAGAATGCATTTGTGAGCAATAAGGACCCCGTCTGTATGTATGGTACCCAGGTTCAACAGACTAACAACTGGCAAAATAGAGCCACATGCAGCTGCTAAGAGCAGGATCAGAACTTGTCTTTGCATCCATGCAGTCCACCTAGCACCTCTATTTTTGGCAATGAATTAAACAAGGTCCATCAATAAGCTGGAATACTGATGGAGGAATTGGGCCTGACAGCACACACAAGTGTCCACAGCAGAATACTTTGCTTGATGGTGTTCTTTAAATTTTTCTGCTGAAATCATAAAAGTAAATAGATTAACACTGCTTGAACAGGTCATTCTCTTTATTTACTGTAAAATGATTGTTGCAGTTTAAAAAAAGATTTTATCTTCCTTTGAACAAACAAAATTGTATTTTCACCTTAAACACATCAATGCATAAAAACAAAATTATTTTAAAATTTCACTTGAATTGAGAAGAAGGGACAGTTTCAGTTGTATTAAAAGTACTATGGGTCAGAAGGGTGTCTTGAAAACTAATAAAGTGTTTTGTAAACAGTTTTATAAGGTACATGTCAACTGCAGCTGACTGGCCTGGAATTTGGTTGGCAAATGTTATTTTGTTGTAAATTTCTTACATAGATTCAAGTCGGGCCTTAGCTTACCAGGCTCAGCGTTATGTCAGTAAGTAAGGAATGTGACAAAACATGCTGAAATGCTGTATGCTACCTTGTACAGTGGTCAGATAGTCCTTTTTGCAGTTCAGGACTCTGGATAAGCCAAGCTTTTGAGAGGCAAAATTTAATTTTATCTCATTTCTTCACAGAAATATGAAGAAGAGTTTCTATAAAATGACTGATGCAGGGAGTCAGTGAGCTTTTCACAACACCTTTGTTAGAAGGTCAGGTTGTGTATGTTTCTCAAAACTTTGGCTAATTTGGATTCTGATATCCCCTTCTTCAGTTATCTCCTTTGATTCCTAGTTTTGTTTTGTTTAAGTTTTGTTGATAATCTGTAATCTGTCAGTATTTTAAAACATAATCTGACTTAGGAGATTGAGTGAATGTATTACATTAACTAAATAACTGTCAAACAATTTACTGTCTTTCGTTTACACTTGAAGTAATGAGTTGTTAACAGGGATCTGCCAAGCAAGAAATAAAGCTTGAGAAGCAGTTACGTTGCCAGGCAGTTATGAAAAACAGAATTGCACTTAGATGTACTTTATTTCTAGGGCTGGTTGTTTTCCAATCAAATGCATAATCAAGGCCTGTTTAATTGTATGTATTGAAATATAAATTTACAAAGTCTGTCCTGTGAAGTAGTAAGATAGCATTTGATGCTTAAGCAAAAAGATAAAAAAAACATATTTCACACCTAAGCAATAGGAAGCAGCATGCAGCACAGGAGGCTGATAGATTGCAAGAAAGGTTACAATGCCAAATAAGATATATACTGTTTTACCAACAAATAAAATCAAGGAAGTTATTTTTTTTTTCATGTTAAAAATTTATGTCATAAAACAGTGCTTATATTGACATCTAGGCTGGAAAACACTGAAGAAGTTAACAGAATATACTGCAAATAATGATTGTAAGAAAAACAAAAAGACAGAACTTTAATAAGGTGGCCATTTTCAGGATAAATTCTTATTTCTCAACAAAAATATAATTGTGACCCCTCATTAGAACCATCTCGGTGTAACGCTTCTAATGACAGATCACAACATACATTTTTATGGAGAAATCTGGAAAATTATCCCTGTTTCCCCCGCTTAGCTGGCATTTTGAACAAATGATTATTGCAGTTGCACCAGAACAAAACAAACATTTGAAGCATCTTCCTGCATTTATTTTAAAGAAACACTCTCATACCTCAACATCTGATTCACAGAGTGACCTTAGCCTATGATTGCAGATCTTGTGTTACAAATTTTATTTATGCAATTATATTCTGCCAAGAAGAATTTCTAGTATGCAGAGGTCACCAAAATTCAAACAGTATTTCCAAACAATTTTGCTTCCTGTGTATGCATTAGTTAGGAAAAATGCATTTACATTCTAGTTCAGAAATAAGTGGAACAGTTACCTGTTTGCTTCATGGAATAGAATGCTAGTCAAACACAGAAACATTTAAAAGTCATTAGTAAATGCATGATATCACTGTTTTGGTACCAAGGTTTTTATTTTTCTTCACAAAATCCCTGTGTGATATTATATTTGTCATGATAGTGCATTATTTTGATACAGTGTGATAGAGATATTTATAATGGTGTATGAGATTGAGTGAGTTATACTTTGCAGCTAAGCAGTAGAGTGAGATATGATAAGCCATTATAAACTTAACCCTTTGTTGACTAGTGGACTTGTCCATCCTTATCATTTAGATGAGTCCATTTCTAGTTTAAGATGTTTCTGGTGGATGTCTTCATTTTTATTGAATTTTGCATAGAAAATCCTGTAAGCAAACAGTGTAGACCCTGATCAGACGCTCATTCTGCGGCATCTGAACTGGGTCTGCACTGTTTGCATATGTCCCCAAAACAAATTTTCAGGTTATGAAGGATTAAGTTAGAGCTTTCTGATGAAATTTTGTGTTTGTGATGAAACTTTGAAGGCTGAGATTTTTATGATGATACTGTGCACAGCTGACATAGACACATCTGTAATTTTCTTATAAATGTATGCATTTTCCCAGCTAACTTTTTGCACTTTCAAAGCAATGTTTTTGCACAAAACTGTGGGATTGTTTCCTAATTGGTCATTGAGCTCATGCACAGTAACCATATTGCAAGTTATTCAGCATGGAATCGGCTGGAATATATTCACAGTTACACAGGTTCATTTTGAAACAGCTTGGCAAAACGTTTTTTGCATGTGGGCAAAATATCTTCCTGGCAACTGTTCAAATGCAAAATGATAAATCTATGCATTTATCAACATTCTGTATATTCACACACATTTCATCATAAATGTAAGAAAGGGGATTATTGTAAAACATTTAGGTGTTGCAAAATGAAATATATTCTGGATGTAAATAATTTTGGTGTGATTTAGGTCTCAAAACAGCATGAACAGAGTACCATGAAACATAATCGTACATACTTTAGCAAAATAAATGTTCTGGTGTGATATATGTCTAAAAATTTCATGAATAGAATTCTTTGAAGCACTAGTCTGCAAATTGTATAACTTTGTTTTGTGTCAATGACATCTATTGCAGAAGTATGAAAAACTTTCTTCAGAAGTTTCATCTGCCAAGTTTACATTGGGTTATTGCTGGCATAAAATGCCATTTGCTGATTTGAATTACTATATACTGGCAGACCTTAGATATTGAACATCTTGGGGATGAAATTTGATATGTATTTTGTCTAAATTATGATATGGTAGGTCACATTGGAATTTCATTTATAAATGACATAAAACCAGAGGTTCAGATGAAACACGTATTTCATGATAATTCTAAGATAATTTCAGTTAATTCACCATAAAAGCAATTGTTATGATCCCCCATTAGAACTGTATAGACAGGGCTGTTCCAATGAGGGTTCTCAGTATATTTTTTGTATGCTTAGAAATAAAAGAATTATCATCAATTATTCAACTTATCTGGGCCTTTGAAACAGTTTGAAAGGAGTGGTGGGGAGGAGAGAGAGAGAGGGACCCTGTCTCAGGGCTGGAAAATTCCACTCATCCACTCCCTATGATGGATGGCTTTTTCTGGAGGACGATAGAAGTTTTTTTGTTGTTCCTAATACAAATTATTGAAATAACCATTTCTGCAGTCTTATAGGATGAGTGACAATTTTAAGAATTTTCCAGTCCTGTGTCTTAAGCAAAATTACTTTGGCATGTTTTGTGGATGAATTAAAAAAAAACGAAGATAAAAATGACATTGAAATCAGAAGGTCAGTAAAAAGTTCGTATTAAAACAAAGCTATCTGTAAAGTACATGTAGCCATAAGACTGAGTATGTACAATTGAATTGTGGTGACTTACAGGTTTAATTTTTATCAATATTGTATAATAATCCATTAGATGAAAATGTACCAAATGGTGGTCAAAGACGGGTGTCTCGAGGATCTGTTAAAAGTAAGTGGACTTCAGACAAGGAACTGACCTATGTTAGCGGTTTCCTTTGCTTTAATATTATTTGCAAAAGGTACTTGTGACAAAAGAACTTTGCATAGGAAAAAGATGCCTCCAAGTGCTAGAAAAAGCAAAATTAAGATTAGCCCGAGAATCTGCTCAGGTTGACGTGCTTTTTCTTTCACTACATACATTCCCCAGTGCTGTAAAAATAGTTAATATGAAGAGAATTTGTTGATATTAAGAGGTTTATCTACTAATCAGACTGCATGCTGTGCAGAGTGATCAGTCACTGCAGTTTGCTCATCAGGATATAGGCATCTTTTCTTGTGCAAGGCCAGCAAAGATTCAGATCAGCATGTGCATCAACAATTTTTTATCAAAAGATGCCACTTAATAAACAATGGTTGGATGTACAGAATACTGAAAACCCACAACGGCCAACTCACTTTGCTGTTGTAGGTTCTTTATTATTCAGTACATCCACTAATTGATTGTTTATGTCAAGGCTCAGACAAGATGTATGTGCAGGCTTATCAGAATTTTACCGGCCATTACATATTCTTAAGGTACCTTTTGTTGGCTCCAAACCCAGTTATAATGCATGTGGCAATATGAGAACCAAGATCTTCATTAGGGGTAAAGGACTGGGTTCCATTAAGGTTTTACTAAGAATAATATTCAGATCGTAAATGTCTTTACTTGAAGGTAGAGAGTAGAACTAGGAGTTTAGTCTGTGTTCCAATCCTATGTTGTTATGTCTATTGTAAAGAGGTGATAATATACATGTTTAACTGTTAATGCGCCAAAAAGCAGACAACAAAATTTATGTCTGCAGAATTTCAAAAAATGTTTTGTCCAAGCGATATCATATTGAGAATTCGAACACTAGAGGGCAAACAGTGTAGATTCAGATGAGGTGGCTCATTATGAGCCACCTCATCTGGATCTACCTGTTTGCCAATTAAACAATTTTAATTTTTGGCGCTTTAAGGGTTAAAACAAGAAGAACTGTATGAGGGTAATGTACAGTTAGAATTAACTGGGTTCACTGCTATATCATTAGCTCGCCTGAACGAAAGTTCAGGAAGAGCTATTGTTGTCACCACGGCGTCGGCGTCCGCGTCAGCGTCCGCGTCCGCGTCCGCGTCCACGTCAGCGTCGGCGTTCGAATTGGATGTTTTGGTTAAAGTTTTTTAAAGACCTATATCTCCTTAACCCATGGATGGATTCTTTTGATACTTGCACTGTAGCTAGATATTGGTCTAAGGTTTAACAGGGTACCACCCCCACCCCACTCTGTGACCTTGATGTCAAGGTCATGGACTTAGAAAATTGGTGTTTTTTTGACTGGATGTTTTGGTTAAAGTTTTATAAAGCCCAATATCTCCTGAACCCATGGATGGATTCCTTTGATACTTGCACTAAAGTTAGATATTGGTCTAAAGTTTTCGAAGGTACTACCCCCACCCCCTCTGTGACCTTGATGTCAAGGTCATGGACTTAGAATATTGTCTTTTTATTGATTGGATGTTTTGGTTAAAGTTTTTTAAAGACACATATCTCCTGAACCCAGAGATGAATTCTTTTTATATTTGCACTGTAGTTAGATCTACAGAGTACTACCCCAACCCCGCTCAGTGATCTTGATGTCAAGGTCAGGGACTTAGGAAATGTTTGTCTTTTTTAAAGTTTTGTAATTGCATACTGATTCATAATGCTTTGCAGAGATTTAGTTTATACTTGAACTGATGTTAGACTCTTTTGAGTTTTTACAAAACACCTTATACTTACCCCCCCCCCCCCCCACCCCCTGCCTACTTTGAAATTTCATTTCATTTTTTTATTTTAATTTTATTTTAAGACTTATTTCTGAGATAGCTTTTGTGTTTTCATTATGGACATGCTTGCATGAAGTTTTATGCATAGCAGTCCACATAGCCCCCCCCCCCCCCCCCCCCCCCGCCCCCCCCCCCCCCCCCCCCCCCCCCCCCCCGTCAGTTTTATTTTTACCTCAAGCTCATGGACTTTGAAATTTCATTTCATTTATTCTAATTTTATTTTAAGACTTACTTCTGAGATAGCTTTTGTTTATAAATGTGTTTTCATTATGGACATTCTTGCATGAAGTTTAATGCATAGCAGTCCACACCACCATAGCGGCTGAGTGTTGGGCAAGCACCAATTCAGGCGAGCTATGCTGTCAGGCGACAGCTCTTGTTTTAGAATTGTTGTTACAAAACACTTCTTATATACAGAAAGTCCAGAAGAACTAGATACTATTTTGTGAACTTTAAAATGCTAGAAAAACAGACAACACAACAAAATTAACAAACACAAATTCATAATTTAGAATTCAAAGACCATAGGGCAAAACATTGTAGATCTTAACTGAAATCATTGTAGATCTAGATGGAGCAGCTCATTGTTGACCACCTCATCTTGGTCTCTGCCCTTTGCAAATTGAAGTATTTTCCTTTGCTAGCTCTGTAAGTTGTAAGCTTAAACTTTCCATGTAGATTGGATACAAATTGCAGGGTTAAAAAGTTGTAACTTGTGTGATTGCTTATAGAACTCACATTTTCACAAATGGGCCTGCATTTATCACCAGTTTAACTCAGTACATATATAAGTTATTTCTTCCTTACAAAGATGTATGTGCAGTTCATAGAATAACTTAAACATTTAAGCCCAACCCTCGGTAGAGGAAAACAGGGCTTTAAAATGGATATGATGACAATGATGATTTTTGTAATTGGCTAATATTGGGGCTATCTCACTTTCCATTATTTGTCCTGTTTAAGTTAGGTTTTTTATCCATTGTTAACTGGGCATGATTGGTTGCTGTATGTTTGTTTTAGTGCGCCTTTGCAAATGCAAAGGAGACCTTTGCTACATCCTCTTCTCAGTGTATAGAAGAGCAATAAAGTCTCTTTCGAGCCTGTTTTTCTGCAGAATTCTGTTGTCAAAGCTTGCACAGATTTATAGATAAAGCTTTTATAATTTCACTAAAATGTCTAAGATAACATACAGTTGAGATTTGGTTGTATCCATTTGAGCATGAGAGATTTTACAATAGTTCAATTTTATTTTGACAAGACCATTTTAAGGAAAATATTGCCACATGTAAAATCAAGCTTGTCTGGTTTAAATCACTGACCAACTAAATACAAAATACATCTAAATAGTTTTCTGTGATGCTGTTTTGAATGACTCCCTAGAAGCCACAAGTTATTTTTGCCAGCTCTTACTGGAGGTCTCAGAATGGAAGTTTACTAATAACCTGTTGTAAGCTGGAAGCTGATCAGATGTGGGGTCAGCCACATTATGTAACTAGATTTTAAAGAGAACACATTAAGAATTGCTAACACTTCCAGTTATGGTGCCTTACCTAAGGGAATCATTGTGTGTCAGCCTCCAAATATACAATAATAGGCTAGGTTTCTTAAAAAGACTGTTCCTCCAGAGCAAATTTCATAGTTATAGGGAATCTCCTTCATAGAAATTCATCCTTTGCAACAGCATAGCAACCACTTAGGTCGTTTTATTAATACGGCCCCAGCTCTTTCCATGACCTAAGTAAAAGTGCCATACCCATACATGTAATAGGTGAACAAAACCATGGTCATGCACAAGAACAAGCAACAGTTGTGGTTGACGAACCACAACAGAAGTACCTCCTTAGAACAATCAATCAGTTGTAAATACTGGAGGGCTTGAACTGGTTTTACTGGCTCCAAACCCTTGCCCTAAGCTTCTGCGGTGGTTTAACACAACTAAAATTGGCTGCTCACTCACATTATAGATGAACAAAAGTATTAATAGGGACATGTACAAAATGCATGAAACATCACTTTCTTCTGTTTTCTGTTTTTAATTACAAAAACCTTAAAGCAAAGTGGGCAGATATACATGTGACCAAATTGCTAGAAGACCAGAGACAAGCAGACAGAAGAACAAGTAACAGCGAAGAACAACAACAGGGGCCATATTTATAAAATGACTTAAGCGGTTGCTATGCTGTTTCTAAGGCTGAATTTCTATAAAAGAGGCTCCCTACAACTATGAAATTTGCTCTGGAGGAACAGTCTGAAAAAGACTGTTCCTCCAGAGCAAATTTCATAGTAGTAGGTTATCTCTTTCTTAGAAATTGAGCCTTAGCAACAGCATAGCAACCACTTAAGTCATTTTGTAAATATGGCCCCAGAGCTACAAAAGAGCCACATTTCCTATCTGAAACAAGTTTTCCATTGTTTTTTCTTTCACATCTAATAAAGGCATTTATTTTAAATTTGAAAAGAGTTTGCATTAAATTTAGTGGTTGGTGTAGCAGTTATGCAACAGCAAAAAGCTCATTCAATGACAGTCAATGACAGAAAGTTATTGGTAAAGATAAAAGATAAACAAATCTTTTTATTCTGTTTGACAAGCAAAAGTGCAAAACATTTTGCCTCTCCAGTTGGTTTTCTCTTTAAAATTGTAGCAAGTATTAAACTTTATGGTTGTTTGCCATATCTAGTGTACTTTTTAACATGCATTAGGCTAGGGAGAATATCTGAGATCATTCTCTGATCAAAGCATCTGAATAGAGAAATGTAATTTTGTGCTTTTCACCTACAAGCAGCCATCAAGCCAACATGCTTTGTAAACCGTTTTTATGTTTGAAAGAACAATGTATTTCTCCCCACCAAATATGTGAGATACAAATGGAATAGCTGTCAACAACGATATGGTAAATTGGCTTTTGCATGTTCCATCATTAGTGATGGGTGTATTGATAGAAAACATCATACACATGTATATCTTGTTCAACTTTTGGTACAAATTCTGCCCTTGTGTAATTGAAAAAAAAATGGTACTAGTAACTATTTGATGGAATAAATTTCATGTCATTGATTCAAAATAGGCAAGTTTGTTACCCTTACCCTTTACTGGGAATAATATATGTGGTTTAGGTTTATATTTAGTGCTTTACTATTAGTACACCTTGTATTTTGAGCATCACTTTTCAAGAATATACTGTGATGAAATAATTATTCTCAGCAAAGACTCAGTAGATTGTAGTCATAAATAATTACATTTTTTTTTCAACCAAACCATCTTTATTATGTAATGAAACCAGTAGATCAGGAGCCATTGAAATATCAATCCCTAAAGTACCCAAAATGAAAAAAGTTGAATTTGCAAGCGGCATATATCCAGATGAAGTGGCCCATAATGAGCCAGTTGATGTGGATCTACACTGTTTGCCCTCTGTTCTTTGAATTCTCATGTGAAAGAGCTTGAACAAAACAGTTTTTGAAATTTTGCAGATATGAATTTTGTTGTCATATTTTGGGCATTTAACTTTAGGGTTAATGAAATGGTTCAGTGCCGTTTCAGTTTTCTCCATCATAAACAGAAATTGTGCATCATAATAGGGAACCATAGGTTGCATTAAAGCATGTGTTGATTTTGCAATTGCACTTAACCAAAAACTGAAATTAATTGTTATTGAAATGCTTATCTGTTGGGTTATTTTACTGGTTTGCTGGTTAATTAACAACAGATATTTGACATGTTTGATGTGTGCTCATCAGGGGAAAATGCTTTCACCTTTTTACCCATCTTCTATGTGTACTGTATTGGATCTAAAAATTGGGACAGAAACGACATCAAGAACCCTTAAAGTTCCAAAAATGAAAATTGTTTGATTTGAAAACTGCATAGATTCAGATGAGGTTGATCTACACAGTTTGGACTCCAGTCTTTGAAATCTCAGAATGATGTAGCTTCTATATGAAATGCTTTTTGAAATTTTGCAGACATGGTTTCTTTTCATCTACTTCTTTGACACTTTGAGGGTTGGTACTACATACATGTACCAATTTACTTCTTAGTTAAGGTTCAGGATTACAGTAATACACTGGGTTAAAAAAAGTCCCAATGTTTAGGTCCAGTATGGTATTATAAATCCTCTGTTGATGTAACTGGCAGTTGGTTATTCAGATTCAAATAATTATGTTGAGGAATTGGATATTCAAGTGAAAGTACACATACCAGATTTGATTTATGCAATACCTTTCAACCAAGATATACCGGTATTCTGTTTTTGCCAAAGGAGTTTTTACTACAATATCTGTGGCAGCAATATTATGTTATATTTAATATGGTTAATCTCTTTTGCAAGTGGATCATATATTATTATGTAGATTGTATCGTTGTCTGATAATGCTTTCGGCCACATTTAGAAACTATGCATTAGATAAGAAAATTGTGAAGTGTGTTAAAATTAGTCAGGTGCATAATATTTGCTTCTTTTTCTGTGGAATCAAAGTTTGTGACTTACAATGTCTTAACCTTGTTTCACTAGAAAAGAGACATTTTTCATTAGTTCTTCAATGACTTTGTCAGTTAGGGCATTTGTGATGATAATCTCATTCTTTCTCCCATGTCAGCTTCCTTATGGTATGATCTAAAGTCTTTACCCAGGACAGAACTAGGATGACAGTTTGGCCTGTGTATTTTTAGACTCTGTCCTGTAGTCTCCTGCTCTGACTGCATTTTCTTCTTGTTATGGTGTGTTCCTTGCAGTATTGAGTTGGCTATGCTAGGCCACATAAATGTGTGAGAGGCCCATACCATCACCTAGTGCATTTTTAACTCTTAATAAGAATTTAGATGTTCAAATGGGCCAGTATTTTTACATACCTGGTTTTGCACATCCTCATTCTTGATGTTGTCTCTTTTTTTCCAATTCCATATCTGGAATATGAAAATGATAAGGGATAGCGTCAGTTTCATCTAGCAGCAGTGTATGATTTTTGACCCTCAGAACTTTAGATTGGCTTCACTTTGTTGAAATTATTGAAGTTGTTCAGGTTTCTCTCTGTGCAAACTCGTTATATGTTCCTGGCTCTTAAAGCTAATATGTGCATACAGCCTTCATAAGAGGGCAGCTATTGCTACATTTGTGATTTCTGTGGAATTGATATTTGATGTGATGTAACATCTCTATGTATCCTTTCCAATTTTATCTATTCTGGTCTCAGTCAGCTTTGTCTTTCCTGAAGTTATTTATAGTATCTCCCTGAAGTTATTTATAGTATCTTCAAGAATAGAGTTCTGCTTAATAGGCCAGTGCTAGGGGCAAGGGCAGTGTTGTTCATTACTGCACATAAACAGAGTCTTTTAAACAGAATCTAGTTTAATTTCTTAGATGTATTCCTTCCTTCTTGAGGATCTTTCTTTAGAATTTGTTTGTGTGTGAGTCTGTGTAGGATATAGCAAAGGTGTAACAACTATCTCAGACATTAACTTGGCTAATTTGGACTCTTCTCAGCAGAGGAAGCATGACTAACAGTAAATTGTTTTGTTGCTGTCTTTCCTAGCCATCCTTGCCTTTGGCCATGTTTCTCCCAGATTGATTGTTAAGATAATACCTCAGGGAGTTCTTTTGCCAGATTTATTCTTACTTGAAGTATAATGTCCTTTTGCAGCCCGTGGACCACTTCATATTAAAGGTGGACAGTCTGTAGATGACTTCTTGAGGGAAGGTAAACATGTGTATGCATGGTTGATTTCTAGTTTATTTGTTGATTGATGTTGTCTCTTGCATAGCAACTTATATATAATTACCTATTAAAATAGACTTAAGGAAAGTGCATTTTGAAATGACTGTCCACTGCATGATTTGAGTGACTTTGTCAGAGATTTAGTCCTTCAGCTTAGTTAAATCATTGATGCTGCAATATTTCTATAGGCCTTGTTAATTATTCCATTTTATGATAAGAGTTTTGATCTGGGTGTAAATTGTTTTGATGCTGTATTTCTCTGTCCCTTGCAAGGTCTAGTTGGCTGACTGGTCATTGAACAATTGGCAATAAAATCTTTGCCCTTGTCATAACCGAGTTCTATGTTAGAATATGGCAATTTTTATGTATCTTTTGTTGGTGAATGGTGGTTAATACATATGGCAATATTGTCAGGCAAACGAGTAGAAAATACACATACCGTAATTGTTATGATGAGTGATGTTCCAGTTGAATAAACGATATCCTCTGCATTGTAATTACATGTTAAGATTTTGAATGAATCAATAAATTCATTGAAATCAGGTGTTGTTAACACTCTTTCTGCCAGGAACCTAGTAGTGTTTGTGTTGGCATGCTTTGTGTTGAGACTTGTGATGTTCATATTTAGCGTTGAGGGTTTAGATGCTAACAGTAATGTCCAGTCCTGTGGTGTTTAAGTTTAGGTGACTATGTTGAATGTTGATATGCCTGACTATTAATTAAAGTAGAAAGTAACTTTAGGATTAACTATTGCTGCTAGAATCATATTATATATTAAATGTATTTTCTTAATTTAGTTTCATGGAGTTGTATTTCAATTTATTATACTCAGTGTTTAATAGAATACATTTTATCCAGTAGCATAGTAGATTTATCCTAATAGCATTTGAAGGGGAAAAAACACCCTGATATATGAGCCTCAGCACATCACAAGGTATCCTATGTTATGATCAGACAGTAGAGACAAAGATCAACATATACATTCACTGTCGGATAAGATGCTTCAGCATTCCCATCAATAGTCTGTGGACCATAAGAAACCTGCAGAATCGGTTACAAAAGTGGATAATCCAGAAAAATAATGTACATGGCAAGGGTTTGTTGTTTGCACATGGCAGACTATGCCTTTTCTTGTGACACTGTTCAGCCATGCTGTAAATGTACAATTAAGGTCTCCATTTTGTTGTCAATGTGAGGTTTGTTCAACAGTCGCTGAAAGGGAAGGTTGGCTTTGTCTTGCAATGGCATTTTGAAGCAAATTCTTGACAGTAAGGGCATAAAAAATATATGCTAAAAATTCGCTGAAGCAAAGGAAAGCTGACAAAATTTGAAATACATGCAGAATTGCGATGAGTAGAATAGAATTGCAACCTAGTGAATTGTTGGAGGTGTATTGTTAACAGACTTTTACTTTTCTTATCTGCTAAACCTGGTGTAAGAATACTGACAATATATAACTCTACCATACTATTGATTAAATACTTTCTATTAAAAAGTACCGTGCTCAGTATGAGTCCAGAAAATAAACTTACTATAATATATTATTCAAGTAAGGAAAATGAAAAATCCTAAATTTACTATCTTATTTCATAATATGCTAACTTTGCCATTGATTAATACATTTGTTTTTGTGGCATGTTTATTAGATCGTGTAGAAAGATTTTCATCTTCCGGAGATGATGACTCAGGCATGAGTGAGTAAATGTTTTATCCACTAATATTATAGGGTGTCAAGTTAATTGGAGTATTTGTAACTTCAGTAAACACCTGCCTATTTTTCCCAAAGCATGGTTGGGTCAGAATGTAGATTCTTAACTAAAAAGCATTTATGTTAATACCTTTTTGAAATATTTTTGATGCATACACATGTATATGGCAAACAGAGCTCCTAAGCCTGAATTTGGAAGGAGTGGGGTCAGAATTTTGATAATATTAAGATTTTCTAAAAACATTTCATGTAATAGACTGCCAATAAAATTACCTCTGCAAGATGGTTCTTGTGCTTGGTCACAGTTCCACATAGAAGCTGGTACTTTGATGGTAATTCTTAGATAATTTCTGGGTAGTCTGCATTAAAAAGAACATTATATGGCACTTCAGAAATCTTATTCATGAATACAATGTGACTCCTCAGCAAGAGGCAGCTTTTAATATATGTTATAATGAGTAATCAGAAAACTGTTTTGTTGCAATGAAACATTATAAATTGCAACTCGTTTATCAAGCAATGAGAAAGTTGGTAATACATTATCTTGATACAAGGGCTATGCATAATATGAGCCATTTAGCTTGACACACCTCATTTCATGTAATTTATTTTCTTTCTGTTTCTACTAGGCCTTTGGCTTTCAGAATTAACATCTTTCTTTTGTGTATCATTTCTACACTGCTGCATAATATCTCTCTTTAAAACTTTGTATAGCCATCTTCACACATGAATTCATTGTTTTAGCTACCATAAAAATTTTAGTTTTGGGAGAGATATCTCTGAGTAAACTGGAGATCCAGATCCGACTGCTCAAAAGCAGTCTGATCAGGGTCTGCACTGCTTGCTGCTCCATCTGCATTTTTTGTGCACATTACTGCATTATTAGACCAAACTGTTGCATTTCAGGACAAATGCAGTTGTTATTTTTATCATCCCAATTTTTAGAATTTTTATGGTAGTTTTGCTGAAACTTGTGTGTAAATGTCTCAAATCAGCATGCAAATCTGTCATTTCTCATGATGCAGCTGACTAGACTGCAAACTTCTGTACATATTTGTGATATGAAATTAAGTCATATGTTTGCACAATTTTATTATAAGCAGTGATTTGGAAATGTATATTAAGTCTTGTCTGTCTTTAGTTTTGTACCAGTCAGATGTTGTAACATTTGATGTGACATTGTTTATGCTAACATTCTTGTGGTCTAATGGATGTAGTCGCTAGACATTTGTGATTTGGTATCTGCAATACCCAAGAGTTTGATTTAAATTTAATATTCCAGATTTGTACTAATAACTACATCCAATGAGTTAAATGGTCATACCCAAATATCAGCATGCACAAAAAAGATATAAACTGACTTTCATGTTGAAAATTTGTATATGATCATCCATTTTGCAAACTCTAATATGGGCATGAAAGCTTTAAAATTATGTTCCATGACACTGAATACAAACACTTACCGTTCACTTGTTGAAATAGGTTCCAGGTTTGTATTACAATACTGCCATATCAGTTTGGCTGTAAAACTTGTTTCCATGCAATGTCCTTCCCCTCCCCAGTAGAAAAGTAAGCTTTTTTAAAGAAATAGATAAAGAAAGATACCTGGAAAGGCCACACTCAGAAAGCACAACCCACCAAGACATTGAAAGACGAAGGAAGAAATGCAACTGACATAACAGAACAACACATCTTTGATAGTAGACACATCCAGTCCAAAATAGGGGAGCTGTACAAACATATCTAATTGCTTTGACTGTATCAATAGAGGGATTTGATAATTTCATAGAACTAGCTAAAAGGTTATGAGAACCCCCCCCCCCCCCTTCAAAAAAAAATGAGAAAGCTAATAGGCAAAAAAGTATAACCATGTACTGGTTAAGTACAAAGTTTTTGTGTTGAATGGTCCATTATAACCATATATACTTTTTACCAAATTGACATAGGAAAATGATGTCTTTTACCATTTGTTTGGAAAGCACTGACTTTCTTATTCGGAACAGTAACCCCACAATTTTTAAGGAGAATAGGTTTGGGACCGCAGTATATGATAAAAGTTTGTAAATAAAGAAGATAAAATGCAATGGAAAGATTGAAACTGATATCCCAACTTACAATCAAGAGTACCTTCTTCCAAAATTGGCAGATTGGAAGATATATGATACTTGGCATTATGTGTGCATATGAGCCTTTTGTAAGAAAATATGTTGTTTTTAGTTCAAACTGTAATTTAACTGCATTATAGACACAATTGCATTTGTAAAAAGTGAAGTTTTAGATGAACTTTGGCCAGTCTTTCGTATTTGCACAGTTTATGTATACTGAGCTATTTATGTACCTGGTAGCAAATTGAAAAGTGTAAAGTGATTGACATTGCTTACTGTAAAATATCTTGTCATGTAAAATTTTTACCTTAATTCTCTTAAAGTGGAATAGGTTTTCCAATGCTGTAATGCACCCAAAGGAAACAGACCAGATGGCAAACAGTGTAGACCCTGACCAGATTGCTTTTGGAGCAGTCTGATTTGGTCTGCTTTTGTCTCCTTCAGGAACAGTCAGATCTGATCCTGGTCTTCATTTTTGCTCGGACAAGTTTGTTCCATAACCTAGAATTTTACAGTATTCAGCATGTGTCCAGGATTTTTCCTTTTTGTCTTATGTTATGGTCAATTTTGCTTGCTAATTTTGCTTGTGAATGGTGCTGTGGGCTATTTCTTCTGTTCTTGTAATCTTTTCTTCCTTTGTTATTTGTGTAGAAACATGTTTCTGTTTATATGCTAATCACAATTTTACAAATTAATGTTTTGTATTTGCTTTGGTAACTTTTTAACTCACTTAGTTACAAAATGGTTACTTGTTTGAGCAAGAGTATGAATTGATGTTCTGGTGAGAGTTTTTATCCACACTTTGATGTGCTTCAGCAGCATCTGTAGCCATGAACCAGATTTTAAAGTACATTTCATATTTTTCTTGCTGGATTTATCCAAATATTAAAGAAAGACAGTTTTGGATAAAGGGTATATGATATTTTGCCCTGTTGCCAGAGTCCTTCTTGAAGAGCTCAGAAAGTCTCTGAGTTGCCTGCATTCTGCAGTTCTATTTTTCAGTTTAATATCATATCAGATATTGGATCCTTGGACGGGTTGAAGTGTCAGACTGTTTTCAGTATCATAGGACATGTTCTTTTGTTTACAGTATCAGAATATTTATTTTGTTTATTGTATCAGAATATTTATTTTGTTTACGCTATCAAAATACACCTTCAAAGCTAAATCTCTTGGGAAAAAAACAAAACAAAAAAACAAACAAAACAAAACAAAAAAAAACTAGTGAGTGAGGCACTGCACTTGTGAGTTGATGTTCAAACGACACTTGTCATATGGAGACCTTGGCCTTGGTAAAGAGTCTCATAAAAAAAGTCACAAGTAGGGGCTCATACCAGTGACAACCAGCCTGGTAGTATAGTTTGTAATTACAAGAAGCAAGACAGATGAAAGAGATCAAGTGAATGTTGTGCCTAAAATTAGAAAGAAAAACAAATATTGCTTTATATCATATTGTGTCCTGACTGTTGGAAAAGATATTCTCAGTGAAGTGTACATGCATCAACAGAAACGATTGGAAACTGTTACTGCAATATTTTTCTCCGTGTGGAAGGTAGAATAGTAAGTGTTGTGTTTTCATTTCTAAAATATGCCAAAGCATTTTTGTAAGTAGTTATTTCAGACCAGATGTAGAAGAAACACAACATTTTCAAAGAAACATTACTGCAATTTTTAAATGATATAATTAATATGATTAAAGTGCTTAGTGTTCTCTAATGGAAGACTACAAGTTGACTGTGTCTGCATAGTGCTGAAAATGCTTGTATTCCTGTGGCAGATCCCTGTTGCATTACACAGAGCCATATAGGATTTTAATAAGAAAATTAGTTATTCATGGTCTATTGAAAGAAAATAGTTACTTGAGCCATCAGAAAACGCTAACTTGGTCTCCTCAAAGAAAATTACATCTAGTTACTTATCTCCTAAAATGAAATAATCACTTCATGTCCCCAAAGAAAATAAGTTACTTGATCTCCTGAAAGAAAAGAATTAATTGATCTGCTGAAAGAAAACTAGTTACTTGATCTCAAAAAAATCTTTACTTGATCCCTTCAAAGAATGTCCTAAAAGAAAGTAGGTTACTGGTGCTCATCAGAGAAAATTGGTTTCTTGCTCTTACCAGTAAAAACTTCTTAAGGTAATTGATCTTCCCAGTGAAAATCAGTTACTGGATCAGCTTAAAGATAATTAGTGGCTTGTTCACTTCAAAGATAGTATTTTTTAGCTCACCTGAGCATGAAGTGCTCAGGGTGAGCATTTGGGATACCCTGATGTCCGTCGTACGTCCGTCCGGACGTCCGTCCGTCAACTTTTGCTTGTGTACACTCTAGCGGGCACAGTTTCGATCCAATCTTTATGAAACTCTGTCAGAATGTTAGTCTTTATAAAATCTAGGCCAAGTTTGAAACTGGGTCATGTCGGGTCAAAAACTAGGTCACTAGGTCAAATCTTAGAAAAACCTTGTGTACGCTCTAGAGGGCACAGTTTTCATCCAAAGTTCATGAAACTTTGTCAGAATGTTTATCCTCATAATATCTAGGACAAGTTTGAAACTGGGTCACGTCGGGTCTAAAACTAGGTCACTGGGTCAAATCTTAGAAAAACCTTGTGTAAGCTCTAGAAGGCACAGCTGTGATCCAAAGTTCATGAAACTTTGTCAGAATGTTTATCCTCATGATATGTAGGATAAGTTTGAAACTGGGTCGTGCCGGGTCAAAAACTTGGTCACTAGGTCAAATCTTAGAAAAACCTTGTGTACGCTCTAGAAGGCACAGTTTTCATCCAAAGTTCATGAAACTTTGTCAGAATGTTTATCCTCATAATATCTAGGACAAGTTTGAAACTGGGTCACGTCAGGTCAAAAACTAGGTCACTAGGTCAAATCATAGAAAAACCTTGTGTACGCTCTAGAGGACACAGTTTTGATCTAATCTTTATGAAACTTTGTCAGAATGTTTATCTTCATAAACTCTCGGCCAAGTTTGAAAGTAGGTCATGTCGGAAAAAAAACTAGGTCACTAGGTCAAATCTTAGAAAAACGTTGTGTAAGCACTAGAAGGCATAGTTTTGATCCAGTTTTCATGAAACTATGTCAAAATGTTTATTGTCCATATATCTAAGCACCCTATGAAACTGAGTCACGTCGGCTCAAGGTCAAATCTTAGAAAAACTTTGTGTACACCCTAGAGGGCACAGTTTTGATCCAATCTTCATGAAACTCTGTCAGAATGTTTACATGTATCTTCATAAACTCTCGGCCAAGTTTGAAAGTAGGTCATGTCGGGTAAAAAACTAGGTCACTAGGTCAAATCTTAGAAAAACGTTGTGTAAGCACTAGAAGGCATAGTTTTGATACAATCTTCATGAAACTATGTCAAAATGTTTATTGTCCATATATCTAAGCCCCCTATGAAACTGAGTCTCGTCGGCTCAAGGTCAAATCTTAGAAAAACTTTGTGTACAGCCTAGAAGGCACAGTTTTGATCCAATCTTCATGAAACTCTGTCAGAATGTTTATCTTAATGAAATCTAGGTAAATCTAGGTAAAGTTTGAAACTGGGTCGTGTCGGGTCAAAAACTTGGTCACTAGGTCAAATATAAGAACGACCTTGTATACGCTCCAGAGGGCACAGTTTTGATCCAATCTCAATGAAACTGTGTCAGAATATTTATTCTTACAGGCCAAGTTTGAAACTGGGTCATGTTGGGTCAAAAGTTAGGTCAAATGTTAGTATGGTAAAAACTCTTATAAATCTTCACCAGAGCCAGTGAACTGATTAATGCTCAGGTGAGCGATTCAGGGCCACCATGGCCCTCTTGTTTATGTACTTGATCCCCTCAAAGTTATTAGTTAATTGATCTGAAGAAAATTAGTTTCTTGATCTCATGAGAAAACAAAACAATCTTGTTATTAGATCTTAGCAAATAAAACTATTTATGTCACATAATCAGTTTTTTTTTCTTAAGGATCCAATAATAAGATTTCTATCAGGAGATCAAGAAACTACAGATCTCATTACAGAAAATCAGTTACTTGATTTCCTCAGAGAAGATTGTTTGGTCTCCCGGAAGAAAATAAGTTACTTAATCTCTAAAGAAAACTTATCCTATGATCTCAAAGAAAACCAATTGATCATCTCTAAAGAAAACTTATCCTATGATCTCAAAGAAAACTAATTGATATCCTAATTGCCTGTAAGAAACTCATTACTTAATTTTAAAGAAAACTAATTACCTTGATCTCCTGAAAGAAGTCTAATTACCTTAAAATTAGTTTCTTGGTCTCCTAAAAACTAATCTCCTCAAAGAAGAGCAGTAAGCTGATCTTATCAAAGAAAATTGATTACTTGATACTGTCAGAGGAAACTGCAGTAATTACTTGATCTTAGTGGGTTAGGGTGGGGAGGGATGGGGTAGGGTTGGGAGAAGGGACAGTTAATTACTTCATACATACCATTATTGAAAATAAGTTATGTGTTCTGTATGAAAGCTAATTCTTTAAGCCAAAAGAAACCTTGTCACATGATCTACTATTATCATTTAGCACGTTCTCCTGGATATGGTCAGCAAAGATCTTCTGGTCATTATGGTAGTAAGTAATGCAACAAACACTGGCTTTTACCAAAACAGAGCTCTAGATCAGCCAGAATGGTGTCCTCTCTTATGACAATAAGGTGAATGGGTTACATTTTGTAGGTAGCAGCAATGCCATTTTAACTTTTGCCTCCATTCTCAATTTTCAAAGGAATGTGGGGGGAAGGTGGGAGGGGGATGTCAACTCTGAATGGAAATAATTAGCTCTTCCAGGAAAGATTGTTTCTTTTAAGAGTAGATCCCATTTTGGAAGGGCTTCTATTTCCAGCGAAGCAAACAAATAATCACCAAAATAAATTTCATATATGAAAATGGTAGAAAACCTGAAGATGTATTCACCCGTTCATCTTGAAACTGCTCCAATGTTTAGAGTAATATAAAATTACTGAAATTTTGGTTTGTCTGTGGCTCTGAATATATTGTTAATGCTCTCATCTCTCTCTTTCGACTACTACCCTATCTGGTTACTTTGAATAATGTAGATAATAGAGCAGTCATGATTCAAAGTTAGAGCTGGTATTACATCGATATTCAAAGAAATTTATGCAAAAAAAAAAGAAAAAAAAAAAAGAAAAAGAAAAATCAAGGTGTTTTTAGTATATTGAATGTAACTAAATTATAAAGATCCATCTTACTATGGCGCTTAAATGGTATTGTGGTCCTGACCACATCAGAGAGAGAGAGTTGAGAAGGAGTTCAGCATTAACTTAACTGCATATATTTTCATCTTCATCTATTTGGAATGGCATATATGATATAAATAAATAGCATATAATTATACATTTGTTATGTTGATCATGGAGATATCAGTTTTTGTCTGGCTTGAAAATTAAACTGTCATCCTGGTACTTCATGTAGATTTTTTCCAGATTCTTGAGTCTGAATCATCAGGGCCTGGTTATTCAAAAGTAACTGCCGTAATAGTCAGTGAGTCACAATACTTTTTCAAACAGTCTGTATGCAAAAAACACTGCCACGTTTTGCTTAAAAAAAATGTGTGGAGTTTTTTGGAAAACGCTCCTCACAGTTTTTTTTTGCAAAGAATATTAACAGATTTGATTTCATGTGTGCTGGAAAAACTTAATTGAACCCTTCACTATTAACGTTGGTAAGCTAGTGATGCTTTGAAAAACATTTCATAGTAATTTGCTTTTAAAAGACAGCTGAATTTTGATGTCTCCTGCAGTATGAAGTTTGCAGTTATAATGAGCAGTTACTATTCATTTACACATGTATGTATTTACCATTTAGTAAATAATGGTTAGCATATGTAAAAAGATAGGTACATTTATCTAACATTGTATCAAGAAAACTTTAATATACATAGTCTGATAAGAAGATTACAGAAAGGCTCACCATTTGTTTAAAGTCATCATTGGAATCATTTGGAGTATTTGACAGGGTGTTTCATTCTTCACAATTCTTAGCATAAAGCAATTTTTATACCCCCGACATGTCGAGGGGTATATAGTTTTCGTCTTTCCATCCGTTCGTCCGTCTGTGTGTCCGTCCGTCTGTTCGTCCGTCCGTGCGTCCGTCCGTTAACATTTGCGTTAAAGTTTTGCGTTAAGTTTTTATTCTTTGCTTATATTTCCAATAGGCGACGGCTAGTGACAACCGGTTGTCAGTAGCCTCACAGGCTAGAGACAACCGGTTGTCAGTAGCCTCACAGGCTAGAGACAACCGGTTGTCACTAGCCTGTGAGACTACTGACAACCAGCTAATAAATTATTATGCATTTTAAAGGACAGGAAGCATTGGTTCATTTTAAAAACATCACAAGTAATTCTCAATAGGTTTATGCTTTAAATCAAGCTACATATGAATCACAACAACAAAATATCTGCAAATAAAAAAGCAAAAATATGGAGAAGAGATATCTTCTAAAAATAGGTTTTCCAAGGGAAGTAACTCAAATCATACTTTGTAAGGGAACTAACTCAAAATAGTACTTAACAATTTTCTCTGAAGTTTTTATGTGCTAATTCTGTTTGCACAATTGCCTCCATGATTATAGTAATTATACTTTTATTCATATCATAAATTTGTAGTTTATTTTTCCTAGTGGATAGAATCAGTAAATAAACAAATTTGCTTGACTGAACAGCAAGAATATAACTATAGGGAAGATCATGTAATGGTAACTGGAAAATTTATGTAAAACCTTTTTGCCATCAAGGTAAATGTATAATTTGTGTGCATGTGATGCATAAATTCTTTTAGCTATTTGTATGAATAACCCAATGACTTCCAGACAATAATAATGTAGATAATAAAAAAAACACAGAAATGTACATCTGATTCTTTTAATAGTTTCTTGCTTTCTACAATCAGCTTAAAACTTGATCAGAGTGGAAACAAATATCAACAAGCAAATTCAACGAATTTATGTCCCCCGCCTTGGAAACTAGGTCTCCACTGTATATACACTTAGTGTTTGAGCTGGAAAAGCGGCTAAGTTAAAAATGTGAAAAAAGTAATAAAAAAAATAATGTGAGGATTATATCCAAACCACATACATATCTTCAGACCATGATCAAAACACCTGTGAAGTTTCAAAGGAATGGGCATAAAACTGTAGGAGGAGTTGAACACACAAGGTACCCACTATCTATTTACTTTGAAAGTAAAACTGTATGAAAAATGGCTAAGTTCAATTTGTGAAAAAAGTGATAAAAAATAATCTCAGGATTATATCCAAACCACATGCAAATCTTCAGACCATGACCAAAATACCTGTGAAGTTTCAAAGGAATCGGCATAAAACTGTAGGAGGAGTTGCGCACACAAGGTACCCACTATCTAGTCACTATGATAGTAAAAACGTCTAAAAAAAATGACTAAGTTCAACTTGTGGAAAAAGTGACAAAAAAATAATGTGAGGATTATATCCAAACCACATGCATATCTTCAGACCATGACCAAAACACCTGTGAAGTTTCAAAGGCATGGGCATATAACTGTAGGAGGAGTCGCGCACACAAGGTACCCACTATCTATTCACTTTGATAGTAAAAACGCCTAAAAAACGACTAAGTTTAACTTGTGGAAAAAGTGACAAAAAATAATCTCAGGATTACATCCAAACCACATGCGTATGTTCAGACCATGACAAAAACATCTGTAAAGTTTCGAAAGAATCGGCATAAAACTGTAGGAGGAGTTGCGCACACAAGGTACCTACTACTTTAGGAGGATGGAAGGACGGAAGGACGGAATGCCGAAAACTATGTCCCTCCGCTTTTCTTCGAAAAGGCGGGGGACAACAAATATCATGATATAATAGTAATACCATGAAACTAAATATCTTGAGTTTTATTATTTGCAAACAATAGGATTCATAGTAACTGGTTGTCACTAGCCTGTGAGGCTAGTGACAACCGGTTGTCAGCAGCCTGTGAGGCTAGTGACAACCGGTTGTCATTAGCCACTTCCTTTCCAATATCCTTTGATGAAACCTTTTAGTATGTGACTAGGTATACTTCTAGGTTCATGCAGAATAGTTGACATTATCTGGATGCTGCTGCTGACCTAAGGTCAAGGTCACAGACTTAAACATTTGCGTTAAAGTTTCGTGTTAAGTTTATATTCTTCTTTTATATTTCCAATATCCTTTGATGGAACCTTTTGCTATTTGACTAGGGTTACTTTAAGGTTCATACAGAGTAGTTGACATCATCTGGATGCTGCTGCTTGCCAAAGGTCAAGGTCACAGATTTGTATATATGTGTTAAATTTGCGTTAAAGTTTTGCGTTAAGTTTATATTCTTTGCTTATATTTCCAACATCCTTTGGTGAAACCTTGTGATATATGACTAGGTTTACTTCTATGTTCGTGCACAATGATTGACATCATTTTGATGCTGCTGCTGACCTAAGGTCAAGGTTACAGACTTTAACATTTGCGTTAAAGTTTTGCGTTAAGTTTACATTCTTTGTTTATATTTCAAACATTCTTTGATGAAACCTTCTGATTTATGACTAGGTTTACTTCTATGTGTTCATGCAGATTAGTTGACATCATCTGGATGCTGCTGCTATCCAAGGTCATGGAAACAGACTTATAGGTTTACATTAAAATTTTGTGCTTAGTTGGTTTTCTTTACTGATATTTGTAATATATGTACTTTGATGGAAGCATTTGATAGGTGATAAAGTTTACTTCTAGGTTCATACCATGTGTAAGATTGGTTTCATTAGGGTGTGGTTTCATTAGGCGGTGGCGCTGGTCGGGGGTATACGTGAGCCCCTGCTCACTTGCTCTAGTTCTAAGTGCTTCACGCTAAGAATCATGAAACGCCCTGTCGAATACACCCATTATATTAATGCTTTGAAGGAAAAGAAAACCAAGAAAAAGAATGTGTATTTAGAATTTCTTGCTTTTACCATTGCACAGAATAACTATTTCTTTTGAACTGGTTTTAAACAGTAATTATCATATTTATGGAAATGTCATGAAATTTCATGTGTGATTGCAACCACTTTTGATAACAGTGTTTGACATGTAATAATAGCAGAGCTCCAGATAAGAGGGGGTATTGACGATAATTCAAAGATAATTTTTCTTCTTTCTCAACGAAAACATATGTTGTGACCCCTCATTAGAACCGTCTCAACGAGACTGTTCTAATAATGGGTCACAAAATATGGTTTTATGGAGAAATTTGCACAATTATCCCTAAATTATCTCCTTTACCCCTTCTTATCTGGAGCACTGAATAGCATGTAAAAAGTACAGACTTCGTTATAAGAACCATACAACACAAGATGCTTGCATCCTTTGAGAGGCTTCTACAGCTTTCCACAAAAAGAAAGGTTTCAGTTGATAACGCTGCTTTGCAATTTCTTTCTTGAATTTTTCAAGCATGATGAATTTCAGCCATATCTGTTTTTAGGTGAGCACTGACAAGTAAATTAACACATGTGCAGACACAGATCAGCCTGGGCATCCACCAAGTTTGATCAGACTCTATGTTAGGTGATCAAAGGGTAGCTAAGGGACTAGGCTTCCTCCATGTGTACAGTGAAGACTCTGATCAGACTGGGCGGATGCCCAGGCTGATCTGAGTCTGTGGTTTTCTCGTGTCGTGGCTCACATATGCAAATTTGCAGACTCAGAGCAGTCAGTGCATCTGTGGAATAGAGTCTGTTGCTCATAAAACTCATCAGAATGAAATGACATCAAAATCGTCTTAGTGAGTCAGCGGAATATCTTGAATAAGAAAGACAAGTCTTGCAATGACAAGTACTGTAATTTTATGTGTTATCTACCCTTGCTGTATTTGTTGGTCCTGGTACTTTTCAAAGTTACATTTATTTTGATAAGTCTTTTGAATAAGAAAGGCAAGTCTTGAACTTTTATGAGTTCTATGCCCTTGCTAAAATTTCTTGTCCTTTCTATAGTTTCTTACATTTTGGAATATTGCAATGAAATTTTACTGCCAAGATGAAATGCCACAAATTAATAGCAATTCTCTGTAACCATTTCACATTTTACAATGGGGGTTCGGCACGCATGGTCATAGATTTTTCTCAAACTTTCTCAGTTTGTTTGTTGTCATGCAAAAACATTTAAGTGATGGTCGATTCCTTCTGTTGTGTGTCCGTTGCCATGGCAACGGCCTCCAAAGATTTTGCCAAAAAAATAGTTAAAAAATTAGTGAAATTTTCCAATTTTCAAACATTTATATATCATAGAAGACATTAGCTTTAGTCTAAAAACATTTTGATCGACAAAATATGAATCAGTATAAGAATACAGAGGAAAAAATAAATCAGATTTGTTAGCTCTTTGGTATTGCTTTTAGCCTTTAATGTGGGGTGGGGTATCGAGGTATCGAAAAACCCAGTTTTTGGGCTTTTTCAAGCGCGTACTACCATTTCGTCCGGCCACTCTGATATATAAGCACATGGCAGAATATAAGAGGAGGATCTTTAGTATTTTAAACTGGAGAAACATGTTTGGGAAGTTACCTCCTTATTACCGTAACCATGGAGACGAACAATATCCTATTCAAAAAACAAGAAAACACATTAGTGCATAAAATCACTTATTTGTTAGCCTAAATAATTAAAATACAGCATTTATTGCATTCACAATAGTTGTAAAAATATCAGTTTTAGTTTAAAAAATATGAATATCACAAGGGGCAGTAACGGGGTCCTCATAAAAATCATTCATGGGGCTCCGAAAGGGGTTTTAATGGCTAATTTTCTCCAAAATAACAATTTCTCATCATAAAACTGCAAAACAAATTATTGATTTCTCTTTAATATGTTGTGAAAATATATATGTGAAGTTAACAGATATAAACTATGGCACTGGAATATTCTGGGGTCATTTAGGGGTCCAAACTAAGGGGACAAAATGGGTAACTCGACCAAAAATCATGAATTCCTTCATAAAACAAAACTTACAACAGTGCATACAATGACAATGGTTTAGAAACCATTAGTCAAATACTAAGTGGTTTAAACATGGAAATTGAGTGTTCTTTTAATTTAGTTATATTCTCCTAAGGGGCCATAAAAGGGGTAAAATCAGCAAAATTACCCGGTAATTACATACTCTTCATATAGCATCTGAACCATTTTCCGTTACTTATAAACATCAGTCTAAGGTCAGGCACATGAAATATGTTATGGGGATCAAAGTAATGGCTTTTTTGTATTCAGGAGGGGCCGAAAAGGGGTCAAAAATGCAGAAAATTGCACAAAAAATTTAAGTTTCCCAGGAAACAGCATACTTTTTTTTTACAAGTACACTGGTTCAAAAGCTGTTGATCAAATGAAAATGAATGAAATAAAGTCATATCCATGGCTGCCCTGTGGTTAATTTTATATGGATTTAAGGGGTCAAAAATGGGTTAAATATGTAATTACCATATTATTCCTAATACATGCCCTTGCCCCTATTCCCCCCCCCCCCCCCCCAAAAAAAAAATGTGAGCCGCGACATGACAAAACCAACAATGTGGTTGTGCGCCAGGGCAGACTCAGATGCCCAGTCTGATTAGAGTCTTCGCTGTCCGCATGGAGGTAGCTTAGACCCTTAGCTGCCCTTTAAGCAAAGAGCGAAGAATCTGATCAGATTGGGCGGATGCCCAGGCTGATCTGAGTCTGCGCTGGGCGCACAACCACATTGTTGGTTTTCTCGTGTCGCGGCTCATGTAAAATTGACTTGCCATAAACTTACAAATGGGAACAACATGAACTCCTGCTTGCTTCTCTGGAGGACTTAGCTATCTCTTAAAAATTGGGTCTAATCTTCAAGTAAAGATTTCATTCCTAATGGATCTCTTTTATGAGGGTGACCCTTTAAAACACGTTTGAATGAATAACAGTTCTGAAATGTCTCTTATTTGTTGACCAATATGAAACATGGTGTTTCACCTTATATGTTCAGATGTAAGCAGATCCTATCAGCATGCATCATAAAACCATCTACTTAAAGAGCAATCCTTTATCTAAAGAACTCTATTCCACTCCAACGATAGGACTGGAACTCAAATAATAATCTTAATGTTAGAATGAGCCCCATTAAGAGGTAACAATAAACATGCAGCATTAGCGACAATATAACCTTTAACTGTACTATATACATCGGAATGTTATCAGATCCTGTCAACAGCAGTCACGATATGATCGAGTTGTCTTTGGGTGAGTTGTCTTTGGGGCGAGTTGTCTTGATACCTTGAAAGAATTTTGGCCTTTTGCATATATCTAAAAGCATTTCTGCCTATGAACTTTAAAACTATTGAGATTTCTAGTTGATAAGAAGCATGCATAATCAGACAATGTGCAGAGAAAGTAAGTTGAATCCTACATCTGATCTGGCACTTATAGCTATATCCTCTTGTTTATTTCTTATAAAGAACTCCATGTCCGTCTCATAGCGATGTATAGACGCTTGAAGATTTCTTTATGAATTTACCTAAAAACATAAAGCATCATCGGACGAATAGGCCAGATTCTTTTTATGCCCCGGCCATTGAAAATGGGGGGAGGCGGCATATAGTATCACCGCTGTCCCTACGTACGTACGAAATGTTTTTCGTTCAATATCTTGTGAGAACATCGGTGTATTGAATTCATATTTTAGACACAGCTATATAATCATTAGATACAGGTCAAGTTCGATTGTTGGGTAAAATCCGTCAATTATTGTGGGAGTTATGGCCCTTTTTCGACTTCATTTTGCATGAAAAAATGGTTTCCGTTCGATATCTTTTAAAAACATTGATGTATTGAATTTATATTTTATACACAGGTATATAATCATAAAATACAGGTCAAGTCTGATGTTGGGAAAAAACCCGTCGATTATTGTGGGAGTTATGGCGCTTTTTCGACTTCATTTTTTTATGAAAGACTGGTTTCTGTTCATTATCTTTTGAAAGCATTGGTATATTGGATTCATATTTTATACAAAAGGTATATACTCATACAGGTCAAGTTTGATGTTGGGTAAAATCCGTCTATTATTGTGGGAGTTATGGCCCTTTTTCGACTTCATTTTGCATGAAAAAATGGTTTCCGTTTGATATCTTTTAAAAACATTGGTGTATTGAATTCATATTTTATATGCCGGTATATAATCATAAAATACAGGTCAAGTTCGATGTTGGGCAAAATCCGTGGATTATTGTGGGAGTTATGGCCCTTTTTCGACTTCATTTTTCATGAAAAACTGGTTTCCGTTCATTATCTTTTGAAAGCGTTGGTATATTGAATTCATATTTTATACACAGGTATATAATCATAAAATACAGGTCAAGTTCGATGTTGGGTAAAATCCGTCTATTATTATGGGAGTTATGGCCCTTTTTTGACTTCATTTCATATAATAATGTTTTTTTGTGTGTTAGTTTTTGAAAAGTTGCTTGTTGCAGGGCTATTTCTTGTGGAAAGTTGCATGGCATCGACTTCTGTGATAAGATACAGAATGTTATCACATATCACAGTCATGATATCCCCTCCAAGCCCCCCCCCCCCGCCCCACCACCACACAAGCACTTCTTGATTCCCCCCCCCCCCCCCCCCCCCCAACACACACACACTTCTCTTGATCCATGAAGCAAAATACATCTGCCCAAGGAAAACAATAAAAAACATGTACCACAGAAGTCTGTCTTTGTGAACCTTGTTATGCTACAAGTGCCAGTACCTTAAACAAGGTGCCATCTTACTTAGGTCACTAGGCGGGGGCATCCGTGGCCTATGGACACATTTCTAGTTTGTTTTTTTTTGACTGGATTACAGTCATTTGTGCATTACCATTAGTGAGTGTATAAACCATTATGAATTTGGACAAGAACATTTCTGTTAACCCTTTGTTGACTAGTGGACTTGTTCATCCTTATAATTTGAATGAGTCCATTTCCAGTTTTAGAGTTTCTAATTAATGCTTTCTTTGTAATTTGAATAGAAATCCCTGTAAGAAAACACTGTAGACCCCAACCAGACGCTGCGTTCTGCGGCGGCTTAACTGAATCTGCACTGGTTGCATAATACCCCAAACGCGTTTCCAGTCTAAAAGGGGTTAAAGGCCAGTCTGTTGTAAGACCTACATTAATAGCTGAGGGCGTGGTTATGAGACTGTTAATGCATTCCGCTCAGGTAACAGTCAGGTCATCTCAGCATGTATTTACAAAGAAGGTACGCATATGTTGAAATCAGCTGACCAAACATGCCATTCAAATTACCCCTATGTGCTTTTCCATCTAGTGTTTGTTGTGGTCTTTTGATTGGAATTAATTTTAGGTGACATTTTAAAATAATGTCATCTTTTATCAAAGCTTTGAACATTCCAAAGATAAAATTATTTAATAACAGCACTTTGGTGGCAGTTTTTATACGCCCGTTTTGAAAACAAGAGCTGTCGCCTGACATCAAGGTCACCAAGCGGGGCTGGGGTAGTACTCTGTAAAACTAAAGACTAATATCTAACTACAGTGAAAATATAAAAAGAATTCATCTATGGGTTCAGAAGATATGTGTGTTTAAAAAACTTTAACCAAAACATCAAATCAATAAAAAGACAATTTTCTAAGTCCATGACCTTGACATCAAGGTCACTGAGGGGAGTGGGGGTAGTACCTTGGAAAACTTTGGACCAATATCTAACTACAGTGCAAGTATCAAAGGAATCCATCCATGGGTTAAGGAGATATTGGGCTTTATAAAACTTTAACCAAAACATCCAGTCCAAAAAAACTCCCAATTTTCTAAGTCCATGACCTTGACATCAAGGTCAAGGAGTGCGGTGGGGATGGTACCCTGTTAAACTTTGGACCAATATCTAACTACAGTGCAAGTATCAAAAGAATCCATCCATGGGTTGGGGAGATATAGGTCTTTAAAAAACTTTAACCAAAACATCCAATCCGGACGCCGACGCGGACGCGGACGCCGACGCCGTGGTGACAACAATAGCTCTTCCTGAACTTTCGTTCAGGCGAGCTAAAAAAAACGGACGTATTATGGCAAGGCGCTGTCCGTCCGTCCGTCAACTTTCTTGTGCGCACCATATCTCAGTAACGGTTTGAGATATCTTCATGAAATTTTGTAGGCATATATATTAGGATAGGGCAAAGTGTCCCATATAGTAATGGTTGCTCCCTTTATCTTAGTTTCCAAGTTATGTCCCTTTGATTATTTTTTAAACTACTAGTCTTGTGCGCGCCATAACCAGATAACTGTTGGGGATATCTTGACGAAACTTCATAGCAATGTGTATAAGGGTCTGACGATATGTCCCGTATACAATGGTTGCTCTCCCTTTCTTTGTTTTGGAGTTGCATCCCTTTGATAAGATTTATAGGCTATTTTTTTATGTATACTCATCATGTGCATTCATTTACTAAGTAATCATTTGGAATATCTTCATGAAAATTTAAAGCAATGTTCATGATCAGAAGATTGTGTGTCATATATAAGAGTGGTTGTTCCCCCTCACTTAATTTTGGAGTACCCTCCCTGTTATTAGTTTTTTAGGCTAACCCTATTCTCCCATTCACTCCGTAAATCTTTAACCCTTTGAAATATTTTACTGAAATTTTGTAGGAATATATATAATAATGGGGCAATGTATCATGAGCATGAACCACAACTCTGGCTTACTTACTTCTTGAATTATCTGCCCTGGCTTCAATTTCCGTTTTACTCTGTAACTCCTTTACAGTTGAAATATTTTAACAAAACTTTACGGTGATGTGTATATTGTCAAGGGAATATATTATATATATATATATATATATTATGAATTATCTTCCTTGTTTGACTTTGGCATTTCTCGTCTTCTGAGCTGCTTCACCCTGGAAGCTGGTTTTTGGTATACTAATAGTATTGATGTGGTAGTTTTTAATAACATTGCAGTCATTAATTACGGAGTTGTTTCCCCTGTTTGTCTGCCTGTCCATCCTTCTATATACAATCTATAAACAATCTTGTTCATTCTGTTACTCCTTCATGACACTGAAACGGGCGTATTATGCGCCGCTTGCAAAGCTCTTGTTTTAAAATGTATTCGGGTGGATTTGATCCAGGAACCTTGCCAAAAAGGTAAAAAAATGAACCTTTTTTCATATCTGGAAAACACTGGATTGAATGATAAAAGCTTAATGGGCAATTATTTCTACCTGTCTCAATCTAAATCTTTCTTTCGCAAAAGGAACCTTCCTTTGTAGAGACAAACTTCGAAAAAGGAAGTTTCCTTTCGCACCGCATCGCCCCTCAATTACAGTTGTGTCTATACTTTATTCGATAAGAGATTGTTGTTAAAATTGTACTTCAAATGGTCAGTTGTACAAACATCTCTGATTCATGAGTGAAACTAAGTTCCAAGTGCATTCAAAACATTAGAACTCCTCTGGTTTTGCCAAATTACTCTTATCTTTGCGTCAGTTTAGCAGCAGGTTTTCTGAGTCTTACCTAAATATATTCACGTGACGATTCTGTCATGATTGACCTAAAAAATATACAGCATATAGTTAAATGGAGCAGAGAAACATCAGAATGTCCATTTTTGCATCAAGTCTGTCCAACAAAGATGTGTTTTATAGGTGACAGCATTTGCCAGTTATTGATCCTCCATCGCTAATACTTGTGTTCCATTTCGCTACATAATATTGTAAAGAAAGCCATGATTTTGTTTGTTCTTTCCCCTTTTGTCCCCTTTTTGGACCATTTGTTATCTCAGAGTATCACAGTACCAACCTTTGTATCTGTTAATTTACAATTAATGTTTAAGGTAATAGATAATGTATTTTGTTGCAGTATGAAAAATATTTGAGATTTTTGGGGGTGGGGGTGGGACAAATTAGGAGATTTTACCCTTTTTGGCCCCTTAAGGAACTATAAATACTGTAACAGAACACCCTATTGTCATTACTTATACCTGTTGACATTTGACTGACAGTTGCTTGGCCATTATATTTGCAAGCAGTGCTGTTTATGGTTGTTTTGTGAAGCAATTCAGGCATTTTCATCAAATTTCATCCCTTTCAATCCCTTTTGGGGGCCCATAAATGCCATGCATATATTACTCAGGAGTAACAGATTACCATATTTTGTATCTGTTAACTTTAGACTGATATTTTCACAACCTTGTTAAAGAAAAACAGTTATGACTTTGTAACTGCATGGAGAAAATTAATCATTTGGGGGGCAAATTAGCCTGTTAAAACCCCCTTTGGAGCCCCGTAAATGAATATTAAAAGAGTGTCAGTACTAGTCCTTGAAATGTGGGTATTACTTAATGTAAGTCTGATATTTTTACACCAATTATACATGTAATTAATGCTGCATGTCATTGTTTATGGAAAAAATGTTTGATATTTTACAGGGTTTTGTTTTTTCGTTCTTTTATATAGAGTACTGATTGTTTCCATGGTAACGGTCAGAAGGAAGTAACTTCCCAAACATGTTTCTTCAGTTCATAATAGTTGAAGTCCTCCTTTAGTTTGTAGTAATATGTAGATATGTCAGACTGGCCGGACGAAATGACAGTATACGCTTAAAAATGCCTTAATATGGGGGTTTCGGAAACCTTGATACCCCACCCACCATTGGCAGCCAGTAGCAGTACTAAAGAAATTATAAAACTAATATATTTGTTTTTCCTTACACTTATACTGACCTATACTTTTTCAACAAATTCATGTTGAGATGAAATAGTGTTTCATTTAGCCTATATAAAAGTGCAAAAAATGCAATTTTTCATTTATTTTATGACAATTTTTTAGCCCAAAACTTTGGAGGCCGTTACCATGGCAACGGGCATGCAGCAGAAGGAACTAAGTATGAATTATATGGTTTTGTGTGACAACACACAAACTGAGAAAGTTTCATCAAAATCCATGACTATGCGTGCCGAACTTTGGTTGGTGGTTACAGAGAATTGCTATTAAAATGGCAGCTTTTGATCATTTAACCCATTAATGCCTAGCGCCCCAAAAATGGGATATAGGCAAACAGTGCAGACCCAGATTAGACGCCGCAAGCGCGGCGTCTGATCAGGATCTACACTTTTTGCATACGACAAATGGATATTTTTCCTCAAAAGAAAACAAAAAATCGAAAAGTTAACTAAACCTGACACCCCTAAAATGAGAAATGGACTCGTCCAATATATACAGATAGAAGAGTTCACTAGGCATTAATGGGTTAATTCCTGAGGTATCTGCTCAAGGCAAAGTTGTTTGTATTGTGATCAAAGAATTTTGCCACTTCGCGGTATTTCTTGTTGCAGTTGTGTAAAGCCTACATCTTGCCTGTCAGATCTTATTTTATCTTTTTTTATTGCACATATAATAATTAACAGTGGGCAGTGGGTTGAGAATTTTTGGCAAAGACACATCACAGAGTACAGTCCATTTTCATACATTTTTTTTCAGCCGAGGCATTGATAATTTACATACTAACAAGATCATGCTATCTTTGAAGATATTACCTTTGAAGAGTTTACTAACGTGCACATTATTCTGTGTATTATATAATATTATTCCTTAAAGTGCCAAAAAGCAGACAGCAAATTTTACATCTGTAAAATTTAGAAAAAAAAAAAACAAAACAAAAAAAACAAACAAAAAAACTGTTTCATCTCAGCAGTATCATTTTGAGAATTCAAAGAACAGAGGGCAAACACGGTAGATTTTGTTGAGATGGCTCATTTATGAGCCACCTCATCTGAATCTACCCTGCTTGCAAAATCAACTATTATCATTTTGGCACTTTAAGTGCTTATTATATCAGTTAAAGGACATTTATCATAGTTACTCTATTGGTACAAGCATACTTAACCAAGACTGTTTAGACTCAGACAAGACTCGCCTGGATGAGTAGTCTGACCTTGCTCCTGAAAGCACTTTGGTACCTACATATATAGGGCCATCACTGTATATTATGCTTTATATTAATGTATTTTGCAAACAATCACTTGGTGGTTGAAGGGATGGATGGATGGATGGATGGATGATTTGCGATTTTAAATCCTTTTAACAGCATTTCAGTCATATCAGGATGATGGGAAGGTGATAATGAAGGGCCAAAGAGCATGTGGTTGATCACAATGCAAACAGGAAAAACTATGATCACCATTGCTTGTGTCTGGTCAGAGTCTTGATTCTTTCCAGTTCTACGAGGGGCGTTCATTTAATGTTGTCATTGGAGTTCTACAGGGTGCGTTATTAATCCCATTCTTATTTCGTTTACTTCAACCCTTCTAAGTATTCTCCCTTGAGGGAAACACACTTTTCAAGTCTTGAAATCCAGTCTGTAAAGGCAGAGAAGTAGGCCTTTTTAGGTATACCCTGAAGACACTGGTAAATTGCACTACCAACTGCACTTCGGGATTCATAATGATGACCAGAAAGGGTTTTCTTTAGTAAAAGAAACAGGAAAAAGTCGCAGGGACTAAGGTCTGGCAATAGCTGAATTACCTTTTTCTCTTAATTTCGAGAAGTCTTGGACAAGAACACACTTGTGAGCAGGTGCGTTGTCATGGATAAGACACAGACCTCTTAAACCGGTTGCAGGTCTACGTTTTTCATAGTGTGCCTTTACTTTTGACAACACACCATTCTTATCAAATTTACCTGTGATTGTCTTGCCATTTGGAATGGGAATTTGAACAATGGGTCCATCGCAATTGAAAAATACCGCATACAAAACTTATGCAGCACTTTTAATTCTTTTGGCAATGACCAGCAGCTTTTCTTGGCTGGCTGGGACAGGGCTTATCTTTCAGGTCAGTTTTACCACCTTTAAATTTTTAATGCCACCTGAAAACTGACCTTTTAGAGACAACAGATGTCCCATGTATCTGACACAGTTCACTGTATATCCGGAAACTGGGACGTTCAGACCAACGCGACCTTTAATGTAGGCCCTTATTTCAAAGCTTATTTTGTTTTTTATTTTGCATACAGTAAGGGTTGAGTGTATATGACAAAACCAACTTGAACTTTCGATAACTTTTGAAAGACTGAACAGATTAGACTGAAATTTCATCCTATTATAGAAAACCACTCCCCCGTGAAATCACCCCAGTTTCCATGTGCCCCTTACAGCCACGCGGTATGATGGGCCATTAGTGACACAATTAAATGAACGACCCTGGTACTAGAATTTGATTGTGAAAGGGTTTTGGCTCTTTGTCTGAGGCTATGGGTGTCCACATAGACAACACAATCTTTTCATATCGCTGTATAAAGGTCATTACAATAGCTCCAGAGATGGACATTTACACTTCCAATCTTGATTTGCTAGCTTTTCATCTGTATCTATTTCATAGCTAGAAAACAATCCTATCTTCTTTGCCTCTTTTCTTCATGTACATGTATTAGTTTGCTTTGCATTTTTGTCTTGCCTGGGACTTGCTGAAAGAGACATTAGTACTACTTTCCTGGTGCCATTGGCATAAAAATTGTTATTTAATTTAATAGGTTAGCTTTGGTTCTTTGACATTGTACAAATAGGCAAGATAAAGCAGTCCACAGAATTTTTGCTATTTATATCCGTGGCATACGAAGTATGACAAGGGGTATATAGCTTTCATCCCCTGTCTGTTTGTCCCTGCTCTCTTGCTCTAGTTATGGTGATTGGGTAGACTTGCAAGTAAAGCAATTTTGCCATTTTCACTAAATCTGCCACCTATTCAAGCAAAGCAATTTTAGCTTCTTCTGTGTTTACAAAGAGGACATTATCAGACTTCAGTCATGCCAATTGGTGATGAGATAGTTAAAATATTTTTGCACACATAGAGTTGACTGATCTTTTTTAGCCTGCCAAGGGTGATGCAAAACAGAAACGTATGTAACACCTGGAAAGGGTCATGTGTATAATTACAGGCCTGCCGATTGGATGGTGTCTACTCTTAATCACCAATTGGCATGACTGTTCTAGATTATGATTGAAAGGAGATTAGCATTAGCATGGTCTGTCAGTGAAATCTTACATGACCTGTATACTGCTGGGGTCTCTGAATTCATAAAATCTTTTATGTGACTTGTTTTCACAGAAGAAGCTAAAATTGCTTTGCTTGTTATCATATTTTTTAACTGTTTATTTTCAGTGGAGCAGCCCCCACAGAGAAAAGTAGGCTCCATTAGTGATTATGATCCAATGAACGAAAAATACGGCTCAATTACAGGACAGCCAGGAGGTCAAGGTCAAAGAAGAAGTAAGTGCAGTTGAATCTATGGGAAAGTGCAGGGTAGGGATTTCAGATGAGTATTTAGAGATCATTTGTCAGCTTTCTATGGGACTAAGCCCAAGTGTCTGCATCACACTTTATGTACTTCAGGACATTACCTACATTAAATGTCACTGCTACCGTCTACTATCAAGTTTTCAGCATCGTCTGCAAAGCACTGACTTGATACGCTGGCCAAGTCCATGTACTCTAAATTTTGAGTTCTTGATGAGCAGGGGGAGGGGGGATTGGGCAGTTGTATGATATACTACCTTATGTCCAAAAGTTCAGGGTGTTGAGAAATTGTTTATAAAAGAATTCAGGTAATGTAATTGCTGTTTGGCCACACTGCGACAGGAAATCTTTCAATCCAGCAGTAAATGGATACCTGTTTCAAATAAAGATAGGGTAAGACAGCAAAAGGAGAGCAAAAAGAGAGCGATGGGCTCTGCCTTTCATATGATGAGCCTCTAATCCCCCACTGCCCTTACAGCCACTCGACTACAAGAAACCACATTATTTTTATGTCATTAACAGTTCTGGAATCTCACACAATGAATGTAGTGGCTCAAATACTAAAAAGGCCAAACTTTCTGTGGCCCAAATTGTCCCTGTATTTAAGATGTTTTCATTTATTATTGTCAGAAAGATAAATTGCTACTGCAGTTTAGATTTTGGAGATTTCTGGTGGCCCCAGACAAAAATTAAGTGCATTTGGCCACTGGCCGCACTGATAAGTTCCAGCACTGATAAGTTGGTCATTATGGAAAATCATACAGTCTTAAATAAGTTTATACCTATTATCATAGGTGATTCAAATGTCAAATCTCTCCCTTATAATGTAAAACATGTATTGAAATAAGTTAGTATTATGACATGTCATGTCATGAGGTTGCTAATAATTAGACATGAGGCTCCTGACTTGCTTTGCTTGGCTACACTGAAACAGGAGAGTAACATGGTAGCGCTTAGTATGTTTACTCAAATAGAATCTTTACCTAATCTCATGACCCCTCTTTTTACAGGTCAGCCACCACAACAGAGCCACCAGCCCCCACCCCAGCAGTACAGACCTCAAGAGCCAGCACCACCGCAAGATAAATATGCAGGCAAAGGGGTAAGTGAAACAGAAAACAAACCAACCATATTTACCCTAGATATTGGGACAGCAGAATCAATGACTAATGTGCTGAAATTTTGGGACACCTGAAATAATAAATTTTCCATTTGGGACAAATGGAAAATTAATTATTTTTAGGTGTCCCAATACTTAAGCACATTATTCGGCATGCCACCCAGAGTTCCAGTAAGGTGGGGTTATGAGGATAATTCTGAAACAGCTTTTCTTATTTCTCAACAAAACAAACGTTGTGACTCATCATTAGAACCGTCTCAGTAAGACAGTTCTAATGAGGGTTACATTTTTATGGAGAAATATGGAAAACTAGTTCTAAATAATCCCTGGTGCCCCATGTTATCTGGAGAATGAATTACTGCAACTACTGAGAGTTGGCAAATACTTAAGTTTTGTTTTCACAAAACTGGGCATGTTTGCGAGTGTGAAGTTTGCTTGGAAATAAAGCTGTCACAAAATGCATATATATCCTAATTCATATTGAAGGATAGCAAAATGCTTGAGGGTGAGGAAATTAACAGGATGGAACTGTAAATAGAAAATAAGCTAGAAATTATAGCAATGGCCCAAACATGGTGGCATGGTTGTTATGTTTTATTCAAGATAATGGGTGGACAAATAATATATGCACATTTAAATGCCATTGTAACTGGAAATATAAAGCTCTTGTGATTACTGTCTCGTGCACTGCAAGCTTTGCATGAGGGTGAATAAGCTGAAAGCTAGTTCGAGATTTCCTTGTTTCAGTCCCCACTTTATCACCAAAATTATAGCTATTGTGAGAGATAGGTCTGAGCAAACAGTGCAGACCCAGATCAGACTGCTCCTTTACACTGATTGCCGTTCCATCTTCTTCTACTGTTGGCTGCAATACTGCATTATAAAACAAAATAGGTCCATTTGTAGAACAATTACATTTATTTTTGGTGTCTTAATTTTTAGAATTTTATAACCCATTGAGGACGATTGGACAACTCTACCTGGTTCTTTGGACAGTTCCATTTGCAGTTTTAGGGGTGTCAGGTCTACTTTATTTTTCCAGATTTTTCTTTTAAAAATATCCAATATTTAAGGCAAACAGTGTAGACACTGATCAGCTGCCACATTTGTGGCATCTGATCTGGTTCTGCACTGTTTTATAGTACAGTCTAGGTTCAAAAGTAATTCCACAAAATTATTTTCTCATAGTCTTTATATGTATTTACATGTTTACAAGAGAATAGATTTTGGTAGTCTTCCAGGCCAAGCATAAAATAATTACTAAGGTTGAAAAGCTAAATGAAAAAATGCAGTAAACATAGTTTACAGAACTAAACTCTACCCTCTCAGTGTTTAGATACAGGTTCTCATACTTTGCATAGATTTTGAAATCAACAAGTTCCTGTTGACGTTAATGGTGGGTTTGTGAAAAATAGACCAAAAACTCATACATAAAAGGTAAAGTTATCCTATGAAAGTATATATTAGATGACTGAGAAATGAAACAAACACGTTGCTTGCACTATTCATTTAGCTGTCTACCAGTACCAAAATAATTGTAATCTGTTGAAAAGAAAGACCAAAATTAATAATGTAAACATGAAAATGCCCTTAAGTCTGTGGGAAAATTAATTTTGTGGAATTACTTTGACCCTTGACTGTACTTGCAAAAGTAATACTGTGTACCTCTTTTTGCAGATGGTTTGTAAAGCTATGTATGATTATAACGCCGCTGACACAGACGAGTGCAGTTTTGTTGAGGGAGACATAATCACATACTGTCAACCTATCGACGCAGGCTGGATGGAAGGCACGGTAGACAGAACGCAACAGCGGGGGATGTTGCCTTCAAATTATGTGGAGACTATGTAGTAGAACAAAAAGAGCTTAAGACTATTTAATTGTAGTTACTTGTTAAAATTTGCTACAGTGTCGCAGTATACTATCAAAATTTTCAAATTCTGAGCTGTAAAGAGTTGTAAATTGCTATCTTATTGCTGTTGATGATTGAAATTGCTTTGTTAAAGCTGTAAAGCATTGAGCAAGTGCTCCAGATAAGTGGAATATTTTGTATTTGAGCCGCGACACAACAAAACCAACAATGTGATTGTGCGCTGAGTGCAGACTCAGATCAGCCTGGGCATCCACCCAGTTTGATCAGAATCATCGTTAACTGCTCAGAGGGTATTGGAGGATCTAAACTACCATCATGTGGACAGGGAAGACTCTGATCAGACTGGGCGGATGCCCAGGCTGATCTGAGTCTGCGCTGGGCGCACAACCACATTGTTGGTTTTGTCGTGTCGTGGCTCTTTTGTAGTTAACAGTTTCTGGATGATGTTTCTTACATCTTAAGGGGAATGGTTACACCTACATCTTTTTATATGCCCATTTTGGTAAAAATGGAGAATTAATGGATTTAGGTGTCCTTATACTTAAGCACTTTAGGATATATGATCTTATATGACAATATTCATTCAATGCCACAACATGTGAGCCCACAACACAACAAAACCATAAAGTGGCATGTGTGCCCAGCAATGACTCAAGTCTGACCAGTCTTTGCAGCAGTCTAGTCTGATCAGAGTGAGCGGATGCCCAGTTTGATCTGAATCTTAATTTGCTTGGCAAACTTGCCACTTTGATGCTTTTGTCATGTCCAGGCTCCAATTTGTTCAGCTCCAGATATCAAGAAGTAAGAGGGATAATTTAGGGATTCAATTGTCCATATTTGTCCATAAAAGCAGATTTTGCGGGTATTCTTTAGATTCCCCTCATTGAGGTAATTTTAAGGAGAACCCATGATGTTTTTGTTTTTTTCATGGATAACTGAACAAAATTATCACAAAATGATTACCAAATACACATTTTCTTTTTCACATGTATGTCTTTGTTGGATTATAAGAAACTTGTCTAGGAATTATAGTTAAGAAAATATAATACTCCACTTAAATGGTGCTCAGCTGAAATTTGCGATGTCATCTTATATATAAATATTGAAATCTGCCATGTGGGCCTCAACATAATTAATACGCTGTATCATAAACCATTTTGTAATTTGTCACTATTTAAATCTGATTCTGCTTCTTTTATACCTATAAACAGACCTGTGTGTGTTTGTTAAGTGTTTGAGAGAATTTATCGAAGAGACTGTTCAGTCAGCTAGCTTAAATGCCCTAAATTCTACTTCCTAGCAGCAACACAACTTTGAATCAACATTGTAACAACCTTGATTCAACATCATGATGTTGAATCATGGTTGATTCATTGTTGATTCAACATTGTATGCCCGGTGTGCGTATATCTTTTAATATGGATTTTCCCTTCCAAAATAATGTCTTCGATAAGACGGAAGAAGAAGAAAATAGCATCCCTTTAGTGGAAAAGGTCATGAAAGCCTTTCATATCATAGTTACTGAATCATTTTAAATTGTTGATAAGTCTGGGGTGACCTGTTTTATTGAAGAAATAGACCATGGTCTGAGGTGAAAGAACTTAGTATAATCTCAAACTCAAAATAAAGCACACTGATTGGCTGCTTCCGAGCATGTGCTCGGAAGCAGCCAATCAGTGTGCTTTATTTTGAGTTTGAGAATGTACTCAAGTTTCATAACCTCAGGGCCAGGTTTAGCAGTGAATTGTTGAGTAATAATTCACTGTTTGGGGACTTTGCAGCAGTGGGGCATGTTACTTGTCTGTTGCTTTTATATTACACATCTCTTGCTTTCTCTTTTATTCTATTGTTTGTAGCTTTGATGATCTTTATCACTTTCATTGTCACTGTAAACCCAGAACAACTGTATAGTCTGAAAAACATCAGCCAGATATTCAGATTGTTCTCAGTTCTTATTCACCTGCCTTGTGCTAAATCTTGAAATGCTGATCATAAGGGGACTGCCCTTTGCTTTTGCCGCTTTTTTGGATGAAGCATGCCATCCAGTTTCTTTGTAAAAACATTGGTTCTAATGTTTTTTTGGAAAAATATTGGAAAAAAATCAGACTATTGTATATCTGAAGTTTTGGGTTGGTATACCTGTTCACAGTACCATATTGCTTCTATACATATTTGAGTTGCTTAGAAAAAATCATTATTTCCATGATACTGCACATATTAGAATGGCTCAGTTCTTACATGTTAATGTATTTAATCTCAATATTTATTCACTGAGCCCTTTTATGATCCTTCTATTTCAAATTTGGACATCATTTGTCTCATGAGAAAGACAATTGTCCATTTTTGCCTGCGACATAAATTGCATGCAGAATATGAAATTGACGGCCAGTACTGTGCACAGAATGTCACTGTAGATTTCTTAGCTTCCAGTTATGTAAAATGTGCACAGGAAAGGGTTGGTAAACAGTGCAGACACTGATCAGATTGCTCCTGAGGAGCAGTCTTATCTGAGTCTACACTATTTCCTGGGGCCTCTTTTAAGTAAATATTCAGGTTAAAATACAGCATATCGTAACCAGCATTGTCATGTTTTAATAATCATCATCATAGAGATGAACAAATACTTTCTCCAGTATTTCTTTCTTGTGGAAAGTTCGGAGTGAATCTTTGTGTTTGCATGTGTAAATATTGTGTAAATGCTTTTTTCGCGACATTAAACATTTTTTTATCTGACAGTATAGAAAACTTATTCTTGCTCACCAAGGATAAGGACACCTGTGAGTTACATCTGTACAACAATTCTTATCTCACCCATGTCATGTCACCCAGGACCAGCAAAAAACCCACAGATATCTCATGTAGTCAGTGCATTGATGGTATAGGAAGTCATGTTTCTCCATCAAGTGATATTGGTTTTACACTAATGTCCTGAAGACAGGGAAAATAATGTCTGTTTACACCATGCTGAATTAAGGTCTGTCATTGAAAGCATTGGCTTCTTTTGAAATTAAATAGAATTTACAGAAACATTTGAAATGCTAAAATCGTGCATTTTAACAAACTTGTTTAAAATCAAACATTGTAAATCAAAAGGTTTGCAAGAAAAAGTATCTGTCATGGGTGTGAGGTGGGGATGGAAAAATCTGTCCCTCGGGACTGATCACATCACAGGGCTTGCTGACAAACCCTTTCTTTGAAGTCTGCCAGTAGGCTTCTGTGAGAAGGGAAGCAAATGATCCTATGTCACTGATTAGTCTGATCAGGATCTGCACCATTTTTAAAAAAAAAAACACCAGACAAGGCATCTGTCATAAAAGGCTTCATCTGTTTTAGCTATTAAGGATAAATACCGTAGTCTATCAGTGGTTTAACATTCATAAGCTTCTGTGTGAGTGACATGTTTTGATATATTGTTTTATATGTGTGTTTTTATTGTTTTTATGTTAAAAGCTTCTGTATTTTGATGTTAAAGAAGCTTATTGTTAATCCTGTTGAACTGAGTTAGAACTGTATGACTGATTGGTCAAGAAGTACCTGTGTGTATACACTGGCCACATATGTACAAAACATGACTGACTGAAAGACTGGTAAGACTGGTGTGGGGGTTCTGCTGTTTGGACCAGAAAAAAAAAAAAAAAAAAAAAAACGATCTAAAAGTAAATAAAAAGATGAAAAAGACAAAAAAAATCATAAAAACTTGACAATCTTAATCCCAGATAGCCCACCTTCCCAGACTGGAAACCAGATTAGAAAAGCAATTTGATTTTGGCATGCAAATACGATATTTCATCAATTCAAAGTCATGATTTTTCTCATCCAAAAAAGTCCAGATATCTAGATGCGTCTTGTATTAAAATGGATCTAGATTTTTGGGATTGTTATGGGAGAGAAAAACTACAGCCCAATTACACATGACTGGTACTTGGGGGTACTTGATGGAAAGAGAAAACCCTTCTTATAGCCAAACAGAACTGAGCCAGATCATAATGATGGTCCACATGGAATAACCCAACACATTTGACGACATTGTTGACTACTTTGTCTGTCAGTCAAGATGGTTTACGTAGTATTTACAACGTATGCAATTGCTATAGATAAGTGCTTGATACAAAATATGTTATATATAATCTGCTCAATCAGATATATACAGACTAGACATATTTTATTAGGAAATGTTAATATTAGCGTGGGTAATAGGATAGAGAGCCATGAAATGGAGTTAATTTATATAAATTAAGGTGAATGGGTACATTTCCATGGGGAGCAGTTCTGCTATTTTTATTTTTGCCTCCTTCCTCAATGGGGGTCAACTCTTAAAGGAAAGAATTTGCTCCCACAAGGGAGCAAATTATTTCATTAAAGAGTAGACCCCATTTTGGAAGGGCTTCTTCAAGGAAAGCAAACTGGAAGTCAGAAATATTATCTCCCTTTGTGAAATCAGCAGAAAACATGGTGGTGTACCTATACACCTTAAGATAAGTGGATATGCCTCCAAGGGAGATCACTCAAGAAGATTTTGTCTTCCTTCTCAACAGAGGCTACTCAAACAATATGCTCCCACATGGGAGGAAATTTGTTGCGGAAGAAGCCTTCCTGTTGAAAGAGACATACTGAGGCATATTCATACATCTTACAAATGTCAGCAATATAAATGAGAAATATAGTTGTAATATAGAAATGTGTATGTGTGTGTGATCTAACCAATAACAGTGCCATTAATATCAGAGAATTAGGGTGTTTCATATAAATCACTTAAACGGCTATTCCATTTAAATCTGCCACTTGTTAAATACTGTACTAATACCACTAAACAACACTGCTCCAATAAACACCCATATCCTCTTTTTGTGCATTGGTGCACTAAAATTACATAATTGCCAGCACTAATTCCTTAGATGCAGTAGACTCAGAATTGGCTGTTATATATGATCACAATTTAATCTCACGGTCGAGATATGAAATTGTCAGCTCATTGTAATGATGATAAAGTGCAGCGACTGTTTCTTGTACAGTTAAAGATTTCTTAGTGCTAATTGCCAGTACTCTGTTCAGTAACAGACTTGTTTCCCTTCAGGCTGTAAATAAGACTCCCCTTTTAGAAAATGCAGCATAACTGGAACAGTGATAGGATTATTATTGTACCCTATTTATTCAGTAATAAGACTGAATTTTGTCGTCCAAAACAATTCCAAAATTTTAGTTTTGGAAGGGATCTAGATTTTTGGAATTGTTTTGGAAGGGATCTAGATTTTTGGGATTGTTTTGGAAGAAAAAACCCATCTCATAGATGAATTACACCCCTTCTAAAAATCCCCAAAACTGTAGCCAAAACAGTTCCAAAAATTTAGATCTGTCTAAGACAGACTTAGAATTTTGGAATTATCTTGGAAGAGAAAATTCCATCTCATAGCTGAATTCAATGAGACTGATTTACAGATTTAGGGCAATTTTGGTGAAGAAAACTCCTTCTTATAGCTGAATACATATGGTTGAATATGTAGGGAATGTGTGATGCTATCTCATAATCCCTTCCTATGAGGCTTTTATATGTAGACTGTAGACTACAGGCATACTTTTAAGAGGCAGTTTTTTGTAAAAATTCTAAAAAATGGGACACTGACAGAAACTAAGTAGAGTCGTGTCGGGTAACTTCGGACAGCGGGTACATACCATTGCAAACAGTGAAAATCCGGATGAGATGGCTCATAATGAGCCGTCTCATCAGGATTTTCACTGTTTGCCCAGTTAATTTTGTTTTAATTCAAAACAACTAACATATAAAGGAAAAACTGTCACTGTCCGAATTTACCCGCTGTCCGAAGTTACCCGACTTTCCTATATTGCACTGTAACTATTATAATAATGAGACAGTTTGGTTTAACAACACAGTGATGTGTCTTAAAGATCCAGATCAAATGGCAAACCATGTAGACCTTGATTGACGGCTCCTAAAGGCTAAAGGAGCAGTCTGTTATTGGGCCTACACTGTTTGCTTAGATCTGTCTGTCCCAGTTTTAAGAATTTTTATGGTACACTATGATAATGAATTTTATACTACAGCATTAAGCTTTCAAAGTATTAGCATGATTAGGATAGTTCACGACGTCGCAAATTTGTCTGTACTGAAATATTCGTGATGTCATCCATTTGTACATTTTAAAGGAAGATCGAAAATCCTTATAATTTCTTTGTTTTACCCATATACCATTCTTATTACCTGCTTTTTCCCCATCTAACTATTCAAGGCCACAGTGTGCAAACATCAGTATCAGAGCTCTAGATATCAAAAGTTTGGGTTAAATTTTATCATTTTTTCCCCTTTTTTTTTTTTCTTTACCAAATTATTTCAGCCACGACACGAGAAAACCAACAATGTGGTTGTGCGCCCAGCACAGACTCAAATCAGCCTGGGCATCCGCCCAGTCTGATCAGAGCCTTCGCTGTCCGCATGGTGGTAGCTTATACCCTTAGCCTCTCTTTGAGCACTTACCAAAGAGTCTGATCAGACTGGGCAGATGTCAGGCTGATCTGAGTCTGCGTTGGGCGCACAACCACTTTGTTGGTTTTCTCGTGTCGCGGCTTATTTTATGATTTCATTGAGATCCACAAATCTAATTTTGTGCTGCAGCTTTAGGTAAATCTTGGGCTGTCAAATTTTCCCTAATCAAATATTGGGACAAGTGCTTCAGCAAGCAGAGCAGTCCCTGATCAGACAGTTAAGGTGATCAGCTACAACTTCAAGGTGTGCAACTGTGCCCTTTTTGTTGTAATCGTCCCCCTCCCACCCCACCCCTTTTTTCAGTGAGTTAAACACTTTCAAGAAAGATGTCTGAATATACTTAAGGACAAAAGTTCTGCACGGATGTTAGTTTAACATCCGTGCAGAACTTTTGTCCTTAAGTATATTAGAGGTAATCAAGGTATCTTAGCTCTGACTATGTTAGCAGACAGCCAATTGCTTCTTCTTGTTTTATATTTAAGAGTATTTGTCTTTAACATGTGTTTTGTCGTTTTATTACCTCTAAAGCAATGTGTGTGTATAATAATAATGCAAAGTATAGAGAAGTCCTAGAGAGCATGTATTGTTAAGATATGGTGGGGAGATTTGTACAAATGTATTCACTCTAGTTATTAATAAATTTTATGAAATACAATAAGCAAGGCTTGTTTTCAATTTACACCTTCCTGTTTACATTAAAAGACACACAGTGTAATGTATTTAGAAAAATTCTGACAGCTGCAAAACAGAAACAGTAGATCTTTTGTTTATATGAATTCAAAAATAACTTTCTAGCCATGTATATCAAATCAAAACAGTATTCCGTATATTTGTTTGAAACCAAAAAGTGTCTTTGCCATTTGTTTGAATAAAAAAAACTGTAACAGTTGCTCTGTCATTTGTATGAAATCAAAATGGCATTCAGTCACTTGTATAAAACTAAAACAGCATTCCTATGACTTCTGTGGAACCGGAAACGGTAGTCCTGTCATTTGTATAAAACCAAAAATGGCATTCCAGTCTGGTTGCAACTAAAACAGCATTCTTGTCATTTTTATACTCCCGTTTGAAAAATGTGACATATATTGTTATGGCGCTGGCGTCCGTTTGTTGTAAACTTTTCGTTTCCAGACTACTCCTACAGTTATATTCGATGGATCTGAAACTTGGTATATAGTAAGACTATGAGGTTGGCCCGCGCATACGCTCCAATGATTTTTAGCAGAGTTACAGCCCTTTACTTAGAATTTTCAGGGTGTTTGGTTCCGGATAACTCCACCTACAGTTTTCATCCAATTAAGCTGAAACTTTATAAATAGTAAGACTACGATATGGAGTAGCAAATATTATTTGGAGGTTATGCTTCGATGAATTTTAGCAGAGTTACAGCCCTTTGAAAAAACTCGACTATGGGAGATTGTATGGCAATTCTCTAGCATTCCATAACTTAATTACTTAATAGCAATAAAAATGAGGTTAAGACAACATGTCTAATACAAGAATGGTTAATCTCCTTTACTTAGTATTTGAGTTACCTGCCTTTGATTATTTTGTCAGACTATTTTTGTACACCTCATATCTAACTAACCCTTTGGACTATTGTGATGAAAATAGTAATGTATATTAGGTTGACACAAAATGCCACATATAAGAACGATTGCCTCCCAATATGTTTGGTGTAACCTCCCTTTGAATATTTTCTAAGGCTATTCTTGTGCAATCCATAAGTAGGCAACCATAAGGAATTTATTACAATGTGTATCAGGTTGAGGCGGTGTGTCTTATATATAAGAATAATTGCTCCCCCTTCCTTATTTATGGAGTTACATCCCTTTGATTAATTTCAACCGCTATTCTTGGGCAAGTCATTACTGGGTAACTGTAAGGAATATCTTGAGAAATTTTTATAGCAGTGTGTATTAGGTTGAGACAGTATGTCTAATAAAAGAATAATTGCTTCCCCTTCCTTATTTCTTTGAGTTACATCCCTTTGATTACCTTTTTAAGGCTTTTCTTTTGAGAACCCTTATGTTTGGAATATCATGATAAACTTAATAGCAATGTAGACAAGGATGAAACGGTGTGTGTCATATTAGAATGGTTGCTACCCAATACTTACTTTCAGAGTTACGTACCTTTTATAATTTCGTAGACTATTTTTGTGGGCACCATTACTAGGTAATTATTTTGGATATCTTGATGACACTCTATAGCAATGTAAATTTGCTTGATACTGTGTGTTGAGTATGGGAATGGTTGCTTCCCCTTACTTAATTTTGAAATTAGTATTTGCAGTTCTTATGCACACATTAGTACAGTATTCCTCAAAATTATTGAGAATTGCATTTTGGCACACAGTTGCTAGACATACATGTTCAACAATATCTTAAACACGGTAAATACAATAAAAGAACCTCTGTTTCAAGTCGGATATACAAAAATGGCAATATGATGCATTTTCTTTCGTCAGTGGTAGGTAAGGGTGGGCTAGGGTACACCCCTGTAAAAATTTGTCCCTTGATTTCGACTATATTTTTCTATACCACCTTTGCTAGAAATAAAATATCTCAGGTGAAATTATTTATTTTCCTTATTGGGCAACACCATCTACACTAGTAATGTTGCCTTTAATATTTTGCATGATTTAAAGTTACTAATTCCGGTTTCTGAGTCAGAGACTGGCTGTTATATTATAGGAAGAATATTGAAAGCATCAGAAACAGCAAAAAATCTGATCGGTTAGTGATCTGAACGGAATATTTTTGGCAATGTACAGATAATCATTACAAAACTCATATCCCTTATAGCAGGTTTACTAAGCCTTACAAAAAATATGGTTTTGTGCCGTTTCCATCGAGATGTATAGAATAAGAATGAATCAGAGCAACATACCCTCTGTCAAAATTGCATTTTCCCCCAATTTCGGACACTTTTTCGATATTAAGTCACGTGTTTGAACGCCAGCTGCATCTACAGCTGACAAGCTTGCACAAAATTCTGTTTTTAGTTTGCCAACACCTTATCTCTAGATGAGAAAAACATTCAGAAATCAACTGATTTGTCATTATATTTTCCACAAATATCGATTTTATTTGGTAAGGGTACATAATTTTCCAGTCGGACAAAACATCTCTGGATGGCACAATTCAAGGGGAGATAACATTTGTGACTCAAACATATGAGTAATACTGGTACGCTAAAAAGTTCACAGAGGGATGTTGTTAACCAAGTAAACAAAGATATTAAGTATATACATGATCTGTCAACTACCAGTGCTTAATTTTCACTTTGCAAAAAATTCTCAATACTTTTGAGGAATAGTATACCTGTTTGTGGCTGATTGTCAGGGATATAAATCTGCCCAACTCACTCAAAAACGGGCGTATATTGCCCCGCTTGCGGAGCTCTTGTTAATGACTGACTGTATCAGTCATTCAAGGCTGTCGAAAGGGTATTTTGGAAAGTTACTTTCACAGCTGTATTCTTTGCTCTGAAATGTACCGTAGTAATGTTTCTATCGAAAGAATATTGGTTTGTAATGTCATTGAAAAATTTGCAGAGCATGACAAACACTGTTTGCCATGCTCCGATATCATTGACGTCATAGATAGAGTTCAATATTATTGGTATCAGGGTGATGTTATCAAGACGTCATTCTGCCAAGGTACTATGCACAACAATTGGTAATTACATAGTTGCTATGGTAACAGATCTATGACATTGGTATCGGAGCATAGCAAACATTGTATGCCATGCTCCCCTCGAATCATAAGTGAAATGCTACCTGAAATCCATTCAATGAATAAGTGTGGTTTTCTCAAATCTATAGTTCATTCTCAAAATAGCACCACCCATAAAACACTGCTTTTCTTATTATATGACGGCCCATAATTTTTTTGTCTTTATTATAGCACAATGCATTTAACATGCTTTTCCTAATTATAACAACACCCATAAAAAGCATTGGTATCCTTTCTGTAACATTTCAGCAGGCATACAATATCGAATTAATATTGATGCAAAGTTGATTCAATGTCATAATGATGGGTCAACGTTTTGTGCCCGGTGGGATCGCCCATAAAAACACGTTGTTTTATTAATACAACCGTCTCTACGAGGCATTTCCCATTGCAGATTTTTTTTTTTTATGGAAACTCTACAGAACTGATCCGAGAGCATGTAGAATAACCATCAAATATTTTATGAAGTTTCGGTAATATTGACATGATACAGTGAGGTAGATTAGTTGCAACAGCCCTATATTTAAATGCTTTCAGCACTATGTTCCTTTCTTTGTTTTTCACAGACCCGTGTCCGCTCTCTTGCCCTAGCACTTCTTCTAACAGCCGCCAGGGTTCTGTTCTTACGTAGCGGTCCCTCTATTTCTTTTCCTGTCAAAAGAGATAGAAAAGTAAGACTGTTGACGTTCTGGGGTCGTATTTGTAAAACGACTTAAGTGGTTGCTATGCTGTTGCTAAGGAATGTCCTTCATAGAAATTTAGCCTTTGCAACAGCACAGCAACCACTTAAGTCGTTTTATAAATACGACCCTTGATGTAAAAGGCTCGTTTGTCTCGACCAGTCTGATCTGGGTTTGCACTATTTGCTACATATCGTATAACTTTGCGTGGGTTACAGTTCGACTGCGGTGGGATTCCAAGATTTGATCTGCCCCTTGTTAGACAGAATTTGATGTAATGTTCATACCAGAGTCACTTTTTAAGCCGCGTATCCATAGTTACCACTCAGACAATCCATTTCTATGATGGTTATACATGTAGTTTCAATGGAGTACAAGAATAGACCGAGACTGGAAACTCACATGTGCGATGATCTTCTTCTTCCAATAATGCGCTGGGCTCCTCTGGAACATTCTCACGCATATGTGATATTTACATGTGTGGCGGAAGGTCCACGGTGCAGGTTAAAAACAGAATAAAAACATGTTGTTCTGATCTAGGTAGTTGTTGAGCCTATCCTTGCCTTGAAAGCATCCAAGGAAGGAGCAGTGATGAGCTCGGCTGGTAAGCTGTTCCAGAGGCGAATACTGGACGGATAAAAGGAATATTTGTAAGCGTTGACACTGCAGTAGGGCACAAGGAATCTGTTGGCATGTCCTCTGGTGTGGATACCTGCTGGAATCAGTAATGACGCTGCCTGAATGTCCACAAGCTGGTTGACAATCCGGTATAACATGATGGCTTTAGTCTGTTGACGGCGGGCCTGTAGTTGCTCCCAGCCTAGGTCTTCCATCATAGATGTTACACTGCTTGTGCGCCTGTAGTCACTGTGACAGAATCTTGCTGCGCGACGTTGGACAGCTTCCAGCTTGCTGATATTTAACTTGGTAGGTGGATCCCAAATAGAGGATGCATATTCAAGTTGTGGCCGCACCAATGACTTATGGCAGGTAGCTTTGACATCCTTCGGGCATGCTGACAGGTTCCTTCGTAAGAAAGATACGGTATTGTTGGCTTTCTTAGTAACTGCTGCAACGTGAGGATTCCAAGATAGGGAACTGTCGATAGTGACGCCCAAGTATTTGGATTTGTTGGTCTGTTGGAGAGTTTGGCCGTGTATCTTGTAGGTGCTGCTAAGGACTTTACGTTTGTTGGTTATGCGTATGACCTCGCACTTATCAGGATTGAACCTCATCTGCCAATCTCGTTCCCACTGTTGAAGCTGATCTAAGTCCTCTTGGAGTGCTGTGGTGTCTTCTTCGGAATGTACAGTCCGGTAGAGTAGACAGTCATCGGCAAAAAGGCGTGCTGTTGATCTAACCTTGCACGGGAGGTCATTGATGTAGATCAAAAATAGCAGGGGGCCGAGCACGGTTCCTTGAGGAACACCTGAACTGACTGGCGAGGCTGTAGATGTCTTCCCATCGAGCACCACTTGCTGGGTTCTTCCATTCAAGAAACTTTTAATCCAATCTAGGGTCCTTCCCCGTATGCCATAATGGTATAACTTCCTGGCTAGGCGTTCATGTGCTACTTTATCGAACGCCTTCGAAAAGTCCAGCAGGATGGCGTCTATCTGTTGGTGATTGTTCAAGCCATTCGCAAGGTCCTGGATAGTGTTAATTAGCTGCGTCTCGCAGGATCTTCGTTTCCTGAAGCCATGTTGATGGTCCGAGAGGATCTTTTCCTCATCCAGGTACTTCATGATATGGCTATGGACGATGTGTTCCATGACCTTGGAAGAGACTGATGTTAAGGAGTCAGGTCGGTAGTTGGAGGCCTTGCTCTTATCCCCTTTCTTGAATAACGGTGTGATAAAAGCGCCTTTCCAGTCGTCTGGTGTCTGTCCTTGGTCATGCGAAGCCTGGTATATAAGGGTCAAAGCCGGTGCGATGGAGGATGCCATTTCTTTCAGAAATCTGGATGAAACCTGATCTGGACCCGAAGCCTTGTGCGGGTTTAGGCCCTCTAATATCTTCCTGACTCCTTTCTCGCAGATTCGCAGGGGAGGAACTGATGATGAAATGCCTGGTCCGAGGTTTGGAATGCTTGACATGTCTTCATTCGTATACTGTAAAACACTTATATTTGGCGGTCACTTTATTTTGGCGATATTGGCGGAAAAGAAGAAAATAGCCAAATTAAAATGCCGCCAATATAAACTCATGATACTGAAAGAAGAAAAAATATTACTGAGCATATAATCCTATTTCCTCTACCAAATTACCAAAGCTGATACACATCACATATATGAGTGCAAAAGAAAATGCTCCGCAAACAACAAGTGGGAGGAAACATAGTATGAAATGTTCTCATCATAATAATTAGTGTTTCAGTTAAGTTGATTAAATCAGAAAGAAACACAAAATGTTTACTTTAAACAATTAATTGCGCAAAATGTAACATGATTATAATGATAATTGTTATCATTTTAATCAGCATGACAATATAGAGCTCAACTAAGCAGCCAAATTCGACGTCAGCAGAAATATGTTGTTCTTGAAAAATCACAAAACCGCCAAAATAAAAATCCGCCAAAAGGTCCATATCTAAAAACCGCCAAATTTTGCTGCCGCCAAATATAAGTGTTTTACAGTATTCAGAAGAAAACTGGTCATTCAGAATCTCGGCCTTGTCTTGAGTTTCTGAGTAGCTCACTCCGTCCTTTTTCAGGGGTGCAACACCAGAACTGTCGCTTTTCATGCTCTTACAGTATGGGGTGCATTACTGTATCGGTTACAAGTAAACTAGATTCACAGCCAAGGTCAGCGACTTTTGTCGGCTCGGTTTGACAACATAAAGAGATTTTTATATATCAGCTGTGTGTGTGCTACGTGAGCGAGACGCTAACTTTTTGCAACCAAACAGGTCTGAATGATAAGTGCGTTTCATGGAAAACGGCTTAAAAGCAAAATCCATATCGCTAATTTAAGGTGGTTCGGGACCGACACTCCTTATAGGTGTACATATTTACCGTAGCCTAGTGGCAATGTGGGCAGTGCGGTTAGCAACCCACTGTATCTTGGACCAAGCATATCATTCAAAGGCGGAGCCCATCCATCTCCTTTTGCTGCCTTATGATTATCTCTCCCTGATTCGAAAAAGAACCCATTGACAGATTTCCAGTCGCCAGCTTGCCGAGCCCGCGACCTTCTTCGCCATAATCGCGCACCCACACCTTATCTCAATCTAATTTTTTGCCATGGTTGTTATTGGCGCTACTTTTGACATGGTTTAAAACGGACGCGTCAGGTAAAACGGACGGAATACCGTATAATACTCCGCCCCGTTTTCCATGGAGCGGATTATGCAGCAGCCCAAATCGCAAATGTGTCACGAATAAGAAGTTTCGGAACAGAAATTCGCCCTCGATAGAAAACCGGTTTATACAAGTATTTTATGGCATTATTTATTTTCTTCTTTTCTGCATGAGCATAGCCACACGGACAACCTGCTGGCCTGGCAGCTCTGACCCAATATTTAGCAATTTTATGTTTTGCTGTGATCGAGCCGATCCTGAAGAAACCGATGTTTGGTCCCGGTTGAAACATACCTTTGCCCCTGTACACAATACTAACAATGGCTCCTTTACCAGAGGCTGTTACCATGGGGTACAGTGGCCTGTCAGACTGAATCCCTATGAAAGCTGTTCCAAAGAATTCGCTGTCTGAGCCAAATTGCAGGGTACCAGTATCTAGGTCAATGTACATAAAGAACCAGTCCGGCAAAGCATTCTGAAAATTAAAACAATCAACAAAGTCTTCAGATTTGAAATTCCTTATTATGTCTGTACAAGAGCAAATAGGTAACATATATGCTTGCTTTCAGGTGATGATAATCTCTGATTTGTGGTGCAAACAAAAGTCTGCATAAAATGCTGAAAATACAGCAAAGTTTCCCGAAAGGTAGCACATCTCTCATGTAGTTTTCACAAGTTAAAATTCCAAAATGCCTGACTTGCCGATGTGTGTTTATATAAGAAAAGATTAAAGGATAATTTTCTGCGCAAAAATAAAGAAAACAACCATGGTTATTGAAAATGCGTTTAGGTCTGTAGATACATTAATGTATATATAGGAGCCGCGACACGAGAAAACCAACAATGTGGTAGTGCGCCCAGCGCAGACTCAGATCAGACTGCAGAGTCTTCGCTATCCGCATGGAGGTAGTTTAGTCTCTTAAGCTACCTCCATGCGGACAGCGAAGATTATGATCAGACTGGGCGGATGCCCAGGCTGATCTGAGTGCGCTGGGCGCACAACCACTTTGTTGGTTTTCTCGTCTCGCGGCTCAATTATAAAGAGTGACGTCCTGGCTATTATTCAATCCAACTCTTTTACAAATTATCAGGCTCAGCAGATAAAGAAAGACAGTAGCCTGTGACAAAATTATGAAAGAAACACAGAGGAGTCTTTTTTTTCAAGGTTGAAGAATCTCACTTCCACACCTGTTTTGGTCACAGTAATGTAGTTTTTATACTGTATGTTGTGATATAGGAATACCTGCCTTTATATTTAATGATTGCATCCAGTTTAAACGCACATTAAACATGGTCGAATATTTGAGAAAAAAACACTGTTTTAGCTGTACTTTGCGGATGTTGAACGGATTAAGGTATATAGGTACACCTCAACGTTTTCCGCCAATTTTACATAGAGGAACAATTTTCGTGACTTCCCGTTACGTCCCATAAAGATGTAGTTTTTTTAAAAAGGAATCCACCCTTAAAGGAAAGACTTGCTCCTAGGGGAGAAATGTTTTCTGTTTTAGATTGAAAGTGTTGATCTCGCTGAAAAGCGAAGCAAAAAATGAAAATAGAAAGAGTTGATTTTCTTGAAAGTATACCATGACAACTTAATTCTCATACCATCTGTGCAGGAAACTCTCCAATGCTCTTGCCATTCTCAAACAGAACCTTTGACTTCAAGTCCACAGCCCACGAGCCTCTCCCTCCTACTACCATCTTCAAGTCATTTCCACCAAGAAGTGTCCCCTCTGGAGCGATTCCGACTCGAGAATGCTTGGTCCGAAGATGTATCGGAAAGATGAACTCGATCACGTGTTTACCGGAAGTAAACCCACGGCTCCACTGCGCACCTTCAATTTTATTTTTGCCAGTTCCGGTAAGTTCGATAGTGTTATTGTTGATAGATCTGAAGCCCTCGGAGAACGGAGAAATTTTGTCTTTCAGGTAAATAGGTTTTACTTCTACTGCAAACGTCCACGAGGGTTTTACGGGAATGTCTTCGATTCTATGTGCTGAAATGAGACAATCGGGGACCACAGGGTATAAACCAGTCCGCCAATTTTCGCTTCCTGCAGAGACTGTCCGTCATATTTGGCTTCCACCGAGACTGTCCGCCATCTCTTGCTTCCTGCAGGGACTACTGTCCTCGAAAAATGGCTTCCTGTCGAGACTGTTCGCGTGACTCTGCTTCCTGCCGAGAGCCTCGGCAGGAAGCAGAATCACGCGGACAGTCTCTGCAGGAAGCCATTTATCATGTACAAAAGTCTCGACAGGAAGAAGAGATCGCGGACAGTCTCGACGGAAGCCAAATATGATGGACAGTCTCTGCAGGAAGCGAAAATTGGCGGACTGGTTTATACCCTGTGGGGACAGTAGATGGCGAAGGCCATAATACAATATCGAGAGAGACAGAAAACAAGTTGGAGACTCATTGTATCCTGTTTTCACTGTCGTGTGCTTACCAATTCTCATAACAAGACCAAAGCTATGTGCATCTACCCCTGTCATAAGATAAGAACAACTTTAGCTTTTGTTCCGTTGCGTTTCGTTGTTGTTGCGATTCTCATTTGCGTGTTGGTTCCATTTTGTAGGGACCCTCCGTAAAATGTAGAAGTAGATGAGAGTTCTTCGTTTACATTTTTAGAAGAATCCAACAAGAACTGCATATTGAAATACGGAATCTGAAAATTTTATAAGAATCTGCTTTGTGAAAAACAAAATCAAGTGAAATTTTCAATCCATTTAGTAAGATTTGAAGCCCTAGTATAGCTTCCTATCACGGTACATTAACTATGCCGTTATAGAGTTTTATCTATGCTTTCGTGAAGTTTTTCAAAACTGAAATTTTTGCGAATATACAATCAATTGTGAAATTTTCGCGACTGTTAATTTTTGCGAATTATGGTTAAAGAAAAAATGCATGAAGATTTTAAATCTGCGACTCTCATACCGGTTCTTTGCATTGATAAAGTCTATAAGCGATTCGCGGTAGTTGTATTTTTAGCGAAGCTTTGCACTCGCAAAGTTTCACGAAAATTAAACTGTCACGAATACATCCCGAGTAGCGCTATGCAAAGCTTACCTGCTGAACGACTTAAGTTACTGGAGCAACTCCCCATCAAACTTTGGGTGTTCTTCAAAGTTTCGAATATACAGGGCGTGGTTCCATGCTTCCTGCAAAGAGAATTGTGTTAAAAAACTTTTACCATATCAAAGTCAAGTTGGCTGGTCGCTTGTTCACAGGGTATAATCGATTCCGCCAATTTTCGGTTCCTGCAGAGACTGTCCGTCATATTTGGCTTCCGCCGAGACTGTCTGCGAACTCTTGCTTCCTGCCGAGACTACTGTCCTCGAAAAATGGCTTCCTGCCGAGACTGTCCGCGTGATTCTGCTTCCTGCCGAGAGCCTCGGCAGGAAGCAGAATCAGGCGGACAGTCTCTGCAGGAAACCATTTATCATGTACAGAAGTCTCGGCAGGAAGCAAAAGATCGCGGACAGTCTCGGCGGAAGCCAAATATGATGTACAGTCTCTGCAGGAAGCGAAAATTAGCGGAATCGATTATACCCTGTGTTGTTTTGGGTTTAACGAGTTTCAGTTTACGTCGAGCTCCCTCCTAGAGAGGGGAGAAAAGAAGAGGAAGATAGCATGGAAGAGGATTAACATATTCAAACAAAACACGTCCTGCTCCTGATGCAGGATCAGCGGGGCCATGCTTTACTTTCAGCCAGTACCGATAGGACGCCCTTATGCCGAAAGTTTCAAGGCAACTTCGTGCACCGTATCAACCCCGTCAAAGTCAAATGCAAGTAGTTGAGTCCAAACTTTAAGTTTTATATTACGGCTGAATACCAGTTATATATTCTAAATCAAACACGTCCGATCAACGCCAATTAGGTCACGAGATATGCAAGTCCGTTTTAGAAACAGTCAGTTGCACACTCCATGCCAGTCTAATGATCAGTTTCATGTCATTTCAAATATATTTTGGACTGTTTTATATCCGATTGTCGGACTGTCATAGATCGTATAAATGATTGTCTCTGTAGAATTGGCAATAATCGTATCATGACTAGTTTTGATGGGATCTGTTTTGATTCGAATGTTTTCGAAGGTATATCAGGAAAATGTTGCATGTGCCATCGTAGGCCACAGTTAACTTACCCATTGCATTGCGCCCCAGAACATGAGGGCTCTTGTCAAACTCGCCATCTACAATGTATTCAGTCTTAACTTTGTTCATCTAGACACTCCTTATAGTGTAAATAGACCTGTTTGAACCGTGAGGTAGACGCGTCATTTGGTCATTTATGCGTTAAGGACAATAATCGCAGAGCGTTAATTGCGCTCAGCTTCACGGGTTGATCCACATACGAACAACAACGCTTCAGAGCTTTTGCTGACAAAAACCACATGTATGATCCCTTGAATACAACTATGCAAAAGGAAGACATGTTAGATTGCTGCACGAATTCATATGCTGATCTGAGATTCTGTGTGTTTGTAGACACACTAAATACAAATAAATGAATGTGGTTTGTACACATTTCCTTTCAACTTCTGTTATCTCAAACTACTAGTATTTCATAGAATTTTTTCTGGGCCAGAAAATTTACTTACAGGTATCAGTAGTATGAGATGACCTTCGACTTTGAGATATCCAGAGATGACTGTAGATTTAAAACTTGGCAAATGACGAGGCTATGATACAGTCGAGGCGAACTATGAGTCTTGTGAGTCAATTCCTACTCCGTGAAATCAAGCTAGAGACTTTATATTTTAAAGAATTTTAAAGAAGTATTCGCTTACCTACAAGAGCAAAACGTATTTTAACTCCATGCAGATCATTCAAAAATATGCCGCAATGTGATCTAGTTAAGTTATAAATATATGTATTACTATAAAGCGTTAGAATACTAACACAAATAAACAAAACATTGAATGAAAGACCTTTAAGAACTATCAATATATTTCTACTTTACCTTTGACAAACGTTTATATTGGTATTTGAATGCATTTATTGTCAGTTAAAATAGATAACAAGGTCGGGCCATCGATTGGTATTCTATTACATATACTGTATCTATTGTATACATTGGGTACCTTTGAGTTGGGACACGCAAAACGGGCGCATAAGGCATATACGATCAGGAAAGGCTCAGATCAGCCTGCGTACCCGCGAAGTCTGAACAGAAGCTTTACTGTTCGCACACAACATGTCTGGACCCCCAGGATTTTACTGGTGAAATTAAAGTTACGGACTCAGAGATTGGTTTGCATATTCGCTGTTCGCAGGGTCTTTAAGCATCCTTATATGCTATTAGGCTCAGTCTGTCATCTGCTTGTGTTTTTCCCTATAAGGGGTATGGTTACATCGCCATGTTTCCCGACATTTTGTACTCAAGGTGAGACCACTGTCAGCTTCCCTGCATGGACTTCTATCGGTAAGTATTAGTCAACAAAATGACACCAATGTAGCTCACATCGAAAGCGGTGAAATGGTAACGGTGTAGCAGAAACAGAGTTGGAACAGGCAATGGTCAGTTTACGGATGTGCTAATCGAAAGTGAACACACCCAGGTACCCTTTCCTAATTTCTCGGTTCCGCGTAGCGCAGTTGATCGCTAGTCTGACTCAAGAGCTAGGGGTCTCGGGTTCGATACCCGGTCCGGCCATTTACATTCTTCCGCTGATTCAAGAAGGGCAGTTTTCAGTTATTGTCGAAAGTATGTGCACTTAGTACTGGTGTCTAAGCCTGCCCAGGCATAGTGTGGTTAGGTTAACTAACCGCCCCGGCATGACCATAGCTGTTTACCGTGGACGTAAAGCAACAACACAACAACAGCAAAATATTTTCATGGATGCCATTCTTGTTTCTGCTGAAGGAGTCACAAAACTTCTTCAGGGCTTAGATTTAGGATCTGATAAACTGAATCCTTATCTCTTAGAAGAACTCGCATCGAAATTAGGCCCTACGTATGCTTGCATCTTCCAACAATATATTGACACGTGTAACATATGCCCGCTCTTCAAAAAAGCAGACAGGTCTTTGACTTGATTTACCGACCGGTGTTTGTAACTTGTGTACCATGCAAGCTACTTGAACATATTGTCTGCTCAAATATTATGGCACATTTTGGATGAACATAAACCTTTTAACTTTTGTCGGACAGACAAAATGCATTCCAGAAGAGACATAGTTTTGAAACTCATGCGGTTGATCACGGTTATATAAACGACTGGGCTAATATTTTGGATAACGGTGGACAAGTTGACTTATTTTGTCTTGAACTTCGAAAAAGCTTTCGACCCCTCCATGCGCCCCCCCCCCCCCCCCCCCCCCCCTTCCACACACACACGTCATGAATTGCTTAAATGTAAGCTATATGACCTAGTGGACTGGTGGGAAGACAATGAAATGGATGGATTATTTTCTCTGTGAAAGGCAGCAGCGTGTATTAGTAAATGGAATTAAATCAGATCGGACCCCTGTCCCCCAGTAAACTGCTCTTGAACCATTATTTTGCTCGGTATACATTTACGATATTATATAAAAATTAAGACTTTATGCTGACGACTGTTTTGCTGATAGTGAGGACACCGCGAAACACCAGGAGGAGTTAGACAGATTAGGTTGTTGGGCAAGGAACTGGGGCATGAGATTCCAACAAGTCAAATAGGCCTACAACATAAAGCAGATTATAAGAAATCGGAGCTTTCTATAGTTTAAACATATTTAATTGCCATATTGTTATGCAATGGGGTTGGGCCACAAGTTCTACCAACATTAGTTACGGCCCTTCCCCTACAATACAAATAAAAGGTGAACAAAGGCGGTACAAATATAAACAAAAAATCAGGTTAAGTATAAGAAACAAATGCAAATAATAAAGGAAAGGGGAGAAAGGTGTCAAAAAATTAGGAGAAATAGTATACTATAAAGAAGAATAGAAGTAACAACCAGATGGGCACGCAACAAGAATCAACTTTGAATCAACGCTGATTCAACGTTCAGACACTGAATCAGCATTTTTCCAATGTCGATTCAACGTCGCTCACCCCCCGGGCGTATAAATAAAAATGAAAACTAAAGTATGATAAAAAATAAGAAGAAAATAGAAAAATAAAGAAGATAAAGGGAGACTAGTAGATATTAGACAATATCGCAGAAGAAGGCATCCAAGTCAGAGCCTGTCCAGTCCTAGAGGACCACCAGTTATCGCAGGTGTGACTCCAGCCCACCACAGGACAAAAGAAATCAGGGTGCAAATCTGCCCGTGTCTTTTATGTACTGCTGTACAGCCTGAAATAAAAGAAAATTATCGTTATCAGAAAGGCCCGATTTTCCAAATAAAATGGTTTCTACACTGAGCGGATGAAAATTATGCGTTTTCCTAAACATGAGGATTCGTTTATCTATATATTTATTACAATTAAAAAAATAATGATTAGCATCTTCAGTTTCATACCCACAGCTACATGCTGGGGAGTTACTCAAATAATTCCTAAATAAATCGCCGTTAAGATTACTACATTGATTTCGTATTCTTGCATGCATCACTGATAAGAAACGGTTTCCCTTCAGAAAATATTCGGGCACTTTTCTTATACCAAATAAATGCAGTTTTAGTTGATACTGAAAAGTCGTAAAAGTTTCACATTGCTTTATATTTGGGCTTAATTCATTCCATAACGAGACAGCAGAAGGCAGGCAAGACTTACGGAACAGTTCAGTTCGAGTACGAAAATTGGATAGATTTGAAGCATTTCTCAGATTATAGTCTGAAATTTCACCTACTTTCTATACCGTAGAAGGCACGGTCCTCGATAACGTACAGGCTATCAAACTGTACTGGCAGGCGACCAGTGGTGGCCGCTTTTTTGTTACTCTTTTTATCTTGTAACGGACATATAGTGATTAGTGATTCTATATTTTGGTTTAATAAACTAGGGGTAACTGTCGTTATAATGCTGATTTATTTTTTTAAATAGACTATAACATGTGCATGTGACAGATCCTCAAACTAGGTCATCAAAACGCATTGAAATACGAGCGTAGCGTACCAGTGATGGCCGATTTAAACTTTGATGATATGTTATTGTAAGTCTGTGGTCTTTGTCAGAATTTAATAGTCATAGCGCGTTCAGCACAGATAGAATATAAGCAAAAGTCAGAAACGGACTTTAAAACTGTTACGTAGTCATTTCTCAGGCGCACGCTACATTACGTCGAAAACAAACATAAATAATGGTTACACGTGTGCTGTAATTTACAAGAATTTAGATGCTTTTTGGCAGGCTGGTTGCAGGTTATACCTTTTTCGTCATAGGTAATCATTAATAAAGCAATTTGTTCATGTTTATTTCTGTATTAAATTATGTGTGTATCAAGGGTGTTGACCCCCCGGCAAGGCAATAATGTTGGTATGAGGGTAGCTTTGGGAAATTGTTAACCTTTTGCCTTCCGGAGAGATAATTTAACCAGTCTTTTTTGTGGGAGTTTCTTTTGTTTCCTTTTACGAAATGGCCAAATCTGAGACGGCTCAAATACGTAATTGCGCGTGCAAAATGCAAACAGCCACCACTGGTACGCGGCCAACTGGTCGCACGTCAGTACCCTTGACCTTCTTAGACGTAACTATGCGGCATGGTCACAGGACGTGAAAGAGTCAACATACAGGAGACTGGGAAAACTATGAAAATGGGAGTATTACCGGCATTCTGGAGAAACTCAAGTGGGAATATTTGAAATAGAGGAAATATAGCAGGCTCATAATGCTTTTCAAAGGTCTGAAGGGTACAGCCAGTTTATGCACATAAAACCCTTGTTCCCCCATGTAAGCATACAAAAGAGCATCATTCCCAGATAGTTTAAACCCCATTGGATGGGACTGACATTTACAAGTGCAAGAAGAAAAGAAGTGCCTGACAGATTCCCTTGTTTCTGTTAAAGAGTGTGCAGAGGATGAATTTACTAAGTTTAAATCTCTTTTGTAAGAGGTAGGGACTAGCATCCCTGTGAATAACTGTCTTTGGACGTATCCCCAGTAAATAATTCTGATTCTGATGGGGAAAATTTTGTTATGGTGGTGATTATCACTGATTTGTGGTGAGTAGATAAATCTGCATAAAATGCCGAAGATACAACATATTCATTCTTAATGTTGTTTTCACAATTTAAAATTCCAAGCTGCCTTACTTGTTGATGTTTTAAAGGTTTTATATAAGAAAACATTAAAGGATTTATTTATTGGGCAAGAGTCTAAAAAGAACAACCATCGTTATTGAAAATGCGTTTAGGTCAAAAGATACTTCAATGCATTAAGAGTAATGTCCTATTAGTTATTTTTTCCAGCCCTTTCAAAACTTATTACATTGAGTAGATAGACAAAAAAGAAGTAGGTACAAATTTTGACAAAAACTAAGAAGCGGGGTTTGTTTTTTAAAGGTTGAATAATTTCACTTACATACCAGTTTTGGTCATTGTCTGCGCCATGGGCGTAGACAGATCTAATATTCTTTTGACATGGGAAGTACAGCCATTAGTAACAAGCAATGCAGCTTGACCTTTATGGGTTCAGTCCACTAAATATTCACGAGGACTTGCCCCGCCTATTTCGGGGAGAGCATTAGGTTTACATTGTAAGAGAGATGTCGTCATCTGTCAATCATGCATGTTAGATTTCTTGCAGTATAAAAAAGACCAATAAATAATAGTTACAAAAAGGCAAATTTAATTGAGAAATATTTTGCCAGAAGGAGATGGGGTTAATTGTTTTGCGGGGTGGGGGGGGATACGAATTGGTGGTCTAGCTTAGCGGCTCACTGAGTTGGGAAGGCAGTGGATGTTTTCATCTCAGATTGATAGGCTAGGATGACACTTTAAAGCAAGACGGGTTTTGAAAACTTTGTATGTACAGTTGTGTAATAAAATGACCAGATGTTAACATTGTCGTCTATGGAAAATTAATGGTGGAATGCAACCTTATGCAACTGTTCGCATATGTGGCGTGATCGCTATTTGCATGGATGTCGAGAACGGCCATAAGTTGTTCGAAAATATGTCGTGAGTGCTGTTCGCATAGATGTCGTGAACCGGGTCTCATGAAATACCGCACATATGGTATCACAAGGTAGCAGAATGTATCACAAGATTCAGATGGATAAATGACTTGGGATTTTACGGCCTTTTAAACTGTCTTTCAACAATGGAATGGTATGATATCTGCCACGCGCACCCGTGCTTGAAATCCACCAATGAAGATTTTAGATCGGCTTTTGAGATGTAAACAAAAGTTTTGTTTTAGAAATTTGTGGTTGCAATGGTTGATTTGATAAGCATCAACTATTAGTGGTTGCTAAGCGTAGACCAAGCTTTTTTGTGAAAGATTTACTTGTAGAATTGTAGTTTTATACTGTATGTATAAATATGTATACCTGCCTACACCATATTTAATGAATGCGTCCAGGGTACATGAACCTTACTTGGTTGAACATTTGGTTTCTTTGAGAAAAAATGGGACAAATAATTGCTAGGACTTTACTCTCAGTGTATTGATTTACCATCATATATGTATATACAAGTCGCCCTTTAGTCCATGTATGTATATATTATGTATGTATGTATATTCTATGTATGTATATAATTGCTAGGACTTTACTCTCAGTGTATTGATTTACCATCATATATGTATATACAAGTCGCCCTTTGGTCCATGTATGTACATATTATGTATGTATGTATGTATGTATATTCTATGTATGTATATATGTATATGCCAAAAAAATTTGAATAAGTAAATAAATAAATAAATAAGTCGCCCAAGACATGCGAGAAAAAAAAACTACACAATGAAACAGTATACTTGCAAAAAAAGACCCACTCACAGCGCCTTGGAACGGTCAGCAATAAGATTACATTATGCATCCCGCAAAGCATGACGATAGAGGGGTGGAAAGGTACTCCAGTTTTGCATGGACACAGCTCCAAAAATGCTCCTTTTTCAAAATATCAAATAATATACGCTTGTAAATTATTTTTCTCACTGTAGCCCACTCCGAAAGTCTTCCATTTACAATCAGTCCAGTAACCGATTTTTTAGTTCAGTTCAGTTCAATTCTCCGAACGACATTCCCCAAGTCGCTAAGCAGTGCGTACTAGTAACCATGGTTGCACGTACTTGGCGCCGAGTGTCAGTCCAATAAAACCGATTTTTCACCCCTCGGTGACACATATATACGTAATTCCTATATGACCTCCGGGATGCAATGCCTGCTCTGAGGTAGCACCAAATTACAGGATTTCGATCTTCTTGAGGTGAATGGGGACACTTTCAGGGGAAGCAACTCTGTTATTTTCAATTTTGCCTCCTTCAGGTCAACGTAAAAGGAAAGACACTTGCTCTCATCGGCAGAAAGCCTTTCTTTCAAGAGTAAAACCCAAACTGGAAGGACTACGTTTTGCAGGTAAGCAAAGCGGAATTCGTGGAAGTCGTTCTCCGTCCTTCACGCCTACCAATCGCTCGAAACCACGGTTCAGAACGCCAATCCATGAGAGGAGTTTCCGGTTTAGCAGAAGGGGGGCCAAAATCATAACAAATTTGACATCGGCACAAAGTTTGAGGTTTTCATTTTCTCTGAAAACTATTTATGCAAAATATAAGAATGTTATTATGTCACATATAGATTGTTTCTTCGGCACATGAAAGGATTAGGCACATGGTCTTGCATTTTTCCATGCGGAACCGGGCTGACGATGCGAAGTTTTGGCGTATATTTTCTATAAGCTAAACTGTCCATTATGGCAAGCATACTTACGTTTGGATTCACGCATACAGTAGTTCTCTTCGCTTCTTTGCCTCTGACAAGGTCAGAGTCTCAAAATCAAGCAAGAGAATGCGACTTTTCTCTACATGTATATATCGCCGAGATTGACCTTGAACACATGTTTCGCCGTACTAAATGCACATCTGGAAAAATGCAAGACCACGTGCCTAATCATTTCATGTGCTGAAGAAACAATCTACAGGTGACAAATTAGCATTCTTATAATTTGCATAAATTGTTTTCAGAGAAAATAAATACCTCAAACCTTGTGCCGATGTCAAATTTGTTTACGTTTGCAAAACCGGAAACTCCTCTCATGGATCGGCGTTCTGAACCATGGTTTCGCATGCGAGCGATTGGTAGGCGTGTCCTTTGTAAAAATGGCGGAAAAAAGCATGGAGATAATTAAAGATTGAACCAATACCATGATTAATAGAAACAGGCAGGAAGCATTAAAAGAAAAGAACAACACCGGAGGTTTCTATTTTGTTTTATAAAAATATTGTTAGGTATGATATGTAAAATATTTGGACATGAAAAATTTGATTTACTCTATAAATTCCTAATTGTCCATCATGATTTGAGCCGCGACACGAGAAACCCAACAATGTGGTTGTGCGCCCAGCGCAGACTAAGATCAGCCTGGGCATCCGCACAGTCTGATAAGTCTCTTCATTAAGCGCTTAAAGTGTGGCTAAGGGTCTAAGCTACTTTTATGCGGACAGCGAAGACTCTGATCAGACTGGGCGGATGCCCAGACTGATCTGAGTCTGCGCTAGGCGCACAACCACATTGTTGGTTTTGTCGTGTCGCGGCTCATTTGTTGAACTTCCTTTGAGAAGAGAACGAAGAATAAGCACATATATTAAGAACTTGCAATATAAATTTTAGACCATTTTTTGAACACTTTTACAAAATATATTGATTTGAAGAGGTAAATCTGTAAGGCCATATATTACATTTCTGTCGAACAGTCCATGCCCTGACCAGCTAGTAAACACTCTAGACAAGCATACACACATGCGCAGTCAGACCAGGATCTGGACACTTTTAAAATCAAACTACCTATAGAATTTCGCATGGTCAGATTAGAGCCTGGCTTTGGTGTGCTCAGTTAGTCTCCAGACGGTACCGTGAAGCTTCTAAGTATTGGGACAAATAGATCTGAGCAAACAATGCAGACTAAGATCAGATGGCTCCTTAGCCGTCTGATCGTGCTCTGTACTGTTTGCAATTAAATCCGCATATTTTCGACGCATCATTCAAAAACTGTTCAATATTTCAAAAACGGAAATTATTTCAGCTGTCCCAATTTTTTAGGATTTTAACGGTAAGGTAACTCACAATGCAGCTCATAATAGAGAAAAAAAGAGGCTTGTGATTTGGGAAAGATAACAAAACCCTGATAAAATGTATACATTCTAAACAATATCAGTTAAAGGCACGCTCTACACAGAAAATAAACTGCACAGCCAACCCAGCGGGCACTTGATGTCGAAATGATGTCGTAAAGACGTCGATGCGACGTCATTACGTCGCATCGACATCAATACGACGTCGATCGGCATCATGTGCCTGCTGGGAACTGCTGCCTATCGTATATAATAATCTTAATATCATAATTAGACATTCTGAGCGACAGACATTCTGAGCGATATCACATCAATGTTTAAGATTATGTGAGAAAAATATTGTTTGGAAAAAAAAAGAAGAAAAAAAAAAGAAAAAATACAATTTCACCCAAATTTCACTTCACCATTCACTATCAAGATGTATGGGCACTCTGACGTGTATTTTCTAATAGTCTAAACCTCCTAGTTGCTATGGAAACGGGCTCCATGATTAGTTCCATGACTATCAAATCCAGTAGCGTCGCAGACCGCAAATAGTGAAAAAATGACGTGAAATCTGTATATTGAAGAAAGTCAGGAAAGTTGTTTTCTTTTATAAAAATAACAAAAAAAGAAAAAAAAAAAAAAGAAAAAAGAAAAAAAAAAGGAATATTATAAAATAAGGTGTGACCAGTCACCAGCTGCAAAGTTATTCGCAAACTCGCATATGTTTTAATAAACTGGGTCCTGTTGCTCAAAACGTATGACATCGTTAGTTACCGAGACGTTCTCAAACGTATTTTTTTTGTAAAAACACTGCCATTTTGGCGAAAAATGTGAGGAGCTTTTGCACTGCAAAAAGTTCCTGACATTTTTACAGCAAAACATACGAGAACACTTGATTTAACTTAACGGATCATTGAGTAACGATTTCATTAAGCTAACAATGTTTTCAGCAACTGGGCCCTGGTATGCCTACAACATGCACGTGGACATACACTAAACTTCATACACAAGTTGGCTTTAAGCCTTCATCACGGTAAAACGTAACTCAGAGAAAGTATTGCATTTTATCAGCTGGTTTGTCGAATAGAGTGGTTGCTAAAATACAATTCTTTCTCAAATGTTCATTTTACTGATGAAGGCTTATAAGTGAAATATTTATAAAAAGTAAGCATTGTCAATGCTTTCGTTGTTTCGACAAAAATAAATAAACAAAATATAATTATAGAATCAGTATAGTTTTAAAATTTGCAACAAATCGTTTATTCTGCAGACTACATAGACAATAATATAGATTATGTCACTTGATGTAACTTAGATATTTAGTTTCTGTATAATAACATGTATAAATTGAAATGATAATTACATGGCAATATCGTACATATGTCTAGATGAAGCAACCCCAGCAGTTTAAAAATATTTCATTTCAAAAATCAAACATTGTTATATATACATAGAAACATAATAGGATTAGAACGGAAGCAATGGCTTATTTAGTTCCTCTCCTATGGCTTATTTAGTTCCTCTCTTATATTTTTTTGTATTGGAATAGATAGGTCTGAGCGAACAATACAGACCCCAATCGGACTGCTCTTGAATTATATTTCCTGTTTTCCATTCCATCTGCAACTTTTAAGCATATACTTGCAATGAACAACAAAGATGTTCCATTTTAGGACAATTATGGCAAATATTATAGGTGTCCCGATTTTTAGAAAAAATTAAAGTATATTTTATTCATGAAGAGTGAGAAAAACCATTCCAGAACTCTCACCAAATACTGGTATTGTCTGGGTCAATGTCATAAATCTTAAATCCCAGCTTTTCTAAGGTCCATGTTTTGCATTTCATTGCCTACAAAAAGTTCGAAAAAGAAAACAACAACAACAACAAAAAAAAAAAAAAAAAACAGCGGCAAAAATAAACGAAATTGAAAGCAAAACTGTGGGATAGTCTTCAGTTCCTAGCTGCGGAAACGAAAGCTGTGTCCGGCAAAAAGCCTTTAAACCGTTCTAGATTTAGGCTTGCTTATTTGTATATGTATTCATATTCTAGCAATTCATGATACAAAGAAATTCATATATCAATATGCAAATGAGATTCGAATGATGTTAATAATACAAAAAGTGTGGTGGCTTATATGAATTCGTCACCTAAACTGAAAAGGACTTTATAACTTTCTTTTTCAAATGCACAATTGTGAAACATGAGCAGATGATTTGCCACTATGGCCCTACATGCATCGAAAATGAAGACAATTCTAAGGCAGCTTCAATGATAACAGACTTTATTGTCCTGAGGTATATTTTGTAGACAGCAAGATCTGTCATATTGCATGAGGTCGCTAGTCTCCCTCAACTCTCAGACCCTTGTGGGACCCTTAAAATTATTGTTTTCGGCTAGTCGTCGTAAAGACAAAACACGGCCTTGCAATTATTCAGGGGCCAGTTGTTCAAAGCATCGTTAGCTAACGAGCTCGTTAAGCGGTCAACTCGTAAAGTATTTTACGACTTTATAGCTTAATACACTCATATTTTTGTTGAAAGTATGTGAATAGCTTTTGCACTGCAAAAGCTTCTCACATTTTTTCAACAAAAATATTGGCTTACCGTTGAAATATTAATGTTCAAAATTTTAATGTCTCGTCAACTAACGACGTCATTAGTTTTGAACAACTGGGCCCTGAAGTATTTCATAATTAACCAGTTGTAAATTAATGTATATTTGGCTAAGAATAAAGAGTAACCGTAGCTACTGTAATTTTACTTCAGCGACGTTCAAAGGGTGACAAATCCAGTGGTCATTGGTAAAATTCTTGAAGCGCTTCGTGGAATTTTAACTCCGCCTTAGCTTAGCTTAGTCACGCGACGAATGGCAAGAAAGAAAAAAAAAAAAAAAAACACAATTTTTATTAAAGTGACTACCCGTTTTTTTTTAAATAGTACCATATAAACCAAACTCAATCTGCTCCCAAATATTGAGCTGAGCATTTAGGAGTAGTAAGTAGCAAACCATTCCAATCAGATCTCGCGCCGTTCGCCATTGTTGCAACAGCTTTTGACACACAGTAGATAGAGGAGAGTCGGGTAACTTCGGACAGCGGGTAATTTCGGACACTGACATTGTTTCCTTTATATGTCAGTTGTTTGGAACTAAAACAAAAATTAACTGGCCAAACAGAGAAAATCCTGATGAGACGGCTCATTATGAGCCGTCTCATCTGGATTTTCACTGTTTGCAATTGTATGTCCGAATTTACCCGCCTGTCCGAAGTTACCCGACTCTCCCCTAGTATGATTTCGAGATAATCACACTAACTAGTTAAGGCGTATTGGTACACTTTTAGGGAAAGCATTTCTTCCATTTTCCTTTTTACTGCCCTTTTTCTTTTAGTGTTTACTCCAAAAGGAAAGAATTAGCTCCTCCAGGAGCAAATTCTTTCTTTTAAGAGTAGACCCGAAAGGCTATGTTATCCAGGAAAGCAAATAGAAAGTCAAAAGAGTTGTTTCCCTTTGTAAAAATTGCATAAAACATTGAGGCGCACCAATACACCCTACGTTGTCCCACTATATGGAGTCAGAACAGTAGTATCTTGTTCAGTAGATGAGTACTGGTGGGGTAATATGTCGTTGTTTGATTTTATTGCTTCAGCTATGCAGTTTCTTGTATGGCAAGTATGGTGACAGAAACAAAATCCATCTGAAACAAAAAAAACCCCATAAAATCATCTTCGGGCCTATGTGAACTATACGACAAAAGAAGGCTTACCTTCAGGCGAATGTGAACTTTACAGACAAAAGAAAACTTATCTTTGGGCGCATGTAAACTCTGCAGACAAAAGAAAGCTTATCTTCAGGCGCATGTGAACTCTGCAGACAAAAGAAAGCTTATCTTCTGGCGCATGTGAACTCTGCAGACAAAAGAAAACTTATCTTTGGGCGCATGTGAACTCTGCAGACAAAAGAAACCTTATCTTCGGGCGCATGTGAACTCTGCAGACAAAAGAAAGCTTATATTCAGGCGAATGTGAACTGTGCAGACAAAAGAAAACTTATCTTCAGGCGCATGTAAACTCTGCAAACAAAAGAAAACTTATCTTCGGGCGCATGTGAACTCTGCAGACAAAAGAAAACCTATCTTCGGGCGCATGTGAACTCTGCAGACAAAAGAAAACTTATCTTCAGGCGCATTTGAACTCTGCAGACAAAAGAAAACTTATCTTCGGGCGCATATGAACTCTGCAGACAAAAGAAAACTTATCTTCAGGCGCATGTGAACTCAGAAGATAAAATAAAACCAATATTTGGAACTTATCGTGAGACACTGCGACAATCTTACAGGGGCGTGTCATCGAATCTGATTTGGCTGTTCAATCTGTCAAACAGGTAATCATGCGTACCAACTCTATAGGGCAACTGGAAATAACCATAAATAAATGAGTTTTTTTTTACCCTGATGATGAATTCTGACCGTGATTGGTTAATTAACCACATGGCTGTTCTAGAAAGGGGTTAGAAATAATCAGTCTCAAATACATTATAACAGACTCTCCAGACACCATATTTCAATCTCAGTTTTTATAACCCACACGACTATTTTACGAATAGGACTGAAATCCTTCTCAAAAACTTCATAACGACTCTACAGTCCCTGATACACATACCTTTTCTTTCAGTACTTTGGCCTCTTGATATGTAACTGAAAATATAGTTTCCATTTTTAACCACATGAATAACCTTCGGTTTGCTTGCTTCTACACCGTAAAAAGATCCGTAGATATTACGACAGAAGAACTGCCAATCATCTGCCAGTCCATTTTCCGTTATTTTTACTGGTGCCCGTAAAATTTGCAGGACTCATCATGCAGAGTAGGATAGAATGGGACTGGTATTATTTTGGTCATATAGCCCTTTATCACTATAAAGGTATTTTCGAGTGCGGTCATTTAACTTAAGCCTACTATATCGTGATTTCTAAAAAAATCTACAGGCAGAAGCCGTCAAAATAACGGTTAATGAGCTGGCAGATGGTTGCCACACTGTATAAAATTTCCGTAGATTTTTACGGTAAAATAGCTGGCAACCAGCTGCCAGTCCATTTCTCGTTATTTTTACGGGCGTTGTTTGTAAGACATTGTTGGAAAACACGATATGGTAGTGTTATCTTAAATGGCCGCACTCGAAAATAACTTTATAATGTTAAAGGGCTATATGACCAAAACAACACCTGTTCTATTCTTTCCTACTCTGCTTGATGATTCCTGCAATTTTTACGGGTGTCCGTTAAAAAAATAACGGGAACTGAACAGGCAGTCGGTTGCCAGTTATTCTACCGTAAAATCGACAGATTTTTACAATGCAGTTTTTTCTTGCCGTAAAATCTACGAATTTATTTTAAAGTGTACAGGGTTAGATATTTACTAAGGAAACTCTTAGATAAATAAGTTCTGAATAGTAAGATCCTTTGGAAGCAAGGAATCTGGAGTTCTGGCTACACAACCTTTTTCACCACTCTCCGAGTGTCGTCAGTCAGTTTTACAGTCTGCTTTGAAGCTTTCTTTGAATTGTTTTTGTTGTTAATTATTTGTTTTGTGTTAACATGTTACATTTTGACCTATACTCCGGCTAGGGGTCCCGGTCTTTGAATAAACCTTCATAAACCTTCAAACCTTCATGGAATACATCAAAGAACAGAAAAGTAGCTGAATGAAAACTGTTGTTTATCGAGTAATTTGCATGAATTCATCTTCAGAAAAAAGCAAGTAAACAGAAGTAAAATCGTCACAGAAAACAGAAATAGAAATGCTTAATTTTATAAAACTATACAGTGATTAATAATTTAATGAAAGATGATGCGTAAGTCTGCAAAAATCTTTTTTTTAAAGATATACAGCCTAACCATCACACCATCACCAAATTAAATGTTTCTCCAACCGTGAAAGACTTTTTATGAAAATCACGGTCTGCATTTTTTTACCTTTCTTCCGGCGTCTGAGTAGTTATACGCTGAATCCCAGGGAAAAGCAAATCTATCTCCAACTGCTGTGATAGAAAGCAAAATAATAAATAGAGGATCTTACATGAGTGCTCATGTATTATTGAATTTATTAAACGAGTTGGGGAAAAAGATAAGATGCGAGGCTCTGCCGAGCACCTTATCGTTTTCACCAACGAGTTTAACAAATTCAATAATACAGGAGCACGAATGCAAGATTCTATTTATCATATGACACTAAAGTCGCATTTTATTAGCAAATTTTGCGCTAAAATGTCACGATTTCGCCATTAGAAAACGCGACGGTTTATGGACGCCGACGCCTAACGTTACGACGTAATTTGCATATTTAATCCACTAGTGGATTATCGTTTTTAATGCATGCAATTTTATTACACTCTCAGATGCGACGTCATATGATAAATATTAATAAAAATGGTTAATAAAAAAAACCCAACGTATTCATAAAACGTAACGTACGTAATCACACGGCAGATATACGGTTAAAATATAAACTTTTTAAAATCTAAAAATTGGGACACCTGAAAAATTTAAAAGTTTGTTTTTTTCAGTGCAATAATGCCTCCAAAAGATGCAGATGGAATGACGAACAGTTTACACCCTGAGCTGAATCTGACTGGCGCCGTGTGAAAAGAGACATTCAGCAATGTAGATACCAGAAAACCTCTCAGTTATATGTGCAGTCTGCATTGATGTTCACACAATGCTGTTTCAACGTTGAATGTTCTATCGTTGAAGTATTAACAGCCCAACTGGCATTTAACTTTTTCTATTAACAGCTCAAGTGGCGGTCAAGATTTTTTTTCGCATCAAATATGATAATGGTTATTCACAAATGTCTTGATTTCTTCGTGCAAATTTTAGTGAGTATTAAATGAGTATTGTATAAGAAAGTTTCCAAATGAACATTTCGAACTTTTACTTGCTGTTAGAAAGACGTCTTATATCAAAATGAGTGACACATAATTATCAGTCGTACAAAATGTTCTGAAGGTTTCGATGATATATATTCTTCGCGTAATTGAGTGGCGTCGCAAAGACGGTACATTATGACATATACGAACAGTGAACACTGATCAGCCTGCGCACTGGCTATCCTATTCTGATTTTTTTTCATAAAAACATAAAATAATTAAAAACAATTATAAAAGATAACTCATTAAAAATAAATAAAAACATGTATAGATATATAAAAATTAGCATACACAGTTGAGTAGCAAAAAAAAAAAAGATAGATAGAATGGGTCTCGAACCTATGTTTACATGAGTCAAAAGTATCAAAAATCCAGTACTGTATCCAATGCGCCAGTAGAACGATTACAGTACATTATATGCATGCTAAAGCTTAAATAATCAGTTTTGCATTATTATACCTGAAACACCTAACTCATAGTAAAAATGGACTAGGCCCATATTCGATAACGCCACATAATAAACTTCGATCTATAGCTGGGTTGCTGATAGTCATTGTAGTTTAAAAACTAAGGTGTCTCCTACTCTAGAATAATACAGGCAAGCATTATTAACCCATTGCATTCGGTATGTTTTGTCGTCTGCTGAAATTGTCGTCTGCATCAAAAATCAAGATTGGTCTGACTAACTTTTATAGAAATGATGTCTAGGCAGCAAACAGTTTGGATCTCTGATCAGGCCCCACGTTCGTGGGGCCTGATCCGGATCCAAACTGTTTGCCCGGATACCCCTAAAGGTTATGGGTTAAGATTCTCGTCAAGAAAATTTGGAGCTTTATCTGGAAGATTTTTTTCTATTGTTGTTTTCTTTACACGAATTTACAAGCATAATTTGCAATAACTTGCTAGTGTGAGATATCTTAACTCTAACCGTTGTTTCACTTTGAAATATCAGACTTATGTGTTTCAATATATTAAATCGTTCCAAAAACAAAAAAGGTAATTAATATACCTGAATTGTCGTAGATTTCATACCGCGCTGGGCCATCAAATCCATTACTAGGAGGTCCTTGTCTGCCTGTATAGCGTGTGGCTATTCGATGAGCAAATTGTGACTGATCACTCTCCGACTCGCTGTCGAAAAAGGAAGATAAAACAATGAGCTTTAGTCACGTATATAAATTTACAGCACTCAAGCGATGCAATATGTACACGTTCATTTTGTGTTTTTATCATAAGATAAATCATAAAAGGGTATATACCCAATTATGTTTCATGTCTATTCAATATATGTAATTTCAAAATCTTCTGTACTTTCAAAAGGACAAATAACATGATTAAATAATTGGTGTATCCGATAAACAGCTAATTTCTGTCGAATGTGTTAATACAGTGTAACAGACTTAAAATTCAGCGTTGACAGAATAATGAATCAAGTTTCATGCGAAAAATTTTGCGCCATTGACAATTTAGGTATGTATAATGTGGAAAGCAAGTTTAACCCCTTTTGCCAAATTTTCAAGAATGGAAAATTGCATATATATTGTTATACCAGTCCATTTATGTTTCAAACCGTGCTGTAACAGAAACTGCTTCGAACAGAAGGGGCTCTCTGATCTAAGTCTACGCGGTTTACAAATGCCTCTTTAATATATCTTATGGCATAAAGAGTCAACTAGAAATGTTTTTTTTTTTGACAAAAACAGATGTCCCGCCATATGCACTTTCCCAGCAGTATCATTTCCCTAAATGTTGCCATGTTAAATTCCCCGGTGACCTTGAAAATAGGGTCAATGTTACCAAAATTTAATCATTTTTTTCTACCTCCCGATAATACACTTGTTTATGTTTGGTCATAATCCATCAGCCCCATCAGGCGATAGAATGCAGACGACCCATTTTTCAACATTCTTTGACCTCCGTGACCTTTAAAATAGGGTCAAGGTCACCAAACTTTAATCAGTTCTTTTTCCACCTCCCGATTATAGACTTGTCTATGTTTGGTCACAATCCACCAATCCTTTCAGGCGATAGACTGCAGACGAGTCATTTTTCAACGTTCTTTGTCCTTCTGTGACCTTGATGAAAATAGGGTCAGGGTCACTAAAATCTAATCAATTCTTTTTCAACTCCCATTCAAATATCTTTGTGAGTTTGGTTAACATCCAGCCATGCATTCAGGAGATATGGTGCAGACCAGCCGTTTTTCAACATTCCATGAGTTGCTGTGACCTTGCAAATAAGGTCCTGGTCACAAAAATATAATCATTTCTTATGGATCTCGCAATGTTATATCTGTGAAAGTTTGATGTAAATCCATCCATTAATTCAGGAAATAGGGTGCAGAAAAAGGTATTTTCAACACTTGGACCTCCTGCGACCTTGAAAATTGGGTCAAGGTCAATAAAATGAAATCAGCTCTTTTCTATCTCCCAATAATATATCTGTGCAAGTTTAATTTAAATTCACTCATCAGTTCAGCAGATAGAGTGCAGACAAGGCATTTTCAACACTCTTTGGCCTCCTGTGACCTTGAAAATGGGGTCAAGGTAATGAAGATCTAGTAAGTTCTTTTTCGTCTCCCAGTGATATATCCCTGCTAGTTTGGTTAAAATGCATCCATCCATTCCGGATATAGAGTGCATACAAGCCATTTCTCATCATTTTTTGACCGCCCGTGACCTTGAAAATAGGATCAAAGTCACCAAAATATTGTCAGTTCTTTTTCCCCACCCAATGATGTATCAGTGTAAGGTTGATCAATGCTCACCAATCCCTTCAGACAAGAAACTATCCAGACGCAATTGCGGACGCTGACGCCGACAGGATCCGCACCAAAAACACTATGCCCTTCTCTCTCTCTCCCCCCCCCCCACCCGCCGTTCTCCTATCCATGGTGGCAGGGACATAATACTCTGTAATTGTCACTATACAGGTCAGTGTCGATCTACTCCTGCCCCCTCTCCGCACTTAAAAACCTAAAAGAAATCTTGCGCACATTCATTAAATTGTTTTTGAAACCTGACGAACCACTTCAAAGGAATCATTCAAATACCTTCTGAGAGAAGATGCTCTGAAAGCAAGGGACTTATCAAATAAACGAAACTAGCAGCTTGGTTTAATTGAGTCTTTCCAGGTGCAGTAATTTAAATTGTCAAAACTGCCCATGCCTAGCATTGTCTTTAGCGGAACTATACTTTCAAACTGACTCAGAAGGAGCCAAATGATCTCAAAGCGCTAGAAAATATAATTATAACCTACAACAAGATGATGTACGGGGAGACTTTCAACGGCCGCCATACGGCACAACATCAGCTGCAGAAAAGCTAAATCCAACAAGAAATAATGAAAAATAGGGGCATAATTGCAACTAAAATGCAAAGTTAAAAACACATGTTCTACCTCTAATGGTGGAATGATCGAAGTTTAATTTTCATACCAGGGAGAGAATTGCTTGCCTAATTTGGTTGTTAGAAAACTAGACATAACTTCGGGATTAATATTTCGAGCCACATCATTAAGTTCATCAAACAGAGAAACCTGTTCACGGTCACATGAAACCAACGAAAGGAGCTCTGAAACCACAATTGTCAGTTCTTTAAAGAGCTATGATGTTTCATTTCAAAATGGCAGAAATAAACTAAAATCTTAATGTTTCATAAAAAATAAGGTGGAAATCCGAGAGAGCCGTAACTATCATAAAATTGTTGCATTAAATTAAAAAACCTCAGCAGTCATCACTGAAAAGTTATTCAAAGACAACAGAATGCTTAATAATGTAAAGATATGCAAAGGAAGGAATTCTAAATGAAACTTTGCAGGTTCGGATTACCTTTCAGAGTATTTATCATGGCGCCGACTCTTCTTATTTATATAGATACAAACAACGACAATAGCAACAACAGCCAGCAACGCCAGAGGAACTCCAACACTAACTCCTATTATTAGAGCCAAATTGTCTGAAAGAAACAATGTGATAAAATGATTCTCGTAAAAAATCGAAATATTGCGCTAGTTTTAGCACAATAGTCCAAAAATGGAACAGTTTGGTTTTAAAATGCAGGTAAATGTTTAAAAGATCGGGTAGAAAGAAAACATCGTGGTCCCTAATCATACTGCTCTTTTGATCTGGGTCAGAGCGGTTTGCTCTGAGTTATCTGTCGTAATACGTTACGGTATGACATAAATATTGAGAAAAGTTCTCCGAGTTGAGAGCTAGCTCATGTTTTTTTTGCAAAAAATCTACTTTCTTAATGGACACACAGCGTTGAATCAACATTGAACAACGTTGATTCAACGTCACGAAACTGAATCAACGTTGAATCAATGCTGGTTTAATGTTGTGTGCCTGTTTGTTGCATTGATCTTTGTTGGTAAAACCATGTGACCTAATTACGGTAAAACAAATGCAATCTCTTCTACCGAAGCCTTGTACATATGAAGCAACAATTTTAAAGTACTCACCTGCTTTGGCTGTAGATCTGCAAAAGAATAAAAATTGTTGTAGTAAAATTGTACGTTTTTATACACACATGAAAACAAAATCTCAAAAGCATCACTGAGTACTTCAGTATGTGGAACTGTTTAATAATACCCATGGTACGGTAAAAATGAAAAACAAAATGGACACCAACAAAATTACATGTACTGTCAATGTCCTTAAAAGGAAAAATGTGGTTTTACAATGCAGCAATTCATCCAAAAAGATACTGATGAAATGGGAAACAGGGTAAGCCATGACCAGACGTGCTTGTTCCTTTGGGATGAGTCTGATCTTACACTGCACAATTTGCTCATACCAGTGCTGGTTACTTATTCTAGCTACCGCCCAGTGACCGCTTAGAACTTCAGCTACCACCCAGTGACATCTACTTTATTCCACAGACAAGCTGAGTGTCCAGGTGCGATTTTCGGGCTTGGAAGAGCGTTTTATCTCATTAGTTGGTGCTCTGATTTTCATAGACATGATATCTCACAAACTATATTTATTTCGATTCGGGTTTATACAAGTTGAAAGTGTCCGACATTATGAAAACGTATGACAAACTTGTTATTTTATAAATTAAGTGAACTGCGTAGGTTCATTATTTTAAATTTATCACAGCCTACCGTATCCTGTAAGCCTTCTCGGAGCCTGATGTTCAGAGATGCAAAGAAACAAACAAACAAACAAACAATAGCTATAAATAATACATACACAAAACACAATTTTGACAGTTTCTTTGGTTGTGCCTGTTCAACAGGCACAACAAAAGAAACTGTCAGAATTGTTAATACTTGTAGTACCTTGGTAAACACCAGTTGCCCTCTCTTACCAGTTGCCCAGTCTTATCTACTTACCTGCACTCAGCAGAACCACTTTCAGCGGTAGATGATGCTACACATTCATATCCAGACGGGCACTCCCCTTCTAGAAGTTCGTAAGCCGTACAAACATAAGCATCTGTATCAGCCTTGGTGAACGTAACTGTAATGTAAAGAGGAGATTTTATAAAGATACGTGTCTATATCATCCTTGGTAAATTTGGCGGTAAAAGCGACACTATTACAACAAAGATAAGAAAGTTCTGAAAAGGCAGATTCTTTGGATACACCAAAGAGAAGAAAATAAAAAAAAAGATTCGGTTTCACTGGCTATCCGTGACCAGTACTGAGATGTGCAACCACAGTCACGCCCTCTAGCAGCGGCTAAAGCAGAATTCTATGAAAACAATGATCCCTGAAAGACCAGACGTGTATATATTCAAACATGTCAACCCAATATTTTCTTTCCATATCATAATAACTTTTAAATAATCGTAGAAAAAAACCTTGAGAAAGTAAGACGTGTCTCATACTTAAGAGAAGCTGACTGTAAGGATCGAGCATTGGATGGAAACTCAAAATTTTGTATTTTGCTAAAAATGTCATGGTTTAAAGCTCTCGACGAAAGATGAAGATTAGTGAAAAAATTACTGAAATATGTCAAACGGTTCTCGAGATATCTAAGCAATTACTGTTGCCATGGCAACCATTTTTAGGCCCCTCAAACTTTACATATTTTCATGAATTTCAAAGGGAAAACGTGTCTGTCCTGAAGCAAGTATCAAATAGTTAACTGGTATGGTGTTTAGGACTAAATGTAATTGTCAGTCTCTGCACCTTCAGAGCACTGGCTACTGCACGTTGTTGAAACCATGGCAACTGGAAGTACATATAGTCAAAGAAAAAATAAAATTTGTAAAATAGCTCTTTTTCAAATCGAGGTTATTGAAAATGGCAGCCTGACCTGAATATATCATTAACATGTCTTCAAACAGCAACATAAGTACGGTACATAGCAAAAGCAATTAGTTATAAACTTACACTGACTACAGAATAAATGCACGTGCAAAGGGTGTCCCTGTCGCATTTACAATTTTTACAGAAACAACAGTTTTTTAGATTTCTTTACCCTAATTTCCACACTTTCAGTTTGAATTTGCTTATTAAACAAATAAAGAGTCGCATTTTTATCCCATCTTTGCAAATAACGGCGTAGAAATGTAGTGTTTGATATTGTTTCTATGGTTACGATGCATAAAAATGTGTAACATCAGTTCAATACGACCCTAAACCCATGTAACTAATATGCAACTCTTAATTTGCAGTAGAATCGATATGGTTTTAATGTAGTTCAGTACTTGGTTTCCGTATCTCTAATGGTTTTCATTTTTTTTTCTAATAAACAGATTTAAAGTTGCTGCTTAGATACCCCACCCACTGTATATGCAATAGCAATATCACCGTTTTGTGAAGAGTAAGTGTGTACAAATGTGAAAAAATACGTGATATAGAACTACACGAGTCGATTAAGAACTTTTTTTTTCTTACCAGTGAATTGTCGCTGATGTATACATGGTATTGAGCGCGAACCGTAGTTTATATCTCGACGGCAAAGCCGGAGTGAGTTAAGAAAAGCTAAATGTAAGAAACAAGCCGAAAAATCACACGCTCAACCAATAATAATTTCATAACAAAATGGACATTTCAAACATTTTCATGGCACCACAAATTAACATTTAAATGGCAGACTGGAAAACGAAGAGAGTTAATGACAGGTTTGTAGTTTTATGGCCCTTTCAACAGTACTTAGGTCATGCAACGGGGCATGGGTGATTTTTAAAGACTGTGTGCAATGGCACCCCATGATTGAAAAAAAGAGATTCGAACAAGGACTGCTAGCTTAGCACACAGGCGCTTCCCTCCCTAAGCTACAGAAATGTGGATGAAATTAGATGGGATGAATAAATCACTCATGAGTACTCGTATACTTAAGATGGCACCCCTATCAGGATTACCTAAATTACTCGACTTTCTTGGCTATTCTAGAAGCCCCGGGTAGCACAGTAGGTTAAGGCCTGGCCTGCTGATCAAGTGGGTCAGAGTTCGAGATCTGCTTGATGCATTGATCTTTCCAACCTCAAATTTGGCACCACTGCACAGCTTTTCATACTCATCCCCCCCCCCCCCCCCCCACACACACACACACACATACTTCCCACCATCCCCCAACCACATTCCCCCAATCGTCCTGATATGACTGAAATACTGTTAAAAAGAACATAAAATCCAAAGTCATTCATCCATCCATTTTAGCTGTTCTATGTAGTATGACGATCATAGGTAACAGAACATTGCTTCAAATTTCAGTATCCCTCGGTGAATAGACGCTGTAGGCCTTAGTCTACACCACTTTCTGTCCTGAAAAATGCCTCTTCTTGTGTATTACCTGCTTCACAGAAGCAATTCATTTAAAAACATTAGTAAATTTATTTATTTCAACATAAAATAAAGATAAGGCAAAAATATTGCTGCAAATAAAGCGGTTTTACTCCGTTCTTCTATTCCGTGATTTCTGCAGACGTTTTGCTCGGGACAACTCTTGTAATCAAATGTACCGAATACAACTGCAAAACTGCAACTGCAGTCTTGGTAAATGGACCTATTTCATAGATAAAAAAAAGGTCATGGTGAGCATTGTTGACAGTAATCTTATTCTTTCAAAGATACTATCTTTTATTATTAAAGGTCATGGATACTACCTGTAGTGTTCGCAGATTTGTAATCGTCAAGGGAGGTAGATAATGTCAGTTTGACTTATCTCCCTTCCCACTATTTTACAGTATTGACGCATTTCAAAGATGGATAACTTTTAAAGTTTTGCGAGTTTACACCTAACTTTAACTTCAAACCTTACTCTATCATGCATATATTGCCTTATTGTCAAACGTGACTGCCATTTTAAGTTATCAGGCGAATAAAACACCAATTTTTCACTCAAAATTGGGTCGATTTTTTCCAGTAAAAGCTCTCCCGTTGATAATAAGGGACAGAAAACATTCATATCATGTTATCTTATTACATACATATGTATTTTCAAACTATAAAAGCAAATAGGAATGGGATAATATTTGTTGTTTGATTTTTATCGAGGAAATATTACATACATGTCTCAATATTGATATTTTCAAAATGGATCCCTGGTTACCATGGAAACGGCCGAACGTTGACCTCTAAAAACTTGTGAAATACAAACAAGCATGGTATATATCAATTTCCCAAAATTTGAGCCAAATCCGTAATTTTCGACTTTCCACGTTATTATGGGCTCGATGTTTACAGTCAGCCTCTCTTAAATATTTCAATGTTCCAATTTTCACATCACAGTATCTCACAATTATAAGAGCTCATGATACAGTTAGCTCGAAGTCGAAGTTTATTTCAAACTACTTATATCTGAAAGTAAATTTTCTGGTCCCACAAAATATACTTTGAGGTATCAGTAGTTTGAGATAACGGACGTTGAAATGTAAAGAAAAATAGGAAATACTGCCACACTATATTCTTTTCATATAAAAGGATATCAGTGTTTGAGATAGCGATAGTCAACTTAATTACTTATTTCTAATCTTAATCATATGATCTGACCACTCATCAGAACCGCATTCACAATGTCACATGTTGTATTAACGAAAATTATCCCACGATTATCCTTAAAGCCCATCTTTATTTGGACCCTACTTATTATTCTTTTACAAGACATGTCCCAAAAGACACATGGCGTCGTAATGACGTCGTATGATGTCGATGCGACGTCTTTACGTCGCATCGACACCAGTGTGACGTCATTTCGATGTCATGCGTCTGCTGGGGTTAACATACCATCATCTATAGTGATGCTTTGAAATGTGCCCGTTTGGCCGTCTATTTCAATAGGTTCTTCATTGAATACCAGCGTGCTGGAAGCATTCAAGTATCTATTGTGGCTGTCCGTTTCTTCAGGTAAAATGATGTCGGCCTCTATGATCAAACTACCAGTTCTGAAATCAGACAGTAACATTTGCAAGTTTCTAGAATATCAACTGCACAATAAGACTCAACGGTTAGGCAGGCTTATTCTAAATACGCTTCTTAGAAAAATACGGCAAGGGTAGAGCTCAAAATCTGTTAAAAACGAATATTCGACATAAAAACCAGGGAGAAAGTAGTGCTTATATTTTAGCTAGCTTGATCTTCATAGAAAATAAACAAATGAAGAACGCTGTTATCGCAAACATTTAAGGCAAGAGAATACAAACTAATGTGTGTTTTTTTCAGTTGGTAACGGTAAGGGTCGCTCAGTGATAAACTTAAGTCTGATTTGATGACATAACAAGCAAGCCATGAGACAATCCCACATCTTTAGCACTTTTGGACATAAGCGCTTTTTTGCGAAAAAAAAAAAATATTGTTAAGTACGCAATTTTGCTAACATGTTGGAAAAAAGAAGGAAAACGGTACCACTAGAATGCCTATGTTACGTATTTTTATCCTGTAAAAATAATTATGGAAAAAAATCGCTGGTCTTGTTCAGACAATTTCTATAACAGCAATGCCGATTACAAAGGATTCGCGACACGAGAAAACCAACAAAGTGGTTGTGCGGCCAGCGCAGACTCAGTTCAGCCTGGTCACAAAAATTTGCTTGATATATCAGTAGAGAGATAAAAGGACTTGAAATGTGAAAATAAACAGGAAATGTGTCCGAACTATACTGTTTGATATAAGAGTTACTTTGAGATATCAGTGTTCGAGATATCGAGGGTTGACTATTTCTCTTTCCCATTGGTGTTTAAGGCAGAATGTGGAAATCTATCGTGTCGGTTTCTCATCGTTTCTTTTCCTCCACTTTAATGAGCCGCGACACGAGAAAACCAACAAAGTGGCATGTGCGTCCAGCACAGACTCAGATCAGCCTGGGTAGATGCCCAGGTTGATCAGTCTGCTCTGGCCGCACGACCACTTTGTTGGTTTTCTGGTGTTGCGGCTCATATCTTCTGTATCAGGCGGAATACCTAGGTTTTGCTCGCGGTTACCCTAGCAGTTATGCCGAATAAACCCTATCTTAGCTTCTAATGAACAAAATGTGCGTTTCAATTTCTTCTTGCTTGCTCTACGTAATTTAGACTTTATAGTTTAGTAATTTGTTTCTGACTATAAATAAGCCTCCGTGAATGTATGCAACACCATTTCGTAGATTGTTGACCTTTTTTTAAGCAGGTTTCTATCATAAGGATCTTTTCAACCCTGTGTGGGTATCTTAGATGAAACTTCGGGGCAAATGACGCCAACTCGAATAAGAAACAGAGACGAGTATCGTTTTCCGCCAGTAATTAATGGCGACGTCTTTTAGATATCCCACTTATTATTATCATTTTTTTTTCTCTCTCTCTCTTCTTTGCTATTGTTAATCTGTTGATATATTTTTGTGTTTTCATTTTGTAAGAGGCATTATACACTGGGCACACAGCGTTGAGTAGACAGTGACTCAGCATTGAATCGGCGCCATGACGTCGAATCAACGTTGAATCAACGTTGTTTTAACGTTGTGTGCCTGCTGGAAACCGTCATAATGTGTAGTATTACTGTTCATTATTGCTCCCCATGTTATTACATTATATGTAAGCTGGGTATAATAAAGATTGTATTGTATTGTATAAAATTTGCCTGGCAACTATCCCCTAGCCGAAATTAATAGAAACTATCAGGAGACGCACGCCTTTATATAAGCAAAGTAACTCTAGTGAAGGTATGGAATACAGTACCTTAATCGTGTCACTATAACAATTAGGTTTGGAATTGCAGTTTTAGCTCTTAACCTTGCTTGCAGCTGAAATAGATAAAAGAAATAATTAGCAAATTAGAATACAATGATGAAACCAGAACTGGTAAAAGATTTGAATATACACCCACTGGACTGCATTAGTTTCCTGTCATTTTATGTAAACCGCAAAATTTTGATACCGCAGCTATTAAGTGTTTTACTGTAGACAATAAGTAAAAGTAACTTTAAAATTTGATAATCAGAACAGAAGCTGACTCTTCAATAGACATCTTTTTAAATCTGTAAAGAGTATTACTCAGGAAAGCAAAAAAAAAAAAAGAAAAAAAAGATTAATAAGCCGCGACACGAGAAAACCAATAAAGTGGTTGTGCGCCCAGGGCAGACTCAGATCAGCCTCGGCATTCGCCCAGACTGATCAGAGTCTTCGCTGTCCGCATGTCTGTAGCTTAGAGCCTTAGTCACCTTTTAAGCGCTTAGCGAAGAGTCTGATCAGACTGGGCGGATGCCCTAGCTGATCTGAGTTTGCGCTGTTGGTTTGTTGGTTTTCTCGTGTCGCAGCTCCTTTATGCCTGGCGTTGCATAAATTGGACAAATCCAAACAGTGCAGACCCAGATCAGATGCTGTAAATATTGTTGTATAAAAACGATAAAAACTAGAAACATGTTAACTAATAGGGCCCCGCCTTTATATGGGACTATTGATGGCATTAAGTCATATGTCAACAACTGGAAATAGCAATAAAACCTTTCAGTTTTATAGTTATAGACTGGCTACAGTTTCTACACTAAAAATTACTAAGGGCATAATTTTGTAAAAAATGTAGATGGAGTTACAATTCTTATTCCTTGCAGATTGTCTGATATGCTTTATATTTGTAACAACTTCTGTGAAAATATATTTTGCTGTTTTAAAGCTACAGAGTGGATGGACACAATTTCTATACACAAAATTACAGAGGGGCAAAGTTCTGTAAAAAAATATATGCTAAGTTGTAGTTCCTGTCCTCTGCATATTCTCTGATGATGTTTCATACTCGTACCAAGTTTTGTGAAAGTATCTTCAACAGTTTTAAGGTTATAGAGCCTACATGATTTCTATACAGAAAATTACAAAGGGGTATAATATAACTCTGTAAAAATGTAAATGGAGTTGTAATTCTTATTCTCTGCACATCATCTGATAATGCTTTATATTTGTGCAAAGTATTCATGAACATATCTTTGTGAGTTTTAAAGTTACAAAGCAGACATGATTTCCATACTAAAAAGTACTGGGCAGAATTCCATAGAAAATATAGGTGGAGCTACAGTTCTTGTTCTCTGCACATTGCCTGATGATGCATTATACTTGTATTAAGGTTCCTGAAAATACCTTGAACGGTTTCAGAGTTATAGAGCGTATAAGGATCCAAATTTAAATTAACAAAGGGGCATAACTCCATAAAAAATGTAGATGGAGCTATGGTTCTTGTTTTCTGAACATCATCTGATGATGCTTTATATCTGTACCAAGTTTCGAGAAAATATCTCAAACGGTTTCAGAGTTACGGACCTAACACAATATCATACTTAAAATTACAAAGAGGCATAATTCCGTAAAAAATGTGGTTGGAGTTATGATTCTTATTCTCTGTACATCTTTTGATGATGCTTTATATCTATAACAAGTTTCGAGAAAATATCTCCAACCGTTTCAGAGTTTCGGCCCGGAAACTATTTCCATACTTAAAATTATAAAGGGGGATAATTCCGTAAAAAGGTAGGTGGAGTTATGGCTCAAAATATCTTAAAGGGTTTCAGAGTTACAGACAGGACACGATTTCCAGACATTAATTACAAAGGGGCATAATTCTGTAAAAAAAATGTAGATGAGGTTATAGTTCTAATCCCCTGCACATCGTCTGATGATGCTTTACAACTGTACCAAATTTCGAGAAAATATCTCAAACGATTTCAGAGATAGACCGGACACGATTTCCAGACATAAATTATAAAGGGGCATAATTCTGTAAAAGATGTAGATGAGGGTATAGTTCTTGTCCTCTGCCCATTGTCTGATGATGCTTTATAGCTGTACCAAGTTCCGAGAAAATATCTCAAACGGTTTCAGAGATAGACAGGACACGATTTCCATATTAAAAATTACAAAAAGGCATAATTCCGTAAAATGTAGGTGGAGTTATGGTTCTTGTTCTCTACCCATCATCTGATGATGCTTTATTTTTGTACAAAGTTTTGAGAGAATATCTCAAACCGTTTCAGAGTTATGGCCCGGACACGAAAAGCTGACGGACGGACAACAAAGGGGCATAATTCCGTAAAAAATGTAGGTGGAGTTATGGTTCTTGTTCTCTGTACATCGTCTGATGATGTTTTATATTTGTGCAGAGTTTCGAGAAAATATCTCAAACGGTTTCAGAGTTACGGACCGGACACTATTTCCATACAGAAAATTACAAAGGGGCATAATTCCATAAAATGTAGGTGGAGTTATGGTTCTTGTTCTCTGCATATCGTCTGATGATGCTTTATATTTGTACAAAGTTTTGAGAAAGTATCTCAATCTGTTACAGAGTTATGGCCCGGACACGAAAAGCTAACAGACGGACAACAAAGGGGCATAAATCCGTAAAATATGTAGATGGAGTTATGGTTTCTGTTTCCTACATATCATCTGATGATGCTTTATATTTTTACAAAGTTTGGAGAAAATATCTCAAACGGTTTCAGAGTTATGGACCTGACACGATTTCCATACTAAAAATTACAAAGGGGCATAATTCCGTAAAAATGTAGATGGAGTTATGGTTCTTGTTCTTTGCACATCATCTTATGATGCTTTATTTTTGTACAATGTTTTGACAAAATATCTCAAACCTTGTCAGAGTTATGGCCCGGACACGAAAAGCTGACGGACGAACAACAAAGGGGCATAATTCCGTAAAAATGTAGGTGGAGTTATGGTTCTTGTTCTCTGCACATCGTCTGATGATGTTTTATATTTCAACAGAGTTTCGAGAAAATATCTCAAACCATTTCAGACTTATGGCCCGGACCTGAAAAACTGACGGACGGACAGACGGACAGACGGACGGACAAGGTGATTACTATAGGGGCTCCGTCGACTTCGTCTGGCGGGGCCCTAATAAATACGGAACCTCCAAAAACATGAATGGACTCAACCACTTTACAAGGACAGACAAGTCAACTAATCATAAATGATATGGCTGACCAAACACCCACTGTACTAAAATTCAGCCGAAAAATAATTTTGGCCGATTTCAACGATGAAATCTGCTTTAAATCATATGACAAGAGGTATTGCCTCTGTCTAAACTAAACAGATTATTTAGAATTTATACAAAAGGATCAAAATTTTTATCAGCATTACCCAGATTTGCACTTGTAATCGTTTGAACTCCTGTACAGCTGCATTCACTAAATTCTGTATCGTCACTCCAACTGCTACGAGTGTAATCGGAAGCCTGCTGGAATTAACTGAAAAACAGAATGGTTTGGATTAGGGTCAAGTCGGATAAATTCGGACTAAATTCGGACAGTGACATTGTTTCCTTTATATGTCAGTTGTTTGGAATTAAAACAAAAGTAACTTGGCAAACAGTGAAAATCCTGATGAACCGTCTCATCTGGATTTTCACTGTTTGCAATGGTATGTCCGAATTTACCTGCTGTCCGAATATACCTGATTTGAACCTAACGTTTTTTTCCTTTTCATGTATTCTTTCTTTTTAATAATATTTTGTAAATTAATTGGCTAACTACTAGTATATTGACATTGTAGGAAATTTAAGTCCTATATAAAACAATGTATTAACTGAGCCAAGACACGAGAAAAACCTATAATGTGGCATGTACGCCCAGCGAATATTCAAATCAGCCTAGGCATCCGCCCAGTCTGACTACAGTCTTCCGCGCTGTCGGTTAGGAGATAGCCTAGACCCTTAGCCACCAGTGCAAGCAATGGCTCAGATCAGGCTAGGCCGATTCCCAGCCTGATCTGAGTTTTGGCTTGGCGCAAATGCCAATTTGTTGGTTTTGTCGTGCCGCGGCTCAAATTTGATATGTCTTGCAAGTGACGTTGCTGTTATATGTTTATGTTTATTAAGATTATTTTTGAGCACACAGCAAACTTATGTTTGAAGACAATCAAAATGAATATATTTCATAAAGTCGCAACAGAACTAAAGTTGAAAACAGGAAAATGCAGACCAGAGCAGCCGGACAGCAGACAAAGTGTATTTATGTAGCCTGGACAAATTCATCCCCTTGACATTCGATCATCGACACTTATTTTATTTAATCCTGCAGAAAGGGAACTTCCCTGATAAGAAAGGACTGAGTCATAGAGAAACGAATTATTTTCTTTAATAGCTGACTTTCATTCAAAAGGAAGACAAAAATGAAACTGTCGAGGTTGCTATCTCCGAAATTGTACCAATCCCCCTCAAATACGATCCCACTGGGCACACAAACTTGAATCAACGTTGAATCAACTTTGATTCAACATAAAACGTTGAATCAACGTTGATTCAATGTTGATTCAACATTGTGTGCCTGCTGGGATGTTTCATTTTTATGTAGATCTATACCTGTTACTCTGCATGCTGGTCGGGTTCCCGTCCACTGGCCATCGGTACAAGTCAGTGTCTGAGTACTGGAGATTACTAACTGGTAGCCAGATACACACTGATAGGTCACCACAGTGCCTGCCTCATTCAACGTTGATGTAGCATAATTGATAGTTGGCACAGATGGACATGGTCCTGTAAAGTTAAATTATATTATTAGGTAGGAATACAGAGCTCCATATAAGGTGGAGTTTTGACCATAATTCATAGATACGGAACATTATTTTTCTACAAAAACGTATGTTGTGACCCTCAATAGAATTATCTTACTGAGACGGTTCTATGTTTCATTACAAAAATAAGAAATAAAATCCCTAGATTATCCTGGAAATTACTGGGAATGGGAGAAGCCCTAGTAGCTCAATACGTTAAGTGCTGGCCTGCTGATCTAGAGTCCCCGGTTCGAGCAGCGCTGGAGGCGAAATCTTCTTAACCGTATAGGGATTCCTCTGCACTCAGCCTTTCATTTTAGCCCCCCCCCCCCACCCCCCATCGTCCTGATATGATTGAAATACTGTAGACAAGGACGTGAAATTGCTAGTCACCCATCCATGCTGGGAACACATCATTTGAAGTTCTATGAAATTATTGGTTTGCCACAGGAACAAGTACAATGTCAGGATTTCTTCCCCACAATGTGTATACATTCACCTTCAGTGGAGGCGCTAAATGAAATGGGACGAATATTTTTGTCAAAATTACCTCCCCAGAGAAAATGTCCCATTCAACTCAAAAGCAACTATAAAAATCTAAATATACTGAAAGGATTTAAAAACTTCCACTTTTTATTGCTGGCTGCTGATCTGTTCACTCATGACAATGTTGAATATTTAACGACAAAATGCTTGAAGCTTATCAAATTTTAAGATTATGTAGTTTATTCGTATCATTTACTTAAATGACGTCAGTAAAAGAGCGTTACGTCACTGAAATGCATAAGGCGATGCCGGCGTAATCTTATGCAACACTCTTTTCGACCATTTCTTACTGTCTTAATATTGTGACGTCACCCACGTTGATTTGCAAATATCAGTGCGGATGATGCTGTCGCGCAAACCCTATTACGGACACGGCGTCGACGTTAGTTAACGTCATGACCTCTGGTTTTTAATCGCGGTTATGTGCTTTTCTGACGGTCTTTTGAGCTTCTTGTAAACAGTGCACGTCGTCTGAGATTTTAAATTGCCACAATTAACACATAAAATTGTCACGCGACGTCAATTTTTGAAATTTCAGCATTTATCTGGCCCAAAACTCTGCGCCTGTTTGCGATATTTAGGCGCGGTAGGCTAAATAAAGCCACAGACCGAGTTAAAACTTTTAAAATTCAACTTGATATTGTGAGAGAAATGTTACACCAGAAAATTGTATACATGAAGCTAGTCATCCTTATGCAAACGGTACTAAGAACACGAGGAGCACGTGCTTTTTCCCGACCGATTCGGTTGAACGATTTCAGATTCGATATATTGATATAATCAGGTATAAGAGAATATATATGTTGTAAAATTTTGGTGGACGTAGCTGCATTCACTTTTGAGATATTCAAAATTAATGGGTGGAAGTTTTTAAATCCTTTCAGTATAGTAGGACAGGTAGGCCTGAGAAAACAGGTCAGGCCCACATCATAAATTTCATAAGACTCATAATTTCATAATCAGGGACTAAGCTATTTGCCATATAGACGCATTACTGCATTGAAAAAAACAACAACAACAACAAAAAAAAAACAACAACATTTTTTTCCCAATTATAGGTGTCCAATTTTTAGAATTTTCGCGTGAAGCCAGTGTCCGAGGTTAAATCTCAAACTCAAAATAAAGCACACTGATTGGCTGTTTCCGAGCATGTGCTCGGAAGCAGCCAGTCAGTGTGCTTTATTTTGAGTTGAGAATGTACTCAAATTTTATAACCTCGGGGCCAGATTACTTACCATTCTGCTCACACGTAGGATTAGCACCCCCACTCCAGGTTCCACTTGACTGACAGGTTTTCTCCGCTGTTCCGCTCAGTGTGTAACCAGTGGCACAAGCAAATGTTGCCGTGGACCCAAAGGTCGTAGAAGTAGTAGTTACAGATCCGAAAATGGGAGGGACCAATTCTCCACAATCTATAAAAAGTGAACCAAGAAATAAACATTTATTCGGACTTCAAATCCTGCTCTAGGGAATAAAAGACAGATGGAAAGACAATGATCAGGATCCGAGACAATACAATCGTTTATAACATTCTGCCCTAAACACCAAATGGGAAAGGACAAGAGAAAGAAAAATTAATTAATAAAGCCGAGAAGCTATATCTTTTGAAGGCTTGACGTATTATGGTCGATGTACCTGTTTTCGGAGTGCTCCAAAATTCGGAGTGTTCTAATAGATTATACCGCGCGTCTTGTCCGGGACCTCTAAAGATGATTATTTTATGCAAATAGAAAGTTGAATCAGCATGTTTCATCACACACTAATTGACGCCCGAGAGCACTTTGATTTTGACGTCATCCGTGACGTCGTCGCTGGTGACCGTGAAAGCGGCCATATTGGAAACACTGCAAAATTTATAGAAAGTACCGACTAAGATGACACGGCGATTTATTCAGTTATGAACCGTTTTTCTGATAATTCAAAGATCGTTTCAACAGCCTACAATCTGCAGGTCCCACGACGGCAGGTGCTATCATGAGGATCTGCAGCTGAAGCATTTTGAAGGTGATTTTTTAACATACCCCGACAACTGGAGCAGTTTCTGAGAGCAGATTCAGCCGAGCATCAGTTTGGATTTGATCAAATATGTAAATATGGAGACACGCGGACAATAAATGCTAGTTAACTAGAAAATGTGGTTATCAAACAGTATGCCCCCAGCCTTATGCTTGCCTCTAAAGAAGGTTTATCCCCATATCTTTTAGTCAGAAAGGGGTTTTAATCGGTTCATCTACATGTTAGCCTGTAAAGGGGACATGGTTTCGCACACTTTTATGACTTTTGCAGCATTGGCTAACAAAGCTTGTAACATAACGCTCGTTTCTTCATATTATAATCACAGTATCCGAACTCACTGCACCATCTCTTCCAGTTTTCATAGCGTTGAATCGAGAGTCCAAAGTTCGCTTATAACCAGTAGTCGGAAATCATTATGTTTTGAGATTTTATCCGGAATCTGCTGCGTCATTTATAGTTATCCAGCTTCGAAAATGTAAAGAGGTAAGTTTAATATAATTTGCTCTTCGGTCTTTTACTTTATTACCCTGTACAATGAAAACCTCATGGCCGTCACAGAAATTTTATTCCGAACAGCTTGATTTAACACGAGTTTGTATCGTGCAAAACCTAGCCATCACCCTATTATCAAAACTAACAAACTGTAGATTGATAACGCCTTCCGTTTATTTTAAAGATTTTATAAAACATGTAAGAAAAGGCTCAAAATAGTTTTAGAATCATGACAAGGGCGATTCGACTACTGTACCGTTTATTATCCACCCATACACGACATTGTACAGGGCAATAAAGTAAAAGACGAAGAGCAAATTATATTAAACTTACCTCTTTACATTTTCGAAGCCGAACAACTATTAATGACGCAGCACATGCCGGATAAAATCTCAAAACATAATGATTTCCGACTACTGGTAATAAGCGAATGTTAGTACTCTCGATTCGACGCTATGGAAACCGGAAGAGCTGGTACAGAGAGTTCGGATACTGTGATAATATACCTTTACTCTTTCTGGATATTAAGTATGAAACTATTTGGTCTCAGACCCTGACGTCATAAGTAGCACGTGCGGTAATATATAGTGCAGTTCTCCGTGATAGTTTGAGTATATGGGGACATGGCTTCGCACACCTCTTCTAGCAGGGTATAGAAGCATTCAAGATGTCTTTGAATATTGTGTCATACACCTTAGAACCAGTAAAAGAAAACCCATAAAACAACAGCTAATATGCTATTTTTATTTATTGTTTGCAGGGTAATAGTATAATGTCAATGTTCCTTCCATAAATGGAAAGACCAAAATCAGCGATTTTCAGAATTTTATTTGATTTTAAATCACCGGTTAATAAGTGACTGACAATTTGTTTTTGAATCCATCACGTCCCGACTGTGTTATCTAATCTTACAGTGGACTTTCGACAAAATAGGATGACAGCTAAAAAATAATATGCGGACTTTTATTATAAAGGTGAGGGACAAAATTCACACCCCGTAGCATGGAAAATCTTTGGTGTCTATATAACTGGCATAGGTTTTGATGATTGTGCACTTTGTAGTCTGAAGAGAGCAAATGACAATTTCAATAACATTTCAGGAGCCAAATTTCGACAGCCAGCTATCAATAACATTGCCTGTTCTAAAATGTTAAGCTTTCCCGACTTTGATCTAAATGTTTTAAATATTTTGGGCCAAAATGCATGTGATGCACTGCACGCGAAAGTGATGTCAAAAGCCTTCATTTAAACAACCTTGAAATATTAGCAAAACAAAATGATGTTCAGACAACTGATGACTGACACATACTAAGAAATCCCGTAGGTGTGCGAAGCCATGCCCTGTGCGAAGCCATGTCCCCTTACTCTATGCCAAATATAAGGAACATAGCTTAGGGTTCTTCAGAATTTTTGTTCATACAGTAATTCATATTGCTTCTTCATATTCAAAATGCCTATGTCCAATAGGGGAAAATACTATCAAAATTTTATGGAATAGGCTCAGAAGTTGATCAGGCCATCTACACCTTGGTCCAAACCTGCATGCTAAACATAAGGATCCTAGCTTATGTGGTTCTTCAGATATTTTGTTCACAAGCTTGTTCCTATACAAAATGCCTATGTCCGAAAAAGGGCATAACTCGGTCAAAAAATCGCTAATGTTTTTTCAAAACTTAATCAGATCATCTACACCTCAGGCAATGTCTTCCCGCAAAAAAATCATGATCCTTTCATCATGGGTTCTCGAGATATTTTGGTCACAAGGTTTCATAGGCTTACAATACAAAGTCGAAAAAAGGGGAATAACTCGTTCAAAAATTCACAATTTTTTCTTAAAAGTTAATCAGGTCATCAACACGTTAGGCAAAGTCATCCTGCAAAAAATCCTGTTCCTAGCATCAGGGGTATTGAGATATTTTGGTCACAAGGTTCCACAGGCTTTCAATGCACTAAGTCGAAAAAGGGGCATAACTCGGTCAAAAATTCATGATTTTTCTCAAATGTTAATCAGGTTATCTACATCTTAGGCAATGTCATCCTGCAAAAATTCACGATCCCAACATCAGGGGTTCTTGAAATATTTTGGTCACAAGTTTCCATAGGCTTACTATGCACTAAGTCGAAAAAGGGGCATAACTCGGTCAAAGATTCATGATTTTTTTTTCAAAAGTTAATCAGATCATCTACACCTTGGGCAATGCCATCCTGCAAAAAATCATGATCCTAGCAACAAAGGTTCTTGAGATATTTTGGTCACAAGGGTCCATAGACTAAGTCAAAAAAGGGGCATAACTCTGGAAATACTTGACCCGCAGAAAAAAGAAAAAAATATAGACGGACAGACGGACGGACAGGCCAAAACAAATATGCCCCCCTCAACTGCTCCGAAGTTGGGGGCATAAAAATTAATTGCTACATATTTGTATGCACACGCAGACTATCGATTTGTGATATTTGTTTATAACGCTGTTATTATGTTGCGAGCAAAGGTAATACCCCGAAAACTGGTGCAGCCATCATACTGTACTGTCGCATTCCGCTAATAAAATTAAATATAAATATCTCACCTTGAAAATGGAACAACAACAGCACCATCATAATGAGAATGGGAACAACAACTTCACTGCAGCGAAACCGGGATAGGATCAGGTGCGTGGGGAAGGAAGACAGAGGGGCCACATGGCGGGGTAGAAGGAAACGCCCGTGGAAAGCCAGCTATTTGGTTGTGAAGTTCTCTACGATGTGGGTCTATACAGGGCCGTAGTTAGAAGAGGGGGGCCTACACGATGTTGCTTCATCTTCCCATGGTGGTATTTTAATCGACGGGGCGGAGGACAGACGCGGTGCCGGTGGATGTGGCCATTAGTTTGTACCACAGGGTCCATCGGGCCAACAGCTTTATTAAAAATGGATAAAGAAAAATAACGAATAAAAACACGTATATAATATGTGCAGACTCGACGCCAGAAGGTGCACAATGGATTCGTTCCGCTGAGCCTTTCGGAGACAGCATTAAACACAAAACAAAGAGAAGTAGAACCCATAGTAGGGTATGGTTGTGGGGTGGAGACCAGTAGGGGTCAGAGTGGATGATCATGTGGTGTTTCAGATCACAGGAAATACTGGGACAAACGAAAAAAATCCCTTTCCGGTGCAACAACTGAACCCACGTCGATACTGATGAGAGAGAGAGAGAGAATTGTTAGGTTAAAGTTTCTGAAAGAGAGAGAGAGAGAGAGAGAGAGAGAGAGAGAGAGAGAAACTAAAAGGTAGTAGCCGTATCAAAGCTCAATATTCAAAATTATCATAACTCACCAACAGGTGTGCAAGTTACCACACCAGAGCTCCACAAACCGTTCGCCAAGCACTCAATAGTTGGTTGCCCGTCAATGTCGTAACCAAGGTCACAGGACTGTGTTGCTGTGGCTCCATACTGGGTTCCCTGAGTAACATCTATATTGCCATTACTTGGTGTAGTTGGCTGACCACAGTCTGTTCAAGTTATAAAAAAAACACTATAAAAAAGTCTGAAATTTGGACACCTAAAGTAATACCGTAATTGTCTTTATCACATGACGTCGCTGTTATTCAGTGGATAACGTCGTGTCATAGAAATCGTATGACCACACGTGTTATAACACTTTGGCCCGTACAAGTAACGTCATTGACAACGTCCGTGTCAACAATGCGTTTTCTTTTTTTAAATAATTTTCAGTTTGAAGGAATCAAAATCCCATTTTAAAGGGTCATATGATAAACAGAATCTTACACTCGTGGTCATTTCATATGGAATTTATGAAACTCGCTGAATGCTCGTTTCATAAATTTTCATACAAAATGACCACGAGTGTAAGATCCTCTATATAAATTTAACAGTTTGGAGTTTGAATGCATTGATGCATTGAAACAGTCTAATCTGGGACTGTACTGTTTGTTCAGAGTTATCTCTCCCAATATTAAGAGTTATTTACTGTATTTTTTCAGAACTGATATGGTTTTGTTGCCTTCTAAATAAGGATGAGATTGCATGCTCATAACAAACCATTAGTCTTTTTAGATTACGTTCACGGTATAGATACGTCGCCATGTTTTTCCGCTATTTTACAACAGCAGAAAAGTTTTGTGAGTAGCTTTCTACTTTCCTGAACAACATAGTTTTTTTTCAAAAGTTTGTCTGGTCTGCATTAATAGAATTTGCACCTTTGAGTTGACCCAAATGAGAAGATAGGCGAAATGAAGTCACAGAACTGCATTCCCTGACAGCGTACCCAATCACCCCTAAGCTCTTGGAGGTTGGGGGGGGGGGGGGGAGAGAGAGAGAGAGAGAGAGAGAGACATATCCTTGTTGTTCCCTACACTGTAGCCGCTTTGTTTCCTTTTACGGGACACTAAGCATTAATGGGTGAACAAATTTATGACGGAAAATAGCAGAATGATGCAAAAGTGAGACATGCTGGATCAGCCTTACCGACAATTGTACATCCCTGAGGAGTTGACCAACTTCCTGTGGAAAGGCATGTTATTTGCTGGTTGGAGATTGTTCCATTGTACCCTGTGTCGCACGCTGTAATAGCCACAGTACTCAGGTAGTCCGTGGTGGTAACTGTTCCGAGTACATATCCAGATATGGCAGGAGTATTACAATCTACAAAGGCGGAAATATCTCTTACACAAACAATTTGGCTCATATTCCATAATAATTTAAGATAGTGATATTTTTTACGGTATAGAATCAGCAATGCACTGAATGTGTTTGTTCTCCTTCTGTGTCTTAGTAGCCCAGCAGGAACACACCGTTAAATAAGTATTTCAATGTTGATTTGCTGCTGTGATTTTTTTTTGCCATACGTCCATGGTAATCAGCTATGGTCATTTCGGGACGGTCAGTTAACCTAATCACACTATTCCTGGGCAGGCTTAGACCCCCATAAGCTGTTAACCAGTCACTTTCGCTAACAACTGACAACTGCTCTTCTCAATTCATTGGAAGGAGAAACGGTAGTAAGTGGCCGGACCGAGTATCGAACACGAGACCTCTGGTTATGATTTGACGTTGTGTGCACAGTGGGTAGTCGCCTGGCTAAAAAGTGAGCCGGCCACATTGCCGACAGACGAAAGAAACCTAAATAGGGGTAGTAAGCACACACTACTGAGTCAATGTTGTTTCAATGTCTTAACCGTGAACAACGTTAAAACAGCGCTGATATGATGTTAAATGCACAACATTAATGTAGAGACGAATCAATGTTTTGATCACTGTTGAATTAACATCGTGACTTTCAACAGAAGTTCCAGTGGCGGATCCAGAAGGGGTTCGGGGGGGGGGGGGGGGGGAGTTTAAACCGATCCCCCTTTTAGCCTAAATTATTTCATTTTCTTTGGGAATTTCAGGAACAATTGGTCGAAATGCTGAAATTGACCCCCCCCCCCCCGTCATCTAATTTGAGGCCCTTTACCAATTTCAATAAAGCTTTTGTACCACAAAATGTCAACAAAGCTGATTAAGTTTTAAACTTTAACTAGAAACATGTTAAATAATAGGGCCCCGCCGTTACAAGGGACTATTGGTGGCATTGTCATATGTCACCAACTGAAAATACCAATAAAACCTTTCCGTTTTAAAGTTATACACTGGCTACAGTTTCTACACTAAAAATGACTAAGGGCATAATTCTGTAAAAAAATGTAGATGAAGTTACAATTCTTATTCTCTGCAAATTGTCTGGTATGCTTTGTATTTGTAACAACTTCTGTGAAAATATATTTTGCTGTTTTAAAGCTACAGATCTAGAGTGGATGGACACAATTTCCATACACAAAATTACAAAGGGGCAAAGTTCTGTAAAAAATATAAGCTGAGTTATAGTTCCTGTCCTCTGCATATTGTCTGATGATGTTTCATATTCGTACCAAATTTTGTGAAAGTATCTTCAACAGTTTTAAGGTTATAGAGCCGACACGATTTCTACATAGAAAATTACAAAGGGGTATAATTCTATAAAAATGTAGATGGGGTTATGACACTTAGTCTCTGCACATCAGCTGATAATGCTTTATATTTGTGCAAAGTATTCATAAACATATCTTTGTGAGTTTTAAAGTTATAAAGCAGACATGATTTCCATACTAAAAAGTACAGAGCAGAATTCTATAGAAAACGTATGTGTAGTTACAGTTCTTGTTCTCTGCACATCGCCTGATGATGCACTATACTTGTATTAAGTTTCGTGGAAATATCTTAAACGGTTTCAGAGTTATAGAGGGTACACAATTTCGAAATTTAAATTTACAAAGGGGCATAATTCCATAAAACATATGTAGATGGACCTATGGTTCTTGTTCTCTGCACATCATCTGATGATGCTTTATATCTGTACCAAGTTTCGAGAAAATATCTCAAACGGTTTCAGAGTTACAGACCTTACATAATATCATAATTCAAATTACAAAGGGGCATTATTCTGTAAAAGTGGGTGGAATTATGGTTCTTATTCTCTGCATATCATTTGATGATGCTTTATATATGTACCAAGTTTCGAGAAAATATCTGAAACGGTTTCAGAGTTACGGCCTGGACACGATTTCCATACTTAAAATTATAAAGGGGCATAATTCTCTAAAAAGGTATGTGTAGTTATGTTTCTTCTTCTCTGCACATTGTCTGATAATGCTTTATAACTGTACCAAGTTTCGAGAAAATATCTCTAACGGTTTCAGAGTTACAGACACGACACGATTTCCAGACATAAATTACAAAGGGGCATAATTCCGTAAAAAATGTAAGTGAGGTTATAGTTCTTGTCCTCTGCACATCGACTGATGATGCTTTATAGCTGTACCAAGTTTCGACAAAATATCTCAAACGGATTCAAAGTTACGGATCGGACACGATTTCCATACTAAAAATTACAAACGGGCATAATTCCGTAAAAATGTAGGTGGAGTTATGGTTCTAGTCTTCTGCATATCGTCTGATGATGCTTTATAGCTGTACCAAGTTTCGAGAAAATATCTCAACGGTTTCAAAGTTATGGACCGGACACAATTTCCATACTAAAAATTATAAAGGGGCGTAATTCCGTAAAAATGTAGGTGGAGTTATGGTTCTTGTTCTCTGCACATCGTCTGATGATGTTTTATATTTGTACAAAGTTTCGAGAAAAATATCTCAAACCGTTTCAGAGTTATGGCCCGGACACGAAAAGCTGATGGACGGACAGACGGACAGACAATCGGACAGACGGACGTACAAGGTGATTACTATAGGGCCTCCGCCGACTTCATCTGGCGGGGCCCTAAAAAAGAAAAAAACCGAAAACAACAATAATAACAAAATGAGCCACCGCATGACATAAAGCAACAAAGACGCATGTTCGCCTAGCGAAGACTCAGATCAGACCGGGCAGATGCCCAGGCTGATCTGAGTCTTCGCTGGGCTCACATGCCACTTTGTCGATTTCGTCGTGTTGCAACTCAAATACACTATCATCACTCACCAATTTTCACACATCCTGATGGCACTGTCCACTGTCTGTTCGCCTGGCACTCTATAGCAGCCGGAGTTCCAGTATACCCGATGGCGCACGTCACCGTCACAGTATTACCAAATGTTGTGTCACCTATCGTGCCTAGTACGTATTGCGCTGCTACAGACGGATCATCACAATCTTAAAAGGCAAACAAAATAAAGAGATTATTCTGAACTGTTTCTGCAGTGCTACCTTATCCCATATGTGCCTAGCGGGCTCTCCTATCTTTATGAATTGAATGCGAGTCCATTCTTAATTTAAGGGGTGTCTGATTTAGTTGATTTTTTATTTTAAAGGAGAAATTCTCATTTGTCTGATGCAAATAGTGGAGACCCAGATCAGACGCCGCTTTTTGCGGCGTCTGATCTGGATCTGCACTGTTTGCCAATGTACATTTTATTGGCCATAAATGGCTTAAACCAATCTTCAAATGTCCTCAATCGTCACCAACTCGCATACGTCTTTTAACACTGGCAAGGGTACCATGATTGTACAATGTCATAAGAGAAGAGATGAAAAGAGCTATATCAAATCTTTTCAGACCCAGCTTTAACGTTCCTCTATATGGAGACTAGGCTCTTTCATATGACACCAATAAGCAAATATTTATTATGGCACAAGTCCAAACGTTTCCAGTTGAATCGCTATTCACAAACACCTAGTCAGTGAAGAGTCACTTTATACAAATTCTCATTTTAGCCGCTACTCCTCATAATTCTTACAACTATACCCACTATCGAACTCCGATATCTTTCATGTAAGTCGACAACTAGTATCGGATTCAGTCTTTTGTCTCATTCAGATATGGTACATATAAATCAGTCCGCGATTCTTAAACATCATTATCTTTGCACTCGTTATTCCATTCCCCGTGGAGCCCTTCTATCTCAACTATTTACTTATGTGCCAAAACATTTAATTCTATAACAAACTAAACCTGAGTTCCCAATACTTAGAATTTTTACGACAGTATCGATACCTACCGACAGGTGTACAACCTTCCGCAGCTGACCACGTGCCCTCTGAACCACAAGTTATAGTAGGGGTTGTAGGAGATCCCGAATAACCAGCTAAGCATGCTTGAACATTCACTACGCTCTGGTATGTGGTCGTAGTTACGCCTGCAAAGGTGTATCCAGGTTGCGACGGAGTACTGCAATCTAGGAAAAAGAACAAAAATTACTTTTCAGTCAACTATCGATATCTCAAAGTTCATCCCAAACTACTGATATCTCAACGTAAATTTTCTGGTCCCAGAAAATTTACTTTGAGATATCCGTAGCTTAAGATAAGAAGAGTTGGAAGGTAAATAAAACCAGAAAAGTCTAAACTATAACTCCGTGATATAAGACCGTGCATTGAGATATCAGTGTTCGAGATATTGAGAGGTGACTTTATTTCTAATGCACGAATAATTTGATGGCTGAGAAGATAAGGGATTTGTGCACATAAGTACATAGTCCATTTTCTTTCCTAACCCTCGGGTTGTTTGAGTTTGTTAACTGCATGGAAACATAAAGGACTGATTATGTCGGTTATAAGCACATTCACCATTATACGCTTCCGCCAACAAAGAGACTGCCCGGTGCCTCTGCGGTAGAGCAGTTAGAAGTTTAGCAAAAGTCCCACAAGTTCGAAGGCATTGTATCAATACCACGGAAATATTGTTAACTGGGACATTAAACCGCAATACCTCACTCGCTCACTCATTCACCGGTCTGCAGATTTATGAACAGCCATAACGCTCATCTATAACCATCCCTGGTTAACTATAACTATGTATATACAAGGGCTGTTACCAAACGAAAATTAGTCTTAGTTCCCAAAGACCTGGTCATCGTGGCTAAACAAATTTGTTTACTCACGATGACCAGGTAGTTTTGGACCTATGGCGTTTTTTTTTTCGTTTCGTAAAAGCTCTTTTTCGTTTCGTAAGAGTCTTGGAAACATAGTTAATCAGGTTTGATTATGGTCAACCATATCGCTTACACTGAAAAACTGAAAAAAAAAAACAAAAAAAAAACGCTGACGATGTTAAGTACAGGTATACAAGTATATGCCAACGCTTTATACTGATATAATATGGATTAGTCCCTAATTAATTTTTACACCTCAACAAAACGCACCTTTTATTGTACAAGTAAGTGTGACTGGACTCCACTGTGCAGTAGCCAGACAAGTTAGCTGTGTCTCTCCTGAAGCCGTGTACCCCATGTTGCAGCTCATTGTTGCTGTGGCTCCGTACGTTGTCACACCCGCCGTATCTAGCACGGTGGCACCATTAGTAGGTACACCAGGTGATGATCCACAATCTGTGGAAAATCAAGCTTAATACAGTCATCTCTCGATATCTTAAAGTCAAGTTTTATTCCAAACTATTGATATTTCAAAGTAAATTTTCAGGTCCCAGAAAATTTACTTTGCGATATCAGTAGTTTGAGTTAAGAAGAGTTAAAACGTAGAGGTAAATAGGAATTATGTTCTAACTATATTCGTTCATATAAAAGTGTACTTTGAGATATCAGTGCTCAAGATATCGAGAATTGACTGTAATTTTGATTTGATACACTTTCAGGTGAGGCGTTTATGTAATTGTTTACTTTGTCTCCTCAACCAGTTTAGGTCAACACTTTAAGAAAATGAGCCGCGACGGGAGAAAAACCAACAAAGTGGTTGTGCGGCCAGCGCAGACTCAGATCAAACTGGGCATCCGCCCAGTCTGATCAGAGTCTTCGCTGTCCGCATGAAGGTAGCTTGGACCCTTAGGTACCCTCTGAGCGCTTAGCGACGAGTCTGATCGGACTGGGCAGATAACCAGGCTGATCTGAGTCTGCGCAGGGCGCACAACCACATTGTTGGTTTTTTCGTGTCGCGGCTCAGTTTGCTCCTCTAGGGCGGAATGTTTCCTTTAAGAGCATATTCCTGTTTTTGATGGAGGCTTTCATAGCACAGAAGAGTACAGAGAAAGTTATAAAAGTTGTTTTTCCTTTAAGAGCATATTCCTGTTTTTGATGGAGGCTTTCATAGCACAGAAGAGTACAGAGAAAGTTATAAAAGTTGTTTTTCCTTTAAGAGCATATTCCTGTTTTTGATGGAGGCTTTCATAGCACAGAAGAGTACAGAGAAAGTTATAAAAGTTGTTTTTCCTTTAAGAGTAGATTCCTGTTTTTGATGGAGGCTTTCATAGCACAGAAGAGTACAGAGAAAGTTATAAAAGTTGTTATTTCTTTAAGAGCAGATTCCTGTTTTTGATGGAGGCTTTCATAGCACAGAAGAGTACAGAGAAAGTTATAAAAGTTGTTTTTCCTTTAAGAGTAGATTCCTGTTTTTGATGGAGGCTTCCATAGCACAGAAGAGTACAGAGAAAGTTATAAAAGTTGTTTTTCCTTTAAGAGTAGATTCCTGTTTTTGATGGAGGCTTTCATAGCACAGAAGAGTACAGAGAAAGTTATAAAAGTTGTTTTTCCTTTAAGAGTAGATTCCTGTTTTTGATGGAGGCTTTCATAGCACAGAAGAGTACAGAGAAAGTTATAAAAGTTGTTTTTCCTTTAAGAGTAGATTCCTGTTTTTGATGGAGGCTTTCATAGAACAGAAGAGTACAGAGAAAGTTATAAAAGTTGCTTATCTTGGTAATAAAAGGAGAGAAGCATGACATTACTTTTGTTCAGCCGAGTAATGCAATATACTATAATAAACTAACAAACTTTGCTTTGAAAATAGTATAGAAAATACATGTCACCTATTTTAAGCCACCATCAGCAAGGCGCTGCATTGGGATTTCATCAAACTTCCCAACTGTCAACATATTCATTTTTATTAATATCTTATTTTATTTTTTTTTTGTATTTTTTTCTGCAAAATAACAATATCTTTCAGGCAATACGATGCATTGCAAATCACCGTTTCGAAGCCACATCTGGGGCCGTATTCATAAAACAACTTAAGTCGTTGCTACGCTGTTGCTAAGGTTGAATTTCTATGAAGGAGATTCCTACAACTATGAAATTGGCTCTGGAGGAACAGTCTTTTTCAGACTGTTCCTCCAGAGCAAATTTCATAGTTGTAGGGAATCTCCTTCATAGAAATTGAGCCTTAGCAACAGCATAGCAACGACTTAAGTGGTTTTATGAGTACGGCCCCTGGTATTCATCTCTTCATTGATTGTAATGACTGAAATATTGTCTACTGGGACTCTTAAACCGCAACTCAACAACAAAAACAACAACAAATATGCTTTTTGTGTGACGACACTTAGTTCTAACATTAAGCCAAAGTCACGACAAAACCAACATAATGTATGGCAAGCCAAATGCACACTAATCAGAAAAACCTGGTTTATCAAATCGCAAAACCAGGTTTTTCTGAAAAAAAAAACAAACAACAAAACAACAAACAAACAGTTTTTTCTAATTAGTGTGCATATGGCTTGCCATACTATAATGGCATGTGTGTCCAAGGAAGACTCAGATCATCCTAGGCATCTGTCCAGTCTGAGCAGGGTCTTTGCTGTCTGCATGGAGGTTGCTTAGACCCTTAGCTACCCTTTAAGCGCACAGCGAAGACTCTAATCAGATCTTAGTAATCTCCTGGCGCACATGCTGCTTTGTTTTATTTGTTGTGTCGTGGCTAAAATGTTATATACAGCAAATGAAGAAGCTGACCTTTAATAGTACACCCTGTCACTGTTGTCCAGCTTTCAGTGTCTTCACACGTCACAGTGTTGGTACTGACAGTTCCCTCGTATCCCGTGGCACATGTCACCGATGCCACGCTGCCATATGTTGTAGCAGAGTTACCGCTAAATGTGTACCCGTCTTTCGACAGAGGGCCACAGTCTGTGAAATAAATAAAAAAGTACTGTTACTGATTTAAGGTGAACCGATTCACATCAATGTGAAGCAACTTTGCTTTTTTTCATTTTAGCTTCCAAGCTAATGTGAGTCAACTCTTAAACAGAAGAATTTGCTCCACTAGGAGCAAATTCTTTCCCTTAAGAGTAGACGCCTTTTTGAAAGGACTTTGTCGTCCAGGGAAGCAAATGGGAAGTCACAAAATTTGTTTCCCTTTGTTAAGATGGGGTATAACATGGAGGAATACCTTTTCACCTTAAAAGTGAAGATTAATATTTTAGATTACAGTCAGATCCTGGTGCGTAACGTCGCACACTGCACCATCTTCGCTAGCCAAGGGTACTAAGTCCACTTTGTTCCTTAAGGAGCAAAGTGGACTTAGTACCCTTGGCTCGCAAAGATGATACTGTACCTGATTTAAGGAAATAAAATATTTTTCAACCAAGATACTGTAATATGTGGTATTGTCTGCAAAGAACTTGAACAATAGATCAAAACAAGATTGATAAAGATTTGTGGGGAAGCTGGAAAACAATAAAAATGTATGGTTTATTTATTTCTTTTCGACACGTTTCCTCCTTTGATTGTTTGGTTTAGTAACGCTACAATATGACAAAACTTCGTGGCATTGAAGCAACGTTGAATCAACGTAGACTCAATTGCATGATGATATTCAACGTTGATTATGTTAATGCAGCGCTGCCTGGAAGCTAGGAACGTACCTTTTATTGTACAACCTGTCAGTTCCGTCCAAATACCCGTTGACTCACACGTGACAGATTGTGGACTGGCTGTGCCCTTATAACCCGTAGCACATTCAGCAGAAGACGTTCCCCCATATGTCGTTGCGGTAGTTCCACTAAAGGTGTACCCAGTTTTGGTCGGAGTTCCACAATCTAAACAAAGACAATATCGCAGTTAAATCTGTTTAGAGGTAAGGGGAACATTTGCAAATAGTTTTAGATACTTTTTCCTTAATATTTACACTTGCCACTGACTTCCCTACGTGAACCCTTTAGAGCAACTAGCTTCATACATCGATGAAGGACAATTGATCAGGTGACGTTGTCGTCAAGCGACGTCTTATGTAAACAAACGTCTTGATTGGTTCTTGTAACGTTCGACTGAGGCCACGTCAGGCCGACGGCTGTTTAACGTTATGGCCGAACACGTCGTTACTAACTTTTCTTCGATCCATATTTTGCCTATTCTACACCAAATCACCACGAAAACGGCACAGAGAGGTTCACAAATAAAGTGTAAATATAAGAATAAAAAAATGATTTTTCAGCGTTCATCGTGTGAAGAAGCCAGTGGTCATCGCTAAAATTCTACAAGAAGCGGTTCGCGCTTCATGTAATTTTAGCTCCGCCCACTGGCTTCATCACACGATGAACGCTTAAAAATCAATTTTTAATTCTTAATTAATATCATTTGTCTTAAACTTCAACATAAACGTGTCGCTGAAATGGTGATGAAGTCTTAGAATTCTATTTTACCTTTTTAATTTCTTTGACGTATCCTTAAATTCCAACCTTACCTGGAACTCTAACATTTATTATACTGTTAATTAGAGTTCCAGATAAGGCAAGTATATGAAGATAATTCAAAGATTATTTTGCTTGTTTCTCAAAGAAATCGTATGTTCGGACCTCTCGTTAGAACCGTCTCGGCACGACGGTTCAAATGAGCGGTCACAACATATTGTTATCGTGAAATATGGAAACGTATCCTTAAATGATACCCATTACCCCTTCCCATCTGGAGCACTGTGTTTGCTCTAATCTTTTTCTGAATAGCTACAAACAGACATTTGACTACAATTTTCAAAATATCGAGTTAAGACTTCACTTAGCTTTGCTATTATAGTTAAAACTATAGTATAGTTAATAACTGAAGGCTTTCGTTCAGATCCATGTTTAGTCAACAGTGTTTGAATATACATGTAGTATGCATACATGTATGTTTTTCTTCGCTTAGTTATATGTCTACTGTGTATAAGTACATGTATGCATTGTGCTATTTCTTTTTGAATAAATATTGTTTAAACCAAACTCACATTTCTGAAAACAATATTAAGAATTAAAATTTGATTCTCAGCGTTCATCGTGTGATGAAGCAATTGGGCGGAGCTAAAATTCCATGGAGCGCGAACCGCTTCTTGTAGAATTTTAGCGACGACCACTGGCTTCTTCACATGTTGAACGCTGAAAAACAATTTTTTTCTTTTTGTGAACCTCTCTGTGCCGTTTCAATAGTGATTTGGTGTAGAATAGGCAAACTATGGGTCGAAGAAAAGTTAGTAACGACGTGTTCGGTCATAACTTTAAACAGCCGTCGCCCTGACGTGGCGTCAATCGAACGTTACAAGAACCAATCAAGAAGTTTGTTTACATAAGACGTCGCTTGACGAGAACGTCACATGATCAGTTGTCCTTCATCGGTGTACAAAGCTAGTTGCTCCAAAGGGTTTACCTATGGAAAGTCAGTGGCAAGTGTAAATATATATAAATGAAGATATCCAGAAAAGGCAATAATAACAAAGGACAGACCACTTAAGACACCGACAGAAGAAAGAGGGAGAAACGTAGACGAACAAACATATACTACATGTCCAATAACAGACACAGAGGACCTGCGCTTACACAACTTACAAATCCACATAAAACCTAATTCAATTCAGATCATCAGATCTGGTTAAAATATGCCAGCTAGGTCAACCCAGTTTTGCCGTTCTAGATAAGCTGTCAAGGTCCGTTTCAAAAGATGTGGAGCAGCTGGATTTTGCTTGAAATAAACCCCATGTCCTAAGTTCATTCTGGAGAAAAGTCAAGATCAGATCGAAATACATTTCTGTCCCCTGAACCATCTATTGTCAAGTAAACAGTGCTATTATCAGCAAAGAGCCTACGAAAGAGCAGAAGGCCCAGAACCGACCCTTGAGGTACCGCAGAGGTGACTGGAGCTCATTTGAAGACTCCCCATCCACTACAACAATTTGAGAACAACATACCGAAAAAGACTTATTAAAAGCATTTCCTTTAAATATTGTCTCCCTCGTTTATTTAAAGTTTTCAAAAACAAATATTTTAACAAAATTTCGTTAGACAATATGTAATAGTCTCATAATTAACCGTACAAGTTCTGAGAAAACGCATGCTTATTCGATAAATGTGGAATGAAAAATAATCTTCAAATTAAAATGCAAATTACCCTTTTCCTCACGGCCTGTAAGAATATCGATTTTGACCACGTGTGTCATGTGATCACGTACAGGTATTTTTCTTATTGGTGTAAACATATTTTATTTCAATTTCATACAAGCTATGTACAGGTTACAAATAGTATACAATAGCAAAAGGATCTGAACGGAAGCCAGGGGCTTATTTAGTTCATCTCCTGTGAGATATATCAATTTATACCACAATTAGGCAGATATTTATGTAAATAATATATATAATATTTTTCTTATTCGTGCACGTGATTGTGACGTATGAAAAGATTATTTTTGTCCAATAATGCGATTTCAACCGCGGTCCGCGATTGTATAAAAAAGTGTCTTATTTTTCGTCTAAAGTCACTTTTATCAAATATTTTTATCTAAACTCTAATCCAAATGTATAGCTAGACCATGTCGGAGGCACTGCATGAAATATTTCATCAAATCATATTTGTTATAATTATAAAGGGAGTAAATCTTTAATACCTTAGTTCGAAAGTTTAAATAGCAATATCGAGTGGTTCAAAAATGTTCCACAAGCTTAATAAGTGAAGTTTTACAGGTTTTAAAACCGTTTTGTAAATCGTAAAGAACATCATGATGAGTAAGCTGTTTTTAATTTTGGATGCAATTATATGCTCTAACACAATGCATGTCAAAGAGGTCCTCTCTCTTACAGACCTTTAAATACATCTGTCCGTTATTATCAACACTCATTCTTCACAAGACTATAGTTCTTTGGAATGGAGATTACCATCTGATCTCGACCCGTTTTCAGATATCGACTTTTTTTAAAATAAGAAATCAGTAAGATAAATCATGCTCTTTCTTAAACATAGTGTTTTTCTGATTTTAAACTCTTCCCTTCTCTTAATAACACACCCTGCCCAGTCAAAAGCCAAAATTATACTCGAGAAAGGCTTTTTGAGTATGTCACGATAGATAGATAGATAGATAGATAGATAGATAGATAGAAGTCAATCCAAGGATTGATAAAGTCCTGCCCTTCAGTCCTGCCCTTTTAATCACATGATAATCTATCAAAAGAACCATCCTGCTTTTCCACACTATTTAGCACAGGTAATTTAATATTTTCTTATGTTACCGGATAAGACTAGTATTCAAAGTAATAACAGCTAGGTTGTACTTTTAATAGTGCAGCCTGTCACATCTGTCCATGTTCCTGCAGCCTCACATGTCACAGTTGATGAACTGATTGTTCCCTCATATCCTACTGCACAGGCTACAGTTGATGTTTCCCCGTATGTAGTGCCACTTGTTGCAGTATAGGTATATCCAGTTTTAGTGGGTGTACCACAGTCTTTGAAAAGAAAAGGATTCATATTTATTAAAAGTTAGTGAACTATTTTACAGAAATGTACTACATCGCCAAATTAGAAAGAAATTGGAATAAGTAAAGTCATTGGACCGCTTGTTTAGGACTTAAAAGATGGTACGTCTACCTTTTATCACACTTTCATATGTATCACAGTTGGTTTAAGCCTGGTACAGAAAAAAGAACAAACATTTAAAGAACACTTGTGGTGTTTGACTCGCGTGAACAGAGATTTAAGCCGTGTGCGTTATGCACCTCAGGATTGCCACTTATTTTCCACTTCAAATTCCCTGACTTTTCCCTGACATTTTACAGTTTCTCATATCGTTTTTATGAATCCAAAAGAAAGTTTTACCCTTTACACCAACCGTGTTAACTATATTTATCATATGACGTCGCAGCTGAGAGTGTAATAAAGCCATGCATTAAAAACGATAATCCACTAGTGGATTAAATATGCAAATAACGTCGTAACGTTATGCGTTGACATTCATAAAACGTCGCGTTTTCTAATGGCGAAATCGTCACATTTTAGTGTAATTTGCTAATAAAATGCGATTTTAGTGTCATATGATAAATAGAATCTTGCATTCATGCTCCTGTATCATTGAATTTATTAAACTCGTTGGTGAAAACGAGAGAGCCTCGCATCTTATCTTTTTCCCCAACTCGTTTACTAAATTCAATAATACATGAGCACTCACGTAAGATCCTCTATAACTATGAAATTTGGGATTTCTGTTAAAGGTAAGAATTCCCCTTTTTTCTGAGTAGCCCCTCAATGAGGAAAATGATGTGCGCCTGGACTTTAGAACGAACATCCAATATACTCTCAGAAAACTACCGTAGCCATTAATTATCAATTTCCCTGACTTTTCCTTTGTAAACCCTGACTAGCCATAAAGTTCCCTGACTTGGAAAGAAAACTCATTTTCATGTTTATTAAAAAAAAAGAAAACCTCTAAACAACAGAGTAACACTATAAAATACTCGACAACATATGCGTTAATATGTTAATTAACACATGTTGTTGGAGGGCAGATAACGAAAAATTAATTCACGACGGCGAAGCCGATGGCGAAGCCGATGTAAATTAATATTCGCATCTGTCCAACAACACGTGTGTTAATCAGCGACAATTCGCCGGAAAGGAATTTTTTTCCGATTCTTACATTATACTAAATAAAAATGTAAGTATATTATAACAGTTTCTAAAGGACTAGTTTTGAGGCGGCCGTCGAAAGAAGCAAATATTTACATTCGACGTAATCAAGGTGCGAAATTGACACGTCTTGGCGTCAACAACGTATATTATCATAGATTCACAAGATGCAACTTCCTATGCATTCAATGGGAAAAACGTTAACGTCATGTTAGAACTGACGTTTGTGTCTGATCTTCAAGGTTATCGTATTGAAACGGCATTTCAAGGCGGTATTTTAGCAATCATTTATTTTCGTGTAATTGTTTATTTCCTGTAAATAAGGAAGCATTACTTTCTGAAAAATTATTCTTCTTAGCAAAGGTAATGAACAAAAAGACAAAAGCTAACATTGTCCGTTTCTCACAGAAACGTTCAGTTATGTAATTGCAACTCAGTGGATCAAGTATTCGTAAAGTGGTCTACCATCTCATGTTTAGTTCCCTTTAGGACTGCTGTTTTGACTTCTCTGGAATACTCCAAAACGAGTGAGGTTCTGACTGAATACTGACAAACTTGCGTCAGTGACGGCAGCCGTGGTCGTTATGATGTCGGTGCTTTCAAACCTGTCACGCATGCATTTCATTAAACCAGAGGCGAATGCATATCAGAGATAAATAAATTCAAACAAACAGAAACCACGTGTTTCTTGTTTCTGAAAGTTGTATTGTTTTTATGGGTAGTAGCGATTTTTAAGTTAAATCTCTTCTTCATTTTTCGCATGTTCTGTTCACCGACCTTAAGAGATAGTTCTTATTTTATTGTGGCATCTAGTGTCCAAAAAACTGTCAAGTCCAATAAAGTCTATTTTTTCGATAATGTAACCCGCATAATGAAAATTACATACAATGTGAAACATTGCTAAGTATATTTTGCATAGTTTATGTACAATAACAAAATAAGAGTATATAAGCTTTCTAAATGGAGTTATTTTTAGTGTCATCAAATTATTGTAAAAACTTTTGAGTTATCACTGAACTAAATATGAGCTCTATTTCTTGATTATGACCTTGACCTTGGACATGGGAGTTAAGGATTTGGGACATATACCTTGCAGCAGGGAAGTTTAATGGAATACACCAGTGTCGCCTTTTAGTAACTGCAGGCATGGTTTGAACTTTGACCCTGATCGAGACCTTGACTTTGAGCATAGGAATTTAAATCTTTCGCGTAACACACTATCAGATTATGCTGTAACTTTTTGTGAAATTTCATTAGTTTGCCTAAATAATTTATGAGTAATGGCAAAGCCACAATCTGACCTCCTATGCACGACTGTGACCCATACTTTGGATAGATAACATAACTCTTGCACTATATCTATCTTCACAGCATGCTTATTTTCTGTGAATTTTCTTCGGATTCGCCATTATGGTTTTTGATTAATTGCAGACACATGTTTTACACTTTCAACCTTGATTGTGACCTTGAGCTTAGGCATGGGAATCACATTTTGTGCCTGACAAACCTCTTTATTGGACTGTATCTTTAGATTATGTTTGACTGAATTCGCTTCAGAAATTTTCAAGTTATCACAGAGACAAGATCTGACATCTTATCCCCGGAATGTGACCCTGACCTAGACAATGGTATGCTAAATCTTGCAAAGGACGCATCTTCTCATTATGCTGTATCTGAAAGTGAAGTTTGATCAAATTTATCTCAAAATTTTGAAGTAATTGTCAACACCAAAACTATAACCTTTCATTGTGGCCTTAGGCTTAGTCGTGGGAAGCTAAAATTACGGGCGACGCACCTTCTAATGATTTACCCTTTTGTGAAGTTTGATCAACTTCACTTCTCGATCAGTAGTTCTTGAGTTAAAGCAGTCATACTGTTTGTACCAGACGAGCGGTGAGAGATAGAGGGTAGAAATTCAAATATGCCATCCGAAGATCCTTCGTGGGTGTGTGTAGGGGAGGCAGGTGGGGTGGAATAGCTTCTCCCAAAAGTGAACCCATTCACATTTACCCTTTAAAACCGGAGTAGAACATATAAAACACTTGTAGACCTACTTCAGTTTTAAAAAGTAAAAGTGAAGATGTTGAATACAGAAACGCGCGTCTGTCGCATTTAAATTGGTATGGATACGTTTACATTATGAATATTTTCTGATTTCTCAAATATTTTGAATAATTATATTTATATTACCAGATTCAGCTGAGGTCCCGGTAATAAACAGTTTTACTGGTCATACCCTTAATAATGCAGCCTGTCACATCTGTCCAGCTTCCTGTAGCTTCACATGTCACAGACGAAGGACTAACAGTTCCCTCATATCCTGTTGCACAAGATACAGATGACGTTTGTCCGTATGTAGTGCCAGTTGTACCAGTGAAGTCGTATCCAGTTTGAGATGGCATACCACAGTCTTTGAAACAACAAAAACACGCAAATTTACCCACGTTGTTCGCCTAATTAACCTGTTTATTGCGTCACTTGTTGTCCTTTAAAGGAGCACTATGTATCATTCCCATGAACCTAGGTGAGGCATCAGTTCTACTTACAGAGTTTTGATGATAAAAATTTAGAAACACACTAAACAAATTATACACAAATCTCCTTTATACAAGGACAACAAGGTCAGTCTGTCATTTTACAAAGGGTAATAATAAAGTAACTTTCTGTTTGCTTCCCTGGAAGACCAAGACCTTCCCAAAAGGGTTACGTTTAAAGGAAATAATATGCTTTAAGTTGAGCATTTTTTTCTCTAAAGTGTTGATCGCCATTTGAGCCGCGACATGAGAAAACCAACAATGTGGTTAAGCGCCAAGCGCAGACTCAGATCAGCCTGGGCATCCGCCCAGTCTGATCAGAGACTTCGCTGTCCGCATGGAGGTAGCTTAAACCCTTAGCTACCCATTGAACACTTAACGAAGAGTCTGGTCAAACTTGGCGGATACCCAGGCTGATCTGAGTCCACGTTGGGCGCACAACCACATTGTTGGTTTTCTCGTGTCGCGGCTCATTTATATGGGAGACATAAAATATAAAATGACAGGACTGCTTCTCCTGGATGCGTATCCACTTACCTGAAAATTACGAGAGGTAAGGATAAAAATCTCTGAGATGCCATAAAATCTGAGATTTAGAGTATTAATAAGAATTAAATATCATTTTATATATAAGGGGTTAACTAGGGTAATACAGATTTGTATTAAATACTGATTATTCAAGGGCGATTCGAAAAGTACCCGAAATCTTGCTTTAACCTGGTATGAACCGAATGGTAGATCTAAAATGCAACTACATCAAAATCAAAATCGAAGTCCATATGTTTTTATAGTTACATGTAAATATCATAGTGTTTTCAGTAAAACTCTGTTATCATACAAAAAATACATAAAAAATCCGCCGAGCGTTGTGTCGCAGCTGCTTTGCTCTTACTCTGTTATAAAAACTACTGCATTCGATGTCTGGTATATACAGGTACTATAGTTTGACAGTTGTGGGCTTAAAAACTAGGATTAATGCAACTCTGGAATAAAAGGGATTAAAGCTCATCGAATCTTAAGTATAGGTTCGGGGAGAAAAGTAATGCAGCACTCCGGGGCAAATCGAGGTTAAACGTATGGCTACGGTCATTAAGTGTGGGGCGCCTATTTTGAGGCTCTGCTTTAATCCAACATTTTCGACACTGTTGGAAATAGCCGAGCAATACACGACACAAAAAATGTACACCAGAGCTGTACACGGCCTTCTAGGTGTATCTTTGTCGCAATGATTTTTAAGGGGCAAAATCGGGATCAAATGTTTAACCAACACGTCACTTTGAGTGTTTGTGTCATCTATGATAGACCGCCGCCTTGGAATATTTGGACGTTTTGGAGGTAACCAAGCATCCAACAACACACAAACATGCCCTTTCTCTGTTAGATGTAGCATGTAGCAATAAGTTTGAGAGGTAAAAATCGAGTTCATGGCTATGGTCTATGTGGGGTACATATTTGGGGCTGGAATTTCGACGTTGTTGGATGTAATTAGCGGTAAATCAGTGAAACAGTACATCTGTAACACAAAAATGCATTGCAGTAAAGTAGCAACACATTTAAGTAATAACGCAAAAGTGTTATAACGTAGTAGAGCAATAAAATGAAATCTGTTCTTAGTTTGGCTTCCATTTTACACCTTGAAACCAACAGCCACGGAAGTACATCAAGTTGATACAACTCTTACATACATATATATCCTTCCAACAACGTCGAACCTCTAAAGGCGGACCCTAGTAGTACATGATCCCACACAAAATAACTGCATGGCTAATAATTTGACGCGAGTGTGACCCCTTACTTACTTACCAGGGTACACCTAGAAGGTCGTGAAGAGCCGTTATGTTCATTTATTGTACATGATCAATTTAGCATACATGTTTTCTATGAAATATTTAGATTCTTGTATACAGGTGTTGCCTAACAATACGTTATGAAATGCGAACGTGAAAAACAGAGCATATTAATGGGCAAAATTTAACCGAAACACATATTTCGTAAATTACAAAAAAAACTAGGCGGCAATGTAAATCTGAAATACATGAAAACATTACTGACAGCATTATACATGCTGTTTCAACAGTTAATCAAATAAACCAGAACCACTGTACAGATACTTGTTTTGTTTCGAATGGATTCATTTTCTATTGCATTTTATTAACATTTTCATTTAAATAAATTTGAATTTGAGCTCTATCAGCATTGGGAGGTAAGAGCTACGCCGATGCAGTATAGTGCTTTCGAGTATTATATTTCCACACATTACCAGATCTGCCGGAATCCAATAAAATAACTGTTTTGCTGTACCTTTAATGCTGCAGCCTGTGACATCTGTCCATGTTCCTGCAGCCTCACATGTCACAGTTGAAGTACTGATTGTTCCCTCATATCCTACTGCACAGGATACAGATGATGTTTCCCCGTATGTAGTGCCACTTGTACTGGTATAGGCATATCCAGTTTTAGCGGGTGAACCGCAGTCTATAAATGAAAACATACGTATTCATTTTTGATAATCCTTAGAACATATCACACATATATATATATTCACTTAAAAAGCATATCCGTCTTTCGCAGTTATATTTTAAAGGTCAGTCCCACTGTTCGTTTGTATAGGGTCCCATATACTTAAGTGCTAATTGTACTACCTCATTTGTATGAACCCATAAAGATGGTGGAGGGTAATTGCGTGGATATTCAGATTTATCATATGACGTCGCTGTTATTCAATGGATAACGTCGTGTCATAAAAATCTTATGACCACACGTGTAATAACACGTTGGCGCGTACACGTAACGTCATTGACAACGTCCATGTCAACAATGCATTTTCTTATCGAAATAATGTTCAGTTTTACGGCGTTAAAAAAACCCATTTCAAAAGGTCGTAGCATAAACAGAATCTTACACTCGTGGTCATTTAATATGAAATTTATGACACTCGCCGAAGGCTCCTTTCATAAATTTCATATGAAATGACCACGATTGTAAGATCCTCTATTTCCGTAAAATACAAATAAGGATACCAAGAACTGACCACAGCCACAAATTGTGCTGTTGTTATGCGGTTCCGTTTGATCTTGTTCCTTCGTCTCCTTTAGATGTCTTAAGTTTGTTATTATGCGGTGCCGTTTCTGTTCGCTTCTTTCTCTTCTGTCGGTGTCTGAAGTTTGTTGTTATGTGTTGTGGTTTGTGTTTACTTTTTCATCTACTTTCGGCGCCTTAAAAAAACTAAGACATCGAAAGGGGACGGAGAAGCTAACACAACTGGCACTACAGAACAACAAGAAATTTTCGAAAACATACGCGAGCACTCAGTGTAAACTCCCAAAATCATATAAAACAAAAGAATGAAATAAAAAATACTGATTCATCTTTTTACCTGTTTTAAACCTTGAAAAACAAGAGGGCCATGAAGCACCCAATCGCTCATCTGAGTATAAAGGGCAACGGTCAAAACTAAGGTTATCGTCTGAACAAACCTGCTAGTTTGAAATATGAGAGACACTGGTAAAAGGTCAAGAATGACCGTGACCTCAATTACTCACAAATAATCATGTGCTCATCTATCTCACTGTATTTATCACATTTTGAGCCAAAATCTTCTACAAGTTCCATGCACTCTTATGTTCTAGCATTTTCCCATATAATAGCACCAGAAAGCAAATTTGACCTTGGCGTAAAACGGAAAGGTTAATCGTAGGTCGTCATTTGAACAATTTTGGTAGTACTCGTGTACCAAATGCTACATACCATGTTTCAAATCCATCAGTTGATTGGTTCTGGAGGAGAAGATTTTTAAAGTGTTTTTCATATATAGTCATGGCGGCCATTATGGTCATGTGATTTAGACTGTTTGAACATATTTCCGTTCCCTCAGTCCCTGAAAGCTCCATATGAAATGTGGCTACAATTGACCCTGTGGCTTATGAGGAGATGCTTGAATTATCGAAATATGCGAGACATGGGATAAAGGTCAAAGCATGACCTTGACCTCTTGTACTTACTCATTACTATTGGTTCTGATGAAGTAGATTTTTAAAAGGGTGTTTTCTATAAAAAGGCAAAGTTGCCATGTTGGTCATGTGATCCGAATCATTTGAACAAAATGTCGATCCCGTAAGGCCTGGAGGCTCTACATGAAATTTGGTTACAATTGTTACTAAGTTATCAGAGAGGAATATGTTAGAAATTCTGGATGGACGACGGATGATGGCCGACGACGACGACGACTGACCTATCCTTAGCTTCCCCGGAGCCTTCAGTATAGGTGCCCACAATACTATAATTATAACATCATAATGATAGAATCTGCATCACGATAGTGCTCCAGGTAAGAATGGTTAACAAACTATTTTCACAATTTTTCCATAAGCACATACGTTGTGATCCCTCATTAGAACCGTCTCGTTTTAGTGAGGGGTCACAACATATAGTTTCACTGTAAGATAAGAAAAAAGTGTCACAGAAATCCCGCCTTATCTGGAGCTCTGTCACAACTTTTTGCCTTGAAACGGACAGGCATAAACTACTTGGGACTCAAACTAATTATGTGCATATAACCGCACCATATGGTATAAACCTCGAAGTATTGGGATTAATCCGTTGTGCCAAAAAAGAAAAGAAAAGAACAAAACAATTTAGATACATCTGTCAATTCAACGAGTAGCAGTCAGATATGGATTTACACTGTTTGCATGAATGTCAACAACTTTGTATTATATCTAAAGACAGGCTTAGGGAAACAGAAGTTTTAGAATGTCTACGTTTCAAATATGAGAGAGACCATGCGTGAATAAAATAGACGTAACTAGGCTTTCTTATACATGGAGTAAGTATAATAAGTTGGACGAGAAAAATAACGTCAATTTCAGGAGCCACTACCATTATTTCGTGTAGAAATGTTTCCTCCAAAAGTTTCCAATTGACAGTTACTGTAATATTTTCAAGCAAACAACCTAAATTATGATATATTGAAACATTCTAAACCTTGAAAAGGAAGCTCTTTACGACTAATCCCATCTGGAACTGCTCTCATTTCAACTCTTCTCTTTAACAAGTGAAATAACACCTACGTTTGTATGCCAGTAAGTATACGGCCCAGATTATTAATTTAAAAACTTAAAATTTAACTAAATGGGTACACATTCACGGGATATGACTCTGCCATTTTTAAATTTCCTTCCCTTTCCATCTCTTAAAGAAGATAAGAGTGTCGCTGTCGCGAGACAACATAGCTCGTCTGAACTAGTGGGGGTGGTACTGAATAAAAGTTTGGCCCAATATCTGTCATCAAACCAAATATAAATCAAATCGATTAAATGGACTTGAAAATATAGGATCTTAAAAGGTTTAATGTTAAGCTTCCACATGATATTTTATGGACATGTCCTTGACCTATAGATCATGCCCAGATGCAGGAATGTTGCTGAACAAAATTTCGGACCAATATCTATTATCATACCAACCTTTTAAATTTAATTCAAAGGATTCAGAAGCTATGAGATCTTAAAAACTTTAACTGAAGACTTTAATATAAAATTTCTAAATCCGTGACCTGGACCTAAAGTTCAGGTCAGGAGTGGGGATGGTGTTAAATATAATTTTTGACCGGTATCGCTATACCAAATACAATTTAAATCGTTCAAAGGGTTTAGAGAATATGAGATCTTAAAACACTTTATCTCAAAATCCGAAACCCGTGAACCTGACCTTCAGGATATGACCATGAATGACGATAGTGCTGAATAAAATTCTGAACCAATATCTATCATTATACCAAGTACAATTCCAATCGTTAAAACTTTAATGTTTAACTTAAACATTTTGCTAACGCCGACTCCGCCAAAGCCGACGCCGGGGGTAGTTCAATAGCTCTTCCTTATTTCGTTCAAGTGAGCTAAAATTTGCTCCCATGGGAGCATATCCTTTCCGGTAAAATGTGAACCCAGTTTGGAAGAGCTTCATTTTCCAGTGATGCAAAAATGCACTACACAGAGGATCTTACGTCAGTGGCCATGTATTATTGAGTTTATTAAATGAGTTGGGAAAAAGGATAAGATGCGAGGCTATGCCGAGCATCTAATTTGTTTTCCACAACTCGTTAAATAAATTCAATAATAGAGGAGCAAGAATGCAAGATTCTATGTATCATATGACACTTAAATAGCTTTTTAATAGCAAGTGTTGCTATAGCAGGACTTTGCAATTAGAAAACACGACGTTTCTTTGGATGTCAACGCATAAATTACGACGTAATTTGTATATTTGACCCACTGGTTGATTAGCGTTTTTAATGCATTGCTTTATTACACTCTCAGATGCGACGCCATATGATAAAATATTATTTTCCTTCATACACAAGAGGGCCATGAGGCCCTGAATCGCTCACCTGAGTAAAAAGGTCAAAGGTCAAACAAAGGCTCAATACAAAATCTGATTATAATTGCATGTAGTTTTTTGTGGAGTTGTTTGAAATTGTCAAAATATGCGAGTACTAGATCAAAGGTCGAAAGATGACCTTGACACCTTGTACTCATAAATCTTTATGTACTTATTAAGATAACTGTATACACCAATTTTAGACCAAAATCATAAAAAATTTCCATGAAATCTTATGTTTCAGCTTTTTCCCATATTAGGGCTTGCTGTAAAAATAGGTCACGGTCAATCCAAGGTCATCATCTGAACAATCTTGGTAGTACTCAAATACTCGATGGTACATACCAAGATTCATGGCGATCAGTCAAGTGGTTCCTGAGAAGAAGATTTCTAAAGATTTTTTACCATACATAGGCATGTTGGCCATGTTGGTCATGTGGCTAGGACCGTTTGAACAACATTTTCGTTCCTTGAGCCCCTGAAGGCTCTATATGAAATTTGGTTACAATTTGCCCGGTGGCTTTTGAGCAGGTATTATGAAATTGTCAAAATATGCGAGACCTGGGTCAAAGGTCAAAGAATGACCTTGACCTCTTGTGCTAAAAAATCTCCATATACTGATTAAAATGACTGTATACATTAATGTTTAGGCAAAAATCTTCAAAATGTTCCATAAAATCTTATGTTATAGCATTTTTCCATATTTGACCCTACCGTAAAAAAGGTCGAGGTCAACTAAAGGTCATCGTTTAAACAATCTTAGTAGTACTTAAGTACTTGATGAAACACACCAAGTTTCAAGGCAATCCAGCCATTGGTTCTGGAGAAATAGATTCATGAAGCTTTTTACCATATATGGGCGTTGGGGCCATGTTGGTCATGTGACCTGGACCGTTTGAGCAAATTTTCATTCCATCAACCCCTGAAGGCTCACAATGAAATTTCATTACAATTTGCCCAGCGGCTTTTGAGGAAATGTTTGAAACTGTAGAAATATAAGAGTCCTGGATCAAAGGTCAAATAATGACCTTGACCTTTTGCACTCATAAATCTTCATATACTCATTAAGATGACTGTATACACCATTTTCAACCCAAAATCTTCAACAGTTTCCAAAATATCTTATGTTCTAAAGCACCAAAAAGCAAAATTGACCTTACCGTAAAAAGGTCAAGGTCAACGTAAGGTCATAATTTGAGCAATCATGATAGTACTCGGATGCCCGATGCTACAAATCATGTTTCAAGGCCATAGGCCTATTGATTCTGCAGAAGAAGATTTTTAGGGTTTTTAACATATATGGGCGTGGCGGCCATGTTGGTCATGTGACCCAGACATCTTGAACATTATTTCGTTCCTAACAGCAGTACAGCCTAATTTGGTTATAAACGGCCCAGTGGTTTCAGAGGAGAAGTCGTTTGAAATTATGGACGGATTACGGACGGACGGACGGACGACGGACAACGGAGCCTGCCTTTGATATAAGCACCCCGGAGGCGCTGGCTCAGGAGAGCAAAAAAATCATGGAAAACATGGATGATTTGAAAAATAAGAAATTGGCAACAATGGAATATTTCAAACTTTGGCAGTGCCTTATCTTACTATGAAGTTGGTTTGTGTTGTGACAGTGTTGAATAGCTTTTATAACATTTTCTGATATGACTAATTTGGCCGGCATCACATTGAATAGCAGCTTTTCTTTACCTTTTATATTGCAGCCTGTCACGTCTGTCCATGTTCCTGTAGCTTCACATGTCACAGATGGAGAACTGATTGCCCCATCATATCCTGCTGCACAGGCTACAGATGACGTTTCCCCGTATGTAGTGCCAGTTGTAACAGTGTATGCATATCCAGTTTTCATGGGCGTACCGCAGTCTTTGAAGAAATTGAGAATTAATCGTACAGTAATTCCAACTACACGATTTGCATTTGATCACTTCTTATTATTGTCATCTTGCCTTTCTAACCTACATTTTCAAGATATATGAAAATATTTGTAGCAAATGAACCATTCAGACCCATCCCCATTATCACTCACTGCGCTCAAAAATGAAATGCAGTATTTCAAACATTCATATAGCGTACATGCAGCTGAGGTGGGTCATAACAGTTGCCTTTTTTTCATTTACACTGACTGCCCTCTAGTCTTAGAATTGTCAATGTGACATAGCTTTGTCAAAAGATTTCTTGAAATTCAGCAGACGTAAATTTGTTGTTTGCTTTTTTGTCGGTTAAAGGGCTATTTTTATTAGCTTGTGTTATTTAGTTAGTGGTAACCTTCTGGGCACATAAGGTTTATTCAACTTTGAGTCAAAGTCACGACGTTTAATCAAGTTGAATCAAGGTTTATTCAACCATGTGTGCCTGATTCAAGGTTGATTCAACCTTGTGTGTCTGCTAGGTAACATTTGCTTATTTTGTCCTATGACGACAGAGTTTCAAGGCATGTAGCCAAGAGTGATAATGACGCATGCAGTGATAAATGAGCCGCGACACGACAAAACCAACAAAGTGGAATGTGCGCCCAGTGCAGACTCAGATCAGCCTGGGCATCTGCCCATTCCGATCAGAGTCTTTGCTGTCGGCATGAAGGTAGCTTAGAGCCTTAGCTAGCTTTTAAGAGCACTGCAAAGACTCTGATCAGACTGGGCGGATTGCCCATGCTGATCTGGGTCTTCGCTCGGAGCTTATGCCACTTTGTTGGTTTTGTCATGTCGCGACTCAAATATAGCTCTAGGACCATTTCATACGAAACTGCTTAGGAAAGTAAGCCAAGAGATACTGGCGAACAGATTTTATGCCAGATGACCGTCAACGTCACAGTGCCTAAGGTTATGAAAACAGTTCAGATTCAGAAACAGATTGGTTTACTGGTGATACATCCAAGGACAATCATTCACCAGAACCTGTACTCACGGAAGCAAGTCCCTAGCTCTTAATAGGTTAAGGTAGATTAAGGGCAAGCATATATCATAATACGAGTTAACCGTCCTCAAATGAGCTGATTTTAGTATACGTAATTTTGGGACTATTGATCCAAGCAATGCAATTTACCAAGACAACAAACACATCAACTGAAAATACTAAGCAGCTCTAGAAAACAATATGTGTTGCTATGTAAAGCTTAGTTACACCCATGATCTTGGATAGTCTACGTGGAAAATATTTACAAGTTTGATACCATTTGCTTCACTCGCTGTGTATAGCACGTTATCATATGACGTCGCATCTGACAGTGTAATAAAGCCAAGCATTAAAAACGATAATCCACTAGTGGATTAAATATGCAAATTACGTCGTAACGTTATACGTTGACGTCCATGAAATCGGCGTTTTCTAATGGCGAACTCGTGACGTTTCGATGCAAAATTTGCTAATAAATGCAATTTTAGTGTCATATGATAACTAGAATCTTGCATTCGTGCTCCTGTATTATTGAATTTATTAAACTCGTTGGGAAAAACCGATAAGATGCTCGGCATAGCCTCGCATCTTATCTTTTTCCCCAAATCGTTTAATAAATTCAATAATACATGAGCACTCATGTAAGATCTTCTATTTACACAAAAAGGACCGGAGTATTTGGACGAAGATTGTTGGAACAGTAAAGGTAATGAATCAGTGCGCATCCAATTTATAGAAACCACGACTCTATACAAACCTTTTGCGTCACACGTCGGCGAGGTACCCCATGCTCCATCTGACCCACATGTTAGAGAGCCACTGAGGTCATACCCCTCGTTACAATCTACTGTAGCAGTCCCGCCATAGACTGTATCCCCTGAGACAGCTCCATTATCGATAGTCGGAAATGTGCCACAGTCTAAAGAATTTATCAAAATTTCTTAATAAGCTGAACTTACATTTTGATTAGTAATTAACAGACATTTCTTGCAATGTAAAAAGTCAAAGAAACATGTTTTGTCATTTTGAGAAAATATAAGGGAACATTTACTCAACTATACATATAAGAAGACACACCATACTAGAAAATATATAACTAGACTCGTAAATAACTTGAGCAATGTGCGTATTGCAAAATCTTACATCAGCCGGCACAGCTGCACAAACTGACTAGGCTTTCCGCAGTTTGCTGTCTCGATATCTACGAGCTCATAAGCTTCAATTGAGAATAGGTTAGACTCTGATAAGACGGATCTGAGTCTGCCCTGTTTGCACATGGCATAAGATTAGTTTTCGAGAGAGACCAATCAAAATTGAGCCCCGACACGAGAAAACCAACAAAGTGGCTGTGGGCCCAGCCCAGACTCATATCAGCCTGGGCATCTGCTAACCTTTAAACGATAGCTAAGTGTCTAAGCTACCTCCCAGGCTGATCTGAGTCGGCGCTGGGCCACTTTGTTGGTTTTGTCGTGTCGCGGCTCAATATAATAGAGTTAGTGGTCATAAATATTTCATCAAATTCCGAATTCCCATTGACTTTTATGCATGTTTCGGAGTTAAGAAAATATACCTGTAACGTACCTCTGTTAAGCAAGCATCAGCCTTAAGAAACCAGGCCCCGAGTTTATAAAACTTTTTTTTCATGCTCAACTCAGCTGAGCATGAAATTTTATCTGCTAATAAGTAGCAAATTACTCATAAGTTCAATTGTCTTCTTGCTCAGTTAAGCTGCTGGAGGGCAATTATGCTACAAGTATATTTACATCCCATTGGGCAAAACACAGTTAAGTTTATGATATATGTAATTCGACAACTGCTCTTATGTGTAAAGTTCTAATTAAATCAAAGCGACATTTGCAAGGAATATCAATTTTAGAACCCTTATCTTGTCAGTATTGGTTTGTTTTGAGCGTGTTAAAGATAAAATTATGTGACTATTTATCATAGTTACATAAACGCTTGCAACATTTGTAGAAACAAAATAATTTGCGACAGTAAAAGTAGCCTTGTAAAGTGCACTGTGTCTGAAGTAAGCGAATATTTCACAAAATTATCAAAATGTGTAGGAATTGCATTTCAAGATGCCACGCGTGCACTTTCCCTTGATTCAAGCCCTACAATTGGTCAGTTTTTCGTTACGTTATCTTACTTCCGCTTCATTTAAAACTAGAAGGAACACTTAAAGATTTACACCCTCAATGTTTCTATTAACTTTTAAATTTCTCACAAATATTATATCCTAGGCATGATAATGATTGCTATCAAAAGTACATTTATCTGCCAAATTTATGATTTGTGATGGTCACTGAAAATAGGAGAATTTAAGAAAATACACAAAAAGAGCGGCAATAGCGGTTCACCATTCCCGCCAAAAATGAGGACTTGATACGCCCAGCAATCATAGTTAATCAGGTTAAAGTTATATCATGAATAATTTTAAGCCCTTTCTTTAATCACTTCAGACAATTATTGGTTGAAAAGAACCCACGTGCACGGATTAGAGGTTAATGCTATTGTAAAGTTATTTACTCCACCAATCATAAAATTCAAAACATGCTTGCAGAAACGCCTGTGGGAGTCAATTAATTTTTGACGACAAAGTATTCGTGAATATTCAAGAAGGGTGCGCATTGATATATCGTCTCTGCCTCCGTAACAAAGATGTTTTCGCAGAAGATCTTTTGAACAAGTCTTAATTATGTTGCATACAACTAACAAGTTTCATAATTTTGCGATTATTTCGTAATGAAATACGAGGGAGTATACCTTTAAGGATGTGCCAGGGAAACCAAATACATGTGAACGCAAGATTGTTCTAGGTCAAGACACAGCCAAAATATAGATAAACAAGAGTTTCGCAAACGGCGCATGATATGCACGTTTCAGCGTCATGGAGTAAGCAGGAAATTTGTGCAAGTTAATTAGACTGTTAGCAAGAAAGAGTAGTGGAGCTACAGGATTAAACGATTTTGTACAGAAGGATTATACAAGATTGGTATATAAAAATATGGCCAATAAACGAATCAAAGGGACGTCACATCAAAATAAAGTAAGGGGAAACTACCATTGTTATAAGAGACATATTGTTGGGCCTTCATACACATTACTATGAAGTTTCATCAAGGTATCCCGAACAGTTATCAAGTTACGGTGCGCACACGACTAGCCAGGAAAATAAATAATGTAAGGGGCATAACTTGAAACTAAGGAAGGAGGAGCAATTAATTTTGAACGTGACATGTTGCTCTGACCTAATAAATATTCGTATAAAAATTCATTAAGTTTTATCCCAAACAGGGGAGGGGTGAGTGGGTGGGGTGGTTACTGAGTTACGGAGTGCATAAGAGTGTTTACGGATGGACGGGCAGCGCCAATATATAACAAGCAAATGAAGTTATATCCCCCGCCGAAGTGGCACTGATTCGTTTATGGTTTATTTCAAGTTTCGTAAAATTTCCCTCACTGATGACTTAGTTACAGCTGAACTTGTGGTTTATAAATCAAACCAAGGACAATTTCTCTGGCATAAGTGAGACATCAGCTGGAGCTGTTCTTTAACACTTGCCTTTACATCACTGCAATATGATGATACATTTCAAGTCAGTTTCAAGAAATTATGTTCAGCGGTACCTTAGTTAGGGCTAATTTGTGGATTTTAAATCAGTTCAAGGGCATTAAGTCATGCACTACTGATGTGATTATGACAAGACTTAATGTGCACTGCTATGTCAAGACAATACATATTTATTTAAAATTTCATGAAATTCCTTTCATTGGTAACTTAGTTATGACTCAATTTGTTGATCTAAAACCAAGTCAAGGGCAATAACTCATTGCTTACTAAAGCAATGTCGACAAAATGTAAGGTGCACCAATGTATTTTAGTGATACGTATTTAGTAAAAGTTTCATAGAAATCTTTTCATTGATTACATATTTATGGCTAAATTTATCAATTTTAAACGGATTCAAGGGCAATAACTCTTGCACTTCTGATACCATTCTGATGAAACTTTATGTGCATAACTGCTTATTTATTTAAGTTACATGAAGTTTCGATGATTGGTTACTTATTTATGGCTTATTTTATTGATTTTAAGTCAGTTTAAGGGCAATAACACGTGCACTCCTGAAGCCAGTCTAATGAAACATAAAATGCATCAGCGCGTTATAGTGATATATATTCGTTTTAACTTTCATGAAATTCTGTCCAGTGATTACTTAGTTATGGCTCATTTTATTGAGTTTAAACCAATTCAAGGTCAATTACTCCTGCATTACTGAAGCCAGTCTGATGAAACTTGATGTCCATCAGCATGTTATAATGATATAAATTATTTGTTTCATGAAATTCCGTCCAGTGGTTACTTAGTTATGGCTCCGGTCGGACGGACATGGATAAACTATATCCCGCCGCCTTCGGCGGTTGTTTAAACGTCCGTTTATGTTATCAAAATGGGCGTATAATAAGTTTCTAAAGCTGTATATTGGTTTGTAGTGCTCTCGTTAACTGTACTTAGTGAGTGCAGAAGTACTCTAGCAAATAATTCTGTGTCAGTCTCCTGTATCATATTCCTGAGACAAACAGAGAAAGTAACTGCCTTTCTACACAAAAGGGCTGGTTTTTGCCTCTCCTAAACCTTTTGTAAAATTAGAGATACCGCGATTTTGGATTGCGTTGATATAACTAGATTTGGCTGGTAGACATTGTTGTACCTTTAACAGTGCAGCCTGTAGGGTCTGTCCATGTGCCTGTATCTTCACACGTCACGGTTATGGGACTACTCAGTCCCTCATATCCTTCTGCACAGGATACAGATGATGTTTCCCCGTATGTAGTGCCACTTGTACTAGAATAGGTATATCCAGTTGTAGAGGGTGAACCGCAATCTATGAAATAAAAAATAAACATACAAATCAATGTTTGTCGCACTCGTTTGTAAGGCTACCTAAACAGAGGAGCCATCTGTCATTTGAGATCGTGTCGCATATGAATTTCTATTAATATAAATAAATACGCTTCAAGAGAAGAAAATCTGCACCTACAATATTGCCTATCTTCAGAATGGAAATCAACCCCCTTAAAGGAAAGAATTTGCTCTCCTTGTAGTAAATTTGCTCTCCTTGTAGAATAGATAGTACTTAATTCTTCCTTTAATAGCTGACTTGAGCCGCGACGCAAGAAAACCAACAAAATGGTTGTACGCCCAGCGCAGACTCAGATCAGCCTTGGCAAGATTAAAGGTCAAGGTCAGAATGCGCACTTAAGCTATGCGAATACGCAATAATGAAAACATGTTCATGTTATATTCGTGTCCGAGATTTAGCTGCTGAATAAATGTGAGTTACTTATATTTAATATATGATATATAATATTGATGGTCCTTTGATTTTCCCTTTTATGTTTTACAAATCAGCCTCTATGAACGTAGTTATCCTACTAGTGCCAGTACCTTAATCAAGGCGCACTCTTACTCAAGGAAGTAAGCTGGGGAAACCATGTCTAATGGACACATTTCTAGTCTTTAATATTTGGGGCCATGTTATATCGAAATCGCCAAAACTAAAATGCGCCAGGATGTCATTTTCATTAAATCGTGAAATATTGATACCGCAGATATTAAGGTAGAAGGATAATGAATAGAAATATTTGCGTGGCATTCAAAGTATAAAAATGCAGTTGTCTATATGATAAGCATTTTCTTGATTTTTTTTTAAATGCAAGAACGTTGAATTTCACGAAAACAGTTTATAAAAGATATATTTAATCGAAGGGGCATGCTTATGCATATTATTTCAGTAAAACTTACATTTTATGTTACAAATTAAGACAAAAGAAAACAAAAATCACAGTTTCGTTTCCTGGCGAAACGATGTAAAGTTAAACAAGAGGGCCATGAGGCCCTGAATCGCTCGTCCGAGTAAAAAGTTAAAGGTCAAACTAGGATCATCATTTGAACAAACCTGATAGTTAGCAACTGTCAAAATATGAGAGACATTGGTTAAAGGTCAAAGAATGATCTTGTCCTCTATAGCTAAAACTGTTCATGTGCTCATTTATTCGACAGTATTTATTAACTTCTGTGCCAACATTTTCCATGAATTCTTTATATTTCAAGCATTTTCCCATACAAAAGCATCAGAAAGCAAATTGGCCTTGCCATAAAAAATGTCAAAGTCAACCAAAGGTCATAACCATTTTAACAATTTTTGGCCAAAATCTCCAAACTATCGAGAAAATCTTGCGTTCTAGCATTTTCTCATTTTGTATCTTTCTGTAAAAGGGTCAAGGTACACTCCAGGTCATCCTCTGAACACTTTTGCATTACTCTAATTCCCAATGCTACATACCAAGTTTCAAGGCCATTAACCAACGGGTTACAGGACCAGTTAAAAATGTTCATTCCCTCAGCCCCTGGAGGCTCTATATAAAATTTGGTTGCAATCGGCTTAGCCGCTTTTTTGGGTGGGGGGGGGGGGTAAGTAAAATTGTTAAAATATGAGAGTCCTGGGTCAAAGGTCAAAGAACGACCTTGACCTCTTGTACTCATAAATCTTCATGTACTCATTCAGACAACTGTATACACCATTTTTGGGCCAAATTCTTCAAAAGGTTCCATGAAATCTTGTGGTCTGGCAATTTTCTATATTTGACCTTGCCGTAAAAATAGGTCAGGGTCAACACAAGGTTATCTTTGAACAAGGTTGGTAGTACTTGAGTACTCGATGCTGCATACCAGGTTTCAATGCCATTAGTAAAGTGATTCTGGAGATGAACATTTTTGAAGCTTTTTTACCATAGATGGGTGTGGCGGCCACATTGGTCATGAGACTATGACCATTTGAACAAATTATCATTCCCTCAGCCCCTGGAGGCTCTATATGAAATTCGGTACAATATGCCTATAGGCTTTTGAGGAGATGTTTGATAATGTCAAATGATGGTGCTGGGTCAAAGGTCACAGAAGGACCGTTACCTTTTGTACTGATAAACCTTCGTTTACTTATTAAGATGACTGTATATACACAGTTTTAGACCTAAATCATCAAAAATTTCCATGAAATCTTATGTTCTAACATTTGCTCATATTTGACCTTGCCGTATAAAAGGTCAAGGTCAACCTAGGTCATCCTTTGAACAAGCTTGGTAGTACTTTAAAACTCGAAGCTACAATCCAAGTTTCAAGGCCATAGGTCAAGTGGTTCTGGAGAATAAGAGTTTTAAGATTTTTACCATATAGCGGGCATGGCGACCATATTGGTCATGCGACTATGACCATTTGAACAAATTTTCATTCCCTCAGCCCCTGGAGGCTCTATATAAAATTTGGTTAAAAGATGTCTATAGCCTTTTGAGGAGATGTTTGATATTTTCAAATGAGAGTGCTGGGCCAAAGGTCACTGAAGGACCGTTACCTTTTGTACTGATAAACCTTCGTGTTCTTATTAAGATGACTGTATATACACAGTTCTCGGCCTAAATCATCAAACTTTTCAATGAAATCTTATTTTTTAACATTTGTTCATATTTGACCTTGCCGTAACAAAGGTCAAGGTCATCCTAGGTCATCATTTGAACAAGCTTGGTAGTACTTTAAAACTCAAAGCTGCATACTAAGTTTCAAGGCCATAGGTCAATTGGTTCTGGAGAAGAAGAGTTTCTAATTTTTGTACCATATATGGGCGTGGCGGCCATATTGGTCATGTGACCCAGACCGTTAAAACACATTTTCATTCCCTAGACACCTGGGGGGCATTATATGAATTTTGGTTACAAATGGCCCAGTGGCCTTAGAACAGATGTTTGAAATTGTCAAAGTATGAGAGACCTTGGTCAAAGGTCAAAGAATGACCTTGACTTTTGTTCTCACAAACCTTCATGTACTCATTAACATGACTGTATTTACATATTTTTAGGCCCAAATCTTTAAAAGTTTCAAAGAAGTTTGTTGTTATGTGTTGTGGTTTGTGTTTACTTTTTCATCTACTTTCGGCGCCTTAAAAAAACTAAGACATCGAAAGGGGACGGAGAAGCTAACACAACTGGCACTACAGAACAACAAGAAATTTTCGAAAACATACGCGAGCACTCAGTGTAAACTCCCAAAATCATATAAAACAAAAGAATGAAATAAAAAATACTGATTCATCTTTTTACCTGTTTTAAACCTTGAAAAACAAGAGGGCCATGAAGCACCCAATCGCTCATCTGAGTATAAAGGGCAACGGTCAAAACTAAGGTTATCGTCTGAACAAACCTGCTAGTTTGAAATATGAGAGACACTGGTAAAAGGTCAAGAATGACCGTGACCTCAATTACTCACAAATAATCATGTGCTCATCTATCTCACTGTATTTATCACATTTTGAGCCAAAATCTTCTACAAGTTCCATGCACTCTTATGTTCTAGCATTTTCCCATATAATAGCACCAGAAAGCAAATTTGACCTTGGCGTAAAACGGAAAGGTTAATCGTAGGTCGTCATTTGAACAATTTTGGTAGTACTCGTGTACCAAATGCTACATACCATGTTTCAAATCCATCAGTTGATTGGTTCTGGAGGAGAAGATTTTTAAAGTGTTTTTCATATATAGTCATGGCGGCCATTATGGTCATGTGATTTAGACTGTTTGAACATATTTCCGTTCCCTCAGTCCCTGAAAGCTCCATATGAAATGTGGCTACAATTGACCCTGTGGCTTATGAGGAGATGCTTGAATTATCGAAATATGCGAGACATGGGATAAAGGTCAAAGCATGACCTTGACCTCTTGTACTTACTCATTACTATTGGTTCTGATGAAGTAGATTTTTAAAAGGGTGTTTTCTATAAAAAGGCAAAGTTGCCATGTTGGTCATGTGATCCGAATCATTTGAACAAAATGTCGATCCCGTAAGGCCTGGAGGCTCTACATGAAATTTGGTTACAATTGTTACTAAGTTATCACAGAGGAATATGTTAGAAATTCTGGATGGACGACGGATGATGGCCGACGACGACGACGACTGACCTATCCTTAGCTTCCCCGGAGCCTTCAGTATAGGTGCCCACAATACTATAATTATAACATCATAATGATAGAATCTGCATCACGATAGTGCTCCAGGTAAGAATGGTTAACAAACTATTTTCACAATTTTTCCATAAGCACATACGTTGTGATCCCTCATTAGAACCGTCTCGTTTTAGTGAGGGGTCACAACATATAGTTTCACTGTAAGATAAGAAAAAAGTGTCACAGAAATCCCGCCTTATCTGGAGCTCTGTCACAACTTTTTGCCTTGAAACGGACAGGCATAAACTACTTGGGACTCAAACTAATTATGTGCATATAACCGCACCATATGGTATAAACCTCGAAGTATTGGGATTAATCCGTTGTGCCAAAAAAGAAAAGAAAAGAACAAAACAATTTAGATACATCTGTCAATTCAACGAGTAGCAGTCAGATATGGATTTACACTGTTTGCATGAATGTCAACAACTTTGTATTATATCTAAAGACAGGCTTAGGGAAACAGAAGTTTTAGAATGTCTACGTTTCAAATATGAGAGAGACCATGCGTGAATAAAATAGACGTAACTAGGCTTTCTTATACATGGAGTAAGTATAATAAGTTGGACGAGAAAAATAACGTCAATTTCAGGAGCCACTACCATTATTTCGTGTAGAAATGTTTCCTCCAAAAGTTTCCAATTGACAGTTACTGTAATATTTTCAAGCAAACAACCTAAATTATGATATATTGAAACATTCTAAACCTTGAAAAGGAAGCTCTTTACGACTAATCCCATCTGGAACTGCTCTCATTTCAACTCTTCTCTTTAACAAGTGAAATAACACCTACGTTTGTATGCCAGTAAGTATACGGCCCAGATTATTAATTTAAAAACTTAAAATTTAACTAAATGGGTACACATTCACGGGATATGACTCTGCCATTTTTAAATTTCCTTCCCTTTCCATCTCTTAAAGAAGATAAGAGTGTCGCTGTCGCGAGACAACATAGCTCGTCTGAACTAGTGGGGGTGGTACTGAATAAAAGTTTGGCCCAATATCTGTCATCAAACCAAATATAAATCAAATCGATTAAATGGACTTGAAAATATAGGATCTTAAAAGGTTTAATGTTAAGCTTCCACATGATATTTTATGGACATGTCCTTGACCTATAGATCATGCCCAGATGCAGGAATGTTGCTGAACAAAATTTCGGACCAATATCTATTATCATACCAACCTTTTAAATTTAATTCAAAGGATTCAGAAGCTATGAGATCTTAAAAACTTTAACTGAAGACTTTAATATAAAATTTCTAAATCCGTGACCTGGACCTAAAGTTCAGGTCAGGAGTGGGGATGGTGTTAAATATCATTTTTGACCGGTATCGCTATACCAAATACAATTTAAATCGTTCAAAGGGTTTAGAGAATATGAGATCTTAAAACACTTTATCTCAAAATCCGAAACCCGTGAACCTGACCTTCAGGATATGACCATGAATGACGATAGTGCTGAATAAAATTCTGAACCAATATCTATCATTATACCAAGTACAATTCCAATCGTTAAAACTTTAATGTTTAACTTAAACATTTTGCTAACGCCGACTCCGCCAAAGCCGACGCCGGGGGTAGTTCAATAGCTCTTCCTTATTTCGTTCAAGTGAGCTAAAATTTGCTCCCATGGGAGCATATCCTTTCCGGTAAAATGTGAACCCAGTTTGGAAGAGCTTCATTTTCCAGTGATGCAAAAATGCACTACACAGAGGATCTTACGTCAGTGGCCATGTATTATTGAGTTTATTAAATGAGTTGGGAAAAAGGATAAGATGCGAGGCTATGCCGAGCATCTAATTTGTTTTCCACAACTCGTTAAATAAATTCAATAATAGAGGAGCAAGAATGCAAGATTCTATGTATCATATGACACTTAAATAGCTTTTTAATAGCAAGTGTTGCTATAGCAGGACTTTGCAATTAGAAAACACGACGTTTCTTTGGATGTCAACGCATAAATTACGACGTAATTTGTATATTTGACCCACTGGTTGATTAGCGTTTTTAATGCATTGCTTTATTACACTCTCAGATGCGACGCCATATGATAAAATATTATTTTCCTTCATACACAAGAGGGCCATGAGGCCCTGAATCGCTCACCTGAGTAAAAAGGTCAAAGGTCAAACAAAGGCTCAATACAAAATCTGATTATAATTGCATGTAGTTTTTTGTGGAGTTGTTTGAAATTGTCAAAATATGCGAGTACTAGATCAAAGGTCGAAAGATGACCTTGACACCTTGTACTCATAAATCTTTATGTACTTATTAAGATAACTGTATACACCAATTTTAGACCAAAATCATAAAAAATTTCCATGAAATCTTATGTTTCAGCTTTTTCCCATATTAGGGCTTGCTGTAAAAATAGGTCACGGTCAATCCAAGGTCATCATCTGAACAATCTTGGTAGTACTCAAATACTCGATGGTACATACCAAGATTCATGGCGATCAGTCAAGTGGTTCCTGAGAAGAAGATTTCTAAAGATTTTTTACCATACATAGGCATGTTGGCCATGTTGGTCATGTGGCTAGGACCGTTTGAACAACATTTTCGTTCCTTGAGCCCCTGAAGGCTCTATATGAAATTTGGTTACAATTTGCCCGGTGGCTTTTGAGCAGGTATTATGAAATTGTCAAAATATGCGAGACCTGGGTCAAAGGTCAAAGAATGACCTTGACCTCTTGTGCTAAAAAATCTCCATATACTGATTAAAATGACTGTATACATTAATGTTTAGGCAAAAATCTTCAAAATGTTCCATAAAATCTTATGTTATAGCATTTTTCCATATTTGACCCTACCGTAAAAAAGGTCGAGGTCAACTAAAGGTCATCGTTTAAACAATCTTAGTAGTACTTAAGTACCTGATGAAACACACCAAGTTTCAAGGCAATCCAGCCATTGGTTCTGGAGAAATAGATTCATGAAGCTTTTTACCATATATGGGCGTTGGGGCCATGTTGGTCATGTGACCTGGACCGTTTGAGCAAATTTTCATTCCATCAACCCCTGAAGGCTCACAATGAAATTTCATTACAATTTGCCCAGCGGCTTTTGAGGAAATGTTTGAAACTGTAGAAATATAAGAGTCCTGGATCAAAGGTCAAATAATGACCTTGACCTTTTGCACTCATAAATCTTCATATACTCATTAAGATGACTGTATACACCATTTTCAACCCAAAATCTTCAACAGTTTCCAAAATATCTTATGTTCTAAAGCACCAAAAAGCAAAATTGACCTTACCGTAAAAAGGTCAAGGTCAACGTAAGGTCATAATTTGAGCAATCATGATAGTACTCGGATGCCCGATGCTACAAATCATGTTTCAAGGCCATAGGCCTATTGATTCTGCAGAAGAAGATTTTTAGGGTTTTTAACATATATGGGCGTGGCGGCCATGTTGGTCATGTGACCCAGACATCTTGAACATTATTTCGTTCCTAACAGCAGTACAGCCTAATTTGGTTATAAACGGCCCAGTGGTTTCAGAGGAGAAGTCGTTTGAAATTATGGACGGATTACGGACGGACGGACGGACGACGGACAACGGAGCCTGCCTTTGATATAAGCACCCCGGAGGCGCTGGCTCAGGAGAGCAAAAAAATCATGGAAAACATGGATGATTTGAAAAATAAGAAATTGGCAACAATGGAATATTTCAAACTTTGGCAGTGCCTTATCTTACTATGAAGTTGGTTTGTGTTGTGACAGTGTTGAATAGCTTTTATAACATTTTCTGATATGACTAATTTGGCCGGCATCACATTGAATAGCAGCTTTTCTTTACCTTTTATATTGCAGCCTGTCACGTCTGTCCATGTTCCTGTAGCTTCACATGTCACAGATGGAGAACTGATTTCCCCCTCATATCCTGCTGCACAGGCTACAGATGACGTTTCCCCGTATGTAGTGCCAGTTGTAACAGTGTATGCATATCCAGTTTTCATGGGCGTACCGCAGTCTTTGAAGAAATTGAGAATTAATCGTACAGTAATTCCAACTACACGATTTGCATTTGATCACTTCTTATTATTGTCATCTTGCCTTTCTAACCTACATTTTCAAGATATATGAAAATATTTGTAGCAAATGAACCATTCAGACCCATCCCCATTATCACTCACTGCGCTCAAAAATGAAATGCAGTATTTCAAACATTCATATAGCGTACATGCAGCTGAGGTGGGTCATAACAGTTGCCTTTTTTTCATTTACACTGACTGCCCTCTAGTCTTAGAATTGTCAATGTGACATAGCTTTGTCAAAAGATTTCTTGAAATTCAGCAGACGTAAATTTGTTGTTTGCTTTTTTGTCGGTTAAAGGGCTATTTTTATTAGCTTGTGTTATTTAGTTAGTGGTAACCTTCTGGGCACATAAGGTTTATTCAACTTTGAGTCAAAGTCACGACGTTTAATCAAGTTGAATCAAGGTTTATTCAACCATGTGTGCCTGATTCAAGGTTGATTCAACCTTGTGTGTCTGCTAGGTAACATTTGCTTATTTTGTCCTATGACGACAGAGTTTCAAGGCATGTAGCCAAGAGTGATAATGACGCATGCAGTGATAAATGAGCCGCGACACGACAAAACCAACAAAGTGGAATGTGCGCCCAGTGCAGACTCAGATCAGCCTGGGCATCTGCCCATTCCGATCAGAGTCTTTGCTGTCGGCATGAAGGTAGCTTAGAGCCTTAGCTAGCTTTTAAGAGCACTGCAAAGACTCTGATCAGACTGGGCGGATTGCCCATGCTGATCTGGGTCTTCGCTCGGAGCTTATGCCACTTTGTTGGTTTTGTCATGTCGCGACTCAAATATAGCTCTAGGACCATTTCATACGAAACTGCTTAGGAAAGTAAGCCAAGAGATACTGGCGAACAGATTTTATGCCAGATGACCGTCAACGTCACAGTGCCTAAGGTTATGAAAACAGTTCAGATTCAGAAACAGATTGGTTTACTGGTGATACATCCAAGGACAATCATTCACCAGAACCTGTACTCACGGAAGCAAGTCCCTAGCTCTTAATAGGTTAAGGTAGATTAAGGGCAAGCATATATCATAATACGAGTTAACCGTCCTCAAATGAGCTGATTTTAGTATACGTAATTTTGGGACTATTGATCCAAGCAATGCAATTTACCAAGACAACAAACACATCAACTGAAAATACTAAGCAGCTCTAGAAAACAATATGTGTTGCTATGTAAAGCTTAGTTACACCCATGATCTTGGATAGTCTACGTGGAAAATATTTACAAGTTTGATACCATTTGCTTCACTCGCTGTGTATAGCACGTTATCATATGACGTCGCATCTGACAGTGTAATAAAGCCAAGCATTAAAAACGATAATCCACTAGTGGATTAAATATGCAAATTACGTCGTAACGTTATACGTTGACGTCCATGAAATCGGCGTTTTCTAATGGCGAACTCGTGACGTTTCGATGCAAAATTTGCTAATAAATGCAATTTTAGTGTCATATGATAACTAGAATCTTGCATTCGTGCTCCTGTATTATTGAATTTATTAAACTCGTTGGGAAAAAAAGATAAGATGCTCGGCATAGCCTCGCATCTTATCTTTTTCCCCAAATCGTTTAATAAATTCAATAATACATGAGCACTCATGTAAGATCTTCTATTTACACAAAAAGGACCGGAGTATTTGGACGAAGATTGTTGGAACAGTAAAGGTAATGAATCAGTGCGCATCCAATTTATAGAAACCACGACTCTATACAAACCTTTTGCGTCACACGTCGGCGAGGTACCCCATGCTCCATCTGACCCACATGTTAGAGAGCCACTGAGGTCATACCCCTCGTTACAATCTACTGTAGCAGTCCCGCCATAGACTGTATCCCCTGAGACAGCTCCATTATCGATAGTCGGAAATGTGCCACAGTCTAAAGAATTTATCAAAATTTCTTAATAAGCTGAACTTACATTTTGATTAGTAATTAACAGACATTTCTTGCAATGTAAAAAGTCAAAGAAACATGTTTTGTCATTTTGAGAAAATATAAGGGAACATTTACTCAACTATACATATAAGAAGACACACCATACTAGAAAATATATAACTAGACTCGTAAATAACTTGAGCAATGTGCGTATTGCAAAATCTTACATCAGCCGGCACAGCTGCACAAACTGACTAGGCTTTCCGCAGTTTGCTGTCTCGATATCTACGAGCTCATAAGCTTCAATTGAGAATAGGTTAGACTCTGATAAGACGGATCTGAGTCTGCCCTGTTTGCACATGGCATAAGATTAGTTTTCGAGAGAGACCAATCAAAATTGAGCCCCGACACGAGAAAACCAACAAAGTGGCTGTGGGCCCAGCCCAGACTCATATCAGCCTGGGCATCTGCTAACCTTTAAACGATAGCTAAGTGTCTAAGCTACCTCCCAGGCTGATCTGAGTCGGCGCTGGGCCACTTTGTTGGTTTTGTCGTGTCGCGGCTCAATATAATAGAGTTAGTGGTCATAAATATTTCATCAAATTCCGAATTCCCATTGACTTTTATGCATGTTTCGGAGTTAAGAAAATATACCTGTAACGTACCTCTGTTAAGCAAGCATCAGCCTTAAGAAACCAGGCCCCGAGTTTATAAAACTTTTTTTTCATGCTCAACTCAGCTGAGCATGAAATTTTATCTGCTAATAAGTAGCAAATTACTCATAAGTTCAATTGTCTTCTTGCTCAGTTAAGCTGCTGGAGGGCAATTATGCTACAAGTATATTTACATCCCATTGGGCAAAACACAGTTAAGTTTATGATATATGTAATTCGACAACTGCTCTTATGTGTAAAGTTCTAATTAAATCAAAGCGACATTTGCAAGGAATATCAATTTTAGAACCCTTATCTTGTCAGTATTGGTTTGTTTTGAGCGTGTTAAAGATAAAATTATGTGACTATTTATCATAGTTACATAAACGCTTGCAACATTTGTAGAAACAAAATAATTTGCGACAGTAAAAGTAGCCTTGTAAAGTGCACTGTGTCTGAAGTAAGCGAATATTTCACAAAATTATCAAAATGTGTAGGAATTGCATTTCAAGATGCCACGCGTGCACTTTCCCTTGATTTAAGCCCTACAATTGGTCAGTTTTTCGTTACGTTATCTTACTTCCGCTTCATTTAAAACTAGAAGGAACACTTAAAGATTTACACCCTCAATGTTTCTATTAACTTTTAAATTTCTCACAAATATTATATCCTAGGCATGATAATGATTGCTATCAAAAGTACATTTATCTGCCAAATTTATGATTTGTGATGGTCACTGAAAATAGGAGAATTTAAGAAAATACACAAAAAGAGCGGCAATAGCGGTTCACCATTCCCGCCAAAAATGAGGACTTGATACGCCCAGCAATCATAGTTAATCAGGTTAAAGTTATATCATGAATAATTTTAAGCCCTTTCTTTAATCACTTCAGACAATTATTGGTTGAAAAGAACCCACGTGCACGGATTAGAGGTTAATGCTATTGTAAAGTTATTTACTCCACCAATCATAAAATTCAAAACATGCTTGCAGAAACGCCTGTGGGAGTCAATTAATTTTTGACGACAAAGTATTCGTGAATATTCAAGAAGGGTGCGCATTGATATATCGTCTCTGCCTCCGTAACAAAGATGTTTTCGCAGAAGATCTTTTGAACAAGTCTTAATTATGTTGCATACAACTAACAAGTTTCATAATTTTGCGATTATTTCGTAATGAAATACGAGGGAGTATACCTTTAAGGATGTGCCAGGGAAACCAAATACATGTGAACGCAAGATTGTTCTAGGTCAAGACACAGCCAAAATATAGATAAACAAGAGTTTCGCAAACGGCGCATGATATGCACGTTTCAGCGTCATGGAGTAAGCAGGAAATTTGTGCAAGTTAATTAGACTGTTAGCAAGAAAGAGTAGTGGAGCTACAGGATTAAACGATTTTGTACAGAAGGATTATACAAGATTGGTATATAAAAATATGGCCAATAAACGAATCAAAGGGACGTCACATCAAAATAAAGTAAGGGGAAACTACCATTGTTATAAGAGACATATTGTTGGGCCTTCATACACATTACTATGAAGTTTCATCAAGGTATCCCGAACAGTTATCAAGTTACGGTGCGCACACGACTAGCCAGGAAAATAAATAATGTAAGGGGCATAACTTGAAACTAAGGAAGGAGGAGCAATTAATTTTGAACGTGACATGTTGCTCTGACCTAATAAATATTCGTATAAAAATTCATTAAGTTTTATCCCAAACAGGGGAGGGGTGAGTGGGTGGGGTGGTTACTGAGTTACGGAGTGCATAAGAGTGTTTACGGATGGACGGGCAGCGCCAATATATAACAAGCAAATGAAGTTATATCCCCCGCCGAAGTGGCACTGATTCGTTTATGGTTTATTTCAAGTTTCGTAAAATTTCCCTCACTGATGACTTAGTTACAGCTGAACTTGTGGTTTGTAAATCAAACCAAGGACAATTTCTCTGGCATAAGTGAGACATCAGCTGGAGCTGTTCTTTAACACTTGCCTTTACATCACTGCAATATGATGATACATTTCAAGTCAGTTTCAAGAAATTATGTTCAGCGGTACCTTAGTTAGGGCTAATTTGTGGATTTTAAATCAGTTCAAGGGCATTAAGTCATGCACTACTGATGTGATTATGACAAGACTTAATGTGCACTGCTATGTCAAGACAATACATATTTATTTAAAATTTCATGAAATTCCTTTCATTGGTAACTTAGTTATGACTCAATTTGTTGATCTAAAACCAAGTCAAGGGCAATAACTCATTGCTTACTAAAGCAATGTCGACAAAATGTAAGGTGCACCAATGTATTTTAGTGATACGTATTTAGTAAAAGTTTCATAGAAATCTTTTCATTGATTACATATTTATGGCTAAATTTATCAATTTTAAACGGATTCAAGGGCAATAACTCTTGCACTTCTGATACCATTCTGATGAAACTTTATGTGCATAACTGCTTATTTATTTAAGTTACATGAAGTTTCGATGATTGGTTACTTATTTATGGCTTATTTTATTGATTTTAAGTCAGTTTAAGGGCAATAACACGTGCACTCCTGAAGCCAGTCTAATGAAACATAAAATGCATCAGCGCGTTATAGTGATATATATTCGTTTTAACTTTCATGAAATTCTGTCCAGTGATTACTTAGTTATGGCTCATTTTATTGAGTTTAAACCAATTCAAGGTCAATTACTCCTGCATTACTGAAGCCAGTCTGATGAAACTTGATGTCCATCAGCATGTTATAATGATATAAATTATTTGTTTCATGAAATTCCGTCCAGTGGTTACTTAGTTATGGCTCCGGTCGGACGGACATGGATAAACTATATCCCGCCGCCTTCGGCGGTTGTTTAAACGTCCGTTTATGTTATCAAAATGGGCGTATAATAAGTTTCTAAAGCTGTATATTGGTTTGTAGTGCTCTCGTTAACTGTACTTAGTGAGTGCAGAAGTACTCTAGCAAATAATTCTGTGTCAGTCTCCTGTATCATATTCCTGAGACAAACAGAGAAAGTAACTGCCTTTCTACACAAAAGGGCTGGTTTTTGCCTCTCCTAAACCTTTTGTAAAATTAGAGATACCGCGATTTTGGATTGCGTTGATATAACTAGATTTGGCTGGTAGACATTGTTGTACCTTTAACAGTGCAGCCTGTAGGGTCTGTCCATGTGCCTGTATCTTCACACGTCACGGTTATGGGACTACTCAGTCCCTCATATCCTTCTGCACAGGATACAGATGATGTTTCCCCGTATGTAGTGCCACTTGTACTAGAATAGGTATATCCAGTTGTAGAGGGTGAACCGCAATCTATGAAATAAAAAATAAACATACAAATCAATGTTTGTCGCACTCGTTTGTAAGGCTACCTAAACAGAGGAGCCATCTGTCATTTGAGATCGTGTCGCATATGAATTTCTATTAATATAAATAAATACGCTTCAAGAGAAGAAAATCTGCACCTACAATATTGCCTATCTTCAGAATGGAAATCAACCCCCTTAAAGGAAAGAATTTGCTCTCCTTGTAGTAAATTTGCTCTCCTTGTAGAATAGATAGTACTTAATTCTTCCTTTAATAGCTGACTTGAGCCGCGACGCAAGAAAACCAACAAAATGGTTGTACGCCCAGCGCAGACTCAGATCAGCCTGGGCAAGATTAAAGGTCAAGGTCAGAATGCGCACTTAAGCTATGCGAATACGCAATAATGAAAACATGTTCATGTTATATTCGTGTCCGAGATTTAGCTGCTGAATAAATGTGAGTTACTTATATTTAATATATGATATATAATATTGATGGTCCTTTGATTTTCCCTTTTATGTTTTACAAATCAGCCTCTATGAACGTAGTTATCCTACTAGTGCCAGTACCTTAATCAAGGCGCACTCTTACTCAAGGAAGTAAGCTGGGGAAACCATGTCTAATGGACACATTTCTAGTCTTTAATATTTGGGGCCATGTTATATCGAAATCGCCAAAACTAAAATGCGCCAGGATGTCATTTTCATTAAATCGTGAAATATTGATACCGCAGATATTAAGGTAGAAGGATAATGAATAGAAATATTTGCGTGGCATTCAAAGTATAAAAATGCAGTTGTCTATATGATAAGCATTTTCTTGATTTTTTTTTTAAATGCAAGAACGTTGAATTTCACGAAAACAGTTTATAAAAGATATATTTAATCGAAGGGGCATGCTTATGCATATTATTTCAGTAAAACTTACATTTTATGTTACAAATTAAGACAAAAGAAAACAAAAATCACAGTTTCGTTTCCTGGCGAAACGATGTAAAGTTAAACAAGAGGGCCATGAGGCCCTGAATCGCTCGTCCGAGTAAAAAGTTAAAGGTCAAACTAGGATCATCATTTGAACAAACCTGATAGTTAGCAACTGTCAAAATATGAGAGACATTGGTTAAAGGTCAAAGAATGATCTTGTCCTCTATAGCTAAAGCTGTTCATGTGCTCATTTATTCGACAGTATTTATTAACTTCTGTGCCAACATTTTCCATGAATTCTTTATATTTCAAGCATTTTCCCATACAAAAGCATCAGAAAGCAAATTGGCCTTGCCATAAAAAATGTCAAAGTCAACCAAAGGTCATAACCATTTTAACAATTTTTGGCCAAAATCTCCAAACTATCGAGAAAATCTTGCGTTCTAGCATTTTCTCATTTTGTATCTTTCTGTAAAAGGGTCAAGGTACACTCCAGGTCATCCTCTGAACACTTTTGCATTACTCTAATTCCCAATGCTACATACCAAGTTTCAAGGCCATTAACCAACGGGTTACAGGACCAGTTAAAAATGTTCATTCCCTCAGCCCCTGGAGGCTCTATATAAAATTTGGTTGCAATCGGCTTAGCCGCTTTTTTGGGTGGGGGGGGGGGGGGTAAGTAAAATTGTTAAAATATGAGAGTCCTGGGTCAAAGGTCAAAGAACGACCTTGACCTCTTGTACTCATAAATCTTCATGTACTCATTCAGACAACTGTATACACCATTTTTGGGCCAAATTCTTCAAAAGGTTCCATGAAATCTTGTGGTCTGGCAATTTTCTATATTTGACCTTGCCGTAAAAATAGGTCAGGGTCAACACAAGGTTATCTTTGAACAAGGTTGGTAGTACTTGAGTACTCGATGCTGCATACCAGGTTTCAATGCCATTAGTAAAGTGATTCTGGAGATGAACATTTTTGAAGCTTTTTTACCATAGATGGGTGTGGCGGCCACATTGGTCATGAGACTATGACCATTTGAACAAATTATCATTCCCTCAGCCCCTGGAGGCTCTATATGAAATTCGGTACAATATGCCTATAGGCTTTTGAGGAGATGTTTGATAATGTCAAATGATGGTGCTGGGTCAAAGGTCACAGAAGGACCGTTACCTTTTGTACTGATAAACCTTCGTTTACTTATTAAGATGACTGTATATACACAGTTTTAGACCTAAATCATCAAAAATTTCCATGAAATCTTATGTTCTAACATTTGCTCATATTTGACCTTGCCGTATAAAAGGTCAAGGTCAACCTAGGTCATCCTTTGAACAAGCTTGGTAGTACTTTAAAACTCGAAGCTACATACCAAGTTTCAAGGCCATAGGTCAAGTGGTTCTGGAGAATAAGAGTTTTAAGATTTTTACCATATAGCGGGCATGGCGACCATATTGGTCATGCGACTATGACCATTTGAACAAATTTTCATTCCCTCAGCCCCTGGAGGCTCTATATAAAATTTGGTTAAAAGATGTCTATAGCCTTTTGAGGAGATGTTTGATATTTTCAAATGAGAGTGCTGGGCCAAAGGTCACTGAAGGACCGTTACCTTTTGTACTGATAAACCTTCGTGTTCTTATTAGATGACTGTATATACACAGTTCTAGGCCTAAATCATCAAACTTTTCCATGAAATCTTATTATTTAACATTTGTTCATATTTGACCTTGCCGTAACAAAGGTCAAGGTCATCCTAGGTCATCATTTGAACAAGCTTGGTAGTACTTTAAAACTCAAAGCTGCATACTAAGTTTCAAGGCCATAGGTCAATTGGTTCTGGAGAAGAAGAGTTTCTAATTTTTGTACCATATATGGGCGTGGCGGCCATATTGGTCATGTGACCCAGACCGTTAAAACACATTTTCATTCCCTAGACACCTGGGGGGCATTATATGAATTTTGGTTACAAATGGCCCAGTGGCCTTAGAACAGATGTTTGAAATTGTCAAAGTATGAGAGACCTTGGTCAAAGGTCAAAGAATGACCTTGACTTTTGTTCTCACAAACCTTCATGTACTCATTAACATGACTGTATTTACATATTTTTAGGCCCAAATCTTCAAAAGTTTCAAAGAAGTTTGTTGTTATGTGTTGTGGTTTGTGTTTACTTTTTCATCTACTTTCGGCGCCTTAAAAAAACTAAGACATCGAAAGGGGACGGAGAAGCTAACACAACTGGCACTACAGAACAACAAGAAATTTTCGAAAACATACGCGAGCACTCAGTGTAAACTCCCAAAATCATATAAAACAAAAGAATGAAATAAAAAATACTGATTCATCTTTTTACCTGTTTTAAACCTTGAAAAACAAGAGGGCCATGAAGCACCGAATCGCTCATCTGAGTATAAAGGGCAACGGTCAAAACTAAGGTTATCGTCTGAACAAACCTGCTAGTTTGAAATATGAGAGACACTGGTAAAAGGTCAAGAATGACCGTGACCTCAATTACTCACAAATAATCATGTGCTCATCTATCTCACTGTATTTATCACATTTTGAGCCAAAATCTTCTACAAGTTCCATGCACTCTTATGTTCTAGCATTTTCCCATATAATAGCACCAGAAAGCAAATTTGACCTTGGCGTAAAACGGAAAGGTTAATCGTAGGTCGTCATTTGAACAATTTTGGTAGTACTCGTGTACCAAATGCTACATACCATGTTTCAAATCCATCAGTTGATTGGTTCTGGAGGAGAAGATTTTTAAAGTGTTTTTCATATATAGTCATGGCGGCCATTATGGTCATGTGATTTAGACTGTTTGAACATATTTCCGTTCCCTCAGTCCCTGAAAGCTCCATATGAAATGTGGCTACAATTGACCCTGTGGCTTATGAGGAGATGCTTGAATTATCGAAATATGCGAGACATGGGATAAAGGTCAAAGCATGACCTTGACCTCTTGTACTTACTCATTACTATTGGTTCTGATGAAGTAGATTTTTAAAAGGGTGTTTTCTATAAAAAGGCAAAGTTGCCATGTTGGTCATGTGATCCGAATCATTTGAACAAAATGTCGATCCCGTAAGGCCTGGAGGCTCTACATGAAATTTGGTTACAATTGTTACTAAGTTATCACAGAGGAATATGTTAGAAATTCTGGATGGACGACGGATGATGGCCGACGACGACGACGACTGACCTATCCTTAGCTTCCCCGGAGCCTTCAGTATAGGTGCCCACAATACTATAATTATAACATCATAATGATAGAATCTGCATCACGATAGTGCTCCAGGTAAGAATGGTTAACAAACTATTTTCACAATTTTTCCATAAGCACATACGTTGTGATCCCTCATTAGAACCGTCTCGTTTTAGTGAGGGGTCACAACATATAGTTTCACTGTAAGATAAGAAAAAAGTGTCACAGAAATCCCGCCTTATCTGGAGCTCTGTCACAACTTTTTGCCTTGAAACGGACAGGCATAAACTACTTGGGACTCAAACTAATTATGTGCATATAACCGCACCATATGGTATAAACCTCGAAGTATTGGGATTAATCCGTTGTGCCAAAAAAGAAAAGAAAAGAACAAAACAATTTAGATACATCTGTCAATTCAACGAGTAGCAGTCAGATATGGATTTACACTGTTTGCATGAATGTCAACAACTTTGTATTATATCTAAAGACAGGCTTAGGGAAACAGAAGTTTTAGAATGTCTACGTTTCAAATATGAGAGAGACCATGCGTGAATAAAATAGACGTAACTAGGCTTTCTTATACATGGAGTAAGTATAATAAGTTGGACGAGAAAAATAACGTCAATTTCAGGAGCCACTACCATTATTTCGTGTAGAAATGTTTCCTCCAAAAGTTTCCAATTGACAGTTACTGTAATATTTTCAAGCAAACAACCTAAATTATGATATATTGAAACATTCTAAACCTTGAAAAGGAAGCTCTTTACGACTAATCCCATCTGGAACTGCTCTCATTTCAACTCTTCTCTTTAACAAGTGAAATAACACCTACGTTTGTATGCCAGTAAGTATACGGCCCAGATTATTAATTTAAAAACTTAAAATTTAACTAAATGGGTACACATTCACGGGATATGACTCTGCCATTTTTAAATTTCCTTCCCTTTCCATCTCTTAAAGAAGATAAGAGTGTCGCTGTCGCGAGACAACATAGCTCGTCTGAACTAGTGGGGGTGGTACTGAATAAAAGTTTGGCCCAATATCTGTCATCAAACCAAATATAAATCAAATCGATTAAATGGACTTGAAAATATAGGATCTTAAAAGGTTTAATGTTAAGCTTCCACATGATATTTTATGGACATGTCCTTGACCTATAGATCATGCCCAGATGCAGGAATGTTGCTGAACAAAATTTCGGACCAATGTCTATTATCATACCAACCTTTTAAATTTAATTCAAAGGATTCAGAAGCTATGAGATCTTAAAAACTTTAACTGAAGACTTTAATATAAAATTTCTAAATCCGTGACCTGGACCTAAAGTTCAGGTCAGGAGTGGGGATGGTGTTAAATATCATTTTTGACCGGTATCGCTATACCAAATACAATTTAAATCGTTCAAAGGGTTTAGAGAATATGAGATCTTAAAACACTTTATCTCAAAATCCGAAACCCGTGAACCTGACCTTCAGGATATGACCATGAATGACGATAGTGCTGAATAAAATTCTGAACCAATATCTATCATTATACCAAGTACAATTCCAATCGTTAAAACTTTAATGTTTAACTTAAACATTTTGCTAACGCCGACTCCGCCAAAGCCGACGCCGGGGGTAGTTCAATAGCTCTTCCTTATTTCGTTCAAGTGAGCTAAAATTTGCTCCCATGGGAGCATATCCTTTCCGGTAAAATGTGAACCCAGTTTGGAAGAGCTTCATTTTCCAGTGATGCAAAAATGCACTACACAGAGGATCTTACGTCAGTGGCCATGTATTATTGAGTTTATTAAATGAGTTGGGAAAAAGGATAAGATGCGAGGCTATGCCGAGCATCTAATTTGTTTTCCACAACTCGTTAAATAAATTCAATAATAGAGGAGCAAGAATGCAAGATTCTATGTATCATATGACACTTAAATAGCTTTTTAATAGCAAGTGTTGCTATAGCAGGACTTTGCAATTAGAAAACACGACGTTTCTTTGGATGTCAACGCATAAATTACGACGTAATTTGTATATTTGACCCACTGGTTGATTAGCGTTTTTAATGCATTGCTTTATTACACTCTCAGATGCGACGCCATATGATAAAATATTATTTTCCTTCATACACAAGAGGGCCATGAGGCCCTGAATCGCTCACCTGAGTAAAAAGGTCAAAGGTCAAACAAAGGCTCAATACAAAATCTGATTATAATTGCATGTAGTTTTTTGTGGAGTTGTTTGAAATTGTCAAAATATGCGAGTACTAGATCAAAGGTCGAAAGATGACCTTGACACCTTGTACTCATAAATCTTTATGTACTTATTAAGATAACTGTATACACCAATTTTAGACCAAAATCATAAAAAATTTCCATGAAATCTTATGTTTCAGCTTTTTCCCATATTAGGGCTTGCTGTAAAAATAGGTCACGGTCAATCCAAGGTCATCATCTGAACAATCTTGGTAGTACTCAAATACTCGATGGTACATACCAAGATTCATGGCGATCAGTCAAGTGGTTCCTGAGAAGAAGATTTCTAAAGATTTTTTACCATACATAGGCATGTTGGCCATGTTGGTCATGTGGCTAGGACCGTTTGAACAACATTTTCGTTCCTTGAGCCCCTGAAGGCTCTATATGAAATTTGGTTACAATTTGCCCGGTGGCTTTTGAGCAGGTATTATGAAATTGTCAAAATATGCGAGACCTGGGTCAAAGGTCAAAGAATGACCTTGACCTCTTGTGCTAAAAAATCTCCATATACTGATTAAAATGACTGTATACATTAATGTTTAGGCAAAAATCTTCAAAATGTTCCATAAAATCTTATGTTATAGCATTTTTCTATATTTGACCCTACCGTAAAAAAGGTCGAGGTCAACTAAAGGTCATCGTTTAAACAATCTTAGTAGTACTTAAGTACCTGATGAAACACACCAAGTTTCAAGGCAATCCAGCCATTGGTTCTGGAGAAATAGATTCATGAAGCTTTTTACCATATATGGGCGTTGGGGCCATGTTGGTCATGTGACCTGGACCGTTTGAGCAAATTTTCATTCCATCAACCCCTGAAGGCTCACAATGAAATTTCATTACAATTTGCCCAGCGGCTTTTGAGGAAATGTTTGAAACTGTAGAAATATAAGAGTCCTGGATCAAAGGTCAAATAATGACCTTGACCTTTTGCACTCATAAATCTTCATATACTCATTAAGATGACTGTATACACCATTTTCAACCCAAAATCTTCAACAGTTTCCAAAATATCTTATGTTCTAAAGCACCAAAAAGCAAAATTGACCTTACCGTAAAAAGGTCAAGGTCAACGTAAGGTCATAATTTGAGCAATCATGATAGTACTCGGATGCCCGATGCTACAAATCATGTTTCAAGGCCATAGGCCTATTGATTCTGCAGAAGAAGATTTTTAGGGTTTTTAACATATATGGGCGTGGCGGCCATGTTGGTCATGTGACCCAGACATCTTGAACATTATTTCGTTCCTAACAGCAGTACAGCCTAATTTGGTTATAAACGGCCCAGTGGTTTCAGAGGAGAAGTCGTTTGAAATTATGGACGGATTACGGACGGACGGACGGACGACGGACAACGGAGCCTGCCTTTGATATAAGCACCCCGGAGGCGCTGGCTCAGGAGAGCAAAAAAATCATGGAAAACATGGATGATTTGAAAAATAAGAAATTGGCAACAATGGAATATTTCAAACTTTGGCAGTGCCTTATCTTACTATGAAGTTGGTTTGTGTTGTGACAGTGTTGAATAGCTTTTATAACATTTTCTGATATGACTAATTTGGCCGGCATCACATTGAATAGCAGCTTTTCTTTACCTTTTATATTGCAGCCTGTCACGTCTGTCCATGTTCCTGTAGCTTCACATGTCACAGATGGAGAACTGATTGCCCCCTCATATCCTGCTGCACAGGCTACAGATGACGTTTCCCCGTATGTAATGCCAGTTGTAACAGTGTATGCATATCCAGTTTTCATGGGCGTACCGCAGTCTTTGAAGAAATTGAGAATTAATCGTACAGTAATTCCAACTACACGATTTGCATTTGATCACTTCTTATTATTGTCATCTTGCCTTTCTAACCTACATTTTCAAGATATATGAAAATATTTGTAGCAAATGAACCATTCAGACCCATCCCCATTATCACTCACTGCGCTCAAAAATGAAATGCAGTATTTCAAACATTCATATAGCGTACATGCAGCTGAGGTGGGTCATAACAGTTGCCTTTTTTTCATTTACACTGACTGCCCTCTAGTCTTAGAATTGTCAATGTGACATAGCTTTGTCAAAAGATTTCTTGAAATTCAGCAGACGTAAATTTGTTGTTTGCTTTTTTGTCGGTTAAAGGGCTATTTTTATTAGCTTGTGTTATTTAGTTAGTGGTAACCTTCTGGGCACATAAGGTTTATTCAACTTTGAGTCAAAGTCACGACGTTTAATCAAGTTGAATCAAGGTTTATTCAACCATGTGTGCCTGATTCAAGGTTGATTCAACCTTGTGTGTCTGCTAGGTAACATTTGCTTATTTTGTCCTATGACGACAGAGTTTCAAGGCATGTAGCCAAGAGTGATAATGACGCATGCAGTGATAAATGAGCCGCGACACGACAAAACCAACAAAGTGGAATGTGCGCCCAGTGCAGACTCAGATCAGCCTGGGCATCTGCCCATTCCGATCAGAGTCTTTGCTGTCGGCATGAAGGTAGCTTAGAGCCTTAGCTAGCTTTTAAGAGCACTGCAAAGACTCTGATCAGACTGGGCGGATTGCCCATGCTGATCTGGGTCTTCGCTCGGAGCTTATGCCACTTTGTTGGTTTTGTCATGTCGCGACTCAAATATAGCTCTAGGACCATTTCATACGAAACTGCTTAGGAAAGTAAGCCAAGAGATACTGGCGAACAGATTTTATGCCAGATGACCGTCAACGTCACAGTGCCTAAGGTTATGAAAACAGTTCAGATTCAGAAACAGATTGGTTTACTGGTGATACATCCAAGGACAATCATTCACCAGAACCTGTACTCACGGAAGCAAGTCCCTAGCTCTTAATAGGTTAAGGTAGATTAAGGGCAAGCATATATCATAATACGAGTTAACCGTCCTCAAATGAGCTGATTTTAGTATACGTAATTTTGGGACTATTGATCCAAGCAATGCAATTTACCAAGACAACAAACACATCAACTGAAAATACTAAGCAGCTCTAGAAAACAATATGTGTTGCTATGTAAAGCTTAGTTACACCCATGATCTTGGATAGTCTACGTGGAAAATATTTACAAGTTTGATACCATTTGCTTCACTCGCTGTGTATAGCACGTTATCATATGACGTCGCATCTGACAGTGTAATAAAGCCAAGCATTAAAAACGATAATCCACTAGTGGATTAAATATGCAAATTACGTCGTAACGTTATACGTTGACGTCCATGAAATCGGCGTTTTCTAATGGCGAACTCGTGACGTTTCGATGCAAAATTTGCTAATAAATGCAATTTTAGTGTCATATGATAACTAGAATCTTGCATTCGTGCTCCTGTATTATTGAATTTATTAAACTCGTTGGGAAAAACCGATAAGATGCTCGGCATAGCCTCGCATCTTATCTTTTTCCCCAAATCGTTTAATAAATTCAATAATACATGAGCACTCATGTAAGATCTTCTATTTACACAAAAAGGACCGGAGTATTTGGACGAAGATTGTTGGAACAGTAAAGGTAATGAATCAGTGCGCATCCAATTTATAGAAACCACGACTCTATACAAACCTTTTGCGTCACACGTCGGCGAGGTACCCCATGCTCCATCTGACCCACATGTTAGAGAGCCACTGAGGTCATACCCCTCGTTACAATCTACTGTAGCAGTCCCGCCATAGACTGTATCCCCTGAGACAGCTCCATTATCGATAGTCGGAAATGTGCCACAGTCTAAAGAATTTATCAAAATTTCTTAATAAGCTGAACTTACATTTTGATTAGTAATTAACAGACATTTCTTGCAATGTAAAAAGTCAAAGAAACATGTTTTGTCATTTTGAGAAAATATAAGGGAACATTTACTCAACTATACATATAAGAAGACACACCATACTAGAAAATATATAACTAGACTCGTAAATAACTTGAGCAATGTGCGTATTGCAAAATCTTACATCAGCCGGCACAGCTGCACAAACTGACTAGGCTTTCCGCAAGTTTGCTGTCTCGATATCTACGAGCTCATAAGCTTCAATTGAGAATAGGTTAGACTCTGATAAGACGGATCTGAGTCTGCCCTGTTTGCACATGGCATAAGATTAGTTTTCGAGAGAGACCAATCAAAATTGAGCCCCGACACGAGAAAACCAACAAAGTGGCTGTGGGCCCAGCCCAGACTCATATCAGCCTGGGCATCTGCTAACCTTTAAACGATAGCTAAGTGTCTAAGCTACCTCCCAGGCTGATCTGAGTCGGCGCTGGGCCACTTTGTTGGTTTTGTCGTGTCGCGGCTCAATATAATAGAGTTAGTGGTCATAAATATTTCATCAAATTCCGAATTCCCATTGACTTTTATGCATGTTTCGGAGTTAAGAAAATATACCAGTAACGTACCTCTGTTAAGCAAGCATCAGCCTTAAGAAACCAGGCCCCGAGTTTATAAAACTTTTTTTTCATGCTCAACTCAGCTGAGCATGAAATTTTATCTGCTAATAAGTAGCAAATTACTCATAAGTTCAATTGTCTTCTTGCTCAGTTAAGCTGCTGGAGGGCAATTATGCTACAAGTATATTTACATCCCATTGGGCAAAACACAGTTAAGTTTATGATATATGTAATTCGACAACTGCTCTTATGTGTAAAGTTCTAATTAAATCAAAGCGACATTTGCAAGGAATATCAATTTTAGAACCCTTATCTTGTCAGTATTGGTTTGTTTTGAGCGTGTTAAAGATAAAATTATGTGACTATTTATCATAGTTACATAAACGCTTGCAACATTTGTAGAAACAAAATAATTTGCGACAGTAAAAGTAGCCTTGTAAAGTGCACTGTGTCTGAAGTAAGCGAATATTTCACAAAATTATCAAAATGTGTAGGAATTGCATTTCAAGATGCCACGCGTGCACTTTCCCTTGATTCAAGCCCTACAATTGGTCAGTTTTTCGTTACGTTATCTTACTTCCGCTTCATTTAAAACTAGAAGGAACACTTAAAGATTTACACCCTCAATTTTCTATTAACTTTTAAATTTCTCACAAATATTATATCCTAGGCATGATAATGATTGCTATCAAAAGTACATTTATCTGCCAAATTTATGATTTGTGATGGTCACTGAAAATAGGAGAATTTAAGAAAATACACAAAAAGAGCGGCAATAGCGGTTCACCATTCCCGCCAAAAATGAGGACTTGATACGCCCAGCAATCATAGTTAATCAGGTTAAAGTTATATCATGAATAATTTTAAGCCCTTTCTTTAATCACTTCAGACAATTATTGGTTGAAAAGAACCCACGTGCACGGATTAGAGGTTAATGCTATTGTAAAGTTATTTACTCCACCAATCATAAAATTCAAAACATGCTTGCAGAAACGCCTGTGGGAGTCAATTAATTTTTGACGACAAAGTATTCGTGAATATTCAAGAAGGGTGCGCATTGATATATCGTCTCTGCCTCCGTAACAAAGATGTTTTCGCAGAAGATCTTTTGAGCAAGTCTTAATTATGTTGCATACAACTAACAAGTTTCATAATTTTGCGATTATTTCGTAATGAAATACGAGGGAGTATACCTTTAAGGATGTGCCAGGGAAACCAAATACATGTGAACGCAAGATTGTTCTAGGTCAAGACACAGCCAAAATATAGATAAACAAGAGTTTCGCAAACGGCGCATGATATGCACGTTTCAGCGTCATGGAGTAAGCAGGAAATTTGTGCAAGTTAATTAGACTGTTAGCAAGAAAGAGTAGTGGAGCTACAGGATTAAACGATTTTGTACAGAAGGATTATACAAGATTGGTATATAAAAATATGGCCAATAAACGAATCAAAGGGACGTCACATCAAAATAAAGTAAGGGGAAACTACCATTGTTATAAGAGACATATTGTTGGGCCTTCATACACATTACTATGAAGTTTCATCAAGGTATCCCGAACAGTTATCAAGTTACGGTGCGCACACGACTAGCCAGGAAAATAAATAATGTAAGGGGCATAACTTGAAACTAAGGAAGGAGGAGCAATTAATTTTGAACGTGACATGTTGCTCTGACCTAATAAATATTCGTATAAAAAATTCATTAAGTTTTATCCCAAACAGGGGAGGGGTGAGTGGGTGGGGTCGTTACTGAGTTACGGAGTGCATAAGAGTGTTTACGGATGGACGGGCAGCGCCAATATATAACAAGCAAATGAAGTTATATCCCCCGCCGAAGTGGCACTGATTCGTTTATGGTTTATTTCAAGTTTCGTAAAATTTCCCTCACTGATGACTTAGTTACAGCTGAACTTGTGGTTTGTAAATCAAACCAAGGACAATTTCTCTGGCATAAGTGAGACATCAGCTGGAGCTGTTCTTTAACACTTGCCTTTACATCACTGCAATATGATGATACATTTCAAGTCAGTTTCAAGAAATTATGTTCAGCGGTACCTTAGTTAGGGCTAATTTGTGGATTTTAAATCAGTTCAAGGGCATTAAGTCATGCACTACTGATGTGATTATGACAAGACTTAATGTGCACTGCTATGTCAAGACAATACATATTTATTTAAAATTTCATGAAATTCCTTTCATTGGTAACTTAGTTATGACTCAATTTGTTGATCTAAAACCAAGTCAAGGGCAATAACTCATTGCTTACTAAAGCAATGTCGACAAAATGTAAGGTGCACCAATGTATTTTAGTGATACGTATTTAGTAAAAGTTTCATAGAAATCTTTTCATTGATTACATATTTATGGCTAAATTTATCAATTTTAAACGGATTCAAGGGCAATAACTCTTGCACTTCTGATACCATTCTGATGAAACTTTATGTGCATAACTGCTTATTTATTTAAGTTACATGAAGTTTCGATGATTGGTTACTTATTTATGGCTTATTTTATTGATTTTAAGTCAGTTTAAGGGCAATAACACGTGCACTCCTGAAGCCAGTCTAATGAAACATAAAATGCATCAGCGCGTTATAGTGATATATATTCGTTTTAACTTTCATGAAATTCTGTCCAGTGATTACTTAGTTATGGCTCATTTTATTGAGTTTAAACCAATTCAAGGTCAATTACTCCTGCATTACTGAAGCCAGTCTGATGAAACTTGATGTCCATCATCATGTTATAATGATATAAATTATTTGTTTCATGAAATTCCGTCCAGTGGTTACTTAGTTATGGCTCCGGTCGGACGGACATGGATAAACTATATCCCGCCGCCTTCGGCGGTTGTTTAAACGTCCGTTTATGTTATCAAAATGGGCGTATAATAAGTTTCTAAAGCTGTATATTGGTTTGTAGTGCTCTCGTTAACTGTACTTAGTGAGTGCAGAAGTACTCTAGCAAATAATTCTGTGTCAGTCTCCTGTATCATATTCCTGAGACAAACAGAGAAAGTAACTGCCTTTCTACACAAAAGGGCTGGTTTTTGCCTCTCCTAAACCTTTTGTAAAATTAGAGATACCGCGATTTTGGATTGCGTTGATATAACTAGATTTGGCTGGTAGACATTGTTGTACCTTTAACAGTGCAGCCTGTAGGGTCTGTCCATGTGCCTGTATCTTCACACGTCACGGTTATGGGACTACTCAGTCCCTCATATCCTTCTGCACAGGATACAGATGATGTTTCCCCGTATGTAGTGCCACTTGTACTAGAATAGGTATATCCAGTTGTAGAGGGTGAACCGCAATCTATGAAATAAAAAATAAACATACAAATCAATGTTTGTCGCACTCGTTTGTAAGGCTACCTAAACAGAGGAGCCATCTGTCATTTGAGATCGTGTCGCATATGAATTTCTATTAATATAAATAAATACGCTTCAAGAGAAGAAAATCTGCACCTACAATATTGCCTATCTTCAGAATGGAAATCAACCCCCTTAAAGGAAAGAATTTGCTCTCCTTGTAGTAAATTTGCTCTCCTTGTAGAATAGATAGTACTTAATTCTTCCTTTAATAGCTGACTTGAGCCGCGACGCAAGAAAACCAACAAAATGGTTGTACGCCCAGCGCAGACTCAGATCAGCCTGGGCAAGATTAAAGGTCAAGGTCAGAATGCGCACTTAAGCTATGCGAATACGCAATAATGAAAACATGTTCATGTTATATTCGTGTCCGAGATTTAGCTGCTGAATAAATGTGAGTTACTTATATTTAATATATGATATATAATATTGATGGTCCTTTGATTTTCCCTTTTATGTTTTACAAATCAGCCTCTATGAACGTAGTTATCCTACTAGTGCCAGTACCTTAATCAAGGCGCACTCTTACTCAAGGAAGTAAGCTGGGGAAACCATGTCTAATGGACACATTTCTAGTCTTTAATATTTGGGGCCATGTTATATCGAAATCGCCAAAACTAAAATGCGCCAGGATGTCATTTTCATTAAATCGTGAAATATTGATACCGCAGATATTAAGGTAGAAGGATAATGAATAGAAATATTTGCGTGGCATTCAAAGTATAAAAATGCAGTTGTCTATATGATAAGCATTTTCTTGATTTTTTTTTAAATGCAAGAACGTTGAATTTCACGAAAACAGTTTATAAAAGATATATTTAATCGAAGGGGCATGCTTATGCATATTATTTCAGTAAAACTTACATTTTATGTTACAAATTAAGACAAAAGAAAACAAAAATCACAGTTTCGTTTCCTGGCGAAACGATGTAAAGTTAAACAAGAGGGCCATGAGGCCCTGAATCGCTCGTCCGAGTAAAAAGTTAAAGGTCAAACTAGGATCATCATTTGAACAAACCTGATAGTTAGCAACTGTCAAAATATGAGAGACATTGGTTAAAGGTCAAAGAATGATCTTGTCCTCTATAGCTAAAACTGTTCATGTGCTCATTTATTCGACAGTATTTATTAACTTCTGTGCCAACATTTTCCATGAATTCTTTATATTTCAAGCATTTTCCCATACAAAAGCATCAGAAAGCAAATTGGCCTTGCCATAAAAAATGTCAAAGTCAACCAAAGGTCATAACCATTTTAACAATTTTTGGCCAAAATCTCCAAACTATCGAGAAAATCTTGCGTTCTAGCATTTTCTCATTTTGTATCTTTCTGTAAAAGGGTCAAGGTACACTCCAGGTCATCCTCTGAACACTTTTGCATTACTCTAATTCCCAATGCTACATACCAAGTTTCAAGGCCATTAACCAACGGGTTACAGGACCAGTTAAAAATGTTCATTCCCTCAGCCCCTGGAGGCTCTATATAAAATTTGGTTGCAATCGGCTTAGCCGCTTTTTTGGGTGGGGGGGGGGGGGTAAGTAAAATTGTTAAAATATGAGAGTCCTGGGTCAAAGGTCAAAGAACGACCTTGACCTCTTGTACTCATAAATCTTCATGTACTCATTCAGACAACTGTATACACCATTTTTGGGCCAAATTCTTCAAAAGGTTCCATGAAATCTTGTGGTCTGGCAATTTTCTATATTTGACCTTGCCGTAAAAATAGGTCAGGGTCAACACAAGGTTATCTTTGAACAAGGTTGGTAGTACTTGAGTACTCGATGCTGCATACCAGGTTTCAATGCCATTAGTAAAGTGATTCTGGAGATGAACATTTTTGAAGCTTTTTTACCATAGATGGGTGTGGCGGCCACATTGGTCATGAGACTATGACCATTTGAACAAATTATCATTCCCTCAGCCCCTGGAGGCTCTATATGAAATTCGGTACAATATGCCTATAGGCTTTTGAGGAGATGTTTGATAATGTCAAATGATGGTGCTGGGTCAAAGGTCACAGAAGGACCGTTACCTTTTGTACTGATAAACCTTCGTTTACTTATTAAGATGACTGTATATACACAGTTTTAGACCTAAATCATCAAAAATTTCCATGAAATCTTATGTTCTAACATTTGCTCATATTTGACCTTGCCGTATAAAAGGTCAAGGTCAACCTAGGTCATCCTTTGAACAAGCTTGGTAGTACTTTAAAACTCGAAGCTACATACCAAGTTTCAAGGCCATAGGTCAAGTGGTTCTGGAGAATAAGAGTTTTAAGATTTTTACCATATAGCGGGCATGGCGACCATATTGGTCATGCGACTATGACCATTTGAACAAATTTTCATTCCCTCAGCCCCTGGAGGCTCTATATAAAATTTGGTTAAAAGATGTCTATAGCCTTTTGAGGAGATGTTTGATATTTTCAAATGAGAGTGCTGGGCCAAAGGTCACTGAAGGACCGTTACCTTTTGTACTGATAAACCTTCGTGTTCTTATTAAGATGACTGTATATACACAGTTCTAGGCCTAAATCATCAAACTTTTCCATGAAATCTTATTTTTTAACATTTGTTCATATTTGACCTTGCCGTAACAAAGGTCAAGGTCATCCTAGGTCATCATTTGAACAAGCTTGGTAGTACTTTAAAACTCAAAGCTGCATACTAAGTTTCAAGGCCATAGGTCAATTGGTTCTGGAGAAGAAGAGTTTCTAATTTTTGTACCATATATGGGCGTGGCGGCCATATTGGTCATGTGACCCAGACCGTTAAAACACATTTTCATTCCCTAGACACCTGGGGGGCATTATATGAATTTTGGTTACAAATGGCCCAGTGGCCTTAGAACAGATGTTTGAAATTGTCAAAGTATGAGAGACCTTGGTCAAAGGTCAAAGAATGACCTTGACTTTTGTTCTCACAAACCTTCATGTACTCATTAACATGACTGTATTTACATATTTTTAGGCCCAAATCTTCAAAAGTTTCAAAGAAATCTTATGTTCTAGCACTTCCCATATAAAAACCACAGGAACCAAATTTGACCTTACCGCAAAAAAAAATTCAAGGTTAATCCATGGTCATAATTAGAACAGTTTGGTAGTACTCGTGTATCCAATGCTACATACCAAGTGTCAAGACCATTTGCCTATTGGTTCTCGAGAAGAAGATTTTTGTAGGTTTCTGTCATATATGGGCATGGCGGCCATATTGGTCATGTGATCAGGACCATTTGAATAACATGACAGGGACCATTAGAATAATCTTTCGTTCCCATGACCCCTAGAGGCTCTATATGAAATTTGGCTACAATCGGCCCAGTAGTTTCAGAGAAGAAGGTGTTTGAAATTGTTGACCAACAGACGACGACGACAACGAACGATGGAGCCTGTCTATCCTATACCATTGCCTCAGGTGAGCTTCAAATCTCCCAAAATCTGTGAAACTGGCAGAAGTAATGTTGGAGGTAATTCCCTTTGAATTGCTGTTGGTCTGATGCTTTTGACTGAACGGCGCTTTAAGGTTCTTCTTAATGCCAATATGACTAGGTGGCTAATATATACGAATGCTTGGTAAATTTAGGTGTAACAAGAACAATATGCAGGCTTGTTCTGAATTCAGAAATAATCATAAGATATGCATATTATGGTTTCTATTTTTATTGTTGAATCAAAAATAAACAATTACTAAATAAGTCATATACTACCTTGATTTTGGGCAAATTTTGGATGCGTTAAACTCCAATTTCGTTCACCAGAAATATAACTTTTTTGCACTAGTATACATAATCCATGAACAAGGGCAGCCGAAATGTATTTTTTCAGTAGAAGGTCATTAAAAACTTATTTTTATGGTTTTACGACGCCAACCAAACATATTTATAAAATACACAGTGAGGGATGTGTAATCTACTTATGTACCTGTAGGTAGATATAGCTATAACATGTACAACTGTCACTGTGTGTTGTATAAACAATTCGGGGGGGGGGGATTCTCTAAATCATAAAATTAGTTTTAAAGACATTTAGTTGAAAAGCTGACAAACGACAGCGACCAGACGGACGACGGAACCTGCTTATCCTATAAGTTTTGAGCTTTCGACTCGGGTGAGCTTAAAACTGTCCCTCATATCCTGTTGCACAGGCCACAGATGACGTTTCCCCGTATGTAGTGCCAGTTGTACTAGTATAGGTATATCCTGTTTTAGACGGTGTTCCACAGTCTTTTAAATAAACAGAAAAGTACGAACTAATCTCATCTAAACATATATTTACCGTTTACAAATTTAAAGAGCTTATAACAATTTGCAGACCCTCGTTAATCTCTGACGAACAAATTTGCCAACTTTTGTGCAAGGAAAAAAAAACATTTTGTTAAATTGTAAAAGGTAACTGAGTGAAAATAAGTAAGGTCCTCTAAGGGACGGGGATAGGAGGACACAGAAATATTACTAAAGCTTATAATTACCTTGAAAAAATTATGGCATAAAGGCATACATGTACATGTGGGGATATAAATTCTTATATAATAAGTAAAATGATTAGGCTTCTTTCGCAGGCTTCGCCTCCTCCCTTCTCCCACCTTCAGAGATATTACTTTATGTCTGTCATCCATTTTGTTTTCTTTCTGCTAATACAGTGAACCCTCTTTACGACGACAGCATTTCTTCTAAAAATTTTGACGTTAAACTGAATTTGCTGTTTTAATGAATTCATTTTTAGAACAATTTAGCCATTCTGTGCATATCAAAATGATGTTATAAAGAATTTTTTGTTGTAAAGAGTGTCGTTGTAAAGAGCGTTGAGTGTATAGTTTATGTCCTTGTCCTTCATTATCCAAGCATATTCAATATGTACGTGCATTTTGCAAGTGTGTTTAAGCTTTTGCTCGTTTTGGTCAATTTGAAGCGTATAGAAGCTCTCAGTTTAAGGTGCTTGGGCATATAAACGAAATAATTTTCAGTGTGTGGCTTCCAAACCTCTGATCTTTTTTATGACTAAGTTTTGAAATATATGAAAAAGTTTTTTTAAGGAATGTATATGTATGCCTTTAGGCCATAAATGGACAAATAAACTGGCCGATTTTCAATAAACAGTAAGAATCCTCATACGAGGGTAAAAACAAAAAAATAAATAAGTAAATAAATAAAAAATAATAAAGACAGCACTTCATAAACGCATATGCTCATTCAAAGTATGGGCTACAAAATATATTTTAATGACTGAATAAGAAAGAAATCCCACAATTGCTATCAAATACAGCGTACATGAACTTTTATCTAGAATCCTAGCTTAGGTTTTTGTTAGTTTATATACTACTCAAAAGAGGTATTGCATCACCTTCCCTTTCTTGCATAAAGCATAATTTGCAATTAATGCAAGCACCTGTAATTGGTACCCTATATTAAAATAAGTACCTACTAAATTTTAAGCTTAAAAAGACTTTAATTTTGCACATATCCAACATAGTATATGTACATTTAATATACATGTCACATCTGTGAATTTTTTTCAATTTAAAGTTTGAAAACTTTTAAAGGGGCTATTGATACAAACTGGTTAGTGTGTATTACACATTATCATAATAGTACCTTGAACTGGCGTGCTGTATCACGTCGAGTGGATGAGCTCATGCCATCGAATCATCCGACATGATTGCGTCGAAGGTGATCCAATGGTATGAGCTCACCCACGAGACGTGATACAGTATGCCAGATCAAGCTACTGTTATAATAATTTGTTTATTATATACCTTAGGGAACAGCCAAGCATCCATGCTTGCCAGCTATAATGCATCGGCCCGAATTCGAACCTGTGCAGCAGAAGTAGTTAGTTAGTCATGAGGCAAACGCTCCGACTGAGCTATCAAAGCGCGCCTTTTGACGTGTTTGTTGACGATACGTCACTAGTCCCATTTTTTCTGGTTCTCGTTTCTACGATGCACGTTAAAACTGACGCGCATGAAGCTGAAACTCAGATGTAGCCTCGTTTTAAGGGATAGTGATACGGATTCAGATACGTCCTCCTGTATCAGATGGCCAGAAAACAGGCAGTTCAAATGGTGAATCATTGATAAGTATATAATAAAAGTGAATACCCAGGAAGACTTCTATGTTTTGTCAAAACTAAAAACTTAAAGATGGCAAATACAAATCTTCAAAATGACTATACCTTATGTGCAAACCTTCAAACTGATTCTTTGAAAATGCTGGGAGAAGTTGATTAAACAAGCTTTAAAGGCGCGGCGGATGGTCGAACCGGGCTTAACATAAAGTTCCTTGCAAATTATCACGGGGGCATACTAACAGCAACAACAACAAAACTTTGAACAAAATGTTTGTAATTATGGTAAAGACACTTTACGCCTTTAGGTGACTTAATTTACGACGCTTTGCATGACTATAAGACTTTGTAAGACGAAAAACAGAAAACCGGTTCATCTAGATGAAACAAAATATAGTTTACAGGCATGCAAATATCTTTGAAATCTGGAGAAAAACTATTTTGTCCCATCCAACTTTCAGACACTTTTCGTTCATGCCACACTGCTTGTAAAATTAATGATACGAATTTTGAGATCACATCACAGAGTTTTAGACCAGAGAATAATAGAATCTATGATGGGATTGAGGCCGAGACAAGGAAATCTCAGGCCAGTTTTCAGATTATTTAGTCTTATGCGGGGCTTGCCGAGCATAAGACTTAAATAATCTGAAAGCGAGCCTGAGATTTCCTTGTCAAGGCCTCAACCCCATCACTGATTATTTTTCTCACTCATTATATTTTATAGAACATAATATTCATTGAATACCTTAAATTCTTGTTGAAACCATTCCTATAAACTTCAAGCTAATTTTCTATTAATAGTTCTGACATGAGAGTTAATTTCACCTTGTGCATGCATTTCTCATGATTGACAGCTAATAAGAAATCTACAGTTACACCTTATGTACATCACTGGCTGTCAATTTCATTTCGCATGCAATGACATGACAGGTAACAGGAAGTTGATTTGTTGAATTTAAGTGTGTATTTAATTGGGCTGTACTATATTACAATGATTGGCCTTTTGAGACAGCTTTCTGAGCCTAGGCTGAGATAGCAGGCCGAGATAGAAAAATCTCAGACACCTCAAGAAAGGGATATTCTTGTCCAATGGGTGAGAAAAACACAGTTTTAATGTACCTTTAATAGTGCAGCCCGTCACAACTGTCCATGTTCCCGTAGCTTCACATGTCACAGTTGAAAAGCTTACTGTTCCCTCATATCCTACCGCACAGTCTACTGATGACGTTTCTCCGTATGTTGTACCAGATGTAGCAGTGTAAGCATATCCAGTTGCAGCAGGTGTACCGCAGTCTTTTATATTATTTGGATCCTTTTGAAAGTAATCAGTCTTTGAATCGACTGTCCAATTAAAATTAAGAAATTACAGTATACTTTTTTTCTGGTTTCGTCACCAGATATTGTCAGGGTCACTGACGAGGCTTTATTAGCCGAAACTACGTAGTCTGGCCCATGTTCCTACTTCTGTATGTATTCTCTGCTCTTGAAGGAACTTTTTAAGATTTTAATTTTACCTCACTGCAGCTGGTGTTGTGCCGTGTGGCGGCCGTAAAACGTCTCCCCGTACATCATCCATAGTGCAGATTATATTTTATTTACATCCTTTGAGATCAGAGGATAGATTCTGAGAAATCTAAAATTTAGATCGATTTAGACTATTATTCTAGATCATCGTCTTTTATATTATTTGGATCCTTTTGAAAGTAATCAGTCTTTGAATCGACTGTCCAATTAAAATTAAGAAATTACAGTATACTTTTTTTCTGGTTTCGTCACCAGATATTGTCAGGGTCACTGACGAGGCTTTATTAGCCGAAACTACGTAGTCTGGCCCATGTTCCTACTTCTGTATGTATTCTCTGCTCTTGAAGGAACTTTTTAAGATTTTAATTTTACCTCACTGCAGCTGGTGTTGTGCCGTGTGGCGGCCGTAAAACGTCTCCCCGTACATCATCCATAGTGCAGATTATATTTTATTTACATCCTTTGAGATCAGAGGATAGATTCTGAGAAATCTAAAATTTAGATCGATTTAGACTATTATTCTAGATCATCGTCTTTTATATTATTTGGATCCTTTTGAAAGTAATCAGTCTTTGAATCGACTGTCCAATTAAAATTAAGAAATTACAGTATACTTTTTTTCTGGTTTCGTCACCAGATATTGTCAGGGTCACTGACGAGGCTTTATTAGCCGAAACTACGTAGTCTGGCCCATGTTCCTACTTCTGTATGTATTCTCTGCTCTTGAAGGAACTTTTTAAGATTTTAATTTGAAACAAGAATGAAAATATTAACCAGGGACCTTTGGTATGATATAAAAATAGGCACTGCCTATAGGCGAGCACATTGCTATTTACAGTGTGTGAATGGTATTGTAAAACCTCTATAAATCTGCTATCAAGTTCACAGTAAAGTTTTGGACGAAAAATATGTGGTCGAAGTGTCTATCCTGATCTGACTCGATCTACTACATGTAATTGTACGATTCTGGATTCAATTTCAATGCGCTTTTCTGTCGTATGAAATTTGTAATAAAATTATTGCAGCTCAACAGGTGCGAACTCCGTCTGACAAACTGATGAAATAGATTGATTGATTTTTTGCTAATAAGTCCACGATAAACAGCTATGGTCATGTCGGGACGGTCAGTCAACCTAATCACACTATTCCTGTGCAGGCTTAGACCTCGCAAGCGGTACTAAGTGCACATACTTTCGCCAGTAACTGACAACTGCCCTTCTTGAATCAGCGGAAGGAGAAACGAGAAAGTATGTGGCCCGATCGGGTTTCGAACACAGGACCTCCGACTGATGAGTCAGGTGCCCTACCGATTGCGCTACGCGGCCCGGCCAAAGTAATGAGAAACTGTAAGCGATATTTCCCCTCGGAAAACGGGCTAAAATGTTTCTGACTTTCTTCTCTGCAGCGCTTATTATTTCCTTTAAATTTCACCAAACGCCCAGCCTCCTTGCATTTTGTGTATTGAACATGTAGTGATCTACTCGTGGAAGCGGTTAGCATTGACGCCATTTTGTTTTTCTCAAATCGTCTGATCTAAATGTCGCAGTATCCGTGCATTTCCATTCCGCATAATGTAACAAATAAATTAAATCACCGGTAAAATATCGCTGATTAACACATGTATAGTCGAACAGTTGAGAATATTAATTCACTCCGGTTTCGCCATCGTGAATTGACTTTTTGCAATCTGTCCATCGAAACTATGTATTAATGAGCGATTATTCTCCAGTAAGGAAAATACTAACTAAAAATATAATTGTCTTTACAAGGGAGGCAATTCTAAACAAACAGCACTTTTACATACCAACGTAAAATAGATAAAGCAACTCTTTTTACCTATTTCTTATCTAAAACCACAAACAAAACTCGAATCAAAGTAGACAGCTATATAGGTGACTATCATGCAAATAATAGAACAAACATGGTCCGCAAAATGAAGGATTCGTCTTAGAACCGACTGTAGCGAACGCTACTAGGGCATATGCTTATCAGTATTCCACATACGAAGGGGTAACACAGATAATTTAGGGATACTCCTCCGTATTTCGTCTTCGCAACAGAAGTTGTGACCCCTCATTAGATATGTCTCACCGAGATTGTCCTAATGCGGGGTCTTAACATATGTTTTCTTTGAGAAATAAGAATAAAATGTCAAATATTCAAATATCTTTAAATTGCCCTCAATACCCCCTCTCACCCGGAGCTCTGGTTTATTCCCGTCGGTGCTCATGTTGGTCATCTAGGCCCCGTCGTGAATTCAGGTTGGTCAGATGGTTTCAATATGCGGACGAGAGGCCTGGAATGGTTCACCGCCCCTAGTCCGTAAGTAATTTAACCATGTTGTCAAGTTTTGTAATATGACATGCTATCCCATTGTTTTCTAGACAAATTGTCTTACAAACTCTCACGTTTTTAATCTGTAGATTAGCGTTAGAAAGCGTAAAATACACGTGATTACTCGTGCTCACAGAAACGTTTCTGTTTGGAATCGAGTGATGTCCTAGCGAAAATGCGGTTGATATTCTTTTAGCTTTTAATATCAGATTTGTTTTATCTATGAAAATACACGAATCTTTGTATTGTTAGTGACGATAATATTCACTTTGTCCTAGTTTGCTTTTGTACCACCACAAAAACAGAAAAAGTATTTTTCAAAACTGACAGATTGGACATGAGTTGGTCACTGCCGGAATGCGGGCTGGTCATGATAGGGAACCGGGTTGGAATGAGCCACTTATCACAAGATGTGCGGGTTGGTCATTTTAAAGCGCACAAAACAGGCTGTTTTGCAGGTCATTTAATGAAAAGAAATCTAACAATTCAAAGTACTAGTCAGTTTGCATCCATCGGCGTTGCAGATATGAGTGTATCGAGCAACTCATTAGGTTTATGAGTTCTCGTGAGCCTTTATCTCTTTTTAAGGGGCCACGAGGAAAGTCTGGAAAGCCGAGGGAGCCCACTAAACATAAATGCTTATAGAACTATGACGATTGTCTAGCAATGACATGTTGTTGGGGGAATTTTATTATGGTTGTTTTATACCTCCAGATATATAAAGCACATTGTAGATGTATTCAACTCCATGTTTAGGCGGGGTTTCAGTTTGGAGCATTCCATAAAAAAACGCCAATAGCGCAAACTTAAGCAAACGCTAACTAACTATAAATGTATTTGTTTTTCAGAACATAAATTGCAAAGAATGGCCAAAGTTTTAAGTGCGTGAAATTATTTTCTGCTACTAAACTGATGTAGGAAAAACATTAAGTGTGAAAATGTAGGTTCAAGGACAATGATATGATGCATCGTTAACGATTATCTTCATTGCCCATCAGGAATGGCTGCCGCAATGTAAATATTATTTGAGTCAGGTCAAGCAAAAACAGCTCTTACTGCAAAGTCACAGATCAGCGTGCACAGATATCAGCCTGCGCATCATCACAGTCTGATCAGCCCCTTTATTGCTAATTAGTGTGGTAATATAATATGTGTATTTACTATATCCAAAGTTTCAAAGTTCTAGCTTACTTTCTGTGGTTGAGCAGGCTAGTTTGAAACGTGTCTAATAAAAACGCTCTAAGACATATGCTCGCTTGGAGAGGTCTATTTGAAACTTGAACCCGATTCCAAACATTTGTATCCAAACATCTGTACTGAAACCTCTTCAGTGTCGCTTACCCATCCCGCTCCCCCGCCCCTCCCAACGGAACCAGGTCTCTCTTTTCGATCTATCAAATATAACAAGACACTAGCATAGCGTTCTCATGCGCTCATGTTCATTCCTGGGAATCAAAAATTGATGTACAAATGAAAAAATAACAATAAAAAAGATGCGAATTTATCTCAGTTGAACTTCTAAGGAGACGGCAACTACCAAAGACAGCCATCCTGTTAGACCAAATAAATCAACATATGAAGCAAATGGACTTGTTCCAGAAGCATATGCAATATAATCCCTTTGTAAGTTTAGGAACACCCAACACAGGGCTGAATGCAGTTTTCTGAAATAAGATTTATTGTTAAATCAACATAAATGCCTTTAGCCACTTGGAGAGATGTGCCTACAGAAACAATGCAAACATACGCCAGACATCTCACAAAAATGCAGACTGATAAGGATCTACAATGCATTTCAGTGAACAACATTTACTTGGAAATCGAAAATTTTTCCGCGTATTCTCAATTGGTTTGTATAGAGATAACGTAATAAAGCAACCGTAATGTTCCCAATGTATATTGTGAAACCTTTCCCAACCGTGTCAGTGTTCTGTATGATCTTTCCCATATTAAAATGTGCACATGCACGCCTGGGACTGGTAAACACGCAATTCCATTCCCACCTAGCAATTATGCAAATGGAAAGCCAAAGTAAACTTCCACGCGACAAAATAAACAAAGTGGCGTTGCGCCACGCAAATACTCAGATCAGCTGGGCATTTACCCAGTTTGATCAGAGTCATCGCTTTGCGCCAACAGCAAAGACTCTGATCAGACTGGGCGGATGCCCAGGCTGATCTATGTCTTCGCTGGGCGCATATGCCACTTTGATGGTTTTGTCGTGTCGCGGCTCAAATACTTTTATAACAATGCTATTTGACTCATATACATGTCAAGTCATTAGTATAAACTAGTCAGCTGTCTCAAAGATAAACCAGCACAGTTTTCACAAAATAGGTAAGAACACAATGATCGAGAACCAACATTCGAATTCCATATTCCGCCGTTACCACAGATTAGAAAACACTAAAGACAACTCATAACAAGCGGATAGAGGTCAGCCCTTTTCCACCAGATGACACTACGCCTACCCTAATTAATATGCAACCGGCCAACAATGACCTTCAAGTGTGACCTTGACCTTAGACCTACCTGAACAAATATTTCACAAGATATCTCTACTGATCAAGGAGTACATTTGTGCCAAATTATTTTGATACATATATAATTTTCAGTCACAGCTGGGACAAGCTTCATTTATGACAATTTCATCTTTTGACCTTCAAGTATGACCTTGCTTATGGACCTGACTGAATAAATGTTTCACATGACATTTGCACTTATCAAGGAGAAAAATTGTGCTAGATTATTTGGAAATCCATGCGCAAATGTAGAATTATTTGCCCGAACAATCTCACTTTATGACAATTTAATCATTTGACCTTCAAGTGTGACCTTGACCTTCAACCTACCTGAACAAATGTTTAAAATTGCAGTTTTACTCATAAAGGAAACAATATGGTCAAATGTTTTTAAAATTCATCCGTAAATGTAGATGTTATGAACCGAACAAATCCTGACGCATGCACGCACTTACGCACGTACATCGAACTTTGTCTCGCTTACCGCAAGCAGGCTCGACAAAAATGCCAGTTGGGAATGGGTAAAAGAACAAAACAATGTTTCTGAAATAATAATGCATATGAGCCGCGACACGACAAAACCAACATAGTGGCTGTGCGCCCAGCACAGACTCAGATCAGCCTAGGCATCCGCCCAGTCCGATAAGACTCTTCGTTAAGTGCTTAAAGGGTAGCTAAGGGTCTAAGCTACCTCCATGGAGACAGCGAAGACTCTGATCAGACTGGGCTGATGCCCAGACTGATCTGAGTCTGCGCTGGGCGCACAACCACATTGTTGATTTTCTTGTGTCGCGGCTCATATAAGCAAACAGCGAACTGGAAACTATGGAAAATTATTCAGGTTATTTTGCTACAAAACTGAAACACGTGGATGTACAATCGTAAGTTCCACTGCATAGATACGTTATAAAACTTTCTTTTAAACTTATCAGAGCCCAGGTTATGTTAGTTTGGTACACAATAATTCGAAACAGAACATACCAACAATTGTACAACCAGATGGACTGGTCCACTGTGTATCAGACTGACAAGTTATAATCGACGCTGAACCCGCGTAACCAGTTGCACATGCCATGGTAGCGGTGCTTTCGTAGTCCGTTGTTGAAAAGGTAACAACTGTGTATCCCATTGAATCAGCTGGATCGCCACAATCTGAATAAGAAGCATTTCCAAAATGAGTACTTTTCTGATGCCTAAAGTAGGCAAGTAGAAGTATTATCTCAAACATCGATATTCAAAATACCCTCTGATATCAAAAGATATTGTTTACACCCGTTTTTTTATTGTTCCTTATATTTCAGCAACTGTTATCTCAAATAAGTGAGATAACAGTAGCTGAACAGCTTCTGGGCCCATAAAATTTACTTTGAGATATAAGTAGCTTGAGCTGAGTTTTGATTTTGAGATATTGTGAGTTGACTGTAGGTAGCTGTAACAAAGAAATGCGATCCAAAAGCACCTCAATGGCTTTGAGTGAGTGAGTGAGTGAGTGAACTCGGGTTTAACGTCCCACCAACAACGAGGTCATATGGAGACGGGACCTCGGTTTAAAGTCTCATCCGAAAGACCGGAGAAGCGGGGGATCGAACTTGCGACCCCTGGATTGGTAGTCTGGAGTGTTATCCACTACGCTACAGCCGCTCCTCAATGGCTTTGAATTGACATGTATAGTTGATAGCTTATCTGTAAATTTATATAGCATTTATAAATATAAAGGATCTTACACGAGTTCTCATGTATAATCATCAGTTGAATTTTTTAAACGAGTTGGGGAAAAAGATAAGATGCGAGGCTATGCCGAGCATCTTATCGGTTTTCCCCAACGAGTTTAATAAATTCGATAATACAGGAGCACGAATGCAAGATTCTACTTATCATATGACACTAAAATCGCATTTTATTAGCAAGTTTTGCACTAAAACGCCACAATTGTGCTATTAGAAAACGCGACGTTCTTATGGAATGCATAACGTTTCGACGTAATTTGCATATTTAACTCACTAGTTGATGATCGATTTTAATGCACGGCTTTATTACACTCTCAGATGCGACGTGATATGATATATAGCAAGTATTTCCTGAAAAAGCATCTGTCATTAAGACAAGATCACTCAGGTCATCGAAAGAAGAATGAATGAAAATAAAGTTCAATTGTCTGTAAAAGTTTGACTTCTAAATTATCATCGATAAACATTGCAGTAGTGAGGTGGTTTAAATAATAGCTATTAGATAAATTTAAAATAGCAATGTGTCATAATCTAGGCATTCGGTGGCATCATTGTCTTTCATATTTTAATTTTCTATTATCCTCGAAACCGCCGCCGACTGATTGATTGATTGATTTGATGCTTAACGTCCACGGTAAACAGCTATGGTCATGTCGGGACGGTCAGTTAACCTAACCACACTATTCCTGGGCAGGCTTAGACCTCCTAAGCGGTTAACCAGTACTAAGTGCATAGACTTTCGCCAGTAACTGACGACTGCCTTCTTGAATCAGCGGATAGAGAAACGAAAGTATGTGGCCAGACCGGGTTTCGAACCCAGGACCTCTGACTTATGAGTCAGGTGCCCTACCGATTGTGCTACGCGGCCCGGCCCGCCGCCGACTGAATGGCTTTGATTACACATCTATGATTTAGGATTTTTTCTCTAGTAGAAAATGTGTTTTTTAGCTCCATCTTTTACTGCCTTACGGTAACCGAAAACGTAATGTTTGATACGCTTTTTCATTATGAGCATTTCCGTACCTATGGTAATCAGGCTAATGAAGTAGGTGACATAATTTAAAGACACAGTTTTGATTGCATAATACCCTCAAGACCGTTTATTAAAACATGCTGCTCAGAGATAAGACATCCTAGGAGACTAATAATTTTTATACAGGTATGGGGCCAGATAAAGGGAAATCATTTATCAAGGAACTAGGGAAAGAGTTATATACAGATTATAACTGGATCAGACTGTGTTTTTGAAGAGCCACATGAAACTGTGTTTGCAAAACGTAACCGTGTTTTGGCTCAAAGACTCGGTCATTAATACAAAATAATAGTGATAATGTAAAAAGGTACATGTAATTCTACATTACAATATTCGCGCATATAGAAGACACAGATCATCATGCACAATAAAACCAGAGTCTTCCCTGTTCGCATGACAACTCAGTGATTTCTCGAACTCTAACTGAAATCTCATCATCAACACAGCTCTAGAGCACAAAAACTTACTCGACTATAAATACAGGATCTTATACGAGTGGTCATTTCATATGAAATTTGGTTTAAACATATTTATTCGCTTCTTTATTTACATACATGACACAGATATACACTTTGAATCAGTTGAAGGATGGGAACGGAAGCAGGCACTGCTTATTTAGTTCCTCTCCTTGAAAGCCTTCGGCGAGTTTCATAAATTTCATAAGGAATGACCACGAGTGTAAGATTCTGTTTATCATATAACCTATTAAAAGGGGCTTTTAACGCTCTCAAACTGAACATTTTTTTTTCAATAAGAAAACGCATTGTTGACATGTAGGTTGTCAATGTCGTAACGTGTACGCGCTAAAATGTTATAACACTTGTTGACATACGATTTTTATGACATGACGTTATCCACTGAATAACAGCGACGTCATATGATAAAGGTGAATAGGTTCAAAGCGCAAATCCATATCAGATGCCGAGGAAAGCATTTTATTTATTAATAGGAAGAAAGCGAATAAACCAACACCTCTTAATTAATGAGTGAGTTCATCCAATTTATAAAGGTAGAAGAGTCCACTAGGCTTAAATGGGTTTATGAGAGCGGCGACACGACAAAACCAACAAAGTGGCATGTGCGCCCAGTTAAGACTAAGATCGGCCTTGGCATCCGTCCAGTCTGATCAGAGTTTCCGCTTTGCGCTTAAATGGCAGCTCATGATCAAGGTCTAACGTAGCTTCATGCGGACAGTGAAGACTCTGATCAGACTTTGCGGATGCCTAGACTAATCCGAGTTTTCGCTGCGCGCACATGCCAGTTTGTTGGTTTTGTCATGTCGCGGCACAGTTGTAGTCTAAGAACTCGTTTGTGCTGTTAGCCACTTCCAACCGCCTAGTGATACATTTTTTACACTGTAACACTTATTTTGCATTTTCCTTATTATACGTGACAAACCAAATGATACAGGCAGTGGAAATGCATTACTTTTGAAGTGGCGGTTTTGTAATTGTGGCATCTCCTGGGTATCTTCAATTAGGGGATAACAGTACTCAAAATTGTCATTTGGGGAGGTAAATCGTCGGTTTTATGGTCGGAAATTTCGTATAACGGCGACGCGCCGGCGGAGCCGTAAAACGGAATTTGCGACCATAAAACCGACGATTTACCTCCCCAAATGACAATTTTGAGTACTGTTATCCCCATTCTAATGCATTTTTCAAAATGGCACTTTTAAAAGTGTGCTACTTTGCACCCATAGCAAATGCTTTCAACGACGTAAAACCAGACGTCGACCAATAGGAAGCGAAGTTACGTAATGACTTTGGGTTTCCGACAGTATATCGCAGGATATACTGTGGCAAATTGTTGACGTTATCAAATCAGTCTTCGCGTTACATGCGTAAGTGCATTAAAATAGTATTTTGTACACCCTGAAAGGTAATATTTTATACAATACATTGAATACACTGGCTGTATTTAAGATACATAATTACTGCTTTGAAAGTAGTTTTACCTTTTTTAGTGCAGCCTTCGACTGTCTGCCAAGAACCAAAGGCTTCACATTCCAAAGTGCTAGGAGAAGGCGATCCCTCGTATCCGGTGGCACAACCCGTAATGCCGACAGTGCTAAGATATTCCGTATTCGGTGTAGGTGTTCCATATAAATAGCCAGGTACTGTTGGATTACCGCAATCTGGAATTATAAAAATACGTATTGCAATGCGCTACTTACAACTAATGCGATGCAGCGTTCAAATCAAAGTTCATATAAGCAGTAGCATGCGCTAAGACATATCACACCGGGGGGGGGGGGGGGGGGGGCGGGGGAGGGCTATAACTGAGCCACGCATGTGACTTCCAACAATGTGGCAATTTTGTCATGTGATATTCAGATCATTCTTCTCATTTATACAGGGTAATCAAAGACCTCACTTTTGACTCTATGGCTTAGCTCACTTTCATAGAAGGCTGATGTGACAAACGAAGGCTTTGATTATGTGCAGTCTGATCAGAGCCTATGCCACTTGTTCGCATTGACATGATGTGGCTCAACTGTCATATCCCCGTATCGGAAACTGAACTAGCAGACTGATTACAGTGTGCTTTACCTTTAGAGGCGTTACTACAACCACAGGCGCTTGAAGTTCTATGCTCAAAATCAAACAAACTCGAAACCCTTTAAACTTGACGCAGTCGATAAGCCATAGCCTGGATGTTTAGCGGCATCACTGAAATATATTTAATAGCATAAAACTTCAAGCGCCTGTGCTACTGAGATATCTAAAAATATCGTTGTTGCTGGGGATTTCAAAGAAGGCCTTTTAAGCTCAAGCTGTCACAATCTAAAAGGTATTATCTTGGCTAATTCTTTAGTAAATGTTAGCTGTGCTCCTACAAGGGACAGAGCTCTACTTGACCCTGTTATAGTCCCCGAGGATTTACGTGTCTTAGATTCCGGGATATAAGAAACACCGCGTGAAGTTTCCGATCATGATTCTTACTCACAACTACGTTTAAACGTACTGTATAGCTTTACTAGCACGCTGACTTTAATAAGTTAAATACTAAAATATTATATTTTGACTGGAATTGTTAACTAGATGGCACTACAAATGAAGCTAGCTTGTTATTTAAAGAAACATTTTTGAAATTTGTTAAAGAGTGTATACCGAATAAAGAAGTCACCATCAGGCCAGATGACAAACCGTGGTATGACTCGGAAATTCGTATGTATTCTCGTAAACGCGATCGACAGAAATCTAAAGCTTTAAAATCTGGTAGTCAAGTTCAATGGACAAATTACAAGCATTTACGAAATAAGGTTAACAACTTAAAGAAGCACGCAAAAGAAACTTTTTACAATAATTTAGAATTTACTTTAACTGATATTTTTAGTGGTAATAAAAAAGATTTTTGGAAGTTAATTCGACATTTTATGCGAAATAAAAATTGTACCTCAAACATACCACCTTTATGTTCAGTATTACCATCGGGAGAAAAAACTTACCATGTAACCGATGCCGATAAGGCTAATTGTTTAAATCAATAATGTCTATTGATGAGAGTAATGCAGCATTACCTCTATTTTATGAGAAAACGAATAAAGTTCTTGACAAAATTGAAACAACGGAGAAGGAAATTCACGATGTTATTGACTCACTAAACTTGAATAAAGCATCTGGTCCGGATCTGATAAGCCATAAAATGTTAAAAGGCGTATCCGTTGCAATTTCGAAGCCGTTGCATATTATTTTTAATCGTTTTCTGAAGGAGTGTGACTTTCCGAATGAGCGGAAAAATTCAAATGTTGTTCCACTTAAGAAAAAAGGGGAGGCGCATTTACCAACAAACTATCGACCTATATCATTACTCAGTTGTGTTGGTAAAATCATGGAAAGGGTGGTTTTTAGGCATCTGTATAATTTTCTTAATGAAAATAAACTTATTTATAAATATCAGTCAGGCTTTTTGCCACGTCATTCTACGACCTACCAATTAATTTGTCAGTCTATCGAGGAAAAACAAACTGCATGTATGATATTTTGCGATATATCGGAAGCATTCGATCGTGTTTGGCACAAGGGACTTCTCTTTAAATTGTGTCAGAATGGTATTAAGGACCCTTTATTGTCATGGATTTCAAGTTATTTGACAAATCGAAAACAGCGTGTTCTAATTAACTCATCTGTGTCCCAGTTAGGTACTTTATCTGCAGGTGTCCCGCAGGGTTCTGTATTAAGTCCATTATTTTTTCTTATATATGTTAATGATATAACTGAAAATCTCTTGAGCTTGACTCGCTTGTTTGCAGATGACAGCTTACTCTTTTTCTCTGCAATTAATACAACCGACTGATAAGGTATTTTGAATCATGATCTGGCTGTAATTTCTGTTTGGGCAAAGCAGTGGTTGGTTACATATAACCCTTCAAAAAACAGAAGCAATATTATTTTCCTTACTACAAAATAGCCCCATACCCTCTTAACTGTTTGAAAATACCATAATTGAGTTTGTAGAATCACATAAACACTTAGTAGTAACGCTCTCCAGTGATGGTAATTGGCATACACATGTTGAAAATATCTTGAAATCTGGGTATAAAGTGCTTGGGATCATGCAAAAATTAAAGTATTCTTTTAGCCGTCAAGCACTCAACCAAATATATATTTCATATGTAAGACCGTTATTGGAATATTCTTCTGTGGTATGGGACGGCTGTACGAATTAAGATTGCGATGCCTGAGAAAAGCTCCAAAATGAAGCTGCGCACTTAGTGACTGGACTAACTAGGTCCACGTCATTAGTTAACCTTTACAGAGAGTGTGGGTGGGCTACGCTCGATAAGCGTCGAACATTTCAAAAACTATGCTTTATGTATTGTTGTGTAAAGGGCTTGGTCCCAGATTATATTATTCAATGTATGATATATAATAAGAAAAATGCCCGAATATTTTCTGAAGGAAAACCGTTTCTTATCAGTGATGCATGCAAGAATACGAAATCAATGTAGTAATCTTAACGGCGATTTATTTAGGAATTATTTGAGTAACTCCCCAGCATGTAGCTGTGGGTAGGGTGTGAAACTGAAGATGCTAATCATTATTTGTTTAATTGTAATAAATATATAGATACACGAATCATCATGTTTAGGAAAACGCATATTTTCCATCCGGTTAGTGTAGAGGAAAATCGGGGTTTTCTGATAATGAAAATTTGCTTTTATTTCAGGCTGTACAGCAGTTCATAAAAGACAAGGGCAGATTTGCACCCTGATTTCTTTTGTCCTGTGGTGGGCTGGAGTCACACCTGCGATAATTGGTGGTCCTCCAAGACTGGACCAGCTCTGACTTGGATGCCTTCTTCTGCGATATCGTCTAATTTCTACTAGTCTCCCTTTATCTTCTTTATTTTTCTATTTTCTTCTTATTTTTTATCATACTTTAGTTTTCAATCTTTTATTTACATGCTCAGTGGGCGAGCGACGTTGAATCGACATTGGAAAAACGTTGATTCAGTGTCTGGACGGTGAATCAGCATTGATTCAAAGTTGATTCATGTTGCGTGTCCATTGGGTTGTTACTTCTATTCTTCTTTATAGTATTCTATTTCTCCTATTTTTTGACACCTTTCTCCCTTTTCCTTTATTATTTGCATTTGTTTTTTATACTTAACCTGATTTGTGTTTGTATTTGTATCGCCTTTGTTCACCTTTTATTTGTATTGTAGGGGAAGGGCCGTAACTTATGTTGGTAGAACTTGTGGCCCAACCCCATTGCATAACAATATGGCAATTAAATATGTTTAAACTAAACTACAACGTTGTACAATTCATTTAACTTTTAACGTAAATGTTCCATTCTCCATAATTAAGAAAACCAGAGGAACATTGGTCCTGTAGCTCACCTGAGTCCATTCATCCTCAGCACTCAGGGGTAAGTAAATCTAAGGTAAATTGTACAATATGACAGAATTTTGAAGTCTGCTTTTTGAGAACATTTCTTTAAAACTTTTGTCAAAATATCTACTGTAAAACAGAAATAAATGCTAATTTACATTTTCCCCATTATAAGTCAATGGAAACTTTAAGTTGCCATCGAAACAAACCACATGGGCAACAATAATAAAAAATAGAAACTCAATAGAGGCTATTACTGAGATCCTTTCAGTAAAGTTTCACCTTTATCGTCCAATTAGTTTCTGAGTAGATGATTTTTGAGTATGTTTTCTGTTTTTAACAATTTTGTTACCTTGGCAACTAGCCAAATTGTGCTATTTCCATAAATTTCATGCGGTTGCTAGAGGACTACTTAAGAAACAATTCTGTAAAAGTTTTGTCCAAATTTCTGCAGCGATATAGCTATAAATGAAAATTTTCAACTTTCCTATTATAAGACAATGGCAACTTAAACTTCCCAGAGAAACAAAACTACTGAGAAGCAACTGCCATGAGAAACAATAGTTTTATAGAGGCTAGTACTGAGATCCCTTCTGTAAAGTTTGAGCTATATCGGTCGCACAGTTTTTGAGCAGATGACTGTTGAACATCTTTTCAATTTTTCGGTTGCCATGGCACCAGCCAAATTCAGCAATTGCATAAATTTAATAAAGCTGGTTGAGGACTACTCAAGGAACAGTTCTATGAAAGTTTTGTCAAAATATCTGCACCGACATAGCAATAAATGCAAATTTTCCATTTTGCCATTATAAGTCGATGGCAACTTTAAGTTCCCATAGCAACCAAACTGCTAGAGCAATTGCCAAGAAAAACAGTACTTTTATAGAAGCCAGTACTAAGATCCTTTCTGTGAAGTTTGGGCTTTATTGGTTGCATAGTTTCTGAGAAGATGATTTTTTGAATATTTTTTCCATTTTTAATCATTCGGTTGCCATAGCAACCAGCCAAGTTGCTCAATTTACATAAATTTCATGTGGTTGATAGAGGACTACTCAAGAAACATTTCTGTAAAAGTTTTGTCAAAATATCTGCAGTGACATAGCAATAAATGCAAATTTTCAATTTTTCCCATACAAGTCAATGGAAACTTTAAGTTGCAATAGCAACCAAAGTTATGAAGCGATTTAGATAAAAACAGTATTATTGGTTCCCCCTGCCCATAGATGCTATATATGAAATTTGGTTACAATGGGCTTTGTAGTTTCAGAGGAGATGTTGTTTGAAAATGTTGACGGATGGACGGACGGACGACGTACGACGGATGCCTGCCTATACTATAAGCTCACCTGTGAGCCTTCGGCTCAGGTGAGCTCATAAATAACCTCATTTAATGTCTTTATTCAGGAAGAAACGCCATAAAAACCAAATACCAAACCTAAAGTATCCGCTTTTTCCTAGTGAGTATTCTTGACAGAGATTCAGATGGATGTTGTGCGACTTACATAATTTGAATCCCCCTGTTAATGTAAATTAATTTTGTATATCAGGTGATCTATAATACACCGTTTTCAATGTTTTATTTAAGGAATGAATTTCGTTTTTCTGAGGTTTATCGGTAGTGTAAACTACAAAGGGTCACGTGCAAAGTGATTCGGGGTACATGTAAACTTTGCAAGTGACCCAATGTAGTCTACACTTCGATGAACATCAGAAAAATAAATTCATTGCTCATATTTACATTCGTTTCAATCGAAGCCTTGATGACAAATCTTATATAAGCGCTAAAATTGAAGCAGTAAAACACGTACTCGCAATTTTTCTGCTAACAGCGGAACAGCCTGAATGACGTCATGGCGTCGCCGACGTCCAATCAGATTGTAGAGGGCCATTGTTTATTCTGACGTCACTGACGTCGCGTGGCTCTATGTAATTATTGGAATGTAAACTATATTACGTCCCAATGGTTTACTATAGGGTTTTCAGTATGATACACCAAATATGGTGAATATAACTAGTTAAAAGACTACTAGAACGAGAAACAATTCTGAAATTGTTCCCCAAGTACTTTTGTGACAAATAACAACATCCCCAAAATATGTATACAGTCCGACTCGATAGAATTAAGAATGAGCACAGAACAAAAGCTAAGTTTTATAACAGTGTTTTTTTTAAACTACACTAAAGGAATGGACTATGAAATACTATCGCATGTTGGTGAAGGTAGCCCTAGACGCCAAGAAGATTCTATAACTTACTAGGCAATAAGGATCCTCCATACATATTCCATGTATGTATAAGATCATATGCAACGTGTGGTAATATTAAGATATATTTGTGAAGAGACGAATATCAAAAGAAAGATCAGTTAAACACAAGACTCAAATTAACTAGTGCTGTGATAAAAATAATTATTACTGACCAACGATTGTACATCCAGTTGCAGCAGTCCATTGTTTATCATCCTGACAAGTTCTGTCATCCGCATTTCCTTCGTAGCCAGTGGCACAGGACATGGCTGTAGTACTAAGGTAGTCCGTTGTTGTATAGTCCCCAACTACATATCCCGTCGGAGCAGTTGGAGTACTACAATCTAAAATATACCGTTAAAGTTCTAATATTTGAGCCGCGACACGAGAAAACCAACAAAGTGGCATGTGCGCCCAGCAAAGACTCAGATCAGTCTGGGCATTCGCCTAGTCTGATCTGAATGTTAGCTGTGCGCTTACAGGGTACATCGGTACCTCAGAATCTAAGCTAGCTCCATGCGGATAGCGAAGACTCTGGTCAGACTGGGCGGATGCCCAGCCTGATCTGAGTCTTAGCTGGGCGCACATCCACATTGTTGGTTTTGTCGTGTCGCGGCTTATTTGGGACAACCAAAATAAATAAATGAAAATGGAACCATATGGTTTTAAAATGCAGTGCAGATGGAATGACAAACAGTGCATACCTGTAGGAACAGTCTGATCTGGGTCTACGCTGTTTGCTCAGACTATCTGTCCCAATGTTTAAATAATTTTTCGGTAAAGCATTTCTAAAATAAGTGGCCTTCAGATGAATGTTTACACAATACCAGCTATTTTGAAACACAGAGCTTTCCAACAGTCAGCAAGACTAATATCTACTTTCTTACCATTTAAAGTTATCAAAAGTCTGAAACAAGCATGTCTCTTTTTCATAATATTGGCAACTATTATCATGTAGAGATCCGTACCAAACAAACAACCCTTTCAGGCAAATGGATACACTTTCAGGGAAAGCAGCTCTATCTTTTTCTATCACTTTCTCTCTCTCTGTCTCTCTCTCTCTCTCTCACTCGATGGAACTGTACCTAATGATATTTGTAAAAGTACTAAAATCTAATGCTTACTATAGGCAAAATGGTAAATATCGTAAAACTTCGGCAAATATATAGGATCTTACACTCGTGGTCATTTCATATGAAATTTATGAAACGAGCCACACTCGTGGTCATTTCATATGAAGGCTCGTTTCATCAATTTCATATGAAATGACCACGAGTGTAAGATTCTGTTTATCATATGACCCTTTTAAATGGGGGTTTTCGCCTTCAAAATGAACATCATTTCAAGAAGAAAACGCATTGTTGACACGGACGTTGTCAATGAGGTTACTAGTAGTTATACGAGCCAAAGTGTTATTACACGTGTGGTCATATGATTTTTATGACACGACGTTATCCACTGAATAACAGCGACGTCATAATGATAAATTCTATTCCGCCATTGCCAGCCTCGTTTGTATCAGAATCAGAATTGTTTTCTGGGCATATGTCTAAGGACAATCATTAATCAGGACCTGTGACCAGGGAAGCTAGTCCCTAGCCCTTACAAGAGAAGTAAACCTTAAAACTGAATCCGCTGTTTGTAACGTTACCGACGGATGACACTTTGACGGGGTTGTATCATTCTTTACTTCGACGTTTATAACTTCTCATTAATGGTTGACGTCAAATTCAAGCACTCGACTAATTAATGGCCATTTTTACCCCTAACAACCTACGTCATCAGCAAGTGACGTGTTTTCGAAATTACACCATTTCGATTGCTCCAGTGTTCGGAATTTTCCCATAAATCTTGTAAATTTTAAAATCTTCGAAAAGCCACTGGGTGCACCAAATACGGCAATGAAAGGACAATCTTACTACATGGGAGTTAGCTTCTGACATTCAGTTGATTTTGCAAACCGTCCGACCAAATAAATCAAATCAAATCAAATCAATTTTATTGGTATAAAGTCCAGTCAAAGGACTGTCACCAGTCACATGTATACAATAACACAAAATACAATTACACTTGCAAACAGACCCTTATACAAATATGTTATCAAGTTCATAACCTATAATCATCAAATAACCTATAGCCATCAAATCAATCCAAATATGCTTCAACCTATATTGTGATGTATTTAGTCAAATTATTTGCGACTTCTACAACATTTTATGGAGTCACTTTCATGTTGAAATATTGCCCTTTTTAGAATGCATTTGGTGCATGCAGTCTTTTCTCGAAAAGTTATCAACATAAAGAGATGTGTTGGTTTGTCCAAATAGATGTTATTTGAACAATTAGTGATGCGTCGGATGACGTAGATTGTTGCCTTTAATATATGATTCGATTGTATTAAACCAAAGCTTGTTGCGACAAAATACAATGTTTGACGATGATTAACGATGTTTGACGGAATTTACCGAAAAGTCAATACTTTCAACAAAAACCTAGCAGGCACACTACGTTGAATCAGCACTGAATAAATGTTTATTCGACGTCAAGACGTTGAATCAGATTTGATTCAGTGTTGATTTGATTCAACGCTGCGTGCTCAGTGGGAAGCACTCACTGCGACTGACTTACCAACTTTGCTACACCCAGAATACGCTGGTGACCACATGCCGCTTGCCTGACAAGTGACCGTGCTCGAATCTGGTATCGTCTCATAGCCTGTGCTGCACGTTACCTCCACTGTACTTAAATAAGTTGTCAAAGTATAATCTCCTAAACTGTATCCCTCTTCAGAGGGAGGAGTTCCGCAATCTGAAAATGAAAAATACAACATGCCCAGAGGTTATAAAACTTGAGTACATTCTCAAACTCAAAATAAAGCACACTGATTGGTAAAGTCGCAATTGCGAGTTGACTACTAGCAGCGCAAATAGCATAAGAAACACTAATGCTATTTTCTTTTAGTTTGGCCAACGAAGGACAAATTCTATTTATCAGCATGCGTCCTTCTTCGAATTTTTTGTTGCATTCTCATTTATGAATGTATGAAGTGCTGGTTACCTTATATTTGCACATTTTTTAACAATTCTTCGAACTTCAAAGTTACTGAGTGTCCACAATTTCATATATTTTTATTCCATCAACAGATAACAGGATACTAAGAAATGATCTCAATGCTTGTGTTGGATAAGCCGTACATCTCCGCGGTCGTTTCGGAGTCTTCCCTGTGATAATCAACAGTCTACCAGCTTTGTAGACTAAACAGAGTAAAAACTAACCACTTGGTCAGTCTGTGCAGATGCAGAGGCTGAGTTGCTAATAATGACCCATTTTTAGTGTTATGATTAGCCGATGTCATTTACTAATAAAAGTTCTGATCATCCTGCTATAAACCGTAACGGGTGTATATTGCACCGCGCAGCGGAGCTTTTGGTATGCAAAGCTAAGGGGAATCAGGGGTTCTCCCAGAAATCAAATGCCCTTCCGCGAGCAAATCTCTTCTCCGAGCAAGGCTCGAACTGAAAGCAGTGATAATGACCATTAGCCCGTTTAATTAGTCCGTGTAACGCTTGCCCTTGAGGCCGGGTTTAATCATACCCCCGGCATACGAAGTATGTCGAGGTGTATATAGTTTTCATCTTTCCGTCCGTTCGTTCGTCTGTCCGTCCGGACGTCCGTCAGTCCGTCCGTTATCAATTGCGTTAAAGTTTTGCGTTAAGTTTATTTTTGCTTATGTTTCCAATATCCTTTGATTAAGCCTTTGGTATGTGACTAGATTTACTTATAGGTTCAAGCAGAATACTTATCGTCATCAGGATGCAGCTGCTGACCTAAGGTCAAAGTCACAGACTTAAACATTTGTGTTAAGGTTTTGCGTTAAGTTTTTAATTTCTGCTTATATTTCCAATACCCTTTCATGGAACCTTTTGAGATGTGATTATTAGGTTTACTACCAGGTTCATACAGTTCAGTTCATACTATATATTTACATGTTGCTGTTGCTAAGGTCTAGGTCACGGACTTAAACATTTGTGTTAATGTTTTGCATCAAATTTGTATCCTTTGCTGTTTTTGTTATTATACCCTCGGCATACGAGGGGTATACTTTTGTCCGATGTCCGTTCGTCCGTCCGTCCTTCCGGCGTCCGTCCGTTAGTTAACATTTGCGTTAAAGTTTTGCGTTAAAGTTTTTGAGATCTCATATTATCCAAACCCCTTGATGGATTGGGTTTATATTTGGCATGGTGATAGATAATGTTTTAATCTTTAAATTTATAATAAAAATGTGTGCGAAAATACTAAAAATACCAACTGGCAATAGCGATTTCACGTTTAAATGGCGACTGGCACTAGACCTTTCCTACTTTAATACACTCCAAAAATTTTACAATTATAAATCTATAAATATTCTGCATGTGTGTAGACTTTACTACAGTGTTAGCCCTTTTACCTGTATAACCTTGGGTAACGAAAAATACATATTTGTTCCAATACTTAGATTTTTACGGTATCTTTCATTTTCGTTATTTCTGAACAACAGGACCGAGGTCAATGACTGAAGTTTTTAACAATATGAGCCGCGGCACGAGAAAACCAACAATGTGGTTGTGCGCCCAGCGCAGTCTCAGATCAGCCTGGGCATCCGCCCAGTCTGATCAGAGCCTTCGCTGTATGCATGGAGGCAGTTTAGACCCTTAGCTATATTTGAGCACTTAACAAAGAGTCTGATCAAACTGGGCGAATGCCCAGGCTGAGCTGAGTCTGCGCTGGGCGTACAACCACATTGTTGGTTTTCTCGTGTCGCGGATCAATTATAAACTTATAATAGCAGAACTTTGCACAACGCATTTTGCATGGAAACGAATGTCATTAAGTTGTAGAAAAATGGAAAAAAATGCTACTAAAAATTCTAGTGGTTTAGAATACGTGTAAGTAGGCTGCAGATGAGTAAAAAAAGTTGAAAATTAAACACAAAGTTACTTAATGTAGCTGCTTAAACACCAGCCAAACAAGGCTCTGTTATACCGAATAGGGCTACCATCGAATACAGCTACTATGTTAGCTCTTTTCCGATGAAGCCTACGAATAGTATTAACCGAACTTGAAACAAGAGCACCCCAAGGAATAGCAAATTCTCTTATCAAGAAGGTTTGGTCCTCAATTTCTTTTAGGGGACCCCTTAAAGGCAATAATTTGCTCCCGTAAAGAGCAGAGTAGCCCTCATTTTGGGAAGTTTCTGCTCTCTAGAGAACAGGGTTTGCTCGGAAGCAGCCAATCAGTGTGCTTTCTTTTATACTTTTCAATGAATTATAGAGATTTCTCAGTGAAATCGAAACTGATAATCTCACTGTTTCAAACAGTGAAATTATCACTTTCGATTTCACTGTTTCAGAAATCGGATTTTTGTGAAATAGCCTCAAGTTTTTTGTTGACTAATTGGCTAAATCTGATCTGGCTTGACAAAAATTACGTCATACTTGTTTGCACGTCATTACAACGTTAATGACGTCACTTAAAGCGCCAACGTAACATTCCAACTGCACGCGACGTCAGGCCGCCTGAGTCTCCTGTAGACATTCTTTCTTGGCAATTTTTTCGAGATCTGCTTATCAAAATGATATTTCAAGCTATTTTTCAGTTGCAAACTATGTTTACAACCCAAATCATACCCAATAAACACGCTGAAAGCATCAAATTTGACGCAAAACGGCTAGAAAAAGAAGTTGTGTTTATGTTGTAATGGCTGACGCTCTTGAATAAACAGAATTATTGCGATTTTTAAGCATAAAAGAAATAGAAAATTTGACTTTTTTCAGTGTAAGATGAATTTTTATTTCACTCATGAACACCAAAAGTGGTATTTTCACTCGTGGCTTAGCCACTCGTGAAAATACTGCTTTTGGTGTTCATTCGGTGAAATAAAAATCGATCTTACACTGAAAAAGTCAAATATCCTCTATTTATTTTGAGTTTGAGAATGTACTCAAATTTTATAACCTCTGGGCCAGAAGTCACAGTTGTTTTTTTTTTCGTAAAAATGACAAATATCCTGTATTGATGGATGGGTGATTTGCGATGTTACGGCCATTTCAACAGTTTTTCAGACATATCAGGGCGATGGCAAGATGGCAACAAAAGCCTAATTGCCATGTAACCCTGTTTACGAGTGGAAAAAATTGCGTCTACAGTGGAAGTCGGGCCCGGAAGCACTTGATCAGCAGGCCAGCGCTTAACCCATGAGCTATCGGGACTCCGCGATATATTCTGTATCTACTAGCCTTAAAGCTTTTGTACTAGTAATATAAATCCATATTCCATGCATATGTCTGAAGAATTCATATACAAGAAGAATACTGACCTTTTATTGTACATTCTGTCTGTCCGGTCGTACCGTCATAACCAGCCAAGCACAAACACTGGAATCCAGCGCCATCGTTTCGACATTGGGCATTGGCTATGGAATTGCAGTCTGTCCCTCCGTCTGTACAGGTTCCGCCAAGAGCTGCAAATAGAGCAGTAGTTTGTTAAATAACTAAAATTACACTACTTAAAATATTTATAGGACCAGCTGATATTTTTCCGTGGACATAAGTACGACATACCCTGTTCAGCGGCCCATAAAGTCGAACACCAGTGGCTAAGAATTTCCCATTCTTTGGCAGCAATTTGAAAAAGGATGGAAGATCCAGACAACAAGAATTTAAACACAATTGATGCGGTGCTCATTTCCATTGACTACTTTAGAATGCGGTAAGCCCTTTATTGGCTGGTAGACTTGTCCATCCATATTATTTGGATGAGTCCGTTTCTAGTTTTTTTTTTTTGTAGTGGATGTTTTTATTTTTTTGTATTTTGCATTAAAAATCCTATAAGCAAACAGTGTAGACCTGATCAGACGCCGCGTGCTGCGGCGTCTGAACTGGGTATGCACTGTTTGCATCATATGTCCCAAAAAAGGGTTTCGAGGCTTGAAAGGGTAAAAACTGCAGACCTTTACTTGAAACAGAAATACTCAAGCCTGTAAGGTAAGGCGACGCTCATGTGACCTGGAGAGCCTGTGCTTATATAGAAACTTCTCCGTTCTCTCAGAGCCGATTACTCTTTTGTCATTCAACACAGACATACAGTGTCACCATTCAGCTCCAGAGACCATATTGGTATGGGAATTCGAACATTATGGCTGACTCCTTTTATTATTACCTTTTTTTATGAAACAAACATGTTTTCTCTAGTGTCACACTGTAACAGTGGTTGTTTGTGGAATCAATGTACAGTGTATTGGCATTTGGTTTCACGATTATTTGCAACTTTTCGTTGTTTTGCTATCTGTCACTAGAGTTGTCCTCTGTTGTGATTATCAGGTCGTTGGGCGTGTCTAGTGTATCACCTGTTTTTACACGTCAGTACCTTGGCCCCGCCTCATTGCGTATTCCAGTTATTTTTCTATATCAAAATTGTAAACTACATGTACAGAAGTTGTCATTATAAAAAACTAAAGGCATATGCCTGGTACTGACGGGTTAAACATTTTTTGCTTTGTAAATCCAAACTGTCTCAGTTTTTAAAGGACTATTTAGGTAATCATTTTATGTATCCCTACTTTTTAGCATTTTGAATGTTTTACTGTACACTTACCAATCTGAGAGCAGCTGGTACCCCCAGCGTCTGCAGTATGCCCGGCATCACAAGCGCACTGACTGGTACCACCGTCACAGTTTGCGTTGGCTATGGCACTGCAGTCGGTATCGTCAGTACAGGCAGACCCTATGACTAGAAAATCAATGAAAGGAACTGTCCGATTTAGTACTGACACGATTAAATGAGCCGCGACACGAGAAAACCAACAATGTGGTTGTGCGCCCAGCGCAGATTCAGATCAGCCTGGGCATCCGCCCAGTCTGATCAGATCTTCGCTATCCGCATGAAGGTAGCCACTTAATAAAGAGTCTGATCAAACTGGGTGGTTGCCCAGGCTGATGTGAGTCTTCGCTGAGCGCACAACCACATTGTTGGTTTTCTTATATCACGGCTCAAATGTATCTCAAGGTAAATAGGTACATATTAAGGGGAAGCAACTCTGTTATTTTCATTTAGCCTCCCTTCGCAATCGAGGAAATCTCTTACAGGAATGAATTTGCTCCAAATTATTTCTTTTAAGAGTTAATACCATTTTCGAAGGGTTGGTTTTCCAGGGAAACAAACAGGAAGTAACGAAAGTTATTCCCCTTCGTCAAAATGGCAGAAAACATGGAGGTCTGCCTAAACATATTAAGGTGAACAGATGTACCTCCGCGGTAGATTTAATGAAGCACTGCAATGTATTAAAAGTGCCTCTCCTGTAAAATGTAGACTTAGGCATAATGTATTCACAGCCCCGGATCCAGAGGGTGGGCTTAGGGGCTTCAGTCCCGCCATCTGGGCCTCTGTCATGTATGATATGTAGGACTACAGATAATTAGGAGTATCTGATGACAGTTTGAGATAAATATCCATGTGATTAGAGAATCGTCTCGGTGAGGCGATTCTAATGAAATATCACAACATATATTTGAAGGCAAAAATACATTCTCAAAAACTCTTATCATATTGATCCTTAGTTATGTCATATTCCCTAATTATGTCATGTATTTTCAAGCCCCTCCACCCACCCACACCCACATATCAATCGGCATCTTCAAGCCCCACAAGTTATCCAGAGCCCCCCAGTACATGGTGGTCTGGATCCGGGCCTGTATTCATATATGCCTTAATGTTTGTGGTGCCCGAAGGCTCAGACCATTTTGCGCATCTACATAGAATGCTAATAATCCTCTTTGATCGTCGCAGCAACTTCAGTCTGTTGACATGCTGATCTGACTCTTTCATAAGCATATGCTGTAAACGCCTTTGGACAAGTTACTCATCAGCAAATTCTAAGCATTATCTGTATTGAAAATGGCGTAAAATCGCAAGACATTCATCCGTCTAGTAACAGTAGTAAAGGGTGCCACTATGGACACGCCGCCCGGAGACTAAGTCCGCAGCCTGGGGCAGTCTCGGGCCGGGCGTGTCCATAGATGACACCGCTTTAGTAAGCTTGAAAAGGCTAGTTTGAAATAACTTAGTCTTTTTTTCAGGGGGGAAGTCTATGTAATATGGCATAGGAGATGTCGTAAGAGGGTATACAGTCATATGCGTCTGCTGGAGTCTCTTGGTCTTGTATCTCAAGACCTCACTATACCAGAGGCATAACTCTATAGCGTCAGTTGATGGTGTGAGTTGCTGTGGCATACTCTTGTTCATTCGGTTCAATTTCTGAGGCTTTACAGTTATATGCGTCTGCTATCAGTCTCTTGGCCCTGTATCTCAGGGCCTCACCATACCAGAGGCATAACTCTATAGCGTCAGTACTTGTTCTTGGGGATTATAAAATCTTGTATCTCAAGACTTTAATGTTCTGGACTGAAATTATTTCTTACTAGCCTTCTAAAGCCTGACTACTACATTTGATGACGAGAAGATCTCTGCTCCCAGTGTGCTTGAACTTGTGGGTATCTAGTGGAAGGTCCACATATCCACATTGAAATTGTGGAGCTGATGTGGATGTCAAGTGGAAGGTCCACATATCCACATTGAAATTGTGGAGCTGATGTGGATGTCAAGTGGAAGGTCCACATATCCACATTGAAATTGTGGAGCTGATGTGGATGATGTGGACTTGATGTGTATGCAATGTGGAGGTTATGTGGATGATGTGGATCCACAATGTGGAGTTTCCACATGTCCACATCTACACATTAGACAAATCGGCTTACCCTGTCCCATTTCTGACAGACTGACACAATGCATCTCAAAACCTCACTGTTACAATAATAAGAATTAGGAAGAAAAGAACAATTAACAATAGTTTAAATTCAGAACAACTTTATTTGTCCCGCTCACCTATTCATTACGACAGACAGACTATTAGGACCGTCCCTCTGTCTTCGTTTACATAATGATCATTAGTCTTTTATAGTAAATAAAACTCTTTTGATAGGTTCCACTGCAGGTCTACTATTATTTAAATGAACTCAATGAATTGCCATCGCTGAAATGGTTAATTTCAGAGACCTATCAAGAATCAATGTCACTGGGTTTCCTCTTCAACAGTTAAAGTTGGTCGTTCATATTCGTCAAGTTTTCGTTCAAGTAGATATCTTCTTTTTTTCACTGCATACTGCATCGCCTCTTTTTCATCATAGTCTTCATCTTCTTTCAATCTGTGAGCTGTTGATATTACTTTCTTGTGGATAGGATCTTTTTTCAAAGCAGACCCGAGTGCCACGAGGTCTTGATACTTGGTAACCAGCGTTGATCTGTATTTTGGTTTCAGTTCTTCATATGCCATTTCCTCAGCTGATTCAACATCGATGTTAGGTGTCTCCTGCATGGTATTTTCCACTGTTTCATCGAACTGATCTTGATTGTCTCTGTAAGTGCTTCTCATTAGTCTATCCCAAGGACTTGTCTTTTGAATTTTCCTGCGTTTGGCTTTCTGTTTTTCCTCTTTACTAGCAGACTCACTGTCTGTCTCGACTTCTGACGGTTCTGTATCTGGATCGTCTGAGAGTTTACTATAATCATATTCTCCAAAGATATCATGTCCTTTCATTCCCTTCAAATATTTTCTGTTTGTAGTTACATCTGACACTTCTGAGATAGTACTTTCTTCGCTGTCAGACATAGTTGTAGTTGCTTTACAAACACCACTGGACGTATGTCTTCTCAGGCTGTCTGATCGAGCAAATTCACGGAAACACTGCTTGCACTGGTATCGACCCATTAACGACTGATTGAAGAATGAAGTTATATCCTTTGACTCTTTCTTTTATAGTCTGCAATAGATATTGAAGAACCTGTGCTAAGTTTGGTAAACCACTGCAATTCTTACATTTTTACCAATTGCATGCACTTTTGTGAACTAAATGATGTAGAAAATTGTGAAAAAAATGTGTATAATTTAAAATCAGTTTTATTAATTCTGTCAATAATTTAAATACCAACTGAATTCTAACAAACCTACATTTAGAAAACTGATACAAGTTTCCAATGTTACTCAATCGTCATAGCATTTAAAAAGTGACTAACACTTTATTTCATTGTTTTTAACTCCAGCTTGTTCCCTGTCTGTCTGTTGATATCCTCTTTAGCTTCACTACGTCTATGACATTTCTGACCCCCAGATTCATTCTTTGTCCGTCTGGAACGTCTTAAATGTTTATTCTTCTTGTGTATGTATCCTTTGAGTTTGTGTTGTTTTTCTTTCTCCTCACGACATAATGAACGAATTTCCGCTCTACATAGTCGGCAATACTTTAAAGGTCTACCCTCTCTGAGCCTTTTGTCTAAAGCAGTTGACAATCGTTTCATGAGGTATCGAATCTGTCCAAAGGTAGAAGGATTTCTTTTTCTTTTCTGTACAACAGGAATGACAGGCAAGCCTGAAGATTCAGAAGTTAGCCCACAGTGTGCTTTTGTTAGGTTATTGGAACTACCAGACATTCTGCTTTCTCTCAAGATTTTACTTGAAATGGTGACGCTTGTAACAGTGTGTTGTATTTATACTTATTTCCTGTTTCTTATTCAACAAGAAATCAAACAATTTTCTTTTTTTTCAATTATTTAATTCGCCGCCTGAAATGTAACTTATTTAATGTTTTTCCAGAGCTGAACTGAATATTTTTTACCGGTATCACCTTTGATACTGATATGAACTTGATCAATATAAGATTTTCCTACTGGAACGTAGTGCATGTTGACAAATTCTTTGTGTGACTGCTGAGAGCGTTTTGAATTCTCAAATGGTACAACTCTCAAAATAGGGGCCGTCACGTCACCAAGGTATGTATAATCAACTACATCTGAGGACACGTACAAGCGATTATGCAATATATTTAGGTCTACTCCATATTTGAAAGCATATGATTCGTTTCCAATGGGGTTTTCTGACATATCCGGATTAACTCCAAGAGCTTGTCCAAGTGAAGCTGGAAAGCGAATCCTGACCTGGTTTGGATTTTGTGCAACAACTTTTAGACGATTTGTGCTTTTAACATAAGTAATGCTGATAGAAGCATTTATTTGTTTCATTAAAGATCCATGTTTTGTATCTATTACAGATTGCATCTCATCCACCAAATGCTGTGGAGACTTGTAATTTCCTTCAGGAAGAAATAATTTATATTCATGACAGCCCTCTCCACTAGCACACAAATCCTTTGTCGTATCTATTCCTTGAGCATTTAATACCGCTTGGTCCAGAAATGACAAAAAGAAAAAGTTATTGTTTTCTGAAATATTATTGACTCGAGATGGTGTAATTAATTCCACCAAAGCAACTTCCCACTTTTCGCTTTCGATATTTATCGGGTGATCTAGTCTCACAGTAAAAGAGCTTTGTGTGTTTTTAGGGAAAGTTTTCAGAGAACCATCACTCAGAAGTGTTAGATAGAAGTCCTTCATGATCAGGAGATGAATTATAACTCATCAAATATCTTTAACTGCTTTGTTTTTTTTCTCTTGCTTCTTACTTCTCTCTGTTCAAAACTAGAATGAATTCATATCTGAACATCACACTTATATACCGGATAGTATTTTGAGTTTCATAATTATTTCACACAATTCTCATCAAGATTATAGTGCCACAAAAAATGCAATCTTTATTTCTTGCATGCCAGTAAAGACAAAAATATGCACTTAAAAATTTAGCAAGAAGAGTGTGCTGAACAGCACTATTTCTTCCCCGGTCGGTTACCCTATGCCTGGGAAGCCCTGGCGATTTGAAGCCATATCTACATGATCACAAGTCCTGAATGTCGCTATGGACCAGAGACCTGCCAGCGGAGGTACCTTTTACGGAACCACGGCGTTCCGACCCCTTAAGCCATAGGCTTCTACTGTTTCACATGTAATCGATAGACTTCGCATCTGCGGGCCCAGGCGGTATAACCGTTGTGCACACCAGTTCCAGTCCAGTGGTGACCGGCAAACCAGCAATATTAATATGCTAGTTCCCAATATATATAACTAAACAAAAAACAGTTTACTTGAAACAAGATTGAAAATTTGCATAGCTTGTATATGTTATTTGAATTAGGTCATGTTACTATTTATAGTAACACATTTTAAAATATAAAAATAATTAGAGAATAATAAAATCTACATTTTGGTGTTTATTTTATCAAAATCGGCTGAAAAATAACAAAGTTATTCATTTTTTTCATATTTTGGTGTTATTACAAGGGAGATAAATCTGGATTGACTTTGTTCATTCTATTAATAGACAAAACAAGTAGTAGCTTTCAGAAAAATGATACAAATGAAAAGTGAATACCTGTATGTATTTATCACTTCAGTTATGAGTATGTTTTGTGTTAGCTAGTAGCTCTAAAATAAAAGAAGTATGTTTTGCCAGGCATGTGCACTGCGCATGCGCGGAATTTGGAGGGTAAGAAAACTGTAATAACTCCAAATTGCCTTGATGGATTTTCATAATTCTTTTTTTATTGGAAAGAGCAAGTCAAAACCTACCAAATACTCTTAAAATAAATTGTCACACTGCGCATGCGCGGAATATGGAGGGTAAGAAATCTGTAATAACTCCAAATTGCCTCAATGGATTTTCAAATTTTTTCTTTTATTGGAAAGAACAAGTCAACACCTACCAAATTTTGTTTCAAAATAATAAACCACAATGTGCATGTACAGAATAGAAGGTAGGAATCAGATATAACTTAGAATTAGGATGTCAGAGGAACAAGTGAGCCTCTGGGCAGTTGGTATTGTAACAGTGAGGTTTTGAGATGCATTGTGTCAGTCTGTCAGAAATGGGACAGGGTAAGCCGATTTGTCTTATGTGTAGATGTGGACATTGTGGATCCTCATCATCCACATAACCTCCACATTGCATACACATCAAGTCCACATCATCCACATCAGCTCCACAATTTCAATGTGGATATGTGGACCTTCCACTTGACATCCACATCAGCTCCACAATTTCAATGTGGATATGTGGACCTTCCACTTGACATCCACATCAGCTCCACAATTTCAATGTGGATATGTGGACCTTCCACTAGATACCCACAAGTTCAAGCACACTGGGAGCAGAGATCTTCTCGTCATCAAATGTAGTAGTCAGGCTTTAGAAGGCTAGTAAGAAATAATTTCAGTCCAGAACATTAAAGTCTTGAGATACAAGATTTTATAATCCCCAAGAACAAGTACTGACGCTATAGAGTTATGCCTCTGGTATGGTGAGGCCCTGAGATACAGGGCCAAGAGACTGATAGCAGACGCATATAACTGTAAAGCCTCAGAAATTGAACCGAATGAACAAGAGTATGCCACAGCAACTCACACCATCAACTGACGCTATAGAGTTATGCCTCTGGTATAGTGAGGTCTTGAGATACAGGACCAAGAGACTCATAGCAGACGCATATGACTGTATAGCCTCTTACGACATCTCCTATGCCATATTACATAGACTTCCCCCCCTGAAAAAAAGACTAAGTTATTTCAAACTAGCCTTTTCAAGCTTACTAAAGCGGTGTCATCTCCTGATCTATGGACACGCCCGGCCCGAGACTGCCCCAGGCTGCGGACTTAGTCTCCGGACGGCGTGTCCATAGTGGCACCCTTTACTACTTCTAACCAAATCGGTTCTTATGTTGCGGCCATGTTTTGTTTGTGTGTCTGCTGCCATAAATATGCACTTTGCGTCTGATCACAGAGCCAGCAATGTGCATTTTGCGTCTGGTAACAGAACCATAAATGTGCATTTTGTGTAACAATGAAATGCACGTGTACAGTTCTATATGCCTTGTAACAGAACCATAAATGTGCATTTTGCGTCACAATGAAATGCACGTGTACAGTTCTATATGCCTTGTAACAGAACCATAAATGTGCATTTTGCGTAACAATGAAATGCACGTGTACAGTTCTATATGCCTTATAACAGAACCATAAATGTGCATTTTGCGGCTGGTCACAGAACCACAACGTGGATTTTGCATCTGGTCACGGAACTCTAGATAATGTAGGGCTTTGAAGAGTATTCTGAGATTTTTTTTTCTTTTTTCAACCACGAAAACTTATGTTGTGGCCACTAATTAGAGCCGTCTCGGCAAGACAGTTCTAGTGATGGGTCACAACATATGTTTTACCCTAAATTAGTCCTCTTATCCCAGTTTATCGTTGCACTGTGGTCATGCAATATGTGTTGCTGTGTAAACCCACCACAAAACTCTCTGTTTGTGTCTCTGCTGTTGCAAATAAGCTAAATGTTTTTGTCATTAGACCCTTGTTTTTTATTCAGGTCTTTTGGGTAGTCCTTGGTATTCCCAGGGAAAATAAGTTTTGAAATAATCAGGGCCCGGTTGTTCAACACTAACAACATAATTAGTTAAAGTTTCGTTAAAATTTTAAACGTTGACATCACAAAAATGCCAACATTTTTGTTGAAGAAATGCGAGAAGCTTTTGCATTGCATGGCAAAAGCTTCTCACATTTTTTCAACAAAAATATCAGTGATTTTTTTAAACTAAAAATATCAGTGATTTTTCTTCACCAAAAATATCAGTGAATTAGGTTATAAAGTCATAAAACACTTAACGAGTTGACCTCTTAATGAGCTCGTTAGGCTAACGATACCATGAACAACTGGGCCCTGGTTAGCAAAGTAAAATACAAACTATTGTCTTCGCATATGGTTCCTCCAGCAGTTGAAGTATGCCCGGCCAGACATGTACATATGGTGTCACAATAAGAATTGGCAACATTGGAACAGTCTTCATTGGCCGTACAATCGTCACCTATCCCTGTAAGACAATAAAATAATGGTTTACAAGACGCTATCGAGGAATTATATATAATCTACTGCATTTATAAAGCAGAATAATGTCATTTTTAGCGAAATATAAATGATATTGTACTATAGCAGGACTTATTATACCGTCTTGCAGTGGCACTATGGAGCAAGTCCGTGCGGCCGTGGAGACGTTAAACACCAGGGCCCAGTTGTTCAAAGCATCGTTAGCTTAACGAGCTCGTTAAGAGGTCAACTCGTTAAGTGTTTTGCAACTTTATAACAAAATACACTGATATTTTTTGTTGAAAATATGTGAGAAGCTTTTGCACTGCAAAAGCTTCTCACATTTTTTCAACAAAAAATATTGGTGTATTTGAGATATTAACATTTGAAATTTTAACGTCACGCTAACTAACGACGTCGTTAGTTTTGAACAACTGGGTCCAGAACGTAAAAAACTGAAGAATTGAATAGCAGGACTTATAATGTATTTTAATTGCAAGTATATCTGGACAGAGGAAAAAAGTCGCTTAGTGTAACTGTAAGACTTATTTATGTAGATTAATATTGTTTTATTCTTCTGATATAAATGTGTCTGCTGATTTCATTGCCAGTTATTATTTTTACTTCATTTTTTTCTTTCTTTCTTTCATTCTTCTGTGCATCACTCGAATACTCTATTCGAAAGCCTGGACATTACCTTACCTCAAGCAAAGTTCTTTGTTTGAAGAAGAAAAAAACACCACTCGATATTTTGTTCTAAAAATTGAAGCATAAAAAAGAAAGGAAGAAAACTTGCACAGAAACATGGAAAAAACGCCATGCCCATATCAAGTCGTTGAGAGGCGTATCTTCATGGGTAATAGAATTGAACTTACTGATAGAACTGCAACTGGAGTCGGTCTCTGTGTATCCTGTTCTGCACGTGCATACTGTACTGCATTCAGCATTGGCTATAGTGTTACAGTCGGTATCGGATTGACATCCTTCTCCAAGCGCTGTAACAGAAAGGATTCGCAATCTGATTTAAGGTAGATGGATACTGAATAAAAATATTGACGGGGCATTCATTTCAGTATACCAGCTGAATAACCCAAAGGGCTATAAAACATTTGGGTAAGAAAAGAAATCACCGTTTTGTTTTCCTAACCCCCCCCCCCTTAAGTTTTGTATTTCTAAATACATTTTTACACATTTTCCATTTAAATTCATATCTCGAGCACATCCATGCACTTTCATTTCTGCAGATCATATAATCTATAGTGTAGGGCGTTTGAAACAAAATGGTGAAAATAAAATTGCAGTTATCTTGATAATAAGTATTTTATTTATTTTAGTTATTATTTTTTTTTTCACATTTTTTGAAAATGCAAGAAAATTGAATTTCATGAAAAAAAAAAACATGAAAAATATATTTAATCGATGGGTCATGCTTATGCACATTATTTCAGTAAAAGTTACATTTTGTCTGTCACAGACAAGACAAAAATATATAAAAAATAAAAACCTTCACCATTTTGTTCCTTGGCTAATTAATGTTTAAGTTCGAAAATATCACTGAATCTGAGAAACTGGCAGAAGTTATGTTGCAGTTAACTCCCTTGAATAACTGGCATGCGTCTGTATGTGTATGAATATCAGCAAAGGGAAAAAAACACACTCATTTCTTAAATTAGTAAGGTCCCGGTCCATCGGTTTTTAACGCTACCCGGCACCAAAAGCACGTGAGTGCAACGCTCTTGAATTAGTAATTACTAATTATAATAACATTATATGTTTGCTAAATTTGCATATATATTAAGGAATAAATCGCGTTTATTACCTCCCTTGAAGAACTGATACATTTCTTATGCGATTTATTCCGTAAAATATCACTATTCAATGCTGTTCCATTTCGTTCCGTTTCGCAAAAATACTAAACAGCCATATCAAATTCTCTAATAGCCCATTTTCCGGTAGGGGATAAAGGACTATTAGGGAAATGTGGCTCTATGAGGTCTGGACAATCCATTCTATAGTCGTTCTTTCTATAGCCGATTTCTCCGAATGGATGGATGGCTTATGATTTTACGTCCTTTTCAACGGTATTTCAGTCATATCAGGACGATGGGAGGGTGATAATGAAAGGCTGTGTGCATGGAACCCCGTTTACAGTAGGGAAGATTCTCGCCTCAAGCGGGGCTCGAACCCGATCCGCTAGATCAGTAAGCCAGCGCTTAAACCACTGAGCTACCGGGGCTTCTCGTTTTTTCCAGGGGGAGGGGGGGGGGGGGGGGGGAGGGGGGGCATGGAGGAAAAAATTACTCTCTGACAGTCACCATTACAAAAATGGTCTTTCAATTTTTGGTCTCATTTTATACTGCTGTACTCAGTTAAAGTCCAGATAAATTCAGTGCGATGCATTTTCATTTGACTCCATGTCAGGTCGGTTTTTCTGTGATTCTTTCATGAATGCCCATGTATTATTGAATTTATTAAACGAGTTGGGGAAAAAGTTAAGATGCGAGGCTAAGTCGAGCATCTTATCGGTATTCCCCAACGAGTTTATTAAATTCAATAATACGGGAGCACGAATGCAAGATTCTGTTTATCATATGACACTAAAATTGCATTTTATTTGCAAATTTTGCACTAAAACGTCACGTTTCGCCATTAGAAAACGCGACGTTTTTGAACGTCAACGTATAACGTTACCACGTAATTTGCATATTTAATCCACTAGTTGAATATCGAATTTAATGCATGACTTTATTACACTCTGAGATGTGACATCATATGATACAAGAAAATCGGTGGAACTGATGGATGCTCCCCGAAGGCTTGGAATAGGAGAATGGGTATCCTGGTGAAGGAGTGATTTTTTGTTAATTAAATGCAATTTAAAAAGGAAAAAAATAATTCTCTACAATACTTTTTAGAGTAATGCTCTGGACATGCATACAACTGAGAAAAAAGGGAAGTAACTCCAAAATAACTATGGATACAGTTATGGTTCTTCTGCTCTGCACTCTTGTCATTGCCCTGTATTATCAATATGTGAAATTAAATATGTACAGAGATACACCCCGGACAAGCTAAATAACTGAAAAAAATATGAAGGGAGCTAACTCGGTACTTACTAGAGGTAGGATTGTAGTTCTTTAGCTCTGCACTTCCTTTCATTACCCTCTATCAATGTGTAAAATTTCATTTAGTTTCCTTCAATACTTCTTAAGATACGCTCCATACAAGCAAAATAAAGCAAAAATTAAGAAGGGAGCTAACTCTGTAATTACTTATGAAAGGGTTATGGTTCTTGTGTTCTGCACTTTCATTCATTGCCCTCTGTAATGTGTGAACTTTCATTAAGTTCCCTTTTATACTTTCAGAGATATGCTCTGGACATGCAAAATACTGACAAAATAGAAAGGGAGCTAACTTCGTAAATACTTATGACAGGGTTATTGTTCTTGTGCTCTGCACTTTCTCTCATTGCCCTCTTTGAATGTATGAAGTTTCATTTAGTTCCCTTTAATACTTTTGGAGATATGCTCCAGACAAGCTTAATATTGAAAAAACTGGAAAGGGAGCTAACATCGTAAATACTTGTGATAGGGTTACAGTTCTTGTGCACTGCACTTTCTCTCATTGTCCTCTATCAATGTGTGAAGTTTCATTTAGTTCCCCCTTATACGTTCAGAGATACGCTCCGGACAAGCAAAATATTGAAAAAACTGGAAAGGGAGCTAACTTTGTAAATACTTGTGATAGGGTTACGGTTCTTGTACACTGCACTTTCCCTTGTTGTCCTCTATCTATGTGTGAAGTTTCATTTAGTTCCCCCATATACTTTCAGAGATATGCTCCGGACAAGCAAAATATTGAAAAAACTGGAAAGGGGGCTAACTTCGTAAATACTTGTGACAGAGTTACAGTTTTTGTGCACTGCACTTCCTCTCATTGTCCTCTATCAATGTGTGAAGTTTCATTTAGTTCCCCCTTATACGTTCAGAGATATGCTCCGGACAAGCAAAATACTGAAAAAACTGAAAAGGGAGCTAACTTCGTAAATACTTGTGACAGGGTTACGGTTCTTGTGCACTGCACTTCCCCTTGTTGTCCTCTATCAATGTGTGAAGTTTCATTTAGTTCCCCCTTAACTTTCAGAGATATGCTCCGGACAAAAGTGTGACGGACGGACGGACGGACGGACGGACAGACGGACGGACAAAGTGGCGACTATATGCTCACCCTTCGGGGAGCATAAAAATGTTTTAACAACACGTGTATCTATGCAGTTGAAAATAATGGCATACTTGTGTCACGTAACTCGAAATGTTTTGTTTGTTTGATCCTGCTCTGCACTGTTCGCTCATACTTATCTGTCCCAGTTCTGCAAATTTTACGGTAGCTCTTTTATAATTTTGGGTGGGTTGGGTTGTGATGGGGGATGAGAACTAATATTACTCACCGATAATGTTGCACGTGGTTTCTCCAGCACTCGCTGTATGCCCGGCTTTGCATGCACACACATTTGACGGACACTCGGAGTTTGCTATAAACTGACAATCTGTGGCAGAAGTGCAGGCGTCCCCAACCGCTGAAAAAGTACATGACAATGTTTACATTAACCCTTCAAGCGCCAAAAAGCAGACGACAAAATGTACGTCTGCAAAAATCTCAAAATATGTTTCATCCAAGCTTTATCATATTGAAAACTCAAACACTAGAGGGCAAACAGCGTAGATCCAGATGAGGTGGCTCATGATGAGCCACCTCATCTGGATGTACACTGTTTGCAAATTCAACATTTTTTCAATCTTTGCGCTTTAAAGGTTAAAATGTAAATAGCTGTTTACACTTCCTTTTAAAGACCGATGCTTCATATACTCAGTCCCAGTAAGATTATCAGTCTGGCACTGAGGGTGTAAGGACAGCTCTTCAAACAGATTGGCACAGATCGGACAATAACCGGTGAGGAGCGAATCCGGTTGCATCTGACCTTATAGAGAGACTAAGTCAACGAATTCGAGCCAGTCCTGTATGTAAATAACAGTCATACCATGGTTTGTCCGCCTGTACGAGGACGTAATTCACCAGTTTGAAAGCTTGAATTATCTCTTGCACAGGCTAACAAACTATGGTATAAACTATACTGACACAAACAAGAAACGTCCGCTTTACAATTGTGTCTCTGAATTCCGAATGCACACAAACATTTCATTCAAAAGTTTTGTTTCAATAACTTTGATTATTCAGGAATGGTGTGCGTTGAACGGAAATCCGTTAAATGAACATCGGAGGCAATGACAATGCCGCAAGCGCCAGTACCCAAATTCGAAAGTCACAAAATCAGTATCTCGTGTGTTATTCCAATTTTAACCATCACGGCTCACCCTAGCATCACAGAGCAGACACGCTGCTGATATTTTATGGGTGCTGGATGCATTCTGAATTGTCACACCCACTGGCATAAATCTGTAAGTAAAGTGACGTCACAAAACGTCGATCCTGACAGTGCGTAGATACACGCAAACATTACCTTGTTGGTCCATCAGTTTGGAAGTAAATGGCGTAGGACTATCCCAGAATTCATTTCTAGCCATTGATAGCATTGAAATCAGTATCATTCAGCATTGCCAAAATTTGGTAACAAAATCTCGATTACTTTTCTGTACGAGGTGGGGTAATAAAACCGGGTTTTAGTGCACCGGAATTTCAGATTTCAGCCTTAATTTTTATTTTCTGATGCATGTTTTCATTATTGTACACAAGTATAGTCATTTAAACAAAAACGGTGTCAAAATGATCAACGGTTATGGAGATACGGAAGTTCTAAAGTCGTTATTACTTTAATAAAAAGGGAGATAATTTTATCAATCGAAAATTTTAGGCAGCTTTCTCGTTCATTTAATAAGCGGTTTTTGTTTTCAAAAGTTGATTTTTCGTTTGTCGATGTTTCTAGCCCTTGTTTTACGCAAAACATTTCAGGTTTTGATGAATAAAATGCTGCTGAGAATGAAAACTGGTGTTTTGACATTAGGTTCGATAAATCTTGTGACTATGGAGAAAAATTAAATTGGTTGCAATTTTATGTGTGCCAGACGCTCGGGACACATTTTATTTTCATTTTTATGGCTACAACATTACTGGTTGAAAAGATACGGAGCCTTAGAAAACGGACGTTTCTTTTTTGTGTCAGTATATTTTATACCACCTTTACCAGAAAACGCCAACTTTAGCACGAAATATTTCGCAATGAGCAAGGTCTGCACTGTTAAAGGTGGTATAAAATAGTTATACCATGGTTTGTTCACATGTACGGGAGATAATCCACTCGCTAAAGCTCATGGAGTTTCTCCATGTACAGGCGGACAAACCATGGTATAACTATTACTTATACCACCCTCATCAGTGTAGACCTTGCACATTACGAAATAGAAGCTGCCGGACCGCGTAGCACAGTCGGTAGCACGTCTGACCCAAGCGCCAGAGGGGTCCCGGTTTCGATACCCGGTCCGATGCCATACTTTCGTTTCTTCTTCCGCTGATTCAACAGTAGAAGAAACTCCCCCGATCGGGAATCAATGACCTTTGGTGAACTTTGAGAATTTGACAGGTATATGTTACTAAATTTAGTAAATTGTCACTCGATCGGGAACATTTCAGTCATTTTTATAGTGCCCTCACAAAACTCAAAAAATGTGTCACAGTTTTCATTTAATCTGCATGAAACTTTACAAACTTAAAGATGAATGATTTATCTAGATTTCTACCGCGCAGAATTTTTTTTAAGTTCTTAATTTGAAAGTTATTGAATTATGAAAATACGACTTTTTTAAAAATAATTCTGATTCCCGATTGGGGACTGAAAATGTTTTTGATGCCTGATTGGGAATCATTAAGTAACAGCTAACATTCACAGTAACAGTCAGATAAAGGAAATGATATGGGTTGTGTACTTTGTTAAGCCAACCAACTTGACACTGTTGGGTAACTTCCACAAGGTCCTACCATTCCATTCATATCAATTCAGACTGAGAGAAGCCTTATATTGCAGCACATTTTTAGTAAAAGACTACCAAAGAAGGAGAGCTCAAACTGTATATTTGTTCGATTGTAACACACTTTGCCAGTAGCTGGTCTGGTCCTGTATTGTCGTTTATTCAATTCAAGAAAGACAGTAGAACTTTGTTTCGTTTCTTCAGAAAGACATCTATATCTAGAGATTTAAGCAAGTCAATACATTTATAGATAGAGCCTAATTCTGCACAGTAGTTCACAACAAGCTACAAAGGATAAATTATGATGTAAAGAGGTTTCATAAAAAGTAAAAAGCACAGACAGCTATTCTGCAAGAAATAAATGCAAGTTTAGCCAATGTAATTCACAATTATTTCTATGCTGTTTACTTAACTCCGACCTAACAGCAATGAAATTGTTTGTGACCACATAAATACTTCAGCTGCAATCAAAGTCATCAGAGTGTTTTCAAAATAGCATCCTAACTGTCATCGAAGTGATACACGCAGTACCAGTCCAGCTGTCATATACCTATTGTTACTAAATAACTTATTTATTTAATTGAAAAAGGAAGAGTAAGCCACTGCTAGCCAAGTGTACAGATTGATTTATTCCAATGTCATTCTTATGCCCTGCTATCGGCATGGCCGGGGGCATATAGTGTTCCGGACGTGCATACGTGTGTACGTTATTACATACGGCCGTCCATACGTCCGACCATATGTCCGTCCATAGGTCTGTACGTACGTGATCCTGTGATCCTGTTAGACTCAGGTTAAGATTTTTGTTACAGGTCCTATTATCGTAGCAACTTGAAATTACAAGAATCCACAGTGGGGGGGGGGGGGGGGGGGGGTCACTTCCATTATAAAGCAGGGTATATATGTGCCGCTGGAATAGCCTTACTTTTTTGATCTGCCAGATACATCAATAGGTATGATTTTACAGACTAATATACAGGAATAGGTCTTATTTCTCCAAGCTCTGTATATAAAAGCCAGCTTATCTGATTTTTGTTATAAAAAAGAAACAAATATCAATAACAAAGACAACAAATGTTCCCAGCATACTAATTTCTTAAATTTTCCTCAAGGCTTAATGGCAAATTCGTTAGCTAATCTAAGCACTTTTTCTGCAGTTTACATGAACAGAGTCCAAACTTGATACAAAATACATGAATAGATGTATATTTTGGCATTTGTGTTATACATGAACAGGGCGGTTTTCAGAGTTCCAGCGGCACATCTGTACCCCTTTAAAGACCAAGTGACATCCCCCCCTACCGTGCAAGAATCAGATCATGATTATCAATATGTCACGGTCCACTGATTTCGGAAAATTTTGCAAGGTTAAGATTTTTGTAAGAGGTAGATTTCAGGGTTCTTTTTATTGTAGCAACTTGAAATTTTGTATGACCATTAATATCTATAATTACAACAGGAATTTACAAGAATCAGATCATGATGATCCATATATCACAGTACATACAGCTCATAAAGTAAATAGCACTACTACAAGACATTTACTTCAGTAGTAACCGACTTTTACAAAAAAGCCGTCCTACGTCAGAGCCGGCCGATATAATCAAAGCCGCTCGACATAATCAGAGCATCGTTTTTTTTGTCTCAATTTCTCTTATTTGCTTTCAGTTCTTACTTTTTGCAAATGGGGAAGGATCAGACAATCTGTGCACGCTCTTTGACCTCCAAAATTCTCACGTTTATATCGTTATATCAACAGGAATATCAATGCAATTGCTAGCTGCCTACCTGTAAATTAGCCTTCTGGCACCCCACGACACAAATGATTCAGACAAAATCGTACGCATATGACAACTTACCTTAGCGTAGAAAAGAAGTTAAAAGACCTGAACATTGACCTACATTTTCCTTTTTTTTGAGTTCCACGCCGTAAAAACGAATTTATACCACGAATGCGAAACTTACCTTTTCTTATGCCAAATTTCAACCGGTATAATCATAGCCGCACGTGCTCCGGGAAACCACCATAACCTTTCTTTATAAGAGCCATTGGCTCTGATTATGCAGTTTCCCATCTGTGTTGTTGCGGTTACACATGTTGTGTGTTCGGCGCTGTTCGGCTTATAATGTTTTCATTTAAACTATTCTGTAGGTCTAAATTATCTAGTTCAGTAAAGGTAACTGAGTTGCCACTTTTTTGGGAAAAAGTTGCTATCTCGGCTTATCACCTGTGGTTTTGTTGTCTGTTTGCATGTATATGTCAATCTTTCCCTCGATAAGGTTTGGGATCTGATTCAGTCAGTTCCCGAAGTTTATCTACTCACTCAACTGACATGCACTGTACCAAAACTCAGTTGTAACTTGTTATTAAGAAATATTTTCACTCTGTTTAATTATATGTGTAGAATTACAAAATGAAAAATCACTTACGAGACTAAAAAGAGAATTTAGACTCTTGCAGTTTACCCTCTAAATATCCATCTATGAAAGCGTCAGTCTGTGACTCTGCAGTTAGCAAAGACACAAAGACTTAACTCTGTTTGTATGCCTTTGTCTTTACCACTAATTTTGGTTTGACCACACTCTGTACAATTGGCAGTTACATAGTCAACACAGCCTTTACAGTAAAACAATTTTGTAGAATGCTTATCATTTTTAACAATCTTGTCTAGTGTTCCCAGAATAGATTTCCCAATGAAACTTCAATTAAAGTTATATTGTGTGCAACTTTTAATCAATCTGATAAATTTTAAACATTCACAGTTACCTTTTGTTAAAGTTGAGTGAAAGTAAGTTTTTATCATAAATCTATTCATTACCCCTGCAAAATGTATGAAAAATATGAAAAACTTAAGTGAAAAATGAAGCCTCTAGCTTTCAAATGATTCAGTTCGGACCGACTGAAATCCTAAACAGTTAATAGTTAAGCTAAATTACTGTTGGTTTTTTTTAGCGGTAACTGGCTAAGGTTTGTAATTACTAAGAGTGTATCATGGCCATCTGGGCTCAAATTTTGTCTTCTTGAAAATTATAAATATTTATTCCCAAATAAACTGCTGAAAGTTGCAGACCATACAGCTTTAATGATTCTCTGATAATCAATATCCCATTCCTGATGAAAACAAGCAGTTCCACAGGTTTTGTTTCAAAATGACCATTAGCAATGTTTTACACCTTGAGCAGCTGACTACTTCAGAAGAATCTGTTCTCAAACAGGAATCACTGGTTCCAAAACAGGCATTGGTGGTTTCATAACGGGAAGCACTAATAGTCAAATTCATTATATTTGGAACCTCTGTAACCTTTGTTTCACTTTTTTTGACAAATCAGAAGAACAAAAAGATGTAGAAATATTTTTGCCTTGGTAGGACTTAAGATGTGCTGACAAAATCAAAATGCTCATTGCATTTTCATCACATTTTGTTGGTACTGGATGTCTATATTTTAAGGTGAAATGAAAATATTCTGCAAAATGATCCCCATTAGGAACACTGAGTTTGATTCCCGATCAGGTATCTTAAACATTTTCAGTCCCCGATTGGGAATCAGAATTATTTTTAAAAAAGTCGTATTTTCATAATTCAATAACTTTCAAATTAAGAACTTAAAAAAAATTCTGCGCGGTAGAAATCTAGATAAATCATTCATCTTTAAGTTTGTAAAGTTTCATGCAGATTAAATGAAAACTGTGACACATTTTTTGAGTTTTGTGAGGGCACTATAAAAATGACTGAAATGTTCCCGATCGAGTGACAATTTACTAAATTTAGTAACATATACCTGTCAAATTCTCAAAGTTCACCAAAGGTCATTGATTCCCGATCGGGGGAGTTTCTTCTACTGTTCAAGAAGGACAGCTGTCATTTACTGACAACTGTACGTGTACTTAGTACTGGTTAACCACTTGGGAGGTCCAAGCCTGTCCAGGAATAGTGTCGTAAGGTAAACTGACCGTCCCGACATGGCCATAGCTGTTTACCGTGGACGTAAAGCAATAAAACAACAACAACGGAATAGTTCTTGCTAAAATCTGAGTTTTCTTGCAAACGTGGTAAAAGTATATACTGTAACAACCCAAGATATTTGGGCGGAAATTCCTCAGAAAACAGCGCAGTCCCTGATCAGACTGCTCCTTTGCATGGTCCAACATTCCGCCAACAATTTTTATCATGCAGTCGAAGAGCTAACCCAAGTTGTTTAAAGTTTAGAACAAATGGAGTTATAATGAAAACAAAAACAGTAATTGGTTATTCCCAATAAAGGCTTACTTTTAAAATATGAAAATATGACACTGAATGCAAGAATATATATTTCAAGACGGTGTATTTATTTTTATGTCTTATAAATGAACATTTTCTTTATATCTTCCAAACGTCCAATGACCTTTTAAATGGTATTAAATTTATTACGTTTGCTCGTCCCTTAGAATAACTGTATCAGGGGAAAATTAAAAAGATAGCTTGAAAATGAAATTGTCACCAACGTGTGATGTTACCCCATACTGGCTTTAAGTAGTAAGCTTCAGCGTGAGCTGTACATAACTGAGCCGCGACACAAGAAAACCAACAAAGTGGTTGTGCGCCCAGTGAAGACTCAGACCAGTCTGGGCATCCTCAGAGTCTGATCAGACTATTCGCTAAGCCCTTAAAAGGTAGCTAAGGGTCTAAGCTACCTCCATGCGGACAGCAAAGACTCTGATCAGACTGGGAGGATGCCAAGACTGATCTGAGTCTGTGCTGGGCGCGCAACCACTGTGTTGGTTTTCTCGTGTCGCGGCTCAAATATTATTTTGGAAAGCTGTAAATTTTGTAGTAGGTCCACATTTTATGGAAAGCTGCACTGCTCTAAGTCTAAATATTAAGGAATCAAGTTAAAAAAACACATCCTGAAACAGTTATACGACATCACTGTATATAGCGGCAAAAACATCGAGTATCAACGTTTATGTAATATCATGGTACGACGTTTTTTCGGACCTTGTAGGTCCACTGAAAATACTAATATTAACAAAATTAAAATGCAGCACTACTTTCAAAATTTTGAACTGGTATATGCAATACTTACTTCGAGCAATACATCCCGATGAACCTCCGTTGGCCTTGTAGCCCGTCAAACAGTTACACTGAAGCCCACTGCCAATGTTTGTACATTCACTGTTAGGGACATTACCACAGCCAACTCCAACAGTACACGGGTCACCAACTTGAGCTGATAGGAAATAATACCATATATGAGCCGCGACACGAGAAAACCAACAAAGTGGTAGTGCGCCCAGTGCAGACTCAGATCAGCCTGGGCATCTGCCCAATCTGATCAGACTATTCGCTAAGTGTTTAAAGGGTAGCCAAGGTTCTACGATACCTCCATGCGGACAGCGAAGACTCTGATCAGACTTGGCGGATGCCCAGGCTGATCTGAGTCTGCGCTGGGCGCACAACCATTTTGTTGGTTTTGTCGTGTCGCGGCTCAATTAAAGATAAATAGCGTCTAACTATGACTTCCGATGCAGACAAAGAAATCCCAGGCCGAGAGCTAGCGAAATGTGTCGGAAACCATGCTTTGCCGAATTTCTCGCATACCAGGCCATAATGTGGAGCCCCGGTTGGTCAGTGGGTTAAGTGATGAACCGCTAAGCTAGCGATCCGAATTCGACGAATCCTGCTTAAGGCGAAATTCTTTCAACCGGAAAAGGTTTTCAGACAAGCACACCATTTCATTTACACCCGTCCTTCAACTCGATATGACTGAAATACTTAAAAAGGGGCCGTCAAACCGGAAGTCATCCATACATACATACATACATACATACATACACATACATACATACATACATATACATACATACATACATACATACATACATACATACATACATACATACATACATACACACACACACACACATACATACATACATACATACATACATACATACATACATACATACATACATACATACATACATACACATACATACATACATACATACATACATACATACATACATACATACATACATACATACATACATACATACACATACATACATACATACATACATACATACATACATACACATACACATACATACATACATACATACATACATACATACATACGTACATACGTACATACATACATACAGACACATACATACATACATACATACATACATACATACATACATACATACATACATACATACATACATACATACATACATACATACATACATACATACATACACATACATACATACATACATACATACATACATACATACATACATACATACATACATACATACATACATACATGTACCAGCTATCAAATCGTAAACTACACGCATTAAACAAATGTAATGGGAACTAGTTTTCACGCGGCCCTGTGTACTTTAGCCCTGACTGCATTCCCGTTTAGGGGACATATGCAAACAGTGCGGACCCAGTTCAGACGCCGAGTTCTGTGGTGTCTCAACAGGATCTACACTGTTTACAGGATTTTTTTTTTGTTGCAAAATTCAATAAAAAAAAAAAAAAAGAAAAGAAATATAAGAAAACATCCGACAGAATCCCCTTAAACTAGAAATGGCTTAATCCATTCTATCCTTATCAAATGGTTAAGTCCATTTGCCATTTAAGTGGGATCTGGGTTAATTTATTTTTTCCATTTTTTTATTTTTAAAGAAGAAATATCCATTTGTCTAATGAAAATTGTGCAGACCCAGACCAGGGCCCAGGTTTACAAGCATTCTTTAAGTTAAGGACCACCTTAATGTTAGGGTGGAAAAATTCGGCCTTAGAAAATCCATATTCAAATATTGCTGAAAATCGCAGTTTTTGCGTGATCCTACAGACAATTGTCATAGAAATGTAATATGAAAGAAAAATCAAGTACATTTAGTTTTTGTACGCTTTTATTTACACATGAAAATTTAGACCTTAACTATAAGTTCGTCCACAAGTTTAAGAAATGATTGTGAACCTGGGGCCATATTTATCATGTTTATAAAACAACTTAAGTCGTTGCTATGCTGTTGCTAAGGCTGAATATCTATAAAGGAGATTCCCTACAACTATGATGTTTGCTCTGGAGGAACAGTCTTTGAAAGACTGTTCCTCCAGTGCAAATTTCATAGTTGTAGGGAATCTCCTTCAAGAAATGTAGCCTTAGCAACAGCATAGCAACCACTTAAGCGGTTTTATATATACGGCCCCTCGGACCAGATGCCGTGTTTTGTGGCATCTGGTCTGGGCTTGTACTGTTTGCCAATGTCCGTTTTATGGGATGCCAGGCGTTAATGGATTTGAGTTGGCCCCCATTAATGTATCCATACGCCTCATGTCCTCACCCAGGGCATACGCCTTCATATCCTCACCCAAAGAGAAGTCATCCTATGTCCGAACGCGTTTTTCTAGCATCATTTGCAGGGATGATGCTAACAAGTGTGCCGTCTTTCGGATCGGGACGTTAACTGGAGGCCCCCTGTGCAGGGAGAGTCATCCCCTCTGCAGGTTAAAGATCCCTACTACAGCTACATGGCTATATGTAAGCTTTCATCCTGCAACACTGGAGTGTACAAAAGTACACCTGCTCATAATATTCTGAAAAGAGGGTGTAGCAGTTAAATATAGAAAGAAAGAAAGAAAGAAAGAAAGAAAGAAAGAAAGAAAGAAAGAAAGAAAGAATGAAAGAAAGAAAAGAAGAAAGAAAAGAAGCCTGAAGAAGGTCTTACTTTGACTGTAGACTTGTGCAAGGAATGCAATACATAATACTAGCTGTAAAAGGCCCTTCATTCTTGGAATCTGAAACGATAACAAAATTAATCTTATCAGTAGATGGATGGATGGATGACTTGAGAGTTAACGTCCTTTTCATTACAGTGTTTCAATTATATCAGGGCAATGAGAGGATGTTAATGAAAGGCTGTGTGCAATGGAACCCCGTTTACGGCAGGAAAGTTTCTCGCCTTAAGCGGAATTCGAACCCGGTCCGCTAGATCAGTAGGTTAGCGCTAAACCCACAGAGCTACCGGGCTTATCAGTAGAGCAAGCGCTTCAATATCTGAGTGGTCAATGGTAACTTAAGAACCTGGCCCCGAGGTTATAAAACTTTTTTCATGCTCAACTCAGCTGAGCATGAAATTTTACCTGCTAATTAATGGCAAATCCCTGATAATTACAGCTGCTTTCTTGCTCAGTTTGGCTGAGTATGAAATTTTCTCTGCTTATGAATATGAAAATGCCAACTGATGTTGGCATTTTCATATTTATCAGCAGAGAAAATTTCATGCTCAGCTGAGTTGAGCATGAAAAAAGTTTTATAACCTCGGGGCCAAATTACGTAGATGCTTCTAACTGAGACGTTCTTGTCTAAAGACGGTCACGTGGACTTCCTCGAAAATTAAATTATTTATTCATTCATTTAAAATATTTATTTATTTTGCCATCTCCAAGATTTTGTAACCAGTGTTTCTGACCTGTTTACGAAAACGAGGCGTTTTAACTGACCGGTGGACCCATTTATATACATGTATTCAGCAAAACAAGTTACATATAAAAATATGCTATGTTCTCTATCTGCACGCATGCGTACCCGTATGTTATTTTTCATGTGTAGTAACAGTTAATCACAGGAAATGCTACACAAATACAGGTAAAAACCAAGAAACCTTCCTGAACCATGTCAGTTTGAGATCCTGCATGTCGTCAACTGAATATGTTGTTTTCAACAGCGTGCAATCAAATTATCGCACTCAGCTGCCATGCAACGTCGTCAGTATTTCATTCTAATACGAGGTCTTATCCTTCACGAAAGTACAACGACATCGTAACAAAGTCGGTGCAAATACCTCAGCTTAATCCATTAATGCCCAGTGCAAACCCTGATAAGATGCCACATTCTGTCGCACCTGATCTGGGTCCGCACTGTTTGCAAACATCCCTTTTATGGGACACAATGAATAAACAGACTGGGGAAGACACAGAGATATCATAAACAGATGCTTCAATCACATGTCGGGTGTTTTTAACATAGCAAGGGCTTTGTCTTACAAGTATATTCTCCACTGCTAACATCTAAAGGAGTATGGAACTGAGAATTATCCAAAGCAATCTCGTTACGTTGCACCGTCACATCGACGTAATGACGACTGACTATTTCAAATTTGTGTTTTGACTTGGGAGAGTCATTTTGTCTTTAAAGCTCTGATGACAATCTAAACGATTTCTAAAAGCTATATGTCTTACTTTTATGTTGTCCCTTATAATATCGTTTTTGACCGCGATTTTATTGCAGTTCGCCTGTAGAAACAATTGAAAATTATTCGTGTTTTATTCAACATCATTTCATTGTTTCCGAGCACGTAAGTCTAATTGCTGACGTCATTTGAAATTACTGACGATTTTCTTCTGACGTTTTAGCGACGTTCCTTGACGTTAGACGATGTAACGTCTCTGTTTCACCATACAGTTATCAGGAAAAAATGAGCCGTGACACGAGAAAACCAACAATGTGGTTGTGCGCCCGGCGCAGACTCAGATCAGCCTGGGCATTCGCCCAGTCTAGTCAGACTCTTCGCTAAGTGCTTAAAGGGTAGCTAAGGGACTGAGCTACCTCCATGCGGACAGCGAAGACTCTGATCAGACTGGGGGGATGCCCAGGCTGATCTGAGTCTGCGCCGGGTGCACAACCACATTGTTGGTTTTGTCACGTCGGGGCTCAAATCATGTATGTTTCAGTGAAGAATATTGGCGTCACACAAGCGCAGACAAAAAGGTTGGAAAAGAATATTTTTTCAGCATTTTTGGGCGTTAGAATCGAAATTGTTCGAAACTAGCGGTGAGCTGCTAAGTAAATATTCATCGGCAGTCTGTTAGTCAGTTGTAAGTAGACATAGGCCTATAATTCGCACCTCGCGCTCATGACACAATCTACTTTACAACTGACCTCAAAGCAGTGCATTATTACTCAAACTTCACTGCTAGAGCTGATCTATTTCTTAAGCAATGTTCAAAACTGACTTTAGCTTCTTTTTTTTTCTTTTGTCCACAATGTTAGTCTCTATTCCTCCACTGTCGTTATTTTATTTACCTTTGTAGTGGTTTCTCATGTCATTTTTGCCAACATTTTCGATGTCTATACCGTCTGTTGTTTATATCATATTGTATACTTGTAATTCTCGTCCTCCAAATGTTCTAAGCACCTATTCTCATTACTTCAACCTTTATTGTCTTCAAAGTTACCAGTAATAACATTCTACGTACGCCTTCTACGCTCGTCTCCAATTTTACCTTGTCTCTTTTCCAAGAATAATTTTAGAAGAGCTACTTTGACAGAAGTCCATCAAAGCTCTTTTTCTAAAAGTTCAGATGAGATTTCAAACTGATCATTTCATGAACTTTCTCTCTTCCTTTTACAGTTGTGTTTCATTTTTTATGAAAACAATAACCAACAAATGAATAATGCGAATACAAACACCCAATCTATTAGCAATCAGCTACCAGCTGTTTATAACAGCTGGTAGTTGATTACAAATAGGTTGGCAATCATGGCGGAACACCGCTCGGCCAATTCCGTGAATTTCACGGAATAGGCCGAGCGGTGCTCCGATTGATAGGTTGGTTCAGAAGAAGGAATACTCTCTTCATCAAATTTGAGAGGACACGAAAAAAAGCGGTGCTAGGAGGCGCGAGTTATGGATTCGTTCCCTTGTGCCATCTGGAAACATCGTTATGAGAACTGGATGAATAAAAAAAGTACCTTGTGATACGTGAGAACACAGCACCCTCGATACGGTCTGCCCTTTTTTTATGCGAATACCTTAAATCGCCATTGTCTGCATATTGCTTGTAGGCCCCAACTGAACAGTACAGCGGCGGTGACCGGTCTTAGTCTTTAAATCTCTTTCGCCGTTCACCGTTCGAAGGCGGTCTTGTTAAATGTAATAATGACATGTATACAAGAAGAATATATACTTCTCAAAATAAGTAAGGGATATTAAGATATTGATGAAAGCAGAGTTAAGAAAAACAAGTACACGAATATTAAACTGTTATAATGCATAAAACAAATATTCATAGAGACCTTCTATATGAATATTAGTATGTTTAAGTTTGTCATGTGACCTACAGTAAATGGGAAGTAGATAAGGGGTCGACACCCAAATTTCGCAAGAATCCAACACAATCATGACTAATCATTTTTATGCAAACTTAATTAAGACAGACGCCTAATGCCTGAGTTTACAAGATACAGATACTTTTTTCATGCTGCTTTATCATAGGATGAAAGGGTAGGCGTAAATGATACCATTATATGGTAAATTGTCTCGGCGATGGTGACATTTGCGAAAGCCCTACACTTTAAATAACACAATAGAGATTACCAAAGTGGATGTTTTCAGTTTGGAAAATTATGAAGAATTTTGATATTCAAAACTCTGAGGGTCGAACAGAATTTTTTTCACCGAAATGAAATTGAGGTGTAGACCCCATAGTTCTTTATGTGTTCCTCTAGGTCACGTGGTCTAGTTTGACTGTTTCTGTTTTAGCTGAATATTGTCACTTGAATAATGCTCTATCAATATACAATAATGATCTAACCAAGGATTATTATCATTTTTTACTGATTTCTATGTCATAATTTCCCCTCCCTTTTATGAGCAGTATTTTATGCAGATACTTTTAACAGACAGATAGCGAAGGAGAGAGAGTTTAAATTCCCTACAGCCCCATCGCTGGCTTTAAACACATGTGTATTTAATGTTCAACCGACTTGCACGTGTATATCATTTGAAGAAGCGAAAGAGATAAAGTTTAGCTTTTTGGGACCTCAGTTCTATCTCAAGGCCGCGGAACGACTTCCGATGTAAGATATCTCTTGACCGTATTGACTGATTTTGACCAAACTTCATAGCTTAAATAATAAGGAGGAACCAATGAATTATTTGAATTTTGGTTAGCTTCAGTTTCTTTTCTGGTGAGAATGCAAACGCAATATTGTAGGAAAACGAAACCGCGGGAAACGCGTTACTCTCTCTCTCTCTCTCTCTCTCTCTCTCTCTAATTTTTTGTTTATTGTAACTGAAAGAAAAAGGCGAGACAATTTCATGAAGCTGTGTACGGTTTTAAAACTTGTTTCATATTTCACTAAAACACATTAAAATAAATTTTATGTTTCCTTTTTCTCGCTTTAAATGGGTATGCTATATTCTTTATCAAGATAAAAGGTCACAATTAACATATTATACCCTTTACCCATTAATGCCTAGCGTCCCATATAAGGACATACATGTAACCAAACAGTGCAAATCCGGATCAGACGACGCAGAATGCGTCTACACTATTTGTATCAAATATTAAGGAATTTCTATAAAAAAATGATCAAAAATAGACAAGAAAGCCCTAAAATGATGAATAGAGTCAGCAAATATATAAGGATAAAAGAGTCCACACCTCATAAATCGGTCAGTCATAATGACAGACAGACAGACAGACAGACAGACAGTAACTTTATTCAGTCAAAGTACATGTAAACATGACATAATGAGGAATTTCTCTAATACTAACCAACATGGCAAACGGACGGTGGATCATGTACTAATACTAGCAATGGTAACAGTAAATGATTTGAAAATTTAAGTGCAAGGGGAGGAAAACACAGAGCATAAGCGAGAAACTGAAAGAAAGGAAGAAAACAAAATATTACACTATATTTCACTAAACGGCTCGGCGCATACTTCCTGCTGCCAAAAATAAAGGGCAAGGCATTCTAAATAAGCGAATTTTCAGAAAAGTTAAATCTCCAAAATTATGATAATAGTAGCCATAAAACTAGTATTTACAGTAAAGGACAACAGAACGCATATGGCTAGCCGTTATAGCCAGCTATAAAGTACAGAGCTTCTCGAAACCAAAGCATCTTACAAGGAATTTCGTGAGAGAGAGAGAGAGAGAGAAAAAGAGAGAGAGAGAAAAAACCAGCAGGTCCAGTGACCGCGGGACGACATCATACCGACGTCGATGCGGCATTATGTCATCATGACATCGCTTCGACTTCGGCGTGACGCCGTCCGGATGCCGCATGGCGAAAAGAGAGAGATAGAGAATGAGTGAGAAAAAGAAACATCGTAGTCTTTTTAAAACATTATTTTTCTGAATAGTTCGATTGGTGCTTAGACAATCAGATGGATTAACAGCAAATGTGACTTAACGAATTCAATTTTACTGGTACCTGTCCCTGCCTGCCATCCTTACCGAAACGAAATGCAAGGGCGACAAGCAGAGATTAGGAATGGCATATCCTTCCTGTTTTGCCAACTTTTCCGAGGAGACAAGCAAACGTGGCGGAGCAGGACGGAAGAGAAAAATAAGATAAACTGCTCTCATGTGTCATGTACACTCCTACATTCAAAATTTGTATATATGTATATACTCATTAAGACAACCATATATACCATTTTAGGCCAAAATCTTCAAAGCTTTCCATGAAATCTTATGTTCTAGCATTTTCCCATATTTGACCATGCCGAAAGTTTAAACAATCTTGTGGTACTCAAATGCCAAATGCTACATACCAAGTCTCAAGGCCATCGGTCAATTGGTTCTGGAGAAGAAGATTTTTAAAGTTTTTTACCATATATGGGCGTGGCGGCCATGTTGGTCATGTGACCTGGACCGTTAAGGAATTTTTTCGTTCCCTCAACCCCTGGAGGCTCTATATGAAACTTGGTCACAATTGAACCAGTGGTTTTTGAGGAGATTGACCATGCTGCTAAAAAGGTCAAGGTGAACCCAAGGTCATCATTTGAACAGTCTTGGTGGTACTCTAGTACTCCATGCTACTTTCCCAGTTTCAAGGCCATAGGTGAATTGGCTCTGGAGAAGAAAAATATTAAAGATTTACACCATAAATGGTAATGGCGGCCATGTTGGTCATGTGACCTGGACCATATGAACAAATTTTTATTCAATCAACCCCTGGAGTCTCTATATGAAATGTGCTTACAATTGGCCCTTTAGGTTGTGACGAAATGTTTGATAATGTCAAAATATGAGAGATCTGGATCAAAGGTCAAGAAATGACCTTGAACTCTTGTACTCATAATTCTTCAAGACCTCATTTAGACAACTGTATATACCAATTTTTAGGCCAAAACCCTTACAACTTTCCATGAAATCTTATGTTCAAGCATTTTCCCATATTTGACCTTGCCGAAAAAGGTCAAGGTCAATCCAAGGTCATAATGTGAACAATCTTGTGGTACTCAAATGCCAAATGCGACATACCAAGTCTCAAAGCCATCGGTCAATTGGTTCTGGAGAAGAAGATTTTTAAAGGTTTTTACCATATATGGGCGTGGCGGCCATGTTGGTCATGTGACCTGGACCGTTAAGGAATTTTTCGTTCCCTCAACCCCTGGAGGCTCTATATGAAACTTGGTCACAACTGACCCAGTGGTTTTTGAGATTGTTTGAAATTGTCAAAATATGAGAGTTCTGGGTCAAAGGTCAAAGAATGACTTTGACCTCTTGTACTCATAAATCGTCATGTACTCATTAAGATGACTGTATATACCACTTTTTAGGCCAAAATCTTCAGAACTTTCAATGAAATCTAATGTTGTAGCATTTTGCCATATTTGACCTTGCTGTAAAAACGTCAAGGTCAACCCAGGGTCATAATTTGAACAATCTTGAATATACTTGAGTACCCAATGCTACATACCGAGTTTCAAGGCCATCGGTAAACTAGTTCTGGAGAAGAATATTTTCAAAGGTTTTTACCATATATGGGCGTGGTGGCCATGTTGGTCATGTGACCTGGACCGTATGAATAAATTTTCGTTCCCCCAACCCCTGAAGGCTCTATATGAAATTTGGTTTCAATTGGCCCAGTGGCTTTTGAGGAGATTGTTAGACCTTGTCAAAATATGAGAGTTCTGGGTCAAAGGTCAAAGAATGACCTTGACCTCTTGTACTCATAAATCTTCATGTACTTATCAAGCTGACTCTATATACCAATTTTTAGCCCAAAATCTTCAAAAATTTCCAAGATATCTTATGTTGTAACATTTTGCAAAAAAAAAAAAACGCATAAGGTAGCAAATTTGACCTAACCACAGAAAAAGTCAAGGTCAACCCAAGGTCATAATTTGAACACTCTTGGTAGAACTCGCGTACTCGATGCTACATTCCAAGATTCAAGGCCGTCGGGCTATTGGTTCTGGAGAAGAAGTTTTTTTTAAAGTTTTTACCATATATGGGCATGGCGGCCATGTTGGTCATGTGACCAAGACCGTTTGAACAATTTTTCGTTCCAAAGGTCCCAGGAGGCTCTATATGAAATTTGGTAACAATCAGCTCAGCGGTTTTAGAGGAGAAGTCGTTTGAAATTGTGGACGGACGACAACAGACAATTGAATAGAATAGAACGAAGCCTGTCCATACTAAAAGCTCCCCCGGAGCCTTTGGCTCAGGTGAGCTAAAAAAACGTTTCAAAGAGAAGGACCCCTTTACCTTACTTGTAATGACAGAAACAATTTCGTATCTGATTAACATAAAACGTATACTTGTATGTTACGGTCTTGCTAAACGGATTTGGAGGCTCTAATGTTTCCTCTGGACAATATTTGCTTTAGATTTGGTGCATCATATATATTCCGATGGACACTAGCTATATATGCTCTCTCTGTAGCAGATTTCTTATATATTTCGTTATGAAAGAGACTTAATGATGTGTCTTTCTGGATATAAGGAGGCTGAAATCAAATTAAGAGGGCGTAAATGCCTATACGCAAATATGCAGGTGCGTATTGAAATTTTCAAAATCATCTGAAATGTCGTCGGGGCCTAATCCCTAAACTTCCCCTTAGGGAGTACTAAAAAGATTGTGAGTATCTTATATAGCCCCTTGCTACGACTTGGAAGTGTTTACAGACGGACGGGCGAACACTGATCGGTCACGCTATACAAAGACCTCCTCCGGTTCTCTGACAAGAGAAGACTCTGCTTTACTGGCGAGGCGAATATCATAGACAGACCTAGCAAGCAAGTCCGGGGACCACAGGGTGCCATCGTAATGATGAGAATAACAATAGTAATGATAAAATGAAATGTGGTCTATTCTTGGAAAATGTAAAAACCGAGCTTCGCTTTACAAACAGTGCTAGAGTGTTAGGAGGCGTGAGCAGTCTTTGTGTTTCTCTTGTGTTGTTTTGCATTGTGTGCCATCTTTATCATTTTCTGGTAGGGCATGGCGTGGTAAACGATTGTGTCGGTTTCTCATCTACTTCATCAAAGTTTGCTGCTCAGGGAGAGCATCAATAAACCACAGCCCCGGATCCAGGGGGTGGGCTTTTGGGCTTAAGCCCCGCCACCTGGGACTCTGTGTCCAATATAATGCAGGAATGTATGTAATAAGGAGCACCTGATTATAATTTGAGATGATGTTCCATAAGGTTAGATTGAAATATATGTTGTGACATCTCATGGGAATCGCCTCGCCGAGGCGATTCCAATGACAATGTCATAACATATATTTGAGGGTAAGCATGATATTATCTTGATTTTTCATATATCTGGAACCCTAAGTGTGGCCTCTTCCTTTGAGTCCTAAGCCCCACGAGTGATTCAGGAAGAGCCCATCCAGCTAGTTGTGGTCTAGATCCAGGCCTGAAACCGAGTCTAATGCTTTCTTTCTTCTTTGCTTCCAAGAGATACTTTATTTCCAAACATACATGTATTTGTTTTATAAGGAAAGCAAACATACCTTTATTAAATTTCCGTTAATCATGTAGGTTTCAGCAGTTACATACAGGTAGAATCCAATTTAGCTTCTTAAAATATGAATATAATATAGATTGCAAATGCATTTGTTTGTCTTGAAATTTCAGCGGAATATAATAAACGAGTATTTTTATATTTTCCTACTCATTTTAAATATATTTTAGGGCGTTTCTGCACGAAAACCTGAATGAAGATATTTTGACGTAAGACGCACCTTATTAATTATTAAACTCGTGATGAATAGGAAATCTGAAACTTTCAATTTCTGGTAAAATTGAAGTGCAGTCATGTATGTATGGGACAATAAGAAGACACCCCAATAACACGACGGTTTCAAAAATAGCTCGTATAAAAGGATATGCCTGTCAATACCCGGAAAGCACATACCTGTAAATAAACAAGGCCGTTAATATCTATTGGTTTGAAGAAATGGACAAACTTGGATAGCAGCAGGTATCTGTTATGATGGCATCTATTTTGGTTCAACTAATTGATTATCCTGTTTCCCATACTACACATAGAGAAACTATGGATTTGCAGGGGCGAGCATTATATTTTTTATTTCTGTCCCGAAACATACATTGTTGTCGTGCTCATTAGAACCGCCTCACTGAGGCGGTTCTATGAGTACTTCAACAATTTATGCTTTGAGCAGCTATCTAAAACATCAGGTAAGACCAATTTCTAGCGCCCTGTTAATATTGTACGTGTAATGGTAATAAATTTTTCAGCTCATTGTATGTCTACACGGTCAGGTTATGCCATTGATTATGTCCTATTTGTATCCTCATGGGCTAACAGCCTATTGGCATTTTGAAATAAAATCTGCTCTGTTTTTCTTCTATGTGTAATGGTAATAACTTTTTCAACGTGTTCATAACTCCACAAAATATTAAAATAATGATACCCATGGGCAAACTTATTTCCTCCGGCCATTGGTTGGAAAATATGTTTTTATTCACTGCAGTCTCGCTTTAAAATCAAGGTTTCGTTTCATCATAACATTATCCCTATCGATTCCGGCTGGATACTTTATATTTTATTTAAATATATAATTAGAACTTCTAACACAAAACTCAGTTCAACATGCACATCTGCGAAGTCTTTTGAGTTATCTGTGTACTATTGGGACGGGACGGGATGTCTGGCGGTTTTACAGCTCTCTCTACTGTATTTCAGTTATATCAGAAAACTTTTTTGTTTCCTTGCAAAAGGACAATCGTTACGAGACTGGGAGGCCGGGAAACATTTTAGCTGACGCAGTCATGCTGGGTGGCTTTACTAACAAACTTATAAATCGTAAGCTGACTGTCTTGTTTCATTAGACAAACACATATTACAAACACACTCGGGCGTCTCTGGTGTTGTATTTACTTTATTCACCATTAACAGTTTTCAACTGATTTAAATGAACTGGCATAGATTCTATGATTGCAGATATTTCCGATATCCATGCTTACTGTAATGACATGGATGAAGCTTATCTCACCCAGATCAAGCCTACCGGTAATATAAATCCAGCCCTATATTCACTCCCTATCGGTACTTTACTCTACCTTGCCCAAGCATACATCCTGCAGCTGACTCTTACCTATTCCTATCCGCGCCCTACAGCCTCGCCCTACACTTTAAAAATCGCGCTTAGCTATAAAACACAAGTGGTTACATGTTTAGGTGTAAACATGTTTAGGAATATGTCATATAGCTAAACATGTTCGCCTTTTCTATTATTTTCCCGGACAAAGTCTGCTAAACACGTTTTATTCTGTTACGCGTTTCGGATGAATCCATTCTCTCGTTTTCCCGTTGAAGAAAGAAAAAGAAGAGATGGAAATGTTGACAGAGGAAATTTTCAAAATAAAAGGTAAATATAACCAGTTTTGTACATGTTTAATTTCTAAACATAAACATAAACATGTTGCAAATTGAACATGTTACGATTTAAACACATAAAAAATCTGCATTTTTTACATTGATTCTAAACACATTTTTTTACAGTGTACGTACAATACACATGGCAGTACATGTGTATTCGATTGATAAAGGTGCATTTACATGATACGACAAGTTACATGTACAGCCATTTTGTCGTTTGTAGGTTTTGTTTAGTCAGACATTTTGATGCAACAAACTTTCGCTACGAAGAAAACTGACAAACATGGCTCTCTTTCATGAAGCCTATGTTGTTCCAGTTGCCATCATTATTATGATGGCAGCAATCATAAAGTTACACATAAAGTTAAAGAGAAGCAGGAGGAGGAGAAGAGCTTGTCATAGGCTTCGTAGCGAAAGTTTGTTGCATCAAAATGTCTGACTAAACAAAACCTACAAACGACAAAATGGCTGTACATGTAACTTGTCGTATCATGTAAATGCACCTTTATCAATCGAATACACATGTACTGCCACGTGTATTGTACGTACACTGTAAAAAATGTGTTTAGAATCAATGTAAAAAATGCAGATTTTTTATGTGTTTAAATCGTAACATGTTCAATTTGCAACATGTTTAGGTTTATGTTTAGAAATTAAACATGTACAAAACTGGTTATATTTACCTTTTATTTTGAAAATTTCCTCTGTCAACATTTCCATCTCTTCTTTTTCTTTCTTCAACGGGAAAACGAGAGAATGGATTCATCCGAAACGCGTAACAGAATAAAACGTGTTTAGCAGACTTTGTCCGGGAAAATAATAGAAAAGGCGAACATGTTTAGCTATATGACATATTCCTAAACATGTTTACACCTAAACATGTAACCACTTGTGTTTTATAGCTAAGCGCGATTTTTAAAGTGTAGGGCGAGGCTGTAGGGCGCGGATAGGAATAGGTAAGAGTCAGCTGCAGGATGTATGCTTGGGCAAGGTAGAGTAAAGTACCGATAGGGAGTGAATATAGGGCTGGATTTATATTACCGGTAGGCTTGATCTGGGTGAGATAAGCTTCATCCATGTCATTACAGTAAGCATGGATATCGGAAATATCTGCAATCATAGAATCTATGCCAGTTCATTTAAATCAGTTGAAAACTGTTAATGGTGAATAAAGTAAATACAACACCAGAGACGCCCGAGTGTGTTTGTAATATGTGTTTGTCTAATGAAACAAGACAGTCAGCTTACGATTTATAAGTTTGTTAGTAAAGCCACCCAGCATGACTGCGTCAGCTAAAATGTTTCCCGGCCTCCCAGTCTCGTAACGATTGTCCTTTTGCAAGGAAACAAAAAAGTTTTCTGATATAACTGAAATACAGTAGAGAGAGCTGTAAAACCGCCAGACATCCCGTCCCGTCCCAATAGTACACAGATAACTCAAAAGACTTCGCAGATGTGCATGTTGAACTGAGTTTTGTGTTAGAAGTTCTAATTATATATTTAAATAAAATATAAAGTATCCAGCCGGAATCGATAGGGATAATGTTATGATGAAACGAAACCTTGATTTTAAAGCGAGACTGCAGTGAATAAAAACATATTTTCCAACCAATGGCCGGAGGAAATAAGTTTGCCCATGGGTATCATTATTTTAATATTTTGTGGAGTTATGAACACGTTGAAAAAGTTATTACCATTACACATAGAAGAAAAACAGAGCAGATTTTATTTCAAAATGCCAATAGGCTGTTAGCCCATGAGGATACAAATAGGACATAATCAATGGCATAACCTGACCGTGTAGACATACAATGAGCTGAAAAATTTATTACCATTACACGTACAATATTAACAGGGCGCTAGAAATTGGTCTTACCTGATGTTTTAGATAGCTGCTCAAAGCATAAATTGTTGAAGTACTCATAGAACCGCCTCAGTGAGGCGGTTCTAATGAGCACGACAACAATGTATGTTTCGGGACAGAAATAAAAAATATAATGCTCGCCCCTGCAAATCCATAGTTTCTCTATGTGTAGTATGGGAAACAGGATAATCAATTAGTTGAACCAAAATAGATGCCATCATAACAGATACCTGCTGCTATCCAAGTTTGTCCATTTCTTCAAACCAATAGATATTAACGGCCTTGTTTATTTACAGGTATGTGCTTTCCGGGTATTGACAGGCATATCCTTTTATACGAGCTATTTTTGAAACCGTCGTGTTATTGGGGTGTCTTCTTATTGTCCCATACATACATGACTGCACTTCAATTTTACCAGAAATTGAAAGTTTCAGATTTCCTATTCATCACGAGTTTAATAATTAATAAGGTGCGTCTTACGTCAAAATATCTTCATTCAGGTTTTCGTGCAGAAACGCCCTAAAATATATTTAAAATGAGTAGGAAAATATAAAAATACTCGTTTATTATATTCCGCTGAAATTTCAAGACAAACAAATGCATTTGCAATCTATATTATATTCATATTTTAAGAAGCTAAATTGGATTCTACCTGTATGTAACTGCTGAAACCTACATGATTAACGGAAATTTAATAAAGGTATGTTTGCTTTCCTTATAAAACAAATACATGTATGTTTGGAAATAAAGTATCTCTTGGAAGCAAAGAAGAAAGAAAGCATTAGACTCGGTTTCAGGCCTGGATCTAGACCACAACTAGCTGGATGGGCTCTTCCTGAATCACTCGTGGGGCTTAGGACTCAAAGGAAGAGGCCACACTTAGGGTTCCAGATATATGAAAAATCAAGATAATATCATGCTTACCCTCAAATATATGTTATGACATTGTCATTGGAATCGCCTCGGCGAGGCGATTCCCATGAGATGTCACAACATATATTTCAATCTAACCTTATGGAACATCATCTCAAATTATAATCAGGTGCTCCTTATTACATACATTCCTGCATTATATTGGACACAGAGTCCCAGGTGGCGGGGCTTAAGCCCAAAAGCCCACCCCCTGGATCCGGGGCTGTGGTTTATTGATGCTCTCCCTGAGCAGCAAACTTTGATGAAGTAGATGAGAAACCGACACAATCGTTTACCACGCCATGCCCTACCAGAAAATGATAAAGATGGCACACAATGCAAAACAACACAAGAGAAACACAAAGACTGCTCACGCCTCCTAACACTCTAGCACTGTTTGTAAAGCGAAGCTCGGTTTTTACATTTTCCAAGAATAGACCACATTTCATTTTATCATTACTATTGTTATTCTCATCATTACGATGGCACCCTGTGGTCCCCGGACTTGCTTGCTAGGTCTGTCTATGATATTCGCCTCGCCAGTAAAGCAGAGTCTTCTCTTGTCAGAGAACCGGAGGAGGTCTTTGTATAGCGTGACCGATCAGTGTTCGCCCGTCCGTCTGTAAACACTTCCAAGTCGTAGCAAGGGGCTATATAAGATACTCACAATCTTTTTAGTACTCCCTAAGGGGAAGTTTAGGGATTAGGCCCCGACGACATTTCAGATGATTTTGAAAATTTCAATACGCACCTGCATATTTGCGTATAGGCATTTACGCCCTCTTAATTTGATTTCAGCCTCCTTATATCCAGAAAGACACATCATTAAGTCTCTTTCATAACGAAATATATAAGAAATCTGCTACAGAGAGAGCATATATAGCTAGTGTCCATCGGAATATATATGATGCACCAAATCTAAAGCAAATATTGTCCAGAGGAAACATTAGAGCCTCCAAATCCGTTTAGCAAGACCGTAACATACAAGTATACGTTTTATGTTAATCAGATACGAAATTGTTTCTGTCATTACAAGTAAGGTAAAGGGGTCCTTCTCTTTGAAACGTTTTTTTAGCTCACCTGAGCCAAAGGCTCCGGGGGAGCTTTTAGTATGGACAGGCTTCGTTCTATTCTATTCAATTGTCTGTTGTCGTCCGTCCACAATTTCAAACGACTTCTCCTCTAAAACCGCTGGGCTGATTGTTACCAAATTTCATATAGAGCCTCCTGGGACCTTTGGAACGAAAAATTGTTCAAACGGTCTTGGTCACATGACCAACATGGCCGCCATGCCCATATATGGTAAAAACTTTAAAAAAAACTTCTTCTCCATAACCAATAGCCCGACGGCCTTGAATCTTGGAATGTAGCATCGAGTACGCGAGTTCTACCAAGATTGTTCAAATTATGACCTTGGGTTGACCTTGACTTTTTCTGTGGTTAGGTCAAATTTGCTACCTTATGCGTTTTTTTTTTTTTGCAAAATGTTACAACATAAGATATCTTGGAAATTTTTGAAGATTTTGGGCTAAAAATTGGTATATAGAGTCAGCTTGATAAGTACATGAAGATTTATGAGTACAAGAGGTCAAGGTCATTCTTTGACCTTTGACCCAGAACTCTCATATTTTGACAAGGTCTAACAATCTCCTCAAAAGCCACTGGGCCAATTGAAACCAAATTTCATATAGAGCCTTCAGGGGTTGGGGGAACGAAAATTTATTCATACGGTCCAGGTCACATGACCAACATGGCCACCACGCCCATATATGGTAAAAACCTTTGAAAATATTCTTCTCCAGAACTAGTTTACCGATGGCCTTGAAACTCGGTATGTAGCATTGGGTACTCAAGTATATTCAAGATTGTTCAAATTATGACCCTGGGTTGACCTTGACCTTTTTACAGCAAGGTCAAATATGGCAAAATGCTACAACATTAGATTTCATTGAAAGTTCTGAAGATTTTGGCCTAAAAAGTGGTATATACAGTCATCTTAATGAGTACATGACGATTTATGAGTACAAGAGGTCAAAGTCATTCTTTGACCTTTGACCCAGAACTCTCATATTTTGACAATTTCAAACAATCTCAAAAACCACTGGGTCAGTTGTGACCAAGTTTCATATAGAGCCTCCAGGGGTTGAGGGAACGAAAAATTCCTTAACGGTCCAGGTCACATGACCAACATGGCCGCCACGCCCATATATGGTAAAAACCTTTAAAAATCTTCTTCTCCAGAACCAATTGACCGATGGCTTTGAGACTTGGTATGTCGCATTTGGCATTTGAGTACCACAAGATTGTTCACATTATGACCTTGGATTGACCTTGACCTTTTCGGCAAGGTCAAATATGGGAAAATGCTTGAACATAAGATTTCATGGAAAGTTGTAAGGGTTTTGGCCTAAAAATTGGTATATACAGTTGTCTAAATGAGGTCTTGAAGAATTATGAGTACAAGAGTTCAAGGTCATTTCTTGACCTTTGATCCAGATCTCTCATATTTTGACATTATCAAACATTTCGTCACAACCTAAAGGGCCAATTGTAAGCACATTTCATATAGAGACTCCTGGGGTTGATTGAATAAAAATTTGTTCATATGGTCCAGGTCACATGACCAACATGGCCGCCATTACCATTTATGGTGTAAATCTTTAATATTTTTCTTCTCCAGAGCCAATTCACCTATGGCCTTGAAACTGGGAAAGTAGCATGGAGTACTAGAGTACCACCAAGACTGTTCAAATGATGACCTTGGGTTCACCTTGACCTTTTTAGCAGCATGGTCAATCTCCTCAAAAACCACTGGTTCAATTGTGACCAAGTTTCATATAGAGCCTCCAGGGGTTGAGGGAACGAAAAAATTCCTTAACGGTCCAGGTCACATGACCAACATGGCCGCCACGCCCATATATGGTAAAAAACTTTAAAAATCTTCTTCTCCAGAACCAATTGACCGATGGCCTTGAGACTTGGTATGTAGCATTTGGCATTTGAGTACCACAAGATTGTTTAAACTTTCGGCATGGTCAAATATGGGAAAATGCTAGAACATAAGATTTCATGGAAAGCTTTGAAGATTTTGGCCTAAAAATGGTATATATGGTTGTCTTAATGAGTATATACATATATACAAATTTTGAATGTAGGAGTGTACATGACACATGAGAGCAGTTTATCTTATTTTTCTCTTCCGTCCTGCTCCGCCACGTTTGCTTGTCTCCCCGGAAAAGTTGGCAAAACAGGAAGGATATGCCATTCCTAATCTCTGCTTGTCGCCCTTGCATTTCGTTTCGGTAAGGATGGCAGGCAGGGACAGGTACCAGTAAAATTGAATTCGTTAAGTCACATTTGCTGTTAACCCATCTGATTGTCTAAGCACCAATCGAACTATTCAGAAAAATAATGTTTTAAAAAGACTACGATGTTTCTTTTTCTCACTCATTCTCTATCTCTCTCTTTTCGCCATGCGGCATCCGGACGGCGTCACGCCGAAGTCGAAGCGATGTCATGATGACATAATGCCGCATCGACGTCGGTATGATGTCGTCCCGCGGTCACTGTACCTGCTGGTTTTTTCTCTCTCTCTCTTTTTCTCTCTCTCTCTCTCTCTCACGAAATTCCTTGTAAGATGCTTTGGTTTCGAGAAGCTCTGTACTTTATAGCTGGCTATAACGGCTAGCCATATGCGTTCTGTTGTCCTTTACTGTAAATACTAGTTTTATGGCTACTATTATCATAATTTTGGAGATTTAACTTTTCTGAAAATTCGCTTATTTAGAATGCCTTGCCCTTTATTTTTGGCAGCAGGAAGTATGCGCCGAGCCGTTTAGTGAAATATAGTGTAATATTTTGTTTTCTTCCTTTCTTTCAGTTTTTCGCTTATGCTCTGTGTTTTCCTCCCCTTGCACTTAAATTTTCAAATCATTTACTGTTACCATTGCTAGTATTAGTACATGATCCACCGTCCGTTTGCCATGTTGGTTAGTATTAGAGAAATTTCTCATTATGTCATGTTTACATGTACTTTGACTGAATAAAGTTACTGTCTGTCTGTCTGTCTGTCTGTCTGTCATTATGACTGACCGATTTATGAGGTGTGGACTCTTTTATCCTTATATATTTGCTGACTCTATTCATCATTTTAGGGCTTTCTTGTCTATTTTTGATCATTTTTTATAGAAATTCCTTAATATTTGATACAAATAGTGTAGACGCATTCTGCGTCGTCTGATCCGGATTTGCACTGTTTGGTTACATGTATGTCCTTATATGGGACGCTAGGCATTAATGGGTAAAGGGTATAATATGTTAATTGTGACCTTTTATCTTGATAAAGAATATAGCATACCCATTTAAAGCGAGAAAAAGGAAACATAAAATTTATTTTAATGTGTTTTAGTGAAATATGAAACAAGTTTTAAAACCGTACACAGCTTCATGAAATTGTCTCGCCTTTTTCTTTCAGTTACAATAAACAAAAAATTAGAGAGAGAGAGAGAGAGAGAGAGAGAGAGAGAGAGAGAGAGAGAGTAACGCGTTTCCCGCGGTTTCGTTTTCCTACAATATTGCGTTTGCATTCTCACCAGAAAAGAAACTGAAGCTAACCAAAATTCAAATAATTCATTGGTTCCTCCTTATTATTTAAGCTATGAAGTTTGGTCAAAATCAGTCAATACGGTCAAGAGATATCTTACATCGGAAGCCCATGTAAAAAAGTGGGAGACAACATCCATGCTAGTGTATTCCACTCGACTCCATTGCATTCCCGATTTAAACTATGCCATTTTGAAATGATAATACATCTTTCTTCATCCTCTGAAGCATAAAATTAAATGTATTGTAAGGGTTATTGTGCGTCAGACATTGCTAATAGCACTGCTGGAAATTGTAGAATTTAACGGGTACTTGTGAAAGTTTGCCACACCCTGACATGGGATACCTTGTTCAGAGTTTGATTAAAGTTCAATATGATGTCTTAAGGAGAATAGTTACGCTTTCAGGGCAAGTGACTCTGCCATTAGCATTTTGCGTCACTTCTTAATCGAGGTCAACTCTAATAGGAAAGAATTTGCTCCCTCAGGAGCAAATTATTTCCTTTAAGAGTAGACTCCTCTTTGGAAAGGTTTGGTCATCCAGGGTAGCCACAAACAAACCCAGTAACTCCGAAATAGTTCGTTTAGATCTTTAGCGGTCAGTCTGCGGAAAACATTCGCAAAGTAAAAGAGAATCGCGGACCACGCTCGAAATAACCTCTTTGGAAAGTATTGATTTGCTTTGGCGTTTAGCTACCTAGCGCCATCTCTCCCACCCCTCCCTCCCTCCATCCCCAGAAAAAAAAAGAAATAAAAAGAGGCTAGTTACTTGGCAAACGGTCTATGAACACATGCTACAGGTTGCTCTGATACCAGTTTTTTAAATATATCTTAAAACGTCTACTTCAAAATTTAGCAATAGCGCAACATGAGTACCGATGTGCCCATGGTTAAGTCTATGGATTGTTTTTGGTGAACTGTGTATGTGTGGAGAGGTGGGGAGGGGTTGGGAGGGGTGGGGTGGAGGGTCTAGATGTATGATGTAGCCAACTGTGTAGTTTGCTGGGCGTGAAGATATTGAGTAGAGTTCTTGTGTAGAAGCGTTTTAATAAACCAGGATAAAACCTCGTACAGTTTACAGGTATGCTATAAAGAAAAGCCAAACAAGGTTACAGATGTGATGGCCTTATAGAAACTTGAAACTAACGCCAAAATTGTGAGCCATGAAAAAAATATGCGTCGTACCTAGAGAAAACAGGACTTTCTGTCAGTCCGACTGCCGCACTTGTAAGTAAGGTTAAAAGCAAATATCAGACTGCACATAATTGTAGACCCTGATCAGACAAAATATTCATTATAGTTTTGAAAACAAGCGTTGCAGACCCGTTTCAGTTATCTTTTGTGAGTTTTTTTTTTCAACTTCTCTGAAAACGATAGGAGCTTCAACCCTAGTTTACCTGCACAATTTGTGAGAAGTCTTTCTGGATCTTCGCTGTCTTTACATAGCTCTGTATGCACAGGCTGGAAAGACGCTGAAGTTTCCTATATACCCGTATGATCTGGTTGCTAGACAGGAATCACACAGCACACTATAGCAGTGATAACTTATGAAGTGGCCTTGATGCTCTTACTTCGTCGTTTCCACAGAGCGAAATATGCAGGTCTAGGATAGCCATTTTACAGATTGTCTGTAAATTTATGGCTATCCTGGACCTGATATGTATAGATGATCTGGGCCTTCAATTATGATAAACTACGGACTCCTTAGCTTGCAGGCTATGTTCCACAAGACGTACACACCACTCTCAACTCACGGTCGTATTGGTTGTTTGTGGTACCTTTTCGCCGCGCCACCGTATGTAACCTGCCTAAATGACTTGATCCCACCCTTGTGACTTGATACGGTCTTCGTGACTTTATTTGACCTTTCGTATAGTGACTTTGTAACTTTGAATCGAAACTCCTATAAACCTAAAATTGAAGGGATGGCTGGATGGATGACTTGCGATTTTGATGCAAGCCACTTTCCACCGTGAGATGTTTTTAAAAAGCCCGCAGAATAGTACTATATGATAATACTTTGATAATATGGGCCGTAACACCACAAATCAAACAAAGAGGCATGTGCGCCCATCAAAGATTCAGATCAGCCTGGGCATCCACCCAGTCTGATCAGAGTCTTTGCTGTGCGCTAAAGGTGTACCTAAGGGTCTAAGCGACCTCCGTGTCGACAGCGAAGGCTAAAATCGGACTGGGTGAATGCCCACGCTGATCTTAGTGTTCGCTGGGCGCTCATGCCACTTTGTTGGTTTTATCATGACGCGGCTCTGCGACTCCTGCATATTTGCTTGAAGCTTCTCGCTCTCTCTTTCTGTTCGAACATGTGCTAATGTCTCTCTTATCATTTGTACTATGTAGCGAGATTGCATCGATAAAGAAATTTATTATTCAGTTGATGCAAAATGTCATTCAAGTCAAGGAATGTTTAGAAAATCGGGTAAAAAATCAATTCGTAATTTCTATATTTCAAGTGAAACATTTTTGCGGCCTTTTCAATACATATGCCCTTTGAGTACTGAGAGATAAATGAGCTACGACATGAAACATGCTCCCATTGGAAGACACAGAGCAGAAAGCGCAGTCTTCTTTGATCGCGAAAGCAGCATTATTGATCATAAGGGATCATCAAGAGAAACAGTGTGAAACTATGGAACGCCATGGCTGTCTCATTAGATCGATCTTCATGATGATCTGTTATGTATTATTATGTACTGTTCAATTCCCATCATACCTTGTAAACCCAGTTCATGTTATGGCAAATTACTATTATGTGCTGGTACTTGCCATTATGCTTTCTTAAACTACTCTTATTTCCTGTTAGTAAAACACTATAGTATTACTTTCTTGCATGCTGTCTTTGTGCAGCACGGTCCTGTTATTGTCATCTAAAATGCTGTTTTTCGTAAATAAAACATTTTAGTCATTCTTGGTTACTATTCTTTTGAGTCATGTCGTATTATGTGGATGTACAAAACTGTCTTGCCGTGACACCATTTTATAATGTCAAATAACACGCTGTCTTCTGCACTGAAAATAAGTAATGTTCACTTTTATCATAACTTAGCAACTTCCAATATGTATTGATCTAGTAGAAGGCTGTCTTACTCGAAATGCAATAATCTTTGCAGTCTTTCGTCATGTCTTTTCTAGGTAGCATTCTGTGCTGATATAGAGGGATGCTGCCTTATTTGAAATACGCCGCCTTCTATGACCATTTGCCTCCTATCTTTCTGACGTCGCATCATATGCTTTGATCTACAATTCTGACTTGTTTAAAATATGTCTTTTATGTTAAGTTTTCATCATATCTGATTAACTCTTTATCGTATTCTTTAATTATTCATCCTGACTTTATATATAAAAAGCAGTTATTCTGGCTCCATGCTCACTTTTGTCCGTTAAACTCATATCATTATACTTCGACATCCTGTCTTTATACTTGTCGTTATGATGTTTAGAATAATTGTAAATGCCGGAACCACACCCGGTTGTCCGGTACTACTAAATACCACGAGACACCACTATATCGGCGTGGGGTTTTGTGGTATGAATGAGAGGGTAGGTAGGGTAGCAGAATGGGCTGGGGTTGTTTGGGATGGGTAGAGTGTATGTTGGGAGTTGTTTTGGGGATAAAAATGGTATGGTAGAAAAGGTATGGGTAGTGAGAGGGGAAATAATGGGTGTGAGGAAGGAGTGGGGGTGAGGTGGTGGTAAGTGAGTAGACTTCGGTAGGATATGTTAATGAGTTTGGATGGCGTTGTGCATAGAGCCGTTAGTGGCGGGAATAGGAATCTGGATGGGTCTGGGTTCGGGCGGGTAAACATTAGGAGTAAGGGTTTGGTTGTGATAGTTATAGACTGGGAGGGTGTGGTAAGTAGGGTAGGGAATATGAAGAAGTTTGGATGGCATGGTAGGGAAAGAGCAAGTGGTGACATTGGGATTAGGGTGGAGCCGGGAGCATGTTCGTAAGATCGTGTAGTGTAGGATAGGATATGGTATAAGAGGGCTTTGGTGGGTGGGGCGTAAATGGGGTGTGGTAGAGTAGGTAAGGTAGGGTATGTGAAGATGTTTGGATTGCATGGTATAGGGAAGAACAAATGGTGGAGTGGATATCTAGGTAGGGCTGGGGGCATTTGGGTATGATAATGTAGGGTAGGATGGGAGGGTTTGTTGTGGGATGGTAAAGGTAGTGTAGGGTAGCTTGAAGCATGGTGTTGAATAGGTGTGGGTGTAGGTATAGGCGTTACCATAATGAATAGTAGAATAGAGAAGGGTAGGGAAATGGTTTGGGATGTTGGTGCGTATAGAGGAGGTGGGCGTCAGGATGGGGCTTGGATTGGGTATTGCTGGGTATATGTAGGATAGAGTAAAAAAGAGTAGAGCAGAGCAGATCGTGGGAGGGGAGGGAATGGTATGTGATGGTGGTTAGATGGGGCTGAGGCTTGTTGAGTGCCTCTTTATACTTTCAGTGACTGTCTTACTTAACGGGTTCGAATTTAATGAGCATTTTCACTTTTGACTTTGGGTAGGTGGGTATGGTGAGATTGGTTTGGTAGAAAGTGGTGAGTTAGGGTAGGGAAAAGTAGGATAGGGAAGACATAGGATAGGGTCCTGGGAGTGATTTCAGGGCAGATATGGTGCTAGAGGTAAAGTACCCTATTCATATTTGTCCTGCCAACCGCCACGCAACACCACACCCCACCCCACATCACCCCGCAAACACAAGACTTGACAATAGTACATGTCAAACTGACAAGTCATACTAGTTTTTGACAAAGCATAATGAAATTGTACAACATATAACAATAAGCGGACAAGACAACATGTCCAACTGACAAGACAGTGTGTTATTTTGACAAGAGATGGTGAAAATGAACAGCATATAATAGCGACTGAACAAGACAGCGTGCCAAACTCAAAAGGCATAATGAAAATGAACAGTACATAATAACGAATGAAGATGACAGCATGCAACCTGACTGGACATAATGGTTTTCAGACATGACATAAAGGTTTTCTGACAAGATAAAATGAAAAATAAACAACATGTAATAACGAGTGAAGAAAACAGCAAGTCAAGCTGACTAATAAAGATTTTCAGATAATACATTATAAAAACGAACAACATATAATAACGAGTGAAGAAGACAACATGTCGAATTGACAAGGCATAATGATTTTCAGATAAGGCATAATGAAAATGAACAACATATAATGATGAGTGAAGAAGACAGCATGTTAAACCGAAATGATATTATGGCTTTTAGACAAGACGAAATGAAAATAAACAGCATATAATAATGAGTGAGAAAGACAGCATGTCCAACTGACAAGAACAGCATATAATGCGTGTCCATATTACATAATGACATGACCGAATATAAGACAGTTGTGGCTTCCATATGAAACAGTATGCAACAACGTTGGCTGAATGTTGATTTAACAGACTGTCAATGAATCAACGTTGAATCAATTTTTATACAAAGTTGTGTGTCTGACGGGTTTGCGAACGCACAATTTTAAATCAATGTTGGTTACGCTGAAGCCACATTGATTCGACCAATTATGACGTTGTATGTCCGCAAAGGACTGATCGATAAAAAGACAGCTCAATTCTTCAGACAGACCGGGATACCATATCCCATTAGACGAGCCGCGACGCGATAAAACCAACACAGTCGTTGTGCGCCCAGCGCGACTCAGATCAGACTGGGCATCCGCCCAGTCTGATCTGAGTCTTCGCCGTCGGCATGGAGGTAGCTTTGATCCTTAGCTACCTTTTAGCGCTTAGCAAAGAGGCTGATGAGACTTGGTGAATGCCGAGGCTGATCTGAGTCTGTGCTAGACGCACAACCACTTTGTTCGTTTACTAGTGTCGCGACTCAGACGCCTTTTCTTCCAACAGTCCTCAAACGTTAGCGCAGCACGCACGTTTTAAGCCATAAATCCTTTGTAAAAAGCAGTCAGATCCGGGAATTGTAATTCTCATTAAGTTTAAGCATAAATTTTTGAACATGTCGAAAATATATGCTTAAATCTTAGTTATAATTACAGCTTTCGCGTGAGATCCTACTGAAAATTTCATGCAGTCTAATGAAAAGGAAGAAATAAAAATAGATTTTTTGTAAGCTTTTATTTAAATATCAATGTTTCGACCTTGAATTTATGAGTGTCCTTAAATTGGGGAATTAATGTGAATTCATGTGAATTTGGGTCCATGCTTATGTTTAACCCCAAGATTAGCCATACCAAACTCGAGGTTATCTTTAACTCGGCCGCTTATCTCTTCTCACCTAGGTTCAACATACCCCAGTATTAATGGTTCGTTTACGGCGGATGGATAGAGTTACAAAAAATGTCCAGTTGCTTTTGTTGCTTGTTTAGGGCTTTAATTTCCTTTTAGTTGTTGTGAAAAGATCTCTTGGGGCATGACCTATAAACAATATACATTGTACCTTTCACAGACTGTAGATAACACAATAAACAGCTTGAAACCTTATATCTTACCATCTGTATTATGTGAAATCCAATTTAGGATCAAAACAAACCATCCATATAAAATATTTTAAAAAATGAGCAGGGTTTTCGTATACCCACAACCAATCCCGCAGTCTCAATTCCACCAAAACTCTAACTCGACTATATTATTAATGTATTGAAAAGTTTAAAAAAAGACCATGCAAAAACGACCATCATGAAACTCATGAGATAACCGACTTGGCAGCGGCACTTCGCCACAATTAGCCATCCAGAAGATGCACATGGCACGACCCATACGGAAATCATCACAACCAGAATGACTAGATCTTGGTGAGGAAGCAGTTTCGATCAGGAGTTGACATCTCCAGGACAAGGAACCTCCCGAGCAGACATAGGAAGGGACTACGATCTGCTGATAAAGACATTTGAGCCAACCAACAATGTAGTTGTGCACCCAGCGCAGACTCAGATCAGCCTGGGCAGCTGCCAGGTTTTACAAGACTCTTTAATAAGTGCTCAAAAGGTAGCCAATGGTCTAAGCTACCTCCATGCGGACAGCGAATACTCTGATCAGACTGGGCGGATGCCCAGGCTGATCTGAGTCTGCGCTGGGCGCACAGCCACTTTGTTGGTTTTGTCCTGTCGCGGATCATTTCGTGTTTGCATGAAGAACAGAGGGTCGACTCAGATAAACTGACCTTTGACCTTCCGAGGCTAAGAGACCGAGATGTGGCATGCACATTTCAAGAAACAATAGCCTAGAAATTTTGCACCACGCATCGGTTTGAGGGATGATGGCATGGACATAGATATGCATGTACGATACAGCAGTGACTTTCACAGCTATAAGAAGAGGGATCTGAAGAAGAGGAGACTTTGCGCGGAATGATTGAACCAATACAATGAAGCTCACAAAAGCATTTACAAGACCCCGAAGAATGCGAAGGAGGGTTGGGTCAGCAAAGCAAGTTTCCTATGTCTGCTCGGGAGGTTCCTTGTCCTGGAGATGTCAACTCCTGATCGAAACTGCTTCCTCACCAAGATCTAGTCATTCTGGTTGTGATGATTTCCGTATGGGTCGTGCCATGTGCATCTTCTGGATGGCTAATTGTGGCGAAGTGCCGCTGCCAAGTCGGTTATCTCATGAGTTTCATGATGGTCGTTTTTGCATGGTCTTTTTTTAAACTTTTCAATACATTAATAATATAGTCGAGTTAGAGTTTTGGTGGAATTGAGACTGCGGGATTGGTTGTGGGTATACGAAAACCCTGCTCATTTTTTAAAATATTTTATATGGATGGTTTGTTTTGATCCTAAATTGGATTTCACATAATACAGATGGTAAGATATAAGGTTTCAAGCTGTTTATTGTGTTATCTACAGTCTGTGAAAGGTACAATGTATATTGTTTATAGGTCATGCCCCAAGAGATCTTTTCACAACAACTAAAAGGAAATTAAAGCCCTAAACAAACAACAAAAGCAACTGGACATTTTTTGTAACTCTATCCATCCGCCGTAAACGAACCATTAATACTGGGGTATGTTGAACCTAGGTGAGAAGAGATAAGCGGCCGAGTTAAAGATAACCTCGAGTTTGGTATGGCTAATCTTGGGGTTAAACATAAGCATGGACCCAAATTCACATGAATTCACATTAATTCCCCAATTTAAGGACACTCATAAATTCAAGGTCGAAACATTGATATTTAAATAAAAGCTTACAAAAAATCTATTTTTATTTCTTCCTTTTCATTAGACTGCATGAAATTTTCAGTAGGATCTCACGCGAAAGCTGTAATTATAACTAAGATTTAAGCATATATTTTCGACATGTTCAAAAATTTATGCTTAAACTTAATGAGAATTACAATTCCCGGATCTGACTGCTTTTTACAAAGGATTTATGGCTTAAAACGTGCGTGCTGCGCTAACGTTTGAGGACTGTTGGAAGAAAAGGCGTCTGAGTCGCGACACTAGTAAACGAACAAAGTGGTTGTGCGTCTAGCACAGACTCAGATCAGCCTCGGCATTCACCAAGTCTCATCAGCCTCTTTGCTAAGCGCTAAAAGGTAGCTAAGGATCAAAGCTACCTCCATGCCGACGGCGAAGACTCAGATCAGACTGGGCGGATGCCCAGTCTGATCTGAGTCGCGCTGGGCGCACAACGACTGTGTTGGTTTTATCGCGTCGCGGCTCGTCTAATGGGATATGGTATCCCGGTCTGTCTGAAGAATCGAGCTGTCTTTTTATCGATCAGTCCTTTGCGGACATACAACGTCATAATTGGTCGAATCAATGTGGCTTCAGCGTAACCAACATTGTTTTAAAATTGTGCGTTCGCAAACCCGTCAGTCACACAACTTTGTATAAAAATTGATTCAACGTTGATTCATTGACAGTCTGTTAAATCAACATTCAGCCAACGTTGTTGCATACTGTTTCATATGGAACGCCACAACTGTCTTATATTCGGTCATGTCATTATGTAATATGGACAAGCATTATATGCTGTTCAGTTACATTATGTTTTGTCAGTTGGACATGCTGTCTTTCTCACTCATTATTATATGCTGTTTATTTTCATTTCGTCTTGTCTAAAAGCCATAATATCATTTCGGTTTAACATGCTGTCTTCTTCACTCATCATTATATGTTGTGCATTTTCATTATGCCTTATCTGAAAATCATTATGCCTTGTCAATTCGACATGTTGTCTTCTTCACTCGTTATTATATGTTGTTCGTTTTTATAATGTATTATCTGAAAATCTTTATTAGTCAGCTTGACTTGCTGTTTTCTTCACTCGTTATTACATGTTGTTTATTTTTCATTTTATCTTGTCAGAAAACCTTTATGTCATGTCTGAAAACCATTATGTCCAGTCAGGTTGCATGCTGTCATCTTCATTCGTTATTATGTACTGTTCATTTTCATTATGCCTTTTGAGTTTGGCACGCTGTCTTGTTCAGTCGCTATTATATGCTGTTCATTTTCACCATCTCTTGTCAAAATAACACACTGTCTTGTCAGTTGGACATGTTGTCTTGTCCGCTTATTGTTATATGTTGTACAATTTCATTATGCTTTGTCAAAAACTAGTATGACTTGTCAGTTTGACATGTACTATTTTCAAGTCTTGTGTTTGCGGGGTGATGTGGGGTGGGGTGTGGTGTTGCGTGGCGGTTGGCAGGACAAATATGAATAGGGTACTTTACCTCTAGCACCATATCTGCCCTGAAATCACTCCCAGGACCCTATCCTATCTCTTCCCTAGCCTACTTTCCCCTACCCTAACTCACCACTTTCTACCAAACCAATCTCACCATACCCACCTACCCAAAGTCAAAAGTGAAAATGCTCATTAAATTCGAACCCGTTAAGTAAGACAGTTACTGAAAGTATAAAGAGGCACTCAACAAGCCTCAGCCCCATCTAACCACCATCACATACCATTCCCTCCCCTCCCACGATCTGCTCTGCTCTACTCTTTTTTACTCTATCCTACATATACCCAGCAATACCCAATCCAAGCCCCATCCTGACGCCCACCTCCTCTATACGCACCAACATCCCAAACCATTTCCCTACCTTTCTCTATTCTACTATTCATTATGGTAACGCCTATACCTACACCCACACCTATTCAACACCATGCTTCAAGCTATCCTACACTACCTTTACCATCCCACAACAAACCCTCCCATCCTACCCTACATTATCATACCCAAATGCCCCCAGCCCTACCTAGATATCCACTCCACCATTTGTTCTTCCCTATACCATGCAATCCAAACATCTTCACATACCCTACCTTACCTACTCTACCACACCCCATTTACGCCCCACCCACCAAAGCCCTCTTATACCATATCCTATCCTACACTACACGATCTTACGAACATGCTCCCGGCTCCACCCTAATCCCAATGTCACCACTTGCTCTTTCCCTACCATGCCATCCAAACCTCTTCATATTCCCTACCCTACTTACCACACCCTCCCAGTCTATAACTATCACAACCAAACCCTTACTCCTAATGTTTACCCGCCCGAACCCAGACCCATCCAGATTCCTATTCCCGCCACTAACGGCTCTATGCACAACGCCATCCAAACTCATTAACATATCCTACCGAAGTCTACTCACTTACCACCACCTCACCCCCACTCCTTCCTCACACCCATTATTTCCCCTCTCACTACCCATACCTTTTCTACCATACCATTTTTATCCCCAAAACAACTCCCAACATACACTCTACCCATCCCAAACAACCCCAGCCCATTCTGCTACCCTACCTACCCTCTCATTCATACCACAAAACCCCACGCCGATATAGTGGTGTCTCGTGGTATTTAGTAGTACCGGACAACCGGGTGTGGTACCGGCATTTACAATTATTCTAAACATCATAACGACAAGTATAAAGACAGGATGTCGAAGTATAATTATATGAGTTTAACGGACAAAAGTGAGCATGGAGCCAGAATAACTGCTTTTTATATATAAAGTCAGGATGAATAATTAAAGAATACGATAAAGAGTTAATCAGATATGATGAAAACTTAACATAAAAGACATATTTTAAACAAGTCAGAATTGTAGATCAAAGCATATGATGCGACGTCAGAAAGATAGGAGGCAAATGGTCATAGAAGGCGGCGTATTTCAAATAAGGCAGCATCCCTCTATATCAGCACAGAATGCTACCTAGAAAAGACATGACGAAAGACAGCAAAGATTATTGCATTTCGAGTAAGACAGCCTTCTACTAGATCAATACATATTGGAAGTTGCTAAGTTATGATAAAAGTGAACATTACTTATTTTCAGTGCAGAAGACAGCGTGTTATTTGACATTATAAAATGGTGTCACGGCAAGACAGTTTTGTACATCCACATAATACGACATGACTCAAAAGAATAGTAACCAAGAATGACTAAAATGTTTTATTTACGAAAAACAGCATTTTAGATGACAATAACAGGACCGTGCTGCACAAAGACAGCATGCAAGAAAGTAATAATATAGTGTTTTACTAACAGGAAATAAGAGTAGTTTAAGAAAGCATAATGGCAAGTACCAGCACATAATAGTAATTTGCCATAACATGAACTGGGTTTACAAGGTATGATGGGAATTGAACAGTACATAATAATACATAACAGATCATCATGAAGATCGATCTAATGAGACAGCCATGGCGTTCCATAGTTTCACACTGTTTCTCTTGATGATCCCTTATGATCAATAATGCTGCTTTCGCGATCAAAGAAGACTGCGCTTTCTGCTCTGTGTCTTCCAATGGGAGCATGTTTCATGTCGTAGCTCATTTATCTCTCAGTACTCAAAGGGCATATGTATTGAAAAGGCCGCAAAAATGTTTCACTTGAAATATAGAAATTACGAATTGATTTTTAACCCGATTTTCTAAACATTCCTTGACTTGAATGACATTTTGCATCAACTGAATAATAAATTTCTTTATCGATGCAATCTCGCTACATAGTACAAATGATAAGAGAGACATTAGCACATGTTCGAACAGAAAGAGAGAGCGAGAAGCTTCAAGCAAATATGCAGGAGTCGCAGAGCCGCGTCATGATAAAACTAACAAAGTGGCATGAGCGCCCAGCGAACACTAAGATCAGCCTGGGCATCCACCCAGTCCGATTTTAGCCTTCGCTGTCGGCACGGAGGTCGCTTAGACCCTTAGGTACACCTTTAGCGCACAGCAAACACTCTGATCAGACTTTGTTGGGTTTGTGGTGTTACGGCCCATATTATCAAAGTATTATCATATAGTACTCTGCGGGCTTTTTAAAAAATCTCACGGTGGAAAGTGGCTTGCATCAAAATCGCAAGTCATCCATCCAGACATCTCTTCAATTTAGGGTTTATAGGAGTTTCGATTTAAAGTTACAAAGTCACTGTATGTAAGGTCAAATAAAGTCACGAAGACCGTATCAAGTCACAAAGGTGGGATCAAGTCATTTAGGCAGGTTACATACGGTGGCGCGGCGAAAAGGTACCACCAACAACCAATACGACCGTGAGTTGAGAGTGGTGTGTACGCCTTGTGGAACAGAGCCTGCCAGTTAAGGAGTCCGTAGTTTATCATAATTGAAGGCCCATATCATCTATACATATCAGGTCCAGGATAGCCATAAATTTACAGACAATCTGTAAATTTATGGCAGCCCTAGACCTGCATATTTCGCTCTGTGGAAACGGCGAAATAAAAGCATCAAGGCCACTTCATAAGTTACTATATCACTACGATATAGTGTGCTTGGTGTTTCCTGTCTAGCAACCAGATCATACGGGAAAATAGGAAAACTTCTGATCAGACTGCGCAAATGCGCAGTCTGATCAGCGTCTTTCCTGTTTGCACGTACAGAGCTATGTAAAGAGAAAGACTTCTCTCAACGCCCTGAATTGTACATTTTGACTAGGATTGAAACTCCTAGTTGAAAAACACACTCACAAAAAATAACTGTGAAACGGGTCTGCAACTCTTGCTTTCTAAACTATAATGAATATCTTGTCTGATCAGGGTCTGCATTAATGTGCGGCCTGATATTTGCCTTTAACCTTACTTACAAGTGCGGCAGTCGGACCGACAGAAATACCTGTTTTCTCTAGGTACGACGCATATATTTTTTTTCATGGCTCACAATTTTTGCGTTAGTTTCAAGTTTCTATAAGGCCATCACATTTGTAACCTTGTTTGACTTTTCTTTATAGCATACCTGTAAACTGTACGAGGTTTTGTCCTGGTTTATTAAAACGCTTCTACACAAGAACTCTACTCAATATCTTCACGCCCAGCAAACTACACAGTTGGCTACATCATACAGCTAGACCCTCCACCCCTCCCCACCCCTCCACACATACTAAGTTCACCAAAAACACTCCATAGACTTAACCATGGGAACATCGGTACTCATGTTGCGATATTGCTAAATTCTGAAGTGGACGTTTTAAGATATACATGTATTTAAAAAAACTGGTATCAGAGCAACCTGTAGCATGTGTTCATAGACCGTTTGCCAAGTAACTAGCCTCCTTTTATTTCTTTTCTTTTCTGGGGGTTGGGGGAGGGGATGGGAGGGATGGCGCTAGGTAGCTAAACGCCAAAGCAAATCAATACTTTTCAAAGAGGAAATTTCAAGCACGGTCCGCGATTCTCTTTTACTTTGCGAATGTTTTCCGCAGACTGACCGCTAAAGATCTAAACGAACCATTTCGGAGTTACTGGGTTTGTTTGTGGCTACCCTGGATGGCCAAACCTTTCCAAAGAGGAGTCTACTCTTAAACGAAATAATTTGCTCCTGAGGGAGCAAATTCTTTCCTATAAGAGTTGACCTCCATTAAGAAGTGACGCAAAATGCTAATGACAGAGTCACTTGCCCTGAAAGCGTAACTATTCTCCTTAAGACATCATATTGAACTTTAATCGAACTCTGAAAAAGGTATCCCATGTCAGGGTGTGGCAAACTTTCACAAGTACCCGTTAAATTCTACAATTTCCAGCAGTGCTATTAGCAATGTCTGACGCACAATAACCCTTACAATACATTTAATTTTATGCTTCAGAGGATGAAGAAAGATGTATTATCATTTCAAAATGGCATAGTTTAAATCGGGAATGCAATGGAGTCGATGGAATACACTAGCATGGATGTTGTCTCCCACTTTTTTACATGGGCTTGTAATAGTAGTCTTATGGGAAAGAATTTGCTCCCTCCTAGAGACCAACTTTTTGCCCACAGGAGTAACATTCAATTGTAGCCAACAGAATATTCTATCTTATCCATTCCACTCCACTCCACTCAATTCCATTCCAAGTTTTAAGCTATGCCTTCAAAATTGAGTATCAGGCAGGAAAACCACCTGCACACATAATTATTTATTTTACAAACACCCAAACAGGCCCGATCAATGCAAGTTATATTACCACCCATGTCGGTCCTTCTTTTTTTCAGAAACATCTTTAAACGGTTCTGAGTCCGACAAGCGAACTAGCACGAACTAGGGTCGGGGCGGGGCGGTGAGTGCGGCGGAGAAATAAGTGTTTATGTATAAACTGGCATGAACGATATCACAGCTCTGTTTTCATGCGAATGTATCGTTAACAGGGTGAACTAGAACAAGCCTGTCCAGCACTCTCTTTGTCACTGATTCTCAAGAAAGTGTAACTTTTGGGTGGTTAAAAAATTGAAAAAGTAAGCAAGTCATATAGAGATATTTCACTGTCATTTCACAACTTTGGTATCTCATGAAGCTTAATCTAAAGTATTGCACAGTAAATATCAGGTGAATTCAGATAACGAGAGACAACGTGAAGGCACTAAGCTTTCTCTCGAGTATTCTACGAGTCGTGTATACATATAGACTTGAAGCAATTACTGGAAGTAAAAGGGTATAATCCACCGAAGAGGCAAGTGATTTTGTTTAGGACGAAGTTGAGCTCTAGAAAGCTTCACTCTGCTATTTCTGAAAAAGCAAAATGCTCTTCCTCTACCAAAAAGAAGCAATACGACCTCATTGTACTTAACTAACATGAATCAAAACTATTCTTGCAGAACACACACAGTTAAAGATTTGAAATTCTCAAGAAAAACTCCTGTTTTAAACTTTGAAACTGCAACCTGTCTGTATAAAACGCATATGCTTTATAGAGCATCTAGAATGGTTACACTGCTATTAATGTCTTCTGTACTGTCCCGTAAAATACACGATCTTAAAATGTGACAGTGAACTGTTTGTGTTTAGATACAAATATTAACATAAGTGGCTAAATGCGATATTGCTACATGAACAAGTTCTATGTTTGGCCACAGAGAAGTGTTTGCGTAACAATTTGCCAGCCTGTTTGCTTTGTATGTCAGCAGTACTGCTTTGCATTTCAAGTTCTTTTTCTCAGTTCTTAAATAGAAAAACTTGAAATCTCAATAGTTGTCATATGAGACTTTCCGACAAGAATATTTCAAGATACATGCATCTAAAGGTCAAGCATCTTTGACTCGTATATACTATGTTGTTATATGACAAAATATTACCATAAAATCATCTTATTAAGGCAGTGAAACTTGTTTTAAGTTTGTAATTTACGGGACATTAATGTTGTATTTGATCGCACAATTTCTCCAGTCTTCCCACTAAGAAAATATCCAATTTGTGAGGAAAATAACACTTATATAACACTTATAGGTAACTAAACCGCAGAAAAACATCATTTCTAGCGCTATATAAATTGCGAATTAGGCAATTTAGTTTTGCAGAATTGAAATTTAACCAAATTTTCCAAGAAAACAAATTAAAATTACAGATAAAGAGAACTGATTACTCAGTCTAGGGCAGAGAATAAAGACACATATATTATAATTAATTTAAAACATAATTTCTAATCATCAGGTTTGTCGGAACTATTTTTCTTTAATGAACCGCTATTAGATGTAACTGTATTTTACGGGACACATTTCTGTATTATACGGGACTGCTCGAACGTCGATTTATTGCCTAAAAATAGACCATAGTGCATCAGTGCTTCATTTTAATTGCCCAATACAATCAGTGGAAAATATTTAGCGCATATATGGACACATCAAATTCAGTTTAAGAAGTAGGTAAATACTAAATGAATATTTTGTTGAATCAAGAAATCATAATATGAAAAATTCCAAAACTGAAAATATCTCCCATGTTTTCAATCTTTTTCAGCTTCCGATTGGCCGTTCATGTGTACATTTTTAAATGAATAGGACAATGTGCCCTTTTTAAGAGTGTATAAGCTTCTTGCTGGGTCCATTCCTGTACTACTCAGAATTACTGTCCCGTATAATACGTCCCGTAAAATAATTTTATGAAACGTGAAACTTATTTTCTACGAAGCATATTCGTTAAGGGTTACGATAGTTGTCCAATGACCAGTAGGGGTTGTTTCCTTTCTACGACAGGCAATAGGTGTCTTTCTTGTTTATATACTGGGTGACTCTGGCTTGACTCGTAAAATACACTTGAAAATTTACGTTTTTTCAGAATACTAAGGATGCGTCAAAACAAAATTTGAAATTAATAGATAGTAAAAAACTATTTATGGCCTGTCAGGGTGACTGATTATGACCTCCTTGATGAAAAAACAAACCTTGTTAGCCTCATCCGAAACTTTGGAATGCATTGTTAATGCTTGGGCTCGTAGAATACATAGAACTCAGTGACAAGAAAAGGTCATGAGTTAAACAAAGCATTGTGTTCCAACGTATACCCATTAATCACTAGTCGAAAGGACTCGATAAAACCAAACTTTCCAAGTCATGACTATTTGCTTCACGCCGAAAGTCTTCAAAAGAATTTAAGGTAAATATTGACATCTTTAATTATGACATGCAAAAAATAGGGGGGTCCTTCAGTATCAGGTATGATAATGTGAGTATTTCCGTGTATTTGAATCAATATTATAACTTAAATATTTTAGGTAGTAGCAGAAATTTCAGAGCATGCACTTATTTGATTTAATCGACAACTCAAAATAAAATTATACATGCGTTTAAAGCCATGACACCATTCGTTACACTTTCTTGAGAATCAGTGTTGTAGACACTGTATCCTGACAAAGAGGCGGGGCGCAAAAAGCACGTAAAGCTGAATTGCTTCTGGACGTTTTAATACCTAGGGGAGAGTCGGGTAACTTCGGACAGGTTGGTAAATTCGGACATACAATTGCAAACAGTGAAAATCCAGATGAGACGGCTCATAATGAGCCGTCTCATCAGGATTTTCTCTGTTTGGCCAGTTAATTTTTGTTTTAGTTCCAAACAACTGACATATAATGGAAACAATGTCAGTGTCCGAATATACCCGCTGTCCGAAGTTACCCGATTCTCCCCTAGTAGACTTTTCAATCCTGATAAATTGGATGAGTCCATATATGAGCCGCGACACGAGAAAATCAACAAAGTGGTTTTGCGCCAAGCGAAGACTCATATCAGCCTGGGCATCAGGCCAGTTTGATCAGACTGTTCGCTAAGCGCTTAAATGTTAGCTAAGGGTCTAAGCTACCTCTATGCGGACAGCGAAGACTCTGATCAGGCTGGGCGGATGCCCAGGCTGATCTGAGTCTGCGCTGGGCGCACAACCACTTTGTTGGTTTTGTCGTGTCGCGGCTCATATATCATATTTGGGGTTCCTGGTCTATTCACATATTATCATCATTTTATAGATATTGCTAATGAGTGAGTGAACTCGGGTTTAACGTCCCACCAACAACGAGGTCATATGGAGACGGGACCTCGGTTTAAAGTCTCATCCGAAAGACCGGAGAAGCGGGGGATCGATCTTGCGGCCCCTGGATTGGTAGTCTGGAGTGTTATCCACTACGCTACAGCCGCTCCTATATTGCTAATGAAGACAGTGTAGTCCTTGATCAGACGGCACTTATTGTGGCGCCTGATCTGGGTCTACATTGTTTGCTCTCCTTATGGGACGTTAGAAATTACTGGGTTAAAATGTGATGGCTTATTCATAGAAGAACATGCAAATATGATACTTTGCCAAAGGTTTGATGAAAATGCAAAATATTTTGATATCTGGCCGCGCTTCCGTAAACCTTAAACTTTGCAACTGCAACCCTGAAATTCAGAGACCCATTACTTATTTTCGTGTTTGTTGGGAACATTTTTGAGCAAAATCAAACGATATTTACTCACAAATTAACATTAGCATCTTACATAAATTTCGTCACAAAGATATTCATTCACTCCTGTGCACGCACAGCTTGAGACTCCGATTGCATTATCCGGTTATCTGCACAAACTGTCAAAATAGAACTTTCCAACAATTATTTGTTTGCTTTTAATCTTTTAATTCTGAAATCGAATGAATTTGTGTTAATCCCTAAAGTATACGACATACATATGACGACATACGGCGAAATTTTAACTCTCGCACTGTGGCGGCTTATACATATGAGCCGCGGCGCGAGCAAACCAACAACGTTGTTGTGCGCCCAGCGCAGACTCAGATCAGCCTGGGCATCCGCCCAGTCTGATCAGAGTTTTCGCTGTCCGCACAGAGGTAGCTTATACCGGTAGCTACCCTTTAAGCCCTTTGGGAAGACTGCTCAGACTAGGCGGATGACCCTAAGCTACCTCTGTGCGGACAACGAAGACTCTGATCAGACTGGGCGGACGCCCAGGCTAAACTGAGTCTGCGCTGGGCGCACAACCACTTTGTTGGTTTTCTCGTGTCGCAGTAGTGGAATAGGGGTCTTTTTAATCCCAGAGTAAAAGTGACATGGTGAGCAAAAGATAAGAAAGTAGGTTATATGTACTTATCTTTAGAGTACGTGATAAGTAGGTTACCTGTACTTATCTTTAGGGTATAGGTGATAGATAAGATAAGGGTGCAACTCCAAAAAAAAAAAAAAAAAAAAGAAAATATATATATATATCGATATTGCGCAACGTGATAAAAATATATTCAGTATAAAAAAGAATCGATTGCTACAAAAAAAATAAAATAAAATAAAAATAAATATGGCTCAAGCTCAGTTGTCGACGTCGGAATTGGAAGTAGATGTTGAAGTGAATGAGCCATATAAGAACCGTAAAATTACATTTAATATAGATAGGAGACATTATATTTCTGTCTTTAAAAACGAAAATAGGGAAACTGTGATAAACATTCGGAAAGGTACCCGTTCTGTATCGATTTCGAAGACTCTATGGACAGAAATTTGTGATTTAAAAGAGTCAGTCTTACTGTGTGTTTCAGTGGTTGAGCACGAATAAAGACGATGGCGGATTTAAAATATTTAAAGAAAATTTATTTTGATCCGTCGCATGCCGGATCATTTAGTGGACCAGAAAAACTTTATCAAACTGTTAGAAAAGAGGGAAAGTTTAAGATAGGCAGGAAAAGAATTAAACAGTTTTTGGAGAATCAGGAAGAATATGCGTTGCAGAGAGATATTAAAAGGAAGCGTAAGAGAAGAAAATTGATAGTATCGGGGTTAGATAGTCAATGGGGAGCGGATTTGGCTGACGTACAAAGTCTATCTAAGTCGAATGAAGGAATCAAATTTTGGCTCGTTGTTATTGATGTATTTTCGAAATATCTGTTTGTGAAAACTCTAAAAGATAAAAAATCTAGTAGCGTTGTAGACGCTTTTCGAAAAATACTGGATCAAGGGCGTATTCCGGAAGTGGTTTTTAGTGATAAAGGGGGAGAACTGAATAATAATTTGCTGAAGAAAGAGTTACAGAAATACCACATCAAGTACTTTACGACGCAAAATGACGATATCAAAAATTCTGTCGCCGAAAGAGTTATTAGAACATTACGTAATAAATTATACAGAGTGTTTCAAAAACAACGTTCTTATCGTTATATTGAGGTACTTCCTGACATTGTGAAGGGTTATAATAGTACGAAACACAGAAACATTGGAATGGCCCCGGTAGAAGTTACGAAGGAGAATGAGGCTGTGACGTGGGATCGTATGTACAACGAACAAGAACAGAAGAAGCGACATGATAGAAAAAGTAAAGAAGTAATCAAGCGCAAGAAATGGAAACAAAAGTCTGTTTTTAAATTTAAAGTCGGGGATTACGTTAGATTGGCGCATTCTCGATATTTATTTCAGCGAGATTATCAACAAAAATGGACGACCGAACTATTTAAGGTATCTGAAAGATTTCTGAAAGAGAATATTGCGTTATATAAGGTTGTAGACTTATTGGCTGACCCTGTAATTGGGAATTTTTATAGCTGGGAGCTCATGAAAGCTGACCAGGCGAACGAATTTTGGCGAGTGGAATCTATCTTAAAATCTCGTAAACGGAAAGGTAAAAAGGAATACCTTATCAAATGGGAAGGGTATGGTGACAAGTTTTCCAGTTGGGTGCCAGCATCGGATGTGAAAGACGTGCCGTCTTCCCTAAAATGAGTTTTTACGTGATAATAAACAGCGATGAGAGTTTGAATTATTTTCCGGATAATCAGCCTTGTAGATTTAAGACGCAGTTGGCAAAGACATTGAGTCTAACAGGAAAGTGGGTAGTGGCTTTAACGGAAATAGATTTGATGGAAAAAATTCAGTTCTCTTCGCTTTACGTGAACTGCGATATATGTCAGAGCACAATCGTGGATGGAGAATGGACCGATGTATTGCGACTTATTAATACAGGCGTGAAAAGACAATTCACTAACAGTTTTAATTGGTTGTATTATCTTTCAGTTGTTAAAACTGAAATCAGAGAAATAGAGATCAGTATAAAACAAAGTAACGGAGTTTTCGCTACATTTTTAAATCGACCCGTGAGGGTGACGTTACATTTTATGAAAGTGGAAAAGTAAAGCATTTTTTTTTTGGACAAATTATGGATGTTTCGAAAGTGTACGTTCCAGATCATCATAAGTGGGAAAAATATTATGACGAATTATTATCACAGAGAGTAGGGGAAGCGAAAAATGGGAGTAACCGGAAAAGTCCGGACGATTATTTGGTTTCGAAAGAAAGTTCATCTGTACCGAAAGAAACTGTCGCTGATCCGTTGAGAGTAAAATTAGTGTCAACGGTTAAACAAGCCAATGATCAGGTCGTTAGCGAATTACGTCGTGAGTCGGATGGAGAGAGTATAAAACCTGGAGCATTGCACGAAACAAACAGAAATATGAAAAGGCGGACAAAGGGAGGACGTAAGAAAGGCTCTGGAAAGAAAAAACAGAAAACCCAGAGTCGTAGAATAAAGAAAAACAAAAATAAGAAAAAGACGAGAAAAGTGAAAAGACGTATCAAGGATATATTTACATTCTAACAAAAAAAAAAGGGAGAGAAAGATGGCGGCACTGAATGAAGAATTCTTTTCTGAATGGCAACCTAAGGAACTCGATATATTTCGGCTTAACCCTACACAAACAGCTGTAGAAAGAATTTTCTACCAACAGATTAGACCTATTAACCAGTTATCTCCATTTTCCCCTGTGGAATTTGTGATTGCGGGAAATAATGGGTTACAGTATGTTGATTTGAAGAATAGTTATGTGAGTTTGAAAATAAAAATTATTCATGGGGTAACAGGCGCGAATCTGAAAACGACTGAATATGTGGGACCAGCGAATTTAATAGTGCATAGTTTGTTTGAACAGGTTGACTTAACTTTACAAGGAAAATTGGTATCAACCTCGACGAGTCATTACCCTTATAAAGCGTACTTGCAAAAGCTATTATCTCTAGGAAGCGATAGTAAACACTCGCAGCTGTCAACGCAGTTGTGGATCACAGATACGCGACAGGATTCGGATGATGCAGAAACAGGCGATCCAGCTTTAGTGGACAGGACTAAGCCGTTTCTACTTAGCAAAACTGTTCATTTGATATCGGATTTATGCCACGACTTGTTTGGATTGGAGAAATACATTTTAAACCAAGTAGAGATTGGAATGAAATTTTATCAATCGAAACCTGCTTTCTACTTGATGACGGATATTCTGGGTGCTAACTTTCGGATAGACATCGTTGAAATGGTTTTAAATGTGTGCAAGGTGCAAATTAATCCCGCAATTGTATACGCGCATAATCAAATACTTCAGAAAACGCCGGCAAAATACCCTTACATTGGCACGGAAATTCGGATGAACGCTATTCCTCAAGGTCAAGTGTCTTTTACCTTCGATAATGTATGTCAAGGAAGAAAACCTAAGAGACTGATTATAGGATTTGTGAACAGCAAGGCAGTGGCAGGTGACTTTACTCTATCACCGTTCAATTTCGCTTCCTATGACCTTTCACAGATAAACGTGTATGTCGATGGTCAGCCTGTTTTAGGCAATGCGATGAATATCAGTAGTAACGCTTCAACAGGGGTAGATACCGTAGAACCGTTGCTTTGGATGCTGAAAAGTTATGGAAAATGGGGGAAAGATGATGGAAATCAGCTCACAGTAGCCGACATAAATAACGGATTTGCAATCTATGTATTCGACCTGGAACCATCATTTCCCGAAAGAGATCATATCTATCTCTTAAAACAAGGCATTGTGCGCATTGAAGCGCATTTCGAGAAACCGTTACCTCATGGTGTCACGTGTATTACCTTAGCTGAGAAATTAAATTATTTTGAAAATAACGTTGCTAGGGAAGTGGTAGTTTATAAGTGATAAAATAAAAGGAAAAAAAATCAAGATGGCTGAAGGAAATTGGTACGACACTCACGCGCTTATTCCATTGGAAACGCCCACCAGAATGACTATAGTTGCATCCACTAATTCGGGTAAAACCACGTTCTTGAAGAAACTGCTGGAAAATTCTAAAGGGATGTTCAGAACGGATTTTAAAAATGTATATTATCATTATGGGAGTGCATAACAGCCAATTTTTGACGAGATGTTAAAGACTATTCCCAATTTGATATTTAAAGAAGGGTTGCCCGTAGAGGAAGAGTTGTCCGAAATATCGAAAAATACCAATCATAATTGCGTAGTGCTAGATGACCTGATGGCAGAAGTGATTAGTAATCCGAAACTAGAAAAGTTATGGACCGTTTATAGTCACCATTACAATTTAACTATCTTATATCTTACGCAAAATCTATTTGAAAAGGGAAAAGCAGCTCGCAGTATTAGTCTGAACACTTCCTATTTCTGTCTTTTTAGAAATTTTAGGGACGAATTACAGGTTCAACATTTCGCGCGAGAGGTGTTTCCTGGTAAAACTAAACTTTTCATGCAAGCCTATAAATTAGCTACATGTAAGGAATATGGATACTTATTAGTAGATTTAGAGAGCAAAAGCGATCGGAGATTTCGTCTCAGGACTAACATTTTTCCTGGAGAAAATACTATCGCCTACGACTTTGAAAGGGTATAAAGTTTGTGGATGATGTTATATTATTTTTAGAATTTCATTGACATTAAAGAAAACATGAATCAAAATATTGTGAAAGAGAAATATTTTTTACAGTTTTTGGTGAACGCGGAGAAAAGTCAAGCAAAACTTATTTTGAAGATCATGAATAAAGCGCAAATGGAAGCTGTGTTGACAATAATATATAATATTATTCACGGGACCTTTAAAGTCAAACAGGACATTGTCGACGGCGTGCGCATGTACAGAAAACAGATCTATAAAATTGTTGACAAAAAGATCTCTGTAGTAAAGAGAAAAGAACTTATGATAAGACGCTTTCGTGAATTAGTTACCTTACTGAAAGTGGCTGTGAAAGAAATCTTTTGAAAAGAATGTCGGTTAAAGAACTTATTGTGTTGCCAAAACAGAAATTTGAAACATTATCGAAGTCGAATAACGATAGCGTAGAAATGAAAAGCGTAGCATGTCAAACTGACTTTACTGACCATGAGAAAGTAGATGATACGAACGGTATTTCGTCGACGACAAAAGATGAGAATCTTAAAAGTGAAATTACCCAACGTGTGAAAGATGGTGTTCCTGGAAAACTAGATGGTTCTAGGTCAGAACGACAAAGACGTTTACGACGAAAAATCAAGTGGATACCATACTAATGATTGATAAATTGTGTGTGTGTTTTTTTTTCTTTTTCTTTGTTCTTGAAAATAACTTACTAAATAAATTGGTAAAAAAAAGGTATTCGTTATTTTTTAAAGTTTGTTCATTTTTCCGTTTTGACGTTGTTTTTTTTAGTCAAACAGGTATAAGGAAGTTAACAGCGATCGTTGTCACATTTGTGCAAGGTCGAAGTTCAAAAAGGATCGTCGGAAATCAGAGAGGGGAGGAACCGACATTTTTTTTATTATCTCCTTATTTTTTAAAAAATAAAAAAAGGGAAGGAAGTAAAAAAAAACATAAACAGGTCGGAGGCCTTCTTTTCTGGATGCTTGTATGATAATTTTACGCATTGCCCGTTTTAATGAACAAAAGGGTCTGCTGAATACACCGGTGATCAATGAATTGTGTCGATATAGGATTAATATTCGTCATGTCAGTATCTTTAAGACACTTTTTTCTTTTCTTTTAAGAGTCATTCTTTTTATGATATAGAACCCTAATTTAGTTTAAACAGTATTTTATTTTCAATTAATAAAAACATACACAATAAAGCATTAATTCAGTTGGGATTGTGTAGCAAACTTTAAGCTTATAGATGACTGATGTGACGACAATTAATCAATATCGTAACCAAAGAAAAAACAGACAAGGAACAAAACACAGATTTAATTTCATCATTTCAGCTTTATTATTCTGATAAATCTCACCAAACTGTCCATGTCAAGGTCAAAAAATAAATTGTCACTACTTGAGACCTCTCTTATTCGTCTCGGCATTGCAGTACTGTAGGGTCCACGATCGTCTCCCGAGTCTGCCTGTACATCCTTCCCAACTATAGCATTCCAATCCCCCTGTACAAGCAGAATATCCTTATTTGGCGTTTGGTCTATGCTTTCCTGGAGTTGCTGGTAGAAGTGGTCGACCTCATTATCATCATGCCCAGATGTTGGTGCATAAACCTATAGGATGGCGATCTTAAAGGGAGCTGCTGTCAGGCGGATTGAGACCAGTATGCTGGAGACCGGTCGGCATCCCAAGACAGCACTCACCATGTCCTTATGCACAAGAAATCTAACCCCATACTCATGTATGTCCTCTTCGCCACTGAAATAAACCTTGTTTCCATTATCTGTTGATGTCTCACCAAAGTTTTTCCAGCTCCACTTACAGAGTCCCAGTATGTTCAAGTGATACCTCTCTTCAAGTTTTCCAGCTGGCCGCCGAGTCCTTACGTTCCAGGTTTCAATTCTTTATATATTAGTTCATGGGGATATTTTTCGTAAAAAAGGGGTCCCGTAAGCATGAATATTAATTTTATGCCCTTATCATAGTCACTTGGGACAGTCTTTTAGAAGATAAAAAAAGGTTGTTGCCATTTTTTCTTTCATCATTTTACCTAGAAAATGGGCAAAGTAATGGATGGGTTAACATTGACCCAATACAACACCCAGTTGTAACATATGAGTTGTAGAAAATGTTTTGTGTCATAAATATGTCTTTTTGAATATTCTAATACATTAAAAGCAACATGTAGTCCTAAAATATTGGACAACTGTCATGATATATTTGTAACGTATAGTACAAAACTTATACCAAATCGGTGGAGTGAAGTAGCATAAGAGATCACTTGTCTTTGAATCATGCTGCTCTTATCTTTTAAAACTAATTTCTTATACTTTTTGAATCAATTAGGTTGCAGTTAGCAGTGGCAATATCAATTGAAGACAGAATATATCTTATTTCTTAAGAGTTTCCAAAACACTAGTAAGAAGAGCTAAGGGCTGTTGAAGTCTGTATTATGTTTTAAGATGAAAAGTGTACATGTAAGCATGAAAAACGCCATTCTGAAAGTAAATCTACTATAATAGCATTGATGTTTTTTTTGTTTTGTTTTTTTAAAAACCGAAAACAGTAACATTACGTTTCATTACTGTAATCTGCCGGAGGAATAATAATCCAGGGTAATGTGCAATACAAGTGGGACCCAGTAGGCATAACTGTTAATTTTATGTTTTTATCATAGTCATCCAGGGCAGGCTCTTTAAAGCTAAAAAATATTGTTGCCACATCATATTTCTTTGTTTTACCTAGAAACTGGTCAACGTAAGAGGTGGGGTAACATAATAGCTTTACAGCAGCCAGCTTTACATGTGGAATGTAGGGAACAGAGAAATTTATAAATATGACTTTTTTTTTTTACCTATCTTGATTTATAAAAAAAAACTGAACTATTTTTAAAAGATAGGTTATGTTATTCGTCAAGCAATATTTGTAACGTTTATCACTAAAACTAAAAATAAATAATAATAATAATAAAACACGATCTGAATGACTCGCTGGAATGGATTTAGGATGTGTTGTTGTTTTTTTTTAATAAAGACACTCTGTCTCTTCGGATTGAACCATGGCTATCTTTGAAAGAACTGCTTGAATGTATATTTTGAATTAGTTAGGTAGCATTTAGCAGTGGCATTGCCAGCTGAAGAGAGAATGCAACTTTTTCCTTAGGAATTTCCCCTAGATTGACAAAATTTGCTATTTAAACTGTAGATGATATAACCCTTCAGTGTAACTTTTATGCCTTCGTTAACAGATGTTCATCCAACTGTGAAGAAACACAAGTGTAATATGCCTTTAATCTATGATAATATGGGATTGTAATGCACTTGAAAGGCAATGTAACAGTAACATTACGTTACATGTTTGTAAACTATCAGGTGTGTGTGTGTGTGTGTGTGTGTGTGTGTGTGTGTGATTATATTGAAAAAGCTGTTTTTAAAGGCTCAATTCGCAATTGCCAAAGAACATTTAACTTACCACGAGTACTAAGATGGCAAACTTTGCTATTTAATACACATAAGAACTCAACTAGAGGCATATATCTTTACATCTGAAGCCTGTAGGAACTTTTTTGTTACATTTAATCTGACTTACAGCAGCAGCACAAAACCCTTCATTTAAAATTACATGCGACAAGGAAAATATGCATAAGTTGATATTGGACATAAGTGATTCCTGTCTAGGTTAACAGGAACTTTCACAGAGGTGACACCTATTTCCCTTCCTGTGCTGTCGACCGAGCCAATCGGACAACCTACACTCAAACAGCCTGTTATCTGAGGCAACTGACAGAAGTATCGTCTCAGTCGAGCGTTATGAACACACTTATTGCTATGGTGTCGATTGCATTCTTATTCAACTGCCCTTTGCTCAGTATTGCCTAATAAGCAAGTTTGTGTTAATCCCATAATTTTAACTTACATGTTAAATTGTAATCAACGTTACCCGTTTGTGTTGCTCCCATCGGTTACACTGTAACATATTATTATCACTTTTACAATATAACAATGAAAAATTCCGTTTTTAAGAGACACAGAATGTCTTATTATCTGTTTGTGCCTGACATGTATTGCTCATTGTAGCATACCTAAATTTATTTAGTCAAGTAATTCTGTACATCCCTTGTCTGTGATCTGATACATTATCACAAACGTCTTAATGTAACGAAAGACAAATTTAATTTTGACCATTTAATATGTGTGGTGTTTCTTCAGTTGTTGTATTGATATTTCATCATAGAGCTGCATTTTCTTACTTTATTAAAAATATCTGGACAAGGATCATTCAGAATAGCAGTAAGATTTAAGAACTAAGTTTATTTCCATTATTATTGCTAAGCAATATGGTAAACTGTTCAAAGTCAATGAAATCATTTGAAAATCAGGTGTTAAATGTCTGCACTTGATAGGTAGAGTATGCATTACTTGTATTGTTTGCTTAGTTTCTATTCAGAACTTATATATTACTGTTTGAGCATATAAGACATAAGAAATTTATAAACTACTGAGTAACAGGTTATATTCGTTACTCATTCCGTTTTCCTTCTTTTTGTTTTGTTATCATGCTGCAAAAAAAAAAAATTAATGTTAAATATATTACTAAGAACAACTGGGATCTTATACATTATCACAAACGGCTTAATGTAACATCAGGGAGAAGAACTCTAGAAGCACTCAGCTTTCGTTCTAATCCCAAGATTGTATTGTATACTATATATATGAGCCAGTCTCTGGGAAAACCGGGCTTAATGACATATCAATTAAATTTTAGATATTACCATCACTGAAAAGAACTATAATTTTTAAACGTTTCCTGAAAATTTGAGACGGTTACCACTATTTGTTTCGAAGATATGGTCTTTAGAATCATACAGGTAGTGCAGTTTCTTTATATAACGTTGTAAACGTCATGTAAGTATGTTTTGACGTCAACGTCATAAAGTTTGTATGAGCTTTTGGCGCGTGTTAGGCAAAATAATTCAGAAAAAATGAGTGTTTGTTCATGTTTCATGTGTATATGAAGGCACACACATGAAAATTTGCATGATGCAACATTCTTACACAAGTTATAGGTCTTTGTATTGATATACCACATGTTTTCAAGGCTTCGGGGTAGCCATGGATTAAGCGTTGTCATGGCAACATTTATCATATGAATGACTAAATTTTGTCAGAATTAATAAATATTCTGTTACATTTCAACGACTAAGGTATTTTCATGAAAACAAAGAGAGGTCAGAAAAATCATTATTTTTGGTGTTTTTCAAACGTAAACAACGTCATTATTACGTAATGTCATTAAGCCCGGTTTTCACAGAGAACGGCTCATATGTATGTATGTTACAATTTAAAAACGAATAAAATATGTTTAAACCAAGAACATCTGGGATTCGTCAAGAAATAACTGAGCAGCAATATCCTACATCAAAATGCTATGTCATCTTTACTTGCCATTGTGTTATGTGGCTCAGAGCTATGTTGAACTCTGTCCTTTTAAAATCTTTAGGACCTGGTAGTTCTTATAGGATACTGTTTACTTGACGTCAATTCAATACGTCGTCATTTTGATGTCGTGTGCTTGCTGGGTAGGATGCAGTTCATCAAGTCCTAAAGTTTTTTAGGGGTTCAAGCCCTTAAAGGCCCCATTGCTCTATCAGTGACAATATTTTATCGTGAGGTAACGGCTGCAAGTTTCTCACTACCGTGTCATCATTGCATATGACGGTGATTAGGAAACTTTAAACTTATTTATAGTCCAGAGGCATATGTAGTTTCCGTAAGCATTCGTGTAAATTTTTTGCTAACATATATCAACTTCATCTGTAATGGGTATACAATGGAAAAACACTTGTTGCCATTTTTTATGACTCTTTGGCCGTAACGATCAATTATATACGTTACCTATGTGTATTTTCATTAAAACGATGTAATGTCAAGGTAGGCTCCTTAGGTTTCATTTTTATTCTTAGTTTTTTTTTCGATAGAATCATCTGCAAGTGTTAAAAATACTACTTAGTTTGTTTTTCATCGTTAACTACCTCAAGTAGTAACGTAAGTAACTTTAATTTATAATACAGTCCATTGTAATGCAACTTCTAGAATTACTTCACTGTCTCTCACAGAACCATTATAAATAGGATATTCTGGTAGTTCTTATAGGATTCTGTTTACTTGGAGCTATCAGCCTTATCACCAAGTAATTTAAGGACTTCATCAGGTGTGTTTTTACGTGACAACACTAAGAATATTTCAAGTTGTAATCAATAAAAACTTGACAAATTCTGAACACGCCTACCAGGTTTTGCTATATGCTTATTTCTTATAGCATAAACCAAAAGTTTTACTGAAGTTATTGCCCAGCTACTGTTTTACGATTCTTGAGTCAGTAATATAAGTGACATCTTTGTATATAAAGCAAAGAACTACTAAAACAGATTAATTACTTTAAAGAAAAAAAATGCTGCAATCATAAACCAGCATTTGATTTGTGTAATGGTGGCAATTTAAGTGATATAGTCAGTTTGATCAAGGTGAATCCGGATCGGTGATTGTCCTGGTAAGTTAAACATGACCAGTAATCAGAAATTTGAAATAATATTGAAAAGATCTGGTACATTAAACTTACAAATTGTAAGACTCTAAAACAGAAATATAACCCGACCTTGAAGAGTGATGCCACACTGTTATCGTACAAAGCTAACGCGAACATTTGCTGACAGAGGATTCTTAGGTTTGAAAGACTATTACGTATTTTACGTGACCAAGGGGAATGTTATTGCTCAGTTTAAATCGAGAAACAAACCCCGACTTAAAATGTTGCGTAGTAGTTTTTTACATAGCTATATCCGGTCTTCGTATCTGGTTTAAAACCGTAATGAACCAGTCGGGACCTTAAGGACAATCACTATAAGTAGAATGAAAAGAAAGAAGTCGTGTCACAGGCTATCACAGCAATATAGTTTAGAGATTATCTTTATTTCCTAAAATCATCTTTTTTTTTCCTTTTTCTTACTAGTATGATTATATACAACAGTCTCTTTAAAGAACTGATTCAGCAAGGAACCTATGTTTAATTTTGATTTAACGATTAATTTATTTTTAAGGGACAGAGTTCAACATAGCTCTGAGCCTCATAACACAATGGCAAGTAAAGATGACATAGCATTTTGATGTAGGATATTGCTGCTCAGTTATTTCTTGACGAATCCCAGAAGTTCTTGGTTTAAACATATTTTATTCGATTTTAAATTGTAACATACATACATATATATAATATACAATACAATCTTGGGATTAGAACGAAAGCTGAGTGCTTATAGAGTTCTTCTCCCTGATGTTACATTAAGCCGTTTGTGATAATGTATAAGATCCCAGTTGTTCTTAGTAATATATTTAACATTAATTTTATTTTGCAGCATGATATCAAAACAAAAAGAAGGAAAACGGAACGAGTAACGAATATAACCTGTCACTCAGTAGTTTATAAATTTCTTATGTCTTATATGCTCAAACAGTAATATATAAGTTCTGAATAGAAACTAAACAAACGATACAAGTAATGCATACTCTACCTATCAAGTGCAGACATTTAACACCTGATTTTCAAATGATTTCATTGACTTTGAACAGTTTACCATATTGCTTAGCAATAATAACGGAAATAAACTTAGTTCTTAAATCTTACTGCTATTCTGAATGATCCTTGTCCAGATATTTTTAGTAAAGTAAGAAAATGCAGCTCTATGATGAAATATCAATACAACAACTGAAGAAACACCACACATATTAAATAGTCAAAATTAAATTTGTCTTTCGTTACATTAAGACGTTTGTGATAACGTATCAGATCACAGACAAGGGATGTACAGAATTACTTGACTAAATAAATTTTGGTATGTTACAATGAGCGATACATGTCAGGCACAAACAGATAATCTCTTAAAAACGTAATTTTTCATTGTTATATTGTAAAAGTGATAATAATATGTTACAGTGTAACCGATGGGAGCAACACAAACGGGTAACGTTGATTACAATTTAACATGTAAGTTAAAATTATGGGATTAACACAAACTTGCTTATTAGGCAATACTGAGCAAAGGGCAGTTGAATAAGAATGCAATCGACACCATAGCAATAAGTGTGTTCATAACGCTCGACTGAGACGATACTTCTGTCAGTTGCCTCAGATAACAGGCTGTTTGAGTGTAGGTTGTCTGATTGGCTCGGTCGACAGCACAGGAAGGGAAATAGGTGTCACCTCTGTGAAAGTTCCTGTTAACCTAGACAGGAATCATTTATGTCCAATATCAACTTATGCATATTTTCCTTGTCGCATGTAATTTTAAATGAAGGGTTTTGTGCTGCTGCTGTAAGTCAGATTAAATGTAACAAAAAAAGTTCCTACAGGCTTCAGATGTAAAGATATATGCCTCTAGTTGAGTTCTTATGTGTATTAAATAGCAAAGTTTGCCATCTTAGTACTCGTGGTAAGTTAAATGTTCTTTGGCAATTGCGAATTGAGCCTTTAAAAACAGCTTTTTCAATATAATCACACACACACACACACACACACACACACACACACCTGATAGTTTACAAACATGTAACGTAATGTTACTGTTACATTGCCTTTCAAGTGCATTACAATCCCATATTATCATAGATTAAAGGCATATTACACTTGTGTTTCTTCACAGTTGGATGAACATCTGTTAACGAAGGCATAAAAGTTACACTGAAGGGTTATATCATCTACAGTTTAAATAGCAAATTTTGTCAATCTAGGGGAAATTCCTAAGGAAAAAGTTGCATTCTCTCTTCAGCTGGCAATGCCACTGCTAAATGCTACCTAACTAATTCAAAATATACATTCAAGCAGTTCTTTCAAAGATAGCCATGGTTCAATCCGAAGAGACAGAGTGTCTTTATTAAAAAAAATCAACAACACATCCTAAATCCATTCCAGCGAGTCATTCAAATCGTGTTTTATTATTATTTATTTTTAGTTTTAGTGATAAACGTTACAAATATTGCTTGACGAATAACATAACCTATCTTTTAAAAATATTTCAGTTTTTTTTATAAATCAAGATAGGTAAAAAAAAAAGTCATATTTATAAATTTCACTGTTCCCTTCATTCCACATGTAAAGCTGGCTGCTGTAAAGCTATTATGTTACCCCACCTCTTACGTTGACCAGTTTCTAGGTAAAACAAAGAAATATGATGTGGCAACAATATTTTTTTAGCTTTAAAGAGCCTGCCCTGGATGACTATGATAAAAACATAAAATTAACAGTTATGCCTACTGGGTCCCACTTGTATTGCACATTACCCTGGATTATTATTCCTCCGGCAGATTACAGTAATGAAACGTAATGTTACTGTTTGGTTTTTTTTTTTTTTTTTTTTTTTTTTAAAGAAAACATCAATGCTATTATAGTAGATTTACTTTCAGAATGGCGTTTTTCATGCTTACATGTACACTTTTCATCTTAAAACATAATACAGACTTCAACAGCCCTTAGCTCTTCTTACTAGTGTTTTGGAAACTCTTAAGAAATAAGATATATTCTGTCTTCAATTGATATTGCCACTGCTAACTGCAACCTAATTGATTAAAAAAGTATAAGAAATTATTTTTAAAAGATAAGAGCAGCATGATTCAAAGACAAGTGATCTCTTATGCTACTTCACTCCACCGATTTGGTATAAGTTTCGTACTATACGTTACAAATATATCATGACAGTTGTCCAATATTTTAGGACTACATGTTGCTTTTAATGTATTAGAATATTCAAAAAGACATATTTATGACACAAAACATTTTCTACAACTCATATGTTACAACTGGGTGTTGTATTGGGTCAATGTTAACCCATCCATTACTTTGCCCATTTTCTAGGTAAAATGATGAAAGAAAAAATGGCAATAACCTTTTTTTTATCTTCTAAAAGACTGTCCCAACTGACTATGATAAGGGCATAAAATTAATATTCATGCTTACGGGACCCCTTTTTTACGACATATCCCCATGAACTAATATATAAAGAATTGAAACCTGGAACGTAAGGACTCGGCGGCCAGCTGGAAAACTTTGAAGAGAGGTATCACTTGAACATGCTGGCACTCTGTAAGTGGAACTGGAAAAACTTTGGTGAGACATCAACAGATAATGGAAACAATGTTTAGTTCAGTGGCGAAGAGGACATATACGAGTATGGGGTTAGATTTCTTGTGCATAAGGACATGGTGAGTGCTGTCTTGGGATGCCGACTGGTCTCCAGCATACTGGTCTCAATCCGCCTGAGAGCAGCTCCCTTTAAGATCGCCATCGTATAGGTTTATGCACCAACATCTGGGCATGATGATAATGAGGTCGATCACTTCTACCAGCAACTCCAGGAAAGCATAGACCAAACGCCAAAATAAGGACATTCTGCTTGTACAGGGGGATTGGAATGCTAAAGTTGGTGCAGGCAGACTCGGGAGACGTTCGTGGACCCTACAGTACTGCGATGCCGAGACGAATGAGAGAGTTCTCAAGTAGTGACAATTTATCTTTTTGACCTTGACACGGACAGTTTGGTGAGATTTATCAGAATAATAAAGCTGAACTGATGAAATTAAATCTATGTTTTGTTCCTTGTCTTTTTTTCCTTGTTACGATAATTGTCGTCACATCAGTCATCTTTAAGCTTAAAGTTGGCTACACAATCCCAACTGAATTGATGCTTTATTGTGTATGTTTTGTTAATTGAAAATAAAATACAGTTTAAACTTAATTAGGGTTCTATATCATAAAGAGAAGGACTCTTAAAAAAATAAGTGTCTTAAAGATACTGACATGACGAAAATTAATCCTATATCGACACAATTCATTGATCACTGGTGTATTCACCAGACCCTTTTGTTCATTAAAACGGGTAAAATTATCATACACGCATCCGGAGAAGAAGGTCTCCGACCTGTTCATTTTTTTTAACTTCCTTCCTTTTTTTGTTTTTTTTTTACTTCTAAAAACAGGAAGGAGATAAAAAAAATGTCGGTTCCTCCCCTCTCTGATTTCCGACGATCCTTTTGAACTTCGACCTTGCACAAATGTGACAACGATCGCTGTTAACTCCCTTATACCTGTTTGACTAAAAAAAACCCGTCAAAACGGAAAAATGAACAAACTTAAAAATACAAACGAATACCTTTTTTACCAATTTATTAAGTAAGTTATTTTCAAGAAAAACCACACACAAAATTTAATCAATCATTAGTATGGTATCCACTTGATTTTTCGTCGTAAACGTCTTTGTCGTTCTGACCTAGAACCATCTAGTTTTCCAGGAACACCATCTTTCACACGTTGGGCAATTTCACTTTTAAGATTCTCATCTTTTGTCGTCGACGAAATACCGTTCGTATCATCTACTTTCTCATGGTCACTAAAGTCAGTTTGACATGCTACGCTTTTCATTTCTACGCTATCGTTATTCGTCTTCGATAATGTTTCAAATTTCTGCTTTGGCAACACAATAAGTTCTTTAACCGACATTCTTTTCAAAAGATTTCTTTCACAGCCACTTTCAGTAAGGTAACTAATTCACGAAAGCGTCTTATCATAAGTTCTTTTCTCTTTACTACAGCGATCTTTTTGTCTACAATTTTATAGATCTGTTTTCTGTACATGCGCACTCCGTCGACAATTTCCTGTTTGACTTTAAAGGTCCCGTGAATAATATTATATATTATTGTCAACACAGCTTCCATTTGCGCTTTATTCATGATCTTCAAAATAAGTTTTGCTTGATTTTTCTCCGCTTTCACCAAAAACTGTAAAAAATATTTCTCTTTCACAATATTTTGATTCATGTTTTCTTTAATGTCAATGAAATTCTAAAAATAATATAACATCATCCACAAACTTTATACCCTTTCTAAATCGTATGCGATAGTATTTTCTCCAGGAAAAATGTTAGTCCTCAGACGAAATCTCCGATCGCTTTTGCTCTCTAAATCTACTAATAAGTATCCATATTCCTTACATGTAGCCAATTTATAGGCTTGCATGAAAAGTTTAGTTTTACCAGGAAACACCTCTCGCGCGAAATGTTGAACCTGTAATTCGTCCCTAAAATTTCTAAAAAGACAGAAATAAGAAGTGTTCAGACTAATACTGCGAGCTGCTTTTCCCTTTTCAAATAGATTTTGCGTAAGATATAAGATAGTTAAATTGTAATGGTGACTATAAACGGTCCATAACTTTTCTAGTTTCGGATTACTATTCACTTCTACCATCAGGTCATCTAGCACTACGCAATTATGATTGGTATTTTTCGATATTTCGGACAACTCTTCCTCTACGGGCAACCCTTCTTTAAATATCAAATTGGGAATAGTCTTTAACATCTCGTCAAAAAATTGGCTGGTATGCACTCCCATAATGATAATATACATTTTTAAAATCCGTTCTGAACATCCCTTTAGAATTTTCCGGCAGTTTCTTCAAGAACGTGGTTTTACCCGAATTAGTGGATGCAACTATAGTCATTCTGGTGGGCGTTTCCAATGGAATAAGCGCGTGAGTGTCGTACCAATTTCCTTCAGCCATCTTGATTTTTTTTCCTTTTATTTTATCACTTATAAACTACCACTTCCCTAGCAACGTTAATTTCAAAATAATTTAATTTCTCAGCTAAGGTAATACACGTGACACCATGAGGTAACGGTTTCTCGAAATGCGCTTCAATGCGCACAATGCCTTGTTTTAAGAGATAGATATGATCTCTTTCGGGAAATGATGGTTCCAGGTCGAATACATAGATTGCAAATCCGTTATTTATGTCGGCTACTGTGAGCTGATTTCCATCATCTTTCCCCCATTTTCCATAACTTTTCAGCATCCAAAGCAACGGTTCTACGGTATCTACCCCTGTTGAAGCGTTACTACTGATATTCATCGCATTGCCTAAAACAGGCTGACCATCGACATACACGTTTATCTGTGAAAGGTCATAGGAAGCAAAATTGAACGGTGATAGAGTAAAGTCACCTGCCACTGCCTTGCTGTTCACAAATCCTATAATCAGTCTCTTAGGTTTTCTTCCTTGACATACATTATCGAAGGTAAAAGACACTTGACCTTGAGGAATAGCGTTCATCCGAATTTCCGTGCCAATGTAAGGGTATTTTGCCGGCGTTTTCTGAAGTATTTGATTATGCGCGTATACAATTGCGGGATTAATTTGCACCTTGCACACATTTAAAACCATTTCAACGATGTCTATCCGAAAGTTAGCACCCAGAATATCCGTCATCAAGTAGAAAGCAGGTTTCGATTGATAAAATTTCATTCCAATCTCTACTTGGTTTAAAATGTATTTCTCCAATCCAAACAAGTCGTGGCATAAATCCGATATCAAATGAACAGTTTTGCTAAGTAGAAACGGCTTAGTCCTGTCCACTAAAGCTGGATCGCCTGTTTTTGCATCATCCGAATCCTGTCGCGTATCTTTGATCCACAACTGCGTTGACAGCTGCGAGTGTTTACTATCGCTTCCTAGAGATAATAGCTTTTGCAAGTACGCTTTATAAGGGTAATGACTCGTCGAGGTAGATACCAATTTTCCTTGTAAAGTTAAGTCAACCTGTTCAAACAAACTATGCACTATTAAATTCGCTGGTCCCACATATTCGGTCGTTTTCAGATTCGCGCCTGTTACCCCATGAATAATTTTTATTTTCAAACTCACATAACTATTCTTCAAATCAACATACTGTAACCCATTATTTCCCGCAATCACAAATTCCACAGGGGAAAATGGAGATAACTGGTTAATAGGTCTAATCTGTTGGTAGAAAATTCTTTCTACAGCTGTTTGTGTAGGGTTAAGCCGAAATATATCGAGTTCCTTAGGTTGCCATTCAGAAAAGAATTCTTCATTCAGTGCCGCCATCTTTCTCTCTCTTTTTTTTTTTTTTGTTACAATGTAAATATATCCTTGATACGTCTTTTCACTTTTCTCGTCTTTTTCTTATTTTTGTTTTTCTTTATTCTACGACTCTGGGTTTTCTGTTTTTTCTTTCCAGAGCCTTTCTTACGTCCTCCCTTTGTCCGCCTTTTCATGTTTCTGTTTGTTTCGTGCAATGCTGCAGGTTTTATACTCTCTCCATCCGACTCACGACGTAATTCACTAACGACCTGATCATTGGCTTGTTTAACCGTTGACACTAATTTTACTCTTAACGGATCAGCGACAGTTTCTTTCGGTACAGATGAACTTTCCTTCGAAACCAAATAATCATCCGGACATTTCCGGTTACTCCCATTTTTCGCTTCCCTTACTCTCTGTGATAATAATTCGTCATAATATTTTTCCCACTTATGATGATCTGGAACGTACACTTTCGAAACATCCATATTTTGTCCAAAAAAATTTTTTTTTTGCTTTTACTTTTCCACTTTCATAAAATGTAACGTCACCCTCACGGGTCGATTTAAAAATGTAGCGAAAACTCCGTTACTTTGTTTTATACTGATCTCTATTTCTCTGATTTCAGTTTTAACAACTGAAAGATAATACAACCAATTAAAACTGTTAGTGAATTGTCTTTTCACGCCTGTATTAATAAGTCGCAATACATCGGTCCATTCTCCATCCACGATTGTGCTCTGACATATATCGCAGTTCACGTAAAGCGAAGAGAACTGAATTTTTTCCATCAAATCTATTTCCGTTAAAGCCACTACCCACTTTCCTGTTAAACTCAATGTCTTTGCCAACTGCGTCTTAAATCTACAAGGCTGATTATCCGGAAAATAATCCAAACTCTCATCGCTGTTTATTATCACGTAAAAACTCATTTTAGGGAAGACGGCACGTCTTTCACATCCGATGCTGGCACCCAACTGGAAAACTTGTCACCATACCCTTCCCATTTGATAAGGTATTCCTTTTTACCTTTCCGTTTACGAGATTTTAAGATAGATTCCACTCGCCAAAATTCGTTCGCCTGGTCAGCTTTCATGAGCGCCCAGCTATAAAAATTCCCAATTACAGGGTCAGACAATAAGTCTACAACCTTATATAACGCAATATTCTCTTTCAGAAATCTTTCAGATACCTTAAATAGTTCGGTCGTCCATTTTTGTTGATAATCTCGCTGAAATAAATATCGAGAATGCGCCAATCTAACGTAATCCCCGACTTTAAATTTAAAAACAGACTTTTGTTTCCATTTCTTGCGCTTGATTACTTCTTTACTTTTTCTATCATGTCGCTTCTTCTGTTGTTGTCCGTTGTACATACGATCCCACGTCACAGCCTCATTATCCTTCGTAACTTCTACCGGGGCCATTCCAATGCTTCTGTGTTTCGTACTATTATAACCCTTCACAATGTCAGGAAGTACCTCAATATAACGATAAGAACGTTGTTTTTGAAACACTCTGTATAATTTATTACGTAATGTTCTAATAACTCTTTCGGCGACAGAATTTTTGATATCGTCATTTTGCGTTGTAAAGTACTTGATGTGGTATTTCTGTAACTCTTTCTTCAGCAAATTATTATTCAGTTCTCCCCCTTTATCACTAAAAACCACTTCCGGAATACGCCCTTGATCCAGTATTTTTCGAAAAGTCTCTACAACGCTACTAGATTTTTTATCTTTCAGAGTTTTCACAAACAGATATTTCGAAAATACATCAATAACAACGAGCCAAAATTTGATTCCTTCATTCGACTTAGATAGACTTTGTACGTCAGCCAAATCCGCTCCCCATTGACTATCTAACCCCGATACTATCACTTTTCTTCTCTTACGCTTCCTTTTAATATCTCTCTGCAACGCATATTCTTCCTGATTCTCCAAAAACTGTTTAATTCTTTTCCTGCCTATCTTAAACTTTCCCTCTTTTCTAACAGTTTGATAAAGTTTTTCTGGTCCACTAAATGATCCGGCATGCGACGGATCAAAATAAATTTTCTTTAAATATTTTAAATCCGCCATCGTCTTTATTCGTGCTCAACCACTGAAACACACAGTAAGACTGACTCTTTTAAATCACAAATTTCTGTCCATAGAGTCTTCGAAATCGATACAGAACGGGTACCTTTCCGAATGTTTATCACAGTTTCCCTATTTTCGTTTTTAAAGACAGAAATATAATGTGTCCTATCTATATTAAATGTAATTTTACGGTTCTTATATGGCTCATTCACTTCAACATCTACTTCCAATTCCGACGTCGACAACTGAGCTTGAGCCATATTTCTTTTATTTTTATTTATTTTTGTAGCAATCGATTCTTTTTTATACTGAATATATTTTTTATCACGTTGGGCAATATCGATATATATATATATATATATATATATTTTTTTTTTTTGGGGGGGTTGCACTGTTATCTTATCTATCACCTACCCTAAAGATAAGTACAGGTAACCTACTTATCACGTACTCAAAAGATAAGTACAGATAACCTACTTTCTTATCTTTTGCTCACCATGTCACTTTTACTCTGGGATTAAAAAGACCCCTATTCCACTACTTGTCGCGCCTCAATTATCGTAACTTAACTCTTGACATGAGTATGACAGGATCTTACCTGCTCGCAATATTGAAAAATATGAATATTTGAATGGTGAATGTCTGTGCGCTCAGGCCTTATTATATACTGTGCTGGTTGGTTAGTGCCTTTTGGTATTTTCACATCGAAAAAGCAAGGAAAATAAATGAATGACTTGCAATTTTACCTTCCTTTCAACAGAGTTTCAGTCAAATTAAGACAATAGGAAGGAAAAAAAATGAAAACCCGTGAGCAATGGAACCCGTTTACCTTCTAGCCAGAATCGAACCCGGACCTCTATAGCTTAGCAGGCTAGTGCTTAACTTACTGAGCCACTGGCGCTCTCACAATGAGGAAAAAATGAAACATAATTATCAAACCTACTTCTGCATTTGATTAAAATATGGCTTTGATGGTGAATACTAACCAATGAATAAGTAATAAGTGTATATTTCGTGCACGCATGGGCACTGGTTTACTTTGAAGATTGGACTTAGGCATGTTTTGGAAAATAAAATTAGAAGTTATTCAATAAATAAATTTATTTTATAAAAATAAATAAACAAACAAATAAATAAATAAAACAAGTAAATAAATAAATAGCAAAACAAAATTGTTGTTAGTCAGATAAAATAATTGGAAATGGATTAAAAAACTTCATATACATACGTGTATGCTGCACATATTCTGAGATAAATCCAGTTATACAGAACTACATGCACACCCTGTTGTTTCGAAATAGCACCAAAAGTCAGTTTCCGAAATTCCCTGCAACTAGACTTTTTCTATTTTTTTTTTCACTAAAAGTATGTAGCAACTGGACACACCTTTGACTTATTCAAATCCTGATGACACCGAAATTCGAAACTTTTGAAAAACATAAAAATCCTTAGTTTTGGACAAAAAATTAACACAACAAAAAGTATAGACGCTACTCAGACTGCTCCAATGGAGCAGGCTGATTAGCGTCTGTACGTTTTGCTTTTCGTCCAACCGTTTTTATATAATAAAAATTTGGTTGGCCGGACAGGTGAGAGAGCCCATACCAATCCGTTGGGGAAAGAATTCAGCGTGCCCCTGCAGTTACCCTTAAAATGGTAAGGTCTTAAAAGCGAGACGCAGTCATGTATATCAAGCATAACACGGTCACAGAACAGAGCAATAAAACTGACTCCAGGTTTAAAATAGCTCGTATAAAAGGATATGCCGGTCAATACCCAGGGTATATTTCCAATTCAACACAGACAGCTACATAATTAAGGCCATAACATAATCTATTTTACTTTAAAGCAAGCATAACAATGGAGCTAATGGACGATTGGGTTTTAACAACTGTATTGCCTCTAAATAACGGATTAAAAGTGTGTGAATGAACTGGTGAGATCTGATAGCAGTACTCTGATCAGGGTCTGAAGCCAGCAAGTTGTATAGCATCGCTGATTAGTAAATGATTAAAAAAAAAGTGACGTAGTAATACGCTTATATTAACCCAGCTGTCCCTAGAAGAGTCTTCCTTGCTTGATGAACCCATTTGACATTTAAGGGGTGTTTGGTCCAGTTTTTTTTTCTTTTTTTCTATAGGCAGAAATACCCAAATATCTTATGCAAATAGTGTAGACCTTGATCAGACGCCGCGTTTTGCGGCGTCTGATCTAAGTCTGCGCTGTTTGCCTAAGTCCCTGTTATAGGACACCATGCATAAATGGGTTAAGTAACTGGGGTACAACGGTATGAAGCTATTTTACTAAAAGCGAAGAAATTTTACTGAAAGTGAAGTAATAAACGAAGCACATGAAAGCGAAATCAAAGAATAAATAATATATTAATTGTTATGTCGATGATCAATAGAACTGTTTGATTAACAGCCTGAACGTATTTATATGCAATACACTAGGGTAAATCGATTATAGGATAGACTGACTGCCAGAGAGGACTGAAAGCAAGAAAAACAAGAAAAACTATAACATGAAATGTCATGTTATATTGGGCGTTTGATTTTACTTCTCAGTTTATGCAGGTTTATAGAAGTAAATGTCGCAATGATTGTTGAAATGAAACTTGAATCTCATTGCAGACTGATGAGGCTTCTTCCGTGTTGTTTTCGACCCCAGCAAATTATCTTACTTCGATATAGCCACGCAAAAAACTTTAGTTTTTGGATGTATTAATTTTGTTAAAAATGACCACAGTAACATATCTTTGATTTTGTAAGCTAGTGCAGAATACTAGGCTAACACAATTTTTGACTTAAGACTTGCATTTTAAGAAAAATAAATAAATAAATAAAACTGAGTAACCTTATGTTCATTTTCTCTATTTTCTCTATATACTAATATTAAAGATTGATGCATGGTCATGTAAATCAGAACAATATTGACCGCGTTTAATGTAGACTAAAAGATATGCAAAAAGACCTTGGTGCTGCTAAATTGAACTATATGGACCTAACACCTTTGATTCAAACTAAAAATGCAAGGAAGGCAATAAAAATCGTAAAGTATCGATGTCCTACGATAGCCCAATTACCTCTCTTATTTCACAATTCTGAATTTCGAATTCTGAATTCCAAAATTCGTAGTACAAACTGAGTGATAAATTAAGATGAATGAGATTTATGTTAGTTGAAATGCAAATAACAATTGGTTTTAGGCCCGATTTCACGTCACAGTTATAACTCGTATTAACCAGTCCGTGGTCTATTTTACCGTAAGGCGCAATGTAAAATTTTGGTGTTCCGAATGCTAATCCATGTACTAAGTTTAACGTGAAATCGGGCCTTAGTATATAAAAATCTGAATTAAATAATTTCACTAGAAAAAACAATGAACTATGTGAATATGCTGATCATTGTCGCGTGCAAAGGGACCTTCTATATCTAGTATAGGTATATAAGATATCATATAAAAATCTTATATACTATATAAGATATCTAGTACAGGTATATAAGATATCTTATTTGACTTTTCCATAAGACGCAACACAATATATGTTATCTGATATAGCATTTAAGATGTCTTGTATCACATATAAGATATCCTGTTTTGTAAATCAGATATCGATATCAGATATGCTATCTTATATAGGATGATATCTGATATATCAGATATCTGATTTATTATATAAGATATCTTACATGCTATATAAGATATCTAATATATAAGATATCTGATATATTATATAAGATATCTTATATGAAAAATTAAATAAGATGATAGCTCATATCCTATATAAGATATCTTATTTTCTATATAAGATATATCCTGTATCAGATATCTTATAGAGGATATAAGATTTCTTATATGTTATATATCTCATATGTTATATTAGATATCTTAACTGGCATATTAGATATCTAATATACTATATAAGATATCTACTATGCATTATGATTAGTAAAATGGCTTGCCATAGATACACTATACAGATTTGGATATATATCAAAAACTAAAGTGGATATGATTTTTCGATATCATAAATTCGATTTTTGTTTGATATCACTTATTTGATTTGGCGATATCAGTAATCCGAGTTTGTGATATCACTTATTCGTACAAAATCGAATTTGTGATATCACAATGTCGATTTTGTGATACCACTATTTCAAGTATGTGATATCACATGTGGTATCACATTATTTTCTGATTTCACTAACTATTAAGTGCTATCACTGACTCACCTGAGTGTCATAAACCATGTGTTATATTATGTTTACTAAATCGATTTAGTGAAATCACAAAATCGTTTTTGTAATATCGATTTCTTGATATCACTAGTTAGGAACGAATTACTGATCACAAACTCGATAGATATAGTGATATCATAAAATCGATTAAGTGATATCACAAAATCGAATGTGACATCACTAAATAGATGTTGTGATATACAAAATCGAATTAGTGATATCACAAAGTAGATGTGATCTCGTGTCATCAAAAAATCAATTTTGTGATATCACTTATTCTATTTTGTGGTATCACTAATTGGATTTTGTGATATCACTCAATCGTACATATTTTGTGATATCACTTTTTCGATTTTATGGTATCTAGAAACATGTCAATGAACATCAGTCTGATTTTTACCGGCTTAAATACATTCACTGCACTACCTAGAACCATTTGGTTGAACATTTGTCTAACACCTACCCACTCAGACACATTCATCTCACCACCTGGAAACACATCGATGAAAACCAGTCAAATAACTATGCCGCACTCCCTCTAAACATGTCAATTAATAATTAATATATGTCTGATATGTACTTGCTCAGATACACTAACCGCACTGCTAGCCGCAATGCCTACAAACATTTCGAAGAACACTTGTCTGATAGCAGCCTGCTCAAACACAATCACCTCGCTACCTAGAAACATATTGATGAACACCGGTCTGATTCCTACTTGTTTGACATGATCGCTTCACTACCAAGAAAAAATTTGATGTACACTGGTCTGAATTTTACCTCTTTAGACACTTTACTGCACTACTTAAAAACATGTCAATGACTGGTGTTCATCAACATGTTTCTAGGTAGTACACTGAGTTTGTCAAAGCAGGTAGGAATCAGTCAATTAATATATGTCTGATACGTACTTGCTCAGATACACCCACCGCACTTCCTTGAAACATTTTGAAGAACACTTGTCCGATACCGACCTGCTCCAACACAATCACTCCGCTATCTTAAAACATGTCGAAGAAGAATGGTTTGATTCCTACTTGCTTAGACAGGATCACTTCACTACCAAGAAACATGTTGAACACCAGTTTTATTTTACCTCTTTAGACAATTCACTGCACTACTTAGAAACATGTCGATGACTGGTGTTCATCAACATGTTACTAGGTAGTGCGCTGAGTTTGTCAAAGCAGGTAGGAGTCTGTCAGTTAATATATGTCTGATATGTACTTGCTCAGATACACTCACCGCACTACCTAGAAACATTCTGAAGAACACTTATCTGATCCTGACATGCTCGGACATAATCAGCCCACTACCTAGAAACATGTCAATGAACACCAGTCTGATATTACCCTCTTTAGACAATTCACTGCACTACCTAAAAACATGTCGATGACTGGTGTTCATCGACATGTTTCTAGGTAATGTGGTGAATTTGTCTAAGCAGGTAGGAAACAGACCGATGTTCATCAACATGTTTTAAGGTAGGATGGTGAAGTTATTAGACCGGTGTTCATCAGATTGTTTCTAAGTAGTGGGGTCAGTGTGTCTGAGAAGATAGGTTTCAACCAAGTGTTCATCCAAATAGTTCTAGTTAATGCAGTGAGTGTGTCAAAGCAGTTAAGATAAGGAATCAGACCGGTGTTCATTGACATGTTTCTAGGTAGTGCGGTGAGTGTGTCTGAGCAAACCGGTATTCATCGATAAGTTTCTGGGTAATACAGGATGCATCTCTAAGCAGGTAGGAATCAGACCGGTGTTCATAGGTGTTATGCCGGTGTTAAGTGAGTCTGTCTCTGAACTCACCAATATACCCCAAAACAACTCTTTCAACATCAGGATGAGTCAAAAGTGTAGCTAGTTTGGCCAGATGAGACCTTTATATAATATTTACCTTGTACCCCATCCTGTTAATAATGAAGTTTTGAACCAAGTGTGGATGGATTGCAACTTAATTGTTTCATACTGAAAGAGCTTTTACTCTTGTTTCAAACGGTACAATATAGTAACTATGCCTGTAAATATGAATACAATGTTAGGTATACTTTTCTAATAATATATTAAACAAAAGAAATACTAATGTAACTGTCTGGATTATCCTCGAAGGACTTAGCTCAAACCGCAGTATTGGTGACATTTACTTCCGCTTACACTGACAAATCCTTGCATTTCGTTTTTTTAGGCTGAGAAATCTGTTTGAATTTCAATAAATTCACGAACTAAACATTAAAGTTAAAGCCAGTGAGAATCACGAGTGTACAGTCTTATGTATCGGATTTTGTATTCAGATTCGTTCTTTCGTTTTGATACGGTGATCTCTCGATGAAATCTAAATGAATATGGGTCGAAACGTCCTGAGACGAATCGTCCCGGGTTTTTGGCCTGTTTGGGACGAAACGTCCTGGGACGAAACGTCCCTGGCGCGAAACGTCCCGATACGGTCTCGAATATCTAGGCCACGGCTTAAATTTTGTTATGCGAGCTCAAATTCAACAATTAAATTCATCTTTCATGGACTGAATTATTATTTTTGATCATTATCAAGGTCGATTGAATATTGAGATAACGTTGTTCATATCTCGTAACGATGTTCACTAGGAAAATACGGAGATGTTTCATCAGTTAGGTGGTCGACCGAAGTACTCTTCCAATCGGAATACACATACGCTCAAATAATCATAGTTTACTTTCCTTCCACTGTGCATATTAGTCTAGAAATATCTGTTATCGTCTTTTATATAAATTTATGTATTACATGGAGATACTCGGGTCTTAAACTTCTTATATACGTTGACAAAATACCTAACTACTTTGTACATAATCATTCCGCGATGTAAACAGGGCAGAAGAAATATTGGTTCCAAGTCTACTTACATTTAAATGAGGAGGGGAACCTAACATTAACTGGGTCAATATTGGCTTAACAACTCGTAACGTCGATTTCTGAATTCAATGGGACTCATTAACTACTAGTTAGACTAACTCTATAATAGAACTTCTAGGCTTAGAAACTATACATGACTTCTGTTTTTCTTAACTTCTACGCCCAGAAAAAAAAAACAAAAAAAAAACAAGCAAAAACAATCTTCATTTAGGATAACGACACCCGGCAATCATAAGATAAATGCAGCGACAAGCGACAACTTTACTCTACATATTCGAATACCGCGTAGTACATGTAATCTCTGATCAATCAAAAGCCAACATGAGTCCCCGACGCAGGCATATAGACCAAAGCCCCTCCCGTGCCGACGCTCATTAATAGAACCTTAATAACTCAAGGACCCAGGTGTTAGCCCCGGAAAAGCTAAAGGAAACAAAAAGCTCTAATTTTCTTTTTAAATTTCCTCTGTCATTTGTATTACTGAGCCGCGACACAAGAAAAACAACAAAGTGGTTGTACGAAGAGCACAGACTAAGATCAGCCTGGGCGGATAGCCTGGGCATCCGCCCAGGCTGATCAGACTCTTCACTCAGCGCTTAAAGGGTAGCTAAGGGACTAAGCTACCTCCATGCGGACATCGAAGACTCTGATCAGACTGGGTGGATGCCTTGGCTTATCTGAGTCTGCGCTGGGCGCACAACCATTTTGTTCGTTTTCTCGTGTCGCTGCTCAATTGCTGGACAGCCTGTAAAAGAAGAACATTTTCATCACTTTTTAAACTAGGTTTACCATAGAGTATCACGTTTAAACTAAGCGGATGCAGCTGTCGAGTTCTGCGAAACCGTAAAATTCTTAATGACCAAGGGTTTGACATTCGAAAAAAAATACAGAGCATCTCCCTTAAATGTATCAATTCCACACATATAGCAACTGTCTGCTGATACAGGTAACAGAAGCGTTAGAAGTTACACCAGGTATGGATGTTCAACACTGGTTGATCTTGTTAGCTCAACAACTGTAAAATCTTGTCAATATGCAACCCAACCACCCCCACCCCAACCCGCCCACAACTAATTAGGATGTTCCAACATACGTAGCAAGGGAACAAGGGCTGACTTCCGCTAACATTGTCACAAGGAAAATATAGGTGAAAGGCCTTCTGTTCTTTCAGTAGTAAGAAACGGTTGCTTAATATTATTTTTATTTCATTTTGACATTTGACAAGGCACTGTAGGACAAGAGCCTGGTGTTCTTGCTGCAGAAGAAATGGGCTTTTTATTTATTTATTTATTACATGTGCGTACTTCACATCTTCTTTTTTTCGCTGCCTTGGTGGACTGCCCTTTCCTGAGTAATTTAGTTTTTACTTTTCACAATACTTTTCAAAACCCTTGATTTTTTGCTTTTACGTACATTCCTATCTTTAAAGTTAAGTAAAAGTCACAATAAATATTTCCGTTAGATTTCAACTGTTTATTTAACTGATTACTATCAAACTCGAAGAATTAGAGCAGATATGCCCCCAAAAGTACAAAAACAATGTAGACCATGATCAGACTGCTACATGAGCAGTCTGATCTGGGTCTACGTTATTTCCCATCTAACAAACAGTATATATAACGTCATCTGTTGAAGATGAAACATGCTATAGAAAGTCTTAGGCTAGGGGTGCGGTGTCCCTATACGTATATATAGAGAGTGCTATTACTTACTGTAAATACTAGCTGCAGGTAAGATCGTAATATCCGAAAAGTCTCGTATATAATCTTCTCTCTCTGTCTGTCTGTCTCTCTATCTCTGTCTCTCTCCATTTTTTACCAGTCCAGGTTGCCGTGGTAAAGTAGCAAGAGGCGCATGGCTATGTCGCAGGAGAGCACGGATCCAAAGGGCCTGACTGAAAATCTCTCACTGTAAATGGGTAAATGGGTACCTGCTTTCGGATCAGGAATGTTAAAGTCACCAAAAGGTACGGAAAGACTTTGTGTTTTTCATTATGCTGTGTTTCAAGATACGTTGGACTTCTGAAACCACCGCTGCTCCTACGGCCGCAAGGCTTCAGGGCACATTTACCACCCTGTCTATCCTAATGCTAGAACAGACTTCGGACAACACACACATATGAGCCGCGACACGAGAAAACCAACAATGTGGTTGTGCGCCCAGTGCAGATTCAGATCAGCATTGGCATCAAACCAGTCTGATCAGACTCTTCGCTAAGCGCTTAAAGGGTAGCTAAGGGTCTAAGCTAGCTCCACGCGGACAGCGAAGACTCTGAACAGACTGGGCGGATGCCCAGGCTGATCTGAGTCTGCGCTGGGCGCACAACCACATTGTTGGTTTTCTCGTGTCGCGGCTCATATTATCAAATATTTTGTAGATCTAACATGCCTATAGGAAAGACACGTTAAGGCATTCCTTGGGAGAAATGCTGGATTTCCTCACTTCCCAAGCAGTCTCATATATTGAAGAAAAACAAATTGTGACTTTCTTGTTTGCTTTAAGATTTTAGAAAATCGCTCTGAGGACAATCATTCATCTCCCACGGCTTTTGCTAGGGTTAATGATTTTGTATTTCTGTTTTGTTGTACATTAAGTCTGATTTTATAACCCTTTATCTATTAAATAAACCTTATGCAACCCATTTTTCTCGTAAAGACGATATCACATTCAGTCAGAGTGCCTCTAACTAAAACGTTAACAAAAGGTTTGGTCATTGTTTTCAAAGCATTACGCAAGCTTACAGTAGTCCATCAGCTTAACATATAATTATCGTGTGTCACTTCTTTCATTCCCATACATAATTGCATATTTAAGCTGCTGTCCTGAGGGACATGCTGACACATGGACGGACACTCGGCGCCAGGTGTGTGCAACAAATTGTTACGTACCGCTGAGCCACTTGGGGAACGTCATTACGAGAATTGAAACAGAAGAGAACAAGCATGCTAGCAAAGGCATCTTCTTTTGCTTGTTGAGCGTTAATGATACAACACGTCGCATGCAACACGCTTTACTGTCAGATAAGACCAAAACATGTTTCATGCAACAACTGTGTTGCATGCAAAAGTATGGTGTAGATGCACCTCCATGGAGAAGAAACTGGAGTAGAATGTGTGTTCTACTGTAAACATTTAGTATTAAAACATATACGTCTGAGCAAACACTGCAGGCCCAGGTCAGACTGCTCCTAAAAGAGCAGTCTGATCAGGGCCTTCACTGTTTGCCATCCATCTGAATCTTTTGGACGCATTACTGCCTTGCAATACCAAACTGTTCTGTTTTTAGGACAATTGCAGTAATTATTGTAGGTCTCCCAATTTTTATAATTTTACGGTAAATGATGTCAGTGAATCTTGGACATGCAGCTGGCAGGAACAACTGATACAATGTTGAGACGAAGAAACCACACACACACACACACACACACACACACACACACACACACACACACACACACACACACAGACACACACATACACGCACGCACGCACGCATTTTATACACTTCGCAAGGTAAATAGGCACGCAATCCAGGGTTTTTCATATTTGAACCCTTGTGAAATGAAGTCAACTCTAAAAAGGAAAAAGCTTGCTTCTTTATGAACAAATTCTTTCTTTAAAATACAATTGTATTGTATTGTATTGTATTGTATTGTATTAAAATACATACCCCCACTTGTAAAGGGCCGTTCCATCCAGGTAAGCAAAAAGGTTGTCATTAAAATTGTGTATTGTAAAAATGTCCGGTGTTAATTTATCTTGTTACATTGCTGGTCGGAGGGTGTCTTCAACGACCCTCTGACATGAAATCGCCTCCTCTCCCTGTTCTGTTGCCCTTTTGTTTACATCTGACCATTTCCTGACATTGTCGTGCCATCAGTTCTCCTCTCTGCCTCTTGTTCGTTCACATTGCCCTGGAAGAAAGTAAAAGATAGAAAAAGAGCCCAACCTAGATGAGACTCGTCCCATCATAATCATTATAGCATCGGCTGAAGATAATACGTCAGCTAATAACTTTGTCTCTTATAACTGGCAAAAAGTGGGGGAAAATTTTTCTAACGTGGCCGATTGCCACAAAATAGCGACTTTGTTAGGTTCACCGATGTATGCGTTTTGTATTGTTATGTCAAACCCAGTTCTAGTCCAGGTAATGGTCACAGCATTTTAATGAGAAAATCAAGTGCACACGCGCGCGTGCGTGCGTACTTGCGTGCCTTTGTGTGTTAAACGGACCCATGATATTTCGTCTAAAACTATTTCGTCTAAATGCCATTTCGTTTAAACGTCGTTTGGTCTAAAAGCCATTTCGTCTAAAAGCCATTTTGTCTAATGACCATTTCGTCTAATGACCATTTCGTCTAAATGCCATTTCGTCTAATAGACATTTCGTCGAATATGACAATTCGTCTAAATTTCGTCTAAAAATGTCTAAAAACGTATAAAATTCGTCTAAATTTCGTCTAAAACGTAATTTATAAGGCAAATATTTTTGGAACATCGGTTTTATTCATATATCAATTCGAAGACATTGAAATGTCCAGCAGTTTAGTAGCTTAAGTTATAGGAGATAACGGGAATCCCCGGAGTGACGTCATCGGATGATCACGTGGGTAGATTGGTTGGCAAAAAGATAGCGACAGACAGTAGTCTTCTATGGGATTTTGCTGAAAATTAACCTCTGAAATGCGTAAAATATAGTTTAGAAAGCTGCGAATAAATAAAAACCGATAAAACCAGTGCAAATATTGTTTTAATCGCTTGTCGCGCGAAAAAAGAGAGTTATTTAATATTATTTAAAGTTATTTAATTACTCGATATACATTGACTCGCTTCGGAACAGGACTTTTTCTCTTAATAACTTTGACTTAAAAAGAAAAAAAATAAATGAAATAAAAATACAATAAATCGGAGGTTCTAAAGATCAGTATTTTAACCTTTAAACCTTTTCGACAATCAAGGTGATTATTAAATAGAACACGGGTAATAGAAAATGAAAGACAATAAAATATAGAAACTTGTATCAAACGAGAAGTAATGCAAAATTAATTAAACATATTGATCTGATTTAGGGATAAGAAAATGTAAAAAATAAATAAGTAAATGAATTTATATTCATGACTGCGATTCAAAAGAGAATGTTATAAAACGGTAAAGGATAATATACACGTATTAGCAGAGAACCTTCTGTTTTGAAATTACTGCTAGTAATTAGCACATTATTTAGTCCGAGCTCATGACATCTGAACAACAAATTCACTCTGTCTGTTTCTCTCTCTGTCTCCCTCTCTCTATCTCTCTAATGGTTTGATAAAACGGTAAAGGATAATATATAAACAGAGAATCTTCTCTGTTTTGAAATGCAGTAATTACCATAGTATTTAGTCCGAGCTCATGACATCTAAACAATAAACTCTCTCTCTCTCTCTCTCTCTCTCTCTCTCTCTCTCTCTCTCTCTCTCATTGTTTGCTCTTTATATTTTATTAGCGGACACGCATATTAATATTGAAATATCATAGATTATAATAATCGAGTTTTATTGATATTTAAATTAGCCATACCGCCAAAAACAGTTGGTTATATTATACAAGTTAATATGACATTGGCACTGTAGGAAATCCGCGGCGTTCTTTGAAATATGATAATTAAAGACATTCCTTATCAAAAGACCCGCTGAATACCGGATACATTCATTATAAACAATAAACAACCGGTTTAATTTCAAAAGGTACACCAGATACAGACACATTATTTAAGAGTGTCCATGCTAAAACGTACATCTAAAAGTACTTCATGTGGAACCAATTTAAATGAATTAGGAGAGAGAATAGAACAAAATTTCACACTAAAATACCTACATTTCTCGGCGTTATCATTTATATAAAAATATGCATCATAATGCGCAAAATACACGGCATGATTAATTACATAGTTTAATATCACCCAATAAACGTTCGATATAGCGTGATTGATTATCGACTTTTTGCTAACCAGTGTGGGGAATACCTTGGAAATCCTTATCGATGACGTCATCGCGTTTTCTCCTATAGCCAATCCCACGCAGGTAGCCAAACACAGCTCCATGTATTGCATATAGTTGATAGAAGTGTCTGGTGCTATAGAGAAGGTTCCGTCACCATACCGTAGTGTACTCTTGGCCAAATACTCAAAACCTGAATCAGTGCCAAGAATAAGTTGCTTTCTATGCTGTCTTTGGATTTTTTCTTTCAGGTGCGCCATTTCGTCTAAAAAATCTTCAATTATTTTTCGACCAAATGTCGCATCCGATCGATTTTTTAGACGAATTGTCCATTAGACAAATTGTCCATTCGACGAAATGTTATTTAGACGAAATGGTCGTTAGACGAAATGGCCTTTAGACGAAATGACATTTAGACGAAATGAGTTTAGACGAAATGTCGTGCACCCGTGTTAAACTGGCCAATCTTGATGATACATGTAAATGAAGCGCGATAAGCAGGGTGGCTGAATGCGATGGTGTCTTATGGTTATACAATCAACTATCGACATCTCAAAGTCCAAGGTCATCACAAACTATAGATATCTCAACGTACATTTTCTGCTCCCAGAAAGTTTACTTTGAGATACCAGTAGTTTGAGACAACAGGAATTGAAATGTAAAGTAAAACAGAAAATATGTCCAAACTATATTCTTCGATATAAAAGGGTATTTGAGATCAGAGTTTGAGATATCGAGAGGGTATTTGATATCAGAGTTCGAGATATCGAGAGGGTTTTTGAGATCAGAGTTTGAGATATCGAGAGCTAACGGTATTTTGAATGGAGCACTTTATATCACCATATAACGTTAAGTGTACTATCGAATAGCAACTGACTGCTAATAACTATCAGTTCACTTTGTTGCTGGTGTCAAAGCATTATTCAACTATTTAAAAAGAGTTTTTAGTGCCAGCCCAACTTTTAATTGTTTTGTTACATTATAAATCCGTGTTTTATTTTATTGTAAGATGTTGCTGCAAGCTTTTCACTACAGCTTCTTCATAGTAAATGGTCATAATTTGTCAACTTTAAACAAAAATCATCATTGAGTTTCTCATCAAAAGTGTTAAAATAATTTTTGTAATTTAGATGACTTCCAAAATGATCTACTTTTCCATCATAAACTTGAATATATGGTAAAAATACAATTATAGGTATGGACGAGGGACCCCATTTATTGTCTTGCTTTGTTTGTTTTGCATCATCTGTCGAAGAACCAGAGGAAGAGATAGTATAGTCTACTTTGTGGAACGATTTATCTTTTTTTTTTTCTAATTTCCAAAACAAGTTTCTTGTGCGTTTTGCCTAAATTATGCACATCAACCAATATTTTTGTCAACATACCTAAAAGTTGAACCGCTTCTCATAACATTTTGCGTTTCTAATCAAAGACGCTTTTACTACTGGGACAAGGGGTGCAACGTATTACGGTTTTTACGGTCAATAGGTCGAAAATATATCACCACAGGTCATAACGTATAAAATTTGTGAATTTTGTTGGACAAAAGTACAAAGTAAGTATGTATGCTGGCCCTGATATATTATATTAACTAGCGCAGGATGTGGATAAATTATGCAGTGTCTCTGGAAAATTAGCTGTATCTTCTGATCTTTCCTCAAACTTTAGTGGTGTCCAGTCAGCTGCGAAGCTCGAATCGACGAGAAAATCGGAACCGATTTTGACCTGTATAAAATCACGCTTAGCAGCGAAAATCAGGTTATTTAGGATTTAATTTTAGTGTCTATATCACTAAAATGATAAGCCCCACATTCTTGTTCTAATTAAACTCTAAGAGCACCCCTCCATCTCGAGGAATCAAGGTTTAAGCCATTTAATGTTGCTTCTGGTCAATTGTAGGAGACTTATGTTGTTTACTGGTCAATAAGTAATTGCAATCAGCACTTCTAGCTAGCCTCACTTTCGTTTCAGAATCAAGATTACTGAATTTCCCATAATACATGTGACTATTTCTCGGTTTAATGTCTCGTTTATAAAGGCATATTTAAAAATCTCACAGTATCCGAACTCTCTGTACCAGCTCTTCCGGTTTTCATAGCGTCGAGAGTAGAAACATTGGCTTATAACCAGTAGTCGGAAATCATTATGTTTTGAGATTTTATCCGGCATGTGCTGCGTCATTTATAGTTATTCAGCTTCGAAAATGAAAAGAGCTAAGTTTAATATAATTTGCTCTCTTCGGTCTTTTACTTTATTGCCCCGTACAATGTCCTGTATGGGTGGATAGTAAACGGCACAGTATTCAAATCGCCCTTGGTATGATTCTAAAACCATTTTGAGCCTTTTCTTACATGTTTATAAAAATCTTTAAAATAAACGGAAGGCGTTATCAATCTACAATTTGTTAGTTTTGATAATAGGATGGTAGCTAGGTTTTGCGCGACACAAACTCAAGTTAAATTAAGCTGTTCGGAATAAAATATCTGTGACGGCCATGAGGTTTTCATTGTACAGGGTAATAAAGTAAAAGACCGAAGAGCAAATTATATTAAACTTAACTCTTTACATTTTCGAAGCTGAACAACTATAAATGACGCAGCAGATTCCGGATAAAATCTCAAAACATAATGATTTCCGACTGGTTATAAGCGAACTTTGTACTCTCGATTCAACGCTATGAAAACCGGAAGAGATGGTACAGTGAGTTCGGATACTGTGAACCTGTAATATACGTTTCAACTTTCTCCTTCCGCTGATCCAAGAAGGGCAGTTGTCAGTTACTGGCGAAAGTATGTGCACTTAGTACTGGTTAACCGCTTAGGAGGTCTAAGCCTGCCCAGGAATAGTGTGGTTAGGTTAACTGACCGTCCCGACATGACCTTAGTTGTTTACCGTGGACGTTAAGCATCAGATCAACCAACCAACGTTGCAACATTCAGAGCAGGAATGTTTATGTGTTCGGTAGTAGTTCGTTCTCTTGGCTCAAAAAGGCTGTAACCAAAATTGTGGTCGAAAAGTTTTTTTTGCTTAATTTTGTGCCTAAGAACACAATACATTTAGAAAAGAAGTATTATAGCTGGATTATGTCTACATCCCGAATTATGTCAGCATTTTCACAGTTACTGTAGCTTTTGTGCAATTTTTGTCAGTAATAGCATTTCTGCACTAATTTTTGTTCACAAAAAGGTGTAAATGCTCTTACATCCTTTTTACGCCAACGTTTCAAAAACTTCAAAATATTAAATCCTGCTGCTTTATATTGCAAAATATGAGAATTAGAACCTATTCTGCCACTGCCAGAATTGAATCTAATAGTTTAAGATTGAATATGGCACATTTCTTTGTTGAATGTAAAGCCATTTAAGTCTAAAATTGGTATAAATTACCCCACCCTCTTTATTCTGCCTTAAAATCTGAAGTGAATTTTTGCAGGTCAGTTACAGAAAAGTCTTACTGATGACTTTGCTTAGCATAAACATGCTTCAAGGTAGAATACTGATATCTGAAGGCAGGAGAAGCCCGAAAATGTTAATAGCCGGAAATAGGTTAGTCTTGTTCTGAGATAAAAAGTAAACATCAAATTTCAAATTTCATCAGGAGACATTTATTAATGAATAACCCCCACAATTATTACTCTCCGGTGATTGCTCTCCAGGGAGAAACTCTCCAATGTGTTCTCTCCAGGATGAAAACTCTCCAGTGAGTTCTCTTCAGTATGAGAACTCGCCAGTGACTCGGAGTTCTCTCCAGTAAGAAAACTCTCCAGTGAGTTCTCTCCAGGATGATTACTCTCCAGTATGTACTCTCCAGGAAGAAAAATCTGGATTATGCACTTACAACTTTTTCGCTCCAACTTTTTTGTTAAGCATTTTTCATAGTACCGGAGTAAATTAAAGGCACTGGAAATCTTATATGATATGTGTTATAGCTTCTGATTGGTACTAATTCTCATATTTTGCGATATAAAGCAGCAGGATTTAATATTTTGAAGTTTTCGAAACGTTGGCGTAAAAAGGATGTAAGAGCATTTATATTTTTTGTGCAAAAATTTAGTGCAGAAATGCTATTACTGACAAAAATGACAAAAGCTACAGTAACTGTGAAAATGCTGAAATAATTCAAGATGTAGACATAATCCAGCTATAATACTTCTTTTCTAAATGTATTGTATTCTTAGGCACCAAATTATGCAAAAAAAGCTTTTCGACCCCAATTTTAGTTACAGCCTTTTAGCGCCAAGAGAACGAACTACTACCGAACACATAAACATACCTACTCTGAATGTTGCAACGTACATTACAGGTTTTGATATGTGCCTATATAAACGAGGCATTAAACCGAGGAATAGTCGCATGTATTATGGGACATTCAGTAATCTTGATTCTGAAACGAAAGTGAGGCTAGCTAGAAGTGCTGATTGCAATTACACGTACTTATTGACCAGTAAACAACATAACTGTCCTACAATTGACCAGAAGCAACATTGAATGGCTTAAACCTTGATTCCTCGAGATGGAGGGGTGCTCTTAGAGTTAAATTAGGACAAGAATGTGGGGCTTATCGTTTTAGTGATATAGACACTAAAATTAAATCCTAAATGACCTGATTTTCGCTGCTAAGGCTGATTTTATACAGGTCAAAGTCGGTTCCGATTTTCTCGTCGATTCGAGCTTCGCAGCTGACCGGACATCACTAAAGTTTGAGGAAAGGTCGGAAGATACGGCTAATTTTCCAGAGACACTGCATAATTTCTCCACATCCTGCGCTAGGTGATATAATATTTCAGAGCCGGCAAACATACTTAATTTGTATTTTTGTCCAACAAAATTCACAAATTTTATACGTTATGACGCCATCTTTGACCTGTGGCGATATATTTTCGACCTATTGACCGTAAAAACCGTAATACGTTGCACCCCTTGTGGGAGGAGGTTTCACATAGCATAGTGGCCGTACGGGTAGTGGGGGTTACAGGGCTACAGGTCCACTGTATCTTGTGCAAATCATATGAAAGGCGGAGCTCTTCCTTCTCCTTTCACAGCCTTATCCTTCCCTGATTGGTTCGAAAAAGGTACCCATTTACTGCTGGGTTGACAAAGTTTTCCAGTCGCCGGCGGAACAACCCGGATGCGTCTCTGCAACCTTCTGCATCAAAACCAAGTGGCTCTAACCACTCGACCACGGCGCCTCTCAGGCTACGAAGTATTCCCTGCAGGCACATAACGTCAAAATGACATCGTCCTGACCTCGATGCGACGTCATTACGTCGCATCGACATCAGTACGACGTCCTTTCGTAACGTCAAAATGACATCGTACTGACGTCGATGCGACGTAATTACGTCGCATCGACATCAGTCCGACGTCATTTCGACGTCATGTGCCTGCTGCGTTATGGAGACTTTAATTCAAAAGGATAAGGAATGGAAATTTTAAAGTTAGCTTGGGTACCTTAAGGTGAAGTGGAGACTAGGAGTACTAAGGTTGAACCCCTACCTTGGTTATGTTTCCTTGTTCAACGGGAAACCAGAAATAAAATCACTTTTATGGTAAGAGATTTTGTTATAAAATATCTGTTCCACCTGCTTTTCGTCACATATATTCAAGACTATATGCATATCGATCGACCAATTGTCATCAAAATCAACGGAAAAGTCTACTGTTGTAATAATATGTTTAGACGCTTACACCACTGGGAGGATCATGGGGACTCCAATCTTGTATGTTTTTGAGTTTTAGATTTTAGATAGGATGTTACATAAAGCAGCTGGCGGAACATTGTTAAATTTCAAATTGTTTATTGTTGTATTTTCATCCGTGGAAAAGTATATGGTAGGTAGGTCATGCCCTGAAAATACCTTTTCAATACTACAAATTTTCTTCATTAAACAGCAATACCAACTGGCCATTACACGTAATGTACACACGTACCAATCTCTCTTCTCTGCAGATACGTTTAGTGGCCTTTTCGTTTCTCATCATCGCATCATCCTACTACTGCAGTAGAAAGATGAGGCGAATTTGCCGTAAACCGGTTGGCAGCCTACTGATATTGGCTTAAGGTAGGACAGAGGCCTGTATATTTGCAGCAGAGGCGAATAGGCGTTTGGCTTTTAGCTTCCCTAAGAAAATTAACTCGGAACCCAGCGGGCACAAGCCGTTTAAACGACATCGTACTAACGTCGATGTGACGTCATGTCGTCGCATCGACGGCAGAACGACATCATTTCGACAACAAGTGCCTTCTGGGAAGAGTTGTAGGCCGCCCGTTCAAAACCACTGAGTCGATCAGAATTTCATGTGGAGTCTGTGTGAGATAGGGAGTTTGTAACGCGTTTTTACAAATGATCGTGATAAGATGTACGCTAGGGAAGATAACTCTGTTGATACCACATCCCGGTAACAAATGATAATAATAAATAAATAAATAAATAAAATGATAAAAGTAATATCTATAATACTAAATAAACGAAGTAACGCATAAACTGCAAACTGGTGGCATTTTCAAGCGTAATTTCTATACTGGTTCTTTCGCATATTGCTATCATTGATAATTTCGGTTAGCGTGTGTTTTAGTTTCACGTAGATTTAAAGAATTTGGGAATTAAATTCGCCTTTCATCTTAAATTCTCTCAAGTATTTTTCTAGAAAGTTCGACTATTGGTCGAAATTTTTTGTCAACAATGGGTGCGTTCGAGTGAAATTATCGTGTACTCGAATACAGGTTTTAAATTAATCCGGTCGTTTCGGTTCTGCGTCGTTATATCGGCGCGCTGCTTAGCAAGTCCAAATTTAGCAGGTTCTAATGCAAAAATCCGACCCATGAACGAACGTCATTCCCCATAAATAAGATTCATTTTTGTATTTTTGCTCATATGTCTAAACGGATGAAGAACTAAATGGTCATAGTCCCGACGGCCCTGGCTCGAACCGACCCATTTTCTTCCAGAACGATAGTCAATACGAGTAGCCAATCGAACTCGCCCATTGAAGAATAAAGCTCAACGCACATGGTCTTTCGAAAAGTTGGTCGGACACACGGCGCCAAGTGTGTGCGGTTATGGTTACATGTACGTACCGCTGAGCCACTTGGGAACGTCGTTAGGAGAATTCAAACTGAACTGATCTTTCGAAAAGACAAAAATTAAAAATGTCAGAGGTTAACACACATGCGCTAGGTAAGAAAGGGCATTTTTTCCTGCGAAGCAGACAAATCAATTTCAATGATTCAACGAAGCTAATAAGCCTTTGGTCTTCAGAGGGCTTGAATATTTTCCCCCAAAACGTTCCAGGACCCATTTTTTCCAGAAAAAAAAAACCCCAGGACAGGTCACATAACCAAGATGGCAAACATTTATTATGGTAAAAAAATTCAAAAATCTTCTCCCCCAGAACCACGCTGAGCCGCGTAGCGCAATCGGTAGGGCACCTGACTCATAAGTCAGAGGTCCTCGGTTCGAAACCCGGTCTGGCCACATACTTTCGTTTCTATTTCCGCTGATTCAAGAAGGGCAGTTGTCGGTTACTGGCGAAAGTATGTGCACTTAGTACTGGTTAACCGCCTAGGAGGTCTAAGTCTGTCCAGGAATAGTGTGGTTAGGTTAACTGACCGTCCCGACATGACCTTAGCTGTTTACCGTGGACGTTAAGCATCAAATCAACCGATTCTCCCCGAGAACCACAAATCCTATGATCTTGAAACTTAGCATGTCGCATCAAGGACTCAAAAGCTCAACAAAATTTATATAAATGATGCCCCTGGGATGACCTTGATCTGTTTTACGGCAAGGCCAACTTTTGAGTCACTTAGGTTTTTCTATAGGAAAAAGTGAAAAAAAGTGATTTTTTTAGAAACAATGCAGTCTGCTACCTGAAAGTTTGTAGATGCAGACAACTAATTAGGTAAAAGAAGCTTTAGTGAGTATTCATGGTAAAGGTCATATCTTCACCTGGGCCTAAGGCCATTTACATTGAAAAATTAAAACTCGCTTTTTTTATATAAACTTGACCATCATGAAATATTTCCGCGCTTGCGCGGGCTCTTTTCTAGTCAATATAAAGAAATATATAGAAATATGAGAATAGTCAGTGTGTGACCCCATTACTGCATACAGACATTTAAAAAAAAGGCTATAGACATTAAGATATTTTTCAGTAGTCCGAATAGATGACTGTCCGAAAGGTGTGCTTTGACAAATGGTGGATACGTAATTACGAAAGTCTATGACGTAGATTGTTTCCCTTGGGTATATAGGCTTGTTCAAAGCACAAGTGGCAATTGATTGACATTTGAACTCACTCAGCCGACCAGGGCTACATGTATTGAAATCCAAATAATTATTTCCATTTACTTTTCAAAGTCTGTTCCTAAGCTATGCAGACTTCTTTAAAGCATTAGTTGAATTCAATGACATTTTGTACCTGCATTGAATTTATGTATCAATAGGATCATACCAGATAGTTATTTCTATACAAATTTGTCAAAACATTTTGATTGTCAATAGACCGGGGTATGTAGTAAAAAGTGGGTCCCATGAGAGAGGATGTTAATTTTATGAATTTATCGTAGTCAATTATACAGCGTTTTAGAAAATAATTTTCCATTTTTCGTTCCGCTGTCACCTACTTTATTCTTATAGTGTGCAGAAGGGACTCTAGAAATAATCATTTGAGCCGCGACACGAGAAAACCAACAATGTGGTTGTGCACCCAGCGCAGACTTAGATCAGCCTGGGCATCCGCCCAGTCTGATCAGAGTCTTCACTTTGCGCTTAAAGGGTAGCTAATGGTCTAAGCTACCTTCATGCGGACAGCGAAGACTCTGATCAGACTGGGCGGATGCCCAGGCTGATCTGAGTCTGCACAATGTTTACAGCTACATTCGAAAGACATGATTGAACGTTGTTTGCCTGCTGGGATATTGTTCTGCGACGTAATCAGTGTATTGAAATGTTTCTGAGAAGCTTAAAAGACAGGGAGATAAATCATCGTCTAAAACATATAATTATGTACCTGAATTATCTTTCAGAGATTTTTGTTGCGACTGCTATTCTCAAGTTTTGGCTGTTGCTTCAGGCCATATTAAGGCCTAGCCATCAGACACTCACGAGATATTCGAGTGGGTGGGGTAAGGGAGTGAGATGCTGCCCTTCACATCGTTATTTTATATAAAATATATGCCAAAATAACCTTGATACTGAATGTTCTCTTTTGGCAAAACATGTGGCTGTGACACCATACCAAGTGCAAGCTTTGAAAAGATGAAGTTTGGAAAACGGCGTGCAGTCGTTTGATTATTTAAGACTCGTTGCTGAAGACAAATTTGTCTCTACTATTTCGTCCATTGTCTGTATTAGTGCCAACGAGCCTTACATTTTTGAATTACTTCCCTAGTAATGAAATATCAAATAACATTCAACGTTGACTGCTCAAAACACAGCGTGGCCATATTGGTGTTGTCCCTAAAATGTAAACAATGAAAATAAACGTTTAGATGACGGTGTTTGAAATCTTGATTGCGCCAGATGCAGGCCCCAGGATATAGAACATTTATATATCTTACGTCTTACTTTGTTTGATGCATTTATTGTCCCTTCGATTTCGCACACTGTGTAAAATAAAAACAGGTGTCGGCGACTGTGTAAACTTCGTCTTGTCGAAATTCCCCAAACACGAGCAGGCACGAGCATTATCACCAATGTATTTATCCGCTGCCTCTTTCTTGGTGCAGAAAGATCGTGCATTTTTCCAGAAGTTTCCAAGAAACTTCCATATTTGATCTAAGTAGATAAAACGAAGAAGATTTAAGCTGTTATAAATATTAATATATGCACCAGTATTATTTTTCATTAATTTCACCGAACTACTTCTTTTGATGGTGTGATTATCCTTTTCGCGTGCTGCTAGCGGTGCTCAGGCATGTCGATGATCTCCGCTTTCGAAGCAAATCGAAAATAAGCCATCGGAAAGCCTTTAACGGAAGGATCAGGCTATATCACAGTTTATTTAACATGTTTGACTAAAAGACTATCTATATATGTACATGTACAGAACGAGCATGATCGTATTTTTAGCAGATAAAGTGCGCCTGTTTCCGTTGGTGTTGTCAATACACGTTCTTTTTAAGCTGTTGTTTACAACTGAGCCACATTCGCTCGTGCATGAAAAACAATTGTATATGGTGGATAAAATCGTCCATGTGGTAGTCTTTATTTCGATATCCCTTTATTTTTTAATATTTGCATAGAATGTCAGTAATAAGAATCAGGAAAGCTCTTGATTTCATTTCCTCTGAAAAGAAGATTTTTGTTATTTGTACAATTTATGGGGAATTTTTACTTCTCTTAAAAAAGAAAGAAAGAAAGAAAATAACAGGTGGTCAACAAGTGCAATTTGAGATTCAGTCGGAGCCCCGGTAGCTGTATGTTCAGCGATGGCCTACTGACCTAACGGCACCGGGTCAGAGCTCCGCCCGAGGCTGAAATCTTCCCAAATCATGTAAACAGCGTTCCACTGAACACAACCTTTCTTTATCACCCTCCAATCGCCCTGACTTGACTGAAATACTGCTGAAAAGGACGTAAAATCGCAGTCATACATCTGTCATGAAATGCAATCTCCAAAAATTCCACAGAGCTGGAGGAAAACATAACAGAGATACCGTAAGTGAAATTTATAGGATGGCTAAAAACTAATTTTCTTCCCATCCGAATGGAATGCTGTGATATGTAGTAACTAGTTGTAATAGACGTTTCAAATCAACGTTGATCCACGTCATGACGTTGAATCGGCGTTGATTTAGGGGATAAATGTACTCAAAATTGTCATTTGGGGAGGTATAAATCGTCGGTTTTATGGTCGGAAATTTCGTTTTACGGCGACGCGCCAGCGGAGCCGTAAAACGCAATTTGCGACCATAAAACCGACGATTTACCTCCCCAAATGACAATTTCAATACAGTTATCCCCATTCTAATGCACTTTTACGCATTTTCACCTTTAAAAATGTGCTACTTGCACCCACAGCAAACGCTTTCAGCGACGTAAAACCAGATGTCAACCAAAGAAAAGCGACGTTATGTAATGACGGGTTTCCGACAGTATATCGCTGGAAATACTGTCGCAAATTTTTTAATTTAAAAAGTAACTTCACTTCAGGAACTGGCTGAATCAGATCCCAAACCCTATCCTCAACATCAAAGGGAAAGATTGACAAAGACATCCCAACAAACAATAAATTACAAGTGATAAGCCGAGTCAGCAGCTCTTTCCCAAATAGGTGGCAACTCAGCTATCTTTACCAAACAAAATAATTTAGACCAACAGAAGGGTTACAACAGACTAAGCAAATTATACGAAAAACATTTAACAACTATTTTTACCTATTTTCATTTTTCATCACAGAAGGTTTAAAATGACAACACAATAAACCAAACAGCACCGAACATAAAACAAATGCAACCGCAACGAAAGTACCGCCTTGGGACGGTCAGTAATAACTACTGGGGGTTTAAACCGGTTTTACTGGGCCCAAACCTTCACCCTCACCCTCCGCCGCGGTGCACACAATTAGTTGGTAGTTCGGTTCGTATGGAGGTCCCCTAAAGTTGAAGTTATCCAATCAGTACGTACGTGCATTAGAATCGATGTTGATTCAGGGCTGCGTGCGCGATGGGAAGTTGTTATGGTTATCGTTGCTTTTACCTACTGGTGTCACTCCACTGGCTCGCGTGTGAATGGATTTGATCCTGGCCAGTCGCCTACCCGTTTTGAAATGGGCCCTTTAAATTTTCCGTGCCGGTCCGAACATCGGACTGGCATGGAGGGTGTGAAGGACTGTTCAGGGGGCAGATGTAGTTGGCATGGATCACGCCTGTCTCTTTTTGAGTGTTTGGGTGTAGCAGAAGTTGGTTGTCCATTGAATTTTATCTTACCTCCTATTATTCCATCACACTCCGGTCACTTGCGTACACAATTTAATTTTGGTTGTCAATTTCATGAGTATTCCAATTAGTGCTCATTCAGGCTGTTTAGTCACCTGATGAAATTAACACGTTTTACGCGAGATTTTGACAGTTATCACAACTGCCAAAAAAAAATATAAAAAAAAAATAGGAAACTGTCAAACACAAAATTTATGAAAACCTAGGCTGCCCTCTTGTAGACTAACTATAAACAAGAAATATCTTTAAAAAAGAGAAACGTTGCAAGAGAAGAAATGTTTTAAGTGATAAAGTGCCGGGCACGGTACCTCGGTCGGGAGCGTGTCCGCTGCCAATGCTAGCGACCCTGAGTTAGATCCTCGCGTCCAGTACGTTCTTGCGTGCAGACATTTCCCTCTCTTCCGTTGATTCAAGAAGAATAGCAGTCAGTTACGAGCGAAGGAATGTGCACTCAGTACTGGTAGACTACCTCCGTGAGTCTGGCACAGAAACAGTGCGGTTAGGTTACATACCTACTCGACATTTTCCCATTGTTAACTGGGCCGTAAGCCCCAACAAAAGCAAACAAGTTATGTTTTGATAACTTTATTACCCACAAATGAGCGATACCCGAATTGGCGGTTTTTAAAAGACCAAATCAAATAGTCAGTCCTCCGTCTTTTATTTTCTGTTAACCTTCGGAAAAAGCTGTGTGTCAAGTCCAATACGATTGGCGACGGGCCGATCTGGTTATTATACTGGCCAATGGAATGGCGTAAAATGTGGGTCAATACTGAGTTTAGACGTTGCCTGACGGCAACGAAAAACGTACCATAATGCTTCTGATTTTCTTCAGGTCATTCGCAGCCAAAATAGTTTGCTTCTAATTCTGCCATTTATGTGTTTATATGAATGACAACCTGAGTGAGTAATTTACATTTTTATGTGATGTGCCACGGTTATGCCCCTTTGATGGTAGAGTGAGGGGTCGTGATGCTAATGGAAAGTTACAGTATTATATCTATAGTTATTGAGAATACTGATACAGAATTGTGCAAGCAGACACTGTAGATCCAGATCAGATTTCATGAACTTCATTCATACTTAGCATAGCCACACTAAGACACTCAACTCCTGTATTATCATTTTGAGTGAATTTGCCGAAAGCAAATACCTGAACCAGTTGCCACGGTCCATGACTGAATGTCTATTCTGTAAACATACAAGTACATGCAATAAGCAGACAACAATTTATTTGAAACTCAGGTGATCAGTTAAATAATAGCAAATTTATTCATGTATAATCTGGTCATTTTGCGCCACCATACTGAAAACATATGTGTAGTAGGTACTACTTTTGTGTAAACTCATGTTTCGTTAGATAGTTATGATTTCTTGAAGAAGAAAAATGGGTGTATCTCTTTGACTGTGAATTGTTCTTTAAAGAAAACATTTATTAAAATATCCATTCTCGGTTGCACTAATAGGAATATATAGCTTTGTCAGGGACTTTCTACTTTTTCTCAATAGATAGTTTAAATTTGAGTTTTTTGGTACGCGGTTTCGACTTACTAAAAGGTAACATAAAAATGAAATAAAAACATTTTTTCCAAATTCATTGTAATTAACGTGAATATTCAAGCCTTTATATTGGTCCTGACATCATTCGTCATTTATATCGTCAGTAGTTAGTGCATAACTGATATCGCCATAGCCCAACCACTTTGTACACACTAGCTCAGAAATGGCCGACAGCTAGTCCTTAAGATTGGTTGGTAGGTTGGTTGTTTTGTGTTAAGAACCCTTTGAGACAGTATTTCAGTCCTATATCGTGTCGTCTCCCAGAGAATGGGAGAAAGAAAAGAGAAATGATAGATGAGACAAAAACTATCCAAACAACCTCCATCCGCACCTACTGCAGGCAGAGTCGGCCCTTGCCCTACTTTTATCCAAATATATAGGACGTCTCGGCATTGAAAGTTATAACCAGCACCATCGCCCGACCAGCACCCCCGCCACATTAAGAACCTAGGACGAAGATTTGTGCACAGCAAACCATGTCTAATCCCTCCTCCGAACTTTTAAAATCTACACTTGTTTACATGTAACATTCATTTGCAATAAATACATCAGGCTGCAAGCCATTAAAACCACACAAAGAACGAACAGCACCGGAACCTCCGCCTTAGAACGGTCAGCAGAAGTTAAAAAAAAGAGGGGGGGGGGGGGGGGGCGCGGGGGCAGGCGGTGGGGCTACACATGTTTTACTGTGCACAAGTCTTCACCCTGGGTGCCGATGTTTCGACTTGCAAAGCGGTTCGGTGTGTTAACACAGAAAGGGCTTGTAGCAAAAATAACACCGGTAGCTAGTGTTACAGAGAAAAACTAGTTAAACCACGGAGAGTGGGAACAAAGACACATCATCGTGCATCAGCCCACCGGTTACACACGTATTTTCGGTCTGAGTTAGACAACACTGCATATATAGTCATGAACCATAACCGTGCTAACAACTAGGCATGCAGTCTGTCGCGTAATCTCCCTGTTATACTCTATTCTTTCACAACGATGAACAATCTTTGTTAAATAGTTCGGAAAAACTGGAGGTCCACAAAATTTTCCTGCATTATGAATTCATTTTGCAACCACCTCAGTGAGTGAGTGAACTCGGGTTTAACGTCCCACCAACAACCACTACACTACAGCTGCTTCTGCAACCACCTCAGATATGTCAAAAATGACATGCGAAGTATATATACACCGATAGCCTTCTGTGAGATGATACTCTAGCAGAATGAATAAGCTCAGAGATACACACACCGAGGAATATCGTCAGCCAAAACTGAGAAATATACAGTGTCAAAATCAAAATCTTCTTTTGAGAAGAAAAGTTACCATTGCAAAAGATAAACCAAAAGTGATTCTTCGTTAATAGGCGGATTAGCTTTATTTCGAATTGAGCCGCGACACGACAAAACCAAGAAAGTGTCATGTGCGCCCAGCAAGGACTCAGATCAACCTGGGCATCCGCCCATTATGATCAGAGTCTTCGCCTAGCGCTTAAAGAGTAGCTAAGGGTCTAAGCTAGCACCATGCGGACAGCAAAGACTCTGATTGGACTGGGCGGATGCCCAGGTTGATCTGAGAGTCTTCGCAGGGTGAAAATGCCACTTTGTTGGTTTTGTCGTGTCGCGGCTCAGATGAAGTTTAGTTGGATAATATTTGTGAACCATTCTGTCAAAACACTCATTGTAAATACTTAGCAACTGATATAAAAGAGTGTAAAATAGCAACGATTAGAAACTAATACAATCAAGTTCCACATCACACCCACAACAACTAACGGGAAAAAGTTACATGAAGTAACAAAATAAGAAGTAAGACATAGTCGAGCAACCTTCAGAGTATTGACAGACAAGCTTTCACACACACACACACACACACACACACACACGCACACACACACACACACACACAAAAAAAAATACGTTTTCCAATGCTGTATCCTTTGTATAGGGAGTTGACAGGGCTGAATGAACTCCACAGAAAGTATGACATAAAACACCGATTTCATCCTATAATTATTGTCATTCTCCGACAGTTATATTTGGATATCGAGGTCAACTAAATAGGTTTCTTTTAAATTTCGGGTTTTAGCAGTGAAGTTATGTTTATTTGATACAGGTAGTAATCAAACATGAAACTGTTCATCAGAGCAAAGACTGGCACCTGAAATACTATGATAAGACATTAAGCGTATTCGACTGGGTGTTTCGTGCTACACGATTCTTAGCGTGAATTGGTTGGTTGGTTTGTCTTGGGTTTAACCGCCCTTTGAGACAGTATTTCAGTCCATATCGGGCCATCTACCAAAGAAAGGGAGAAAGAAGAGAGAAATGATATACGACAGAAAAAACTGTCCAAACAACCCCCTTCCGCACCAACTGCAAGCACAGTAGGCCCTTGCCCTACTATTATCCACATCAGTAGGACGCCCCTGCACCGGAAGTTACACGCAGCACCATCGCACAACCCGACCACCCCATCTTAGCGTGAAGCACTTTTTCTATAGAGAAACCGTTTCGCGCTAAGAACTGTGAAGCATGAAACACCCAACGCTTCACGTTTCGTAGCATCAAGCACTTTATCTATAGAGAAACCGTTTCGAGCTAAGAACTGTGAAGCACGAAGCACCCAATGCTTCACGTTTCTTAGCATCAGACACTTTTTCTATAGAGAAACCGTTTCGCGCTAAGAACTGTGAAGCACGAAACACCCAGTGCTTCACGTTTCTTAGCATAAGGCACTTTTTCTATAGAAAACCCGTTTCGCGCTAAGAACTGTGAAGCACGAAACACCCAATGCTTAACGTTTCTTAGCATCAAGCACTATTTCTATAGAGAAACCGTTTCGCGCTAAGAACTGTGAAGCACGAAACACCCAATGCTTCACGTTTCTTAGCATAAAGCACTTTTTCCTATAGAGAAACCGTTTCGCGCTAAGAACTGTGAAGCACGAAACACCCAATGCTTCACGTTTCTTAGCATAAAGCACTTTTTCTATAGAGAAACCGTTTCTCGCTAAGAACTGTGAAGCACGAAGCACCCAATGCTTCACGTTTCTTAGCATCAGACACTTTTTCTATAGAGAAACCGTTTCGCGCTAAGAACTGTGAAGCACGAAACACCCAGTGCTTCACGTTTCTTAGCATAAGGCACTTTTTCTATAGAGAAACCGTTTCGCGCTAAGAACTGTGAAGCACGAAACACCCAATGCTTAACCTTTCTTAGCACCAAGCACTATTTCTATAGAGAAACCGTTTCGCGCTAAGAACAGTGAAGCACGAAACACCCAATGCTTCACGTTTCTTAGCATAAAGCATCTTTCTATAGAGAAACCGTTCCGCGCTAAGAACTGTGAAGCATGAAACACCCAATGCTTCACGTTAGAATCAAGCATTATGTCTAGAGAGAAACCGTTTCGCGCTAAGAACTGTGAAGCGCGAAACACCCAATGCTTCACGTTTCTTAGCATAAAGCACTTTTTCTATAGAGAAACCGTTTCGCGCTAAGAACTGTGAAGCACGAAACACCCAATGCTTCACGTTTCTGAGCCTAAAGCACTTTTTCCTATAGAGAAACCGTTTCGCGCTAAGAACTGTGAAGCACGAAACACCCAATGCTTCACGTTTCTTAGCATAAAGCACTTTTTCTATAGAGAAACCGTTTCGCGCTTAGAACTGTGAAGCGCGAAACACCCAATGCTTCACGTTTCTTAGCATAAAACACTTTTTCTATAGAGAAATCGTTTCGCGCTAAGAACTGTGAAGCACGAAACACCCAATGCTTCACGTTTCTTAGCATGAAGCACTTTTTCTATAGAGAAACCGTTCCGCGCTAAGAACTGTGAAGCATGAAACACCCAATGCTTCGCATTCTTAGAATCAAGCACTTTTTCTATAGAGAAACCGTTTCGCGCTAAGAACTGTGAAGCGCGAAACACCCAATGCTTCACGTTTCTTAGCATAAAACACTTTTTCTATAGAGAAATCGTTTCGCGCTAAGAACTGTGAAGCACGAAACATCCAATGCTTCACGTTTCTTAGCATAAAGCACTTTTTCTATAGAGAAACCGTTTCGCGCTTAGAACTGTGAAGCACGAAACACCCAATGCTTCACGTTTCTTAGCATGAAGCACTTTTTCTATAGAGAAACCGTTCCGCGCTAAGAACTGTGAAGCATGAAACACCCAATGCTTCGCGTTCTTAGAATCAAGCAGTTTTTCTATAGAGAAACCGTTTCGAGCTAAGAACTGTGAAGCGCGAAACACCCAATGCTTCACGTTTCTTAGCATAAAACACTTTTTCTATAGAGAAACCGTTTCGCGCTAAAAACTGTGAAGCACGAAACACCCAATGCTTCACGTTTCTTAGCATAAAGCAATTTTTCTATAGAGAAACCGTTTCGCGCTAAGAACTGTGAAGCACGAAACACCCAATGCTTCACGTCATCAGACACTTTTTCTATAGAGAAACCGTTCCGCGCTTAGAACTGTCAAGCATGAAACACCCAATGCTTCACGTTCTTAGCATGAAGCACTTTTTCTATAGAGAAACCGTTTCGCGCTAAGAACTGTGAAGCGCGAAACACCCAATGCTTCACGTTCTTAGCAAAAAGCACTTTCTCTATAGAGTACCGTTTGGCGCTAAGAACTGTGAAGCGCGAAACATACAATGCCTCACGGTTCTTAGCATAAAGCACTTTCTCTATAGAGAAACCGTTTCGCGCTAAGAACTGTGAAGCACGAAACACCCAATGCTTCACGTTTCTTAGCATCAAGCACTTTTTCTATAGAGAAACCGTTTCGCGCTAAGAACTGTGAAACAAGGACCACCAATGCTTCACGTTTCTAAGCATAAAGCACTTTTTTCTATAGAGAAACCGTTTCGCGCTAAGAACTGTGAAGCACGAAACACCCAATGCTTCACGTTTCTTAGCATAAAGCACTTTTTCTATAGAGAAACCGTTTCGCGCTAAGAACTGAGAAACAAGAAACACCAATGCTTCACGTTTCTTAGCATAAAGCACTTTTTCTATAGAGAAACCGTTTCGCGCTAAGAACTGTGAAACAAGAAACACCAATGCTTCACGTTTCTTAGCATAAAGCACTTTTTCTATAGAGAAACCGTTTCGCGCTAAGAACTGTGAAGCACGAAATACCCAATGCTTCACGTTTCTTAGCATCAAGCACTTTTTCTATAGAGAAACCGTTTCGCGCTAAGAACTGTAAAGCACGAAACGACCAATGCTTCGCGTTTCTTAGCATAAAGCACTTTTTCTATAAGGAAACCGTTTCGCGCTAAGAACTGTGAAGCACGAAACACCCAATGCTTCACGTTTCTTAGCATAAAACACTTTTTCTATAGAGAAACCGTTTCGCGCTAAGAACTGTGAAGCACGAAACACCCAATGCTTCACGTTTCTTAGCATAAGGCACTTTTTCTATAGAGAAACCGTTTCGCGCTAAGAACTGTGAAGCACGAAACCCCCAATGCTTTACGTTTCTTAGCATCAAGCACTTTTTCTATAGAGAAACCGTTTCGCGCTAAGAACTGTGAAGCACGAAACACCCAATGCTTCACATTTCTTAGCATCAGACACTTTTTCCTATAGAGAAACCGTTTCGCGCTAAGAACTGTGAAGCACGAAACACCCAATGCTTCACGTTTCTTAACATAAAGCGCTTTTTCTATAGAGAAACCGTTTCGCGCTTAGAACTGTGAAGCACGAAACACCCAATGCTTCACGTTTCTTAGCATGAAGCACTTTTTCTATAGAGAAACCGTTCCGCGCTAAGAACTTTGAAGCATGAAACACCCAATGCTTCGCGTTCTTAGAATCAAGCAGTTTTTCTATAGAGAAACCGTTTCGAGCTAAGAACTGTGAAGCGCGAAACACCCAATGCTTCACGTTTCTTAGCATCAAACACTTTTTCTATAGAGAAACCGTTTCGCGCTAAAAACTGTGAAGCACGAAACACCCAATGCTTCACGTTTCTTAGCATAAAGCAATTTTTCTATAGAGAAACCGTTTCGCGCTAAGAACTGTGAAGCACGAAACACCCAATGCTTCACGTCATCAGACACTTTTTCTATAGAGAAACCGTTCCGCGCTTAGAACTGTCAAGCATGAAACACCCAATGCTTCACGTTCTTAGCATCAAGCACTTTTTCTATAGAGAAACCGTTTCGCGCTAAGAACTGTGAAGCGCGAAACACCCAATGCTTCACGTTCTTAGCAAAAAGCACTTTCTCTATAGAGTACCGTTTCGCGCTAAGAACTGTGAAGCACGAAACATACAATGCCTCACGGTTCTTAGCATAAAGCACTCTCTCTATAGAGAAACCGTTTCGCGCTAAGAACTGTGAAGCACGAAACACCCAATGCTTCACGTTTCTTAGCATCAAGCACTTTTTCTATAGAGAAACCGTTTCGCGCTAAGAACTGTGAAACAAGGACCACCAATGCTTCACGTTTCTTAGCATAAAGCACTTTTTCTATAGAGAAACCGTTTCGCGCTAAGAACTGTGAAGCACGAAACACCCAATGCTTCACGTTTCTTAGCATAAAGCACTTTTTCTATAGAGAAACCGTTTCGCGCTAAGAACTGAGAAACAAGAAACACCAATGCTCCACGTTTCTTAGCATAAAGCACTTTTTCTATAGAGAAACCGTTTCGCGCTAAGAACTGTGAAACAAGAAACACCAATGCTTCACGTTTCTTAGCATAAAGCACTTTTTCTATAGAGAAACCGTTTCGCGCTAAGAACTGTGAAGCACGAAACACCCAATGCTTCACGTTTCTAAGCATCAAGCACTTTTTCTATAGAGAAACCGTTTCGCGCTAAGAACTGTAAAGCACGAAACGCCCAATGCTTCGCGTTTCTTAGCATAAAGCACTTTTTCTATAAGGAAACCGTTTCGCGCTAAGAACTGTGAAGCACGAAACACCCAATGCTTCACGTTTCTTAGCATAAAACACTTTTTCTATAGAGAAACCGTTTCGCGCTAAGAACTGTAAAGCACGAAACACCCAATGCTTCACGTTTCTTAGCATAAAGCACTTTTTCTATAGAGAAACCGTTTCGCGCTAAGAACTGTGAAGCACGAAACACCCAATGCTTCACGTTTCTTAGCATAAAACACTTTTTCTATAGAGAAACCGTTTCGCGCTAAGAACTGTGAAGCACGAAACACCCAATGCTTCACGTTTCTTAGCATAAAGCACTTTTTCTATAGAGAAACCGTTTCGCGCTAAGAACTGTGAAGCACGAAACACCCAATGCTTCACGTTTCTTAGCATAAGGCACTTTTTCTATAGAGAAACCGTTTCGCGCTAAGAACTGTGAAGCACGAAACCCCCAATGCTTTACGTTTCTTAGCATCAAGCACTTTTTCTATAGAGAAACCGTTTCGCGCTAAGAACTGTGAAGCACGAAACACCCAATGCTTCACATTTCTTAGCATCAGACACTTTTTCCTATAGAGAAACCGTTTCGCGCTAAGAACTGTGAAGCACGAAACACCCAATGCTTCACGTTTCTTAACATAAAGCACTTTTTCTATAGAGAAACCGTTTCGCGCTAAGAACTGTGAAGCACGAAACACCCAATGCTTCACGTTTCTTAGCATAAAGCACTTTTTTCTATAGAGAAATCGTTTCGCACTAAGAACTGTGAAGCACGAAACACCCAATGCTTCACGTTTCTTAGCATAAAGCACTTTTTCTATAGAGAAACCGTTTCGCGCTTAGAACTGTGAAGCACGAAGCACCCAATTCTTCACGTTTCTTAGCATCAGGCACTTTTTCTATAGAGAAACCGTTTCGCACTAAGAACTGTGAAGCACGAAACACCCAATGCTTCACGTTTCTTAGCATAAGGCACTTTTTCTATAGAGAAACCGTTTCGCGCTAAGAACTGTGAAGCACGAAACACACAATGCTTCACGTTTCTTAGCAATAAGCACTTTTTCTTTAGAGAAACCGTTTCGCGCTAAGAACTGTGAAGCACGAAACACACAATGCTTAACCACACCGGGTAGGCGGCAATCCTGAACACTCGCGGCAATCCAGAACGCGGATCAAATATTTACGCGACGAGTTAGGGTAACTCAGTTTAACATGTTTTATTTCATTTAATCGAACGGTTTTGGGTAAAACAATTATTACTGGTCTGAAGCAGCATGTCTGAAAATTTCCCTGAAGAAAAATTTTCTTCACAAAGTCTTTACTAAATGTCGCACTGCCTACTTACATTTTGACCATGAAATTTTAGACTGGCAAATTCAGATTTCTGGCTTATATTCCAAATTATTCAAGGTCAAATTAAATAAAACACAGTCTTCTGATAAACTTGAATGTCTTTCCTAAACACCTGTAAAAGTTCTAGGTTCTACGTTTAATTTTCACCGTACTTGGATGGGGATGAAAATGCAAGGGTAAAAACTTCTGGCAATCGAAAACGCTGTTTTCTAAAATCGGTTGCAATCGACGAACGCAGGGCATGGCAATCGATGACGAAGAAGCTGTATAACAAACTGTTTCTAGATAAAGCTATGCTGCATTATTTTTCATTTAATGACATGCGCCTTCAAGATTGAGTGTTTCTGTTTACAGACACGAGATGGCACTAAAATCTATGTATGTCTTGAAGAAGAGTTATGCCGGGAAACGTTAAAATATATTCTATAGGGGTAAAAGCCTTTTGCTTGTTTTTGTCGCTGAAATTGTTGTTTTTGTTATTGATTTGTTGTTGAGAATGTTGTAATTATTGTTGTCGTTGTTTCAAGTCATTTTCTAAATCAGACTCTCGAAAAACACAACGAAGCGCAGTACATGTATTATTGCTCTAAATACCCATCGTTCCCTAATATAACACAGAGCCAACTATATATGGTTGCTGTTGTGATTATTGTTATTGCTGTTGTCAGGCTCCACGTAGATCAATATACGAATTCCATGACTCAATTTGCTAGCATAAAATCTGCCATTTATCAACGAATACCTTGGCAGGTATTCCAATCCCATGCATGGTATTGTCCAGCTTGGTATCGGGTACATGTACCCTAAGGTTCGCCATTCAACAAACTTTCATACATGGTATCTGAATCTTATGCATTATGTTGCTCACCATGGTTGGATTTGCCATTCGATGGATATCATGAATGGTATTCAAATCCCATTCATGAAATTGCACAGCATGATGTCGACTAGCATGGGGTTCATATTATATGTATTCGAAATTCATACATAGTATTGCCCAGCATGGTATTGGATACATGGAGTTCACCATTCGACAAATCCCCTGCATGGTATTTTGCTCAGTATGTTATTTGCTAATATGGGGTTTGCCAGTTGATTAAACCTCATGCACACCAGTATTCAAATCACATGCATGCTATTACTCAGCAAGGTATTGGCTAGCTTTAGATTCGTCATTCGATAAAATCCTTACATGGAATTTGAATGCACACCAAGGCACTGGGTTGAATGTTCAACTAGCTTTTTGGCATTTGATGATGTCAAACTTGTTGATGGTGTGCAGAACAATACATACAAGGTCCAGCTAATCAACACCTGTTTTACTAATATAAGAAAAAAAAAGTTTTACAATGTTCCAAATCGACGTTGCCATGGTAATAGTGAATTTATTTAAAAATATCATTTTCAAAGCAAATTATCTACCTTCAGCAAAGGTGCACACTAACAATCCATACAAATTATAGATAACCCATATCTGGTCTACCAATGCAATCATACATAAAAACAAAAAAAAAATGTGTATTATTTCTCTTAAACAAAGATGTATATAAGCTTTTACTACAAAATCAAGAAACCACACAATTACTTTTCTCATATTGAAAATTAAAAGTTTTACAATGTTACTAATTTACGTTACCATGGCAACAGAAACATCGAACAGTCAGGAATTAACCTTAATAACAACATTTTCAAGACAAAGCATCTACCTACAGCAAAGGTGCATAATAACAAATCATACAAATTCTAGATATCCCATATCTGGTATTTCTCTTCAGCAAAGATGTATATGAGCAATTCCTACAGAACCTAAATAGAACACATTTGATTTTAACATACTGAAAATAAAAATGTTTTACAATGTTTCAAATTGTTGTTACCATGGCAACAGAAACATCGAATCATCAGTGAATTTACCTAAAACTTTCATTTTCATATCAAATTAGCTATCTTCAGCAAAAGTGCATACTAACAATTGATTCAAATTCTAGATAACCCATATCTGATCTACAAATGCTAAAACAAAAACAGGGCCGTCGTCGGCTTTTGAAAAGTGGTACGGCCATGGAACGCCCCGAGTGCGAAAGGCACGAGTTGGGGAAAGCATGAGAGGGTTATCCCCCTTTTGTAAGGGGGTTCGGGGGACCATCCCCGAGAAAATTTTGAATTCAGGACGACTCTAGAAGCGATTTTAATGTATTTTTAGACCAATTTCGCTTGTGAAACTCAATTGATTTTATGAGTATTTACCTCCCATGAGAAAATTTTTGAATTCAGGACATCTCTAGAAGGGATTTTAATGCATCTTGTGACCATTTTGCTTGTGAATCTCAATTTATTTTATGAGCATTTGTTGTAAATTCAGATGCTTACCCCAGTTTTTTAAAACTGCCAAAGGTGTTCTCCGAGAACCGAAGGCGCGAGTGGGGGAGTGCACGAGAGGGGGTGCCCTTACTCTCGTAAGGGGGTTCGGGGGACTTCCCCGAGAAAAATTTTAATTCAGGACGTCTCTAGGAGCGATTTTAATGCATTTTGAGACCAAGGCAAAGAAGGAATAACGGAAAAGAGTGGTTCGGCTACTACCATATTCGGCCGAATGAAAAAAGTGGTACGGCCAATACCATATGCGGCCGAAAAAGTGGTCCGGCCATGGCCGGACCGGCCGGACCGCCCACGACGGCCTTGAAAAAGTAATACTATGTAACAAATTGACGTTACCATAGCAACTCAAATGTCAAACTGTCACTCAGCTGAAGAATAATGATACGCTTTTATTATGCTGTTTTTTATGTATGATAGCTGAAGTTTGATATGGGTGAAAGAAATGTTTGTTATTTAAACTTTATGGGAACTTCACATACACCTTTGCTGAAGAGAAATGATATGCTGAAATGTGCTGTTTTATGCAAGATTGGTGACATGTTGCCATTTGGGTTGCCATGGTAACGTAAATTTACAACATTCAATAACTTCTTACTTTTAGTATGGGGGAAAAAGTAAGTGTGTTATCTAAACTTTTAAGGTTTTGCTTATATATATATATCATTGATGAACAGAAAAAAATGTGATTTTTGTGTAACTTTGGTGACAGTTTGCTGTTTTAGTTGCTTTGATAATGAAAATTTTGAACATTCTTTAACTTTAAAGGGGTTGTTTGGGTTAAAAGAATTGCGTATTATTTCAATTGTTTTTAGAACTGCACATCAGATAACCTCTTTAAAAAGGAATTAATGTGTTTGAAAATGCTGTTTATATAAGATTAAAGACAGTTTGATATATGGGTTACCATGGATAGAAAAATTTAGTACAGTGCATAACTTTTTATTATAGGTATGAATGAAAAAAAATGTTACTTAATTTTTATATGATTTGGCCATCGGAGACACATTTGCTGAAGAAATATAATATGCTTGTTTTTATATAAAATTGGTAAATAAGTTGACATTTTGGTTGCTATGATAACGTAAATTTGGATTATTGTATATTCATTTTTTATTTTTGATAAGGATGGAAGAAACGTCTTTTAAATTTTATGGAAAATTCATATTAACACCTTTGCTAAAAAGAAGAAAATATGGTTTCATTTGTGCTCCTTTTATGTAACATTGGTGAAAGTTTTAACATTTTGGTTGCTATGGTAACGTTTACCATGCACAGGATTCGCCAAATGGCCAACCACATAATAGCCGGTACCATACTGGGCAATACCGTGCATGAAATTCAAATGCAATGCAAGATATTCTTCAGAATTTAATGGCGAACCCTATGCTATCCAATATCAAGCACTCAAACATGCCTGCATGCACATACGCTCGTCAACATACACCACAGGTAGTCCATACCTTTTTTTATGCCATTTTTACTGTCTTACTGTCTACTGTGTTCTGTTAACTGTCACTGCATCCTGTCTATTTTAGGTCTACTGCAAGATCGAATTTGTGCATATGCAAGAACATGGGCAAAAGCTATGGATGTATTTGCGTACTAATGCACATCGCACGCACGCAATTTATGTGGTAGTAGGAAGAAGAAGGTAAACAGTAGACAGGACGCAGTAGAAAGTAGCAGTGAACACCACACAGCAGAGAGCGAGAAATACGGAAAAGACAACATATGTGCATGCTCTTGCAGATGTACAAATTTCTATCGCAGTACAGTGGACACGAAACAGCAACGTTTTTCATTTGGACATATTCAGAAACGACAACCGATGACTGAATCACAGCGTCTCTACTGGTGCCTGATACGCCTCTCTTAAGTTTGAATTCCAAACTTAAAACACACAGTACATTACATTTTGACTACTCCTCGTTTTCCTTCCTATAACGTACATAGAAAGTAGAGGTTTGTAAGATTGAACATTGGTTTCCATAATTTCTGCTTAAAGCATACATGTATATGGTTGGTTCTCGTTAAATTGTCTCAATTTGGGCAATTATAATAAGCACCCACAGTTTATGTTTTAAGAGAACGTTCTTACAAAGGACATTTATAATATAACAAGAGAATTAGCGAAATGAGTCAAAATATCGATGGTTGAATAAGTTTGTTTTATTCTGTTGATTCCAGAAGTTAATCAGTTTTGGAAAGAACATGCTCCACAATAGTAAGATTTATCCCAAGTGTACATATGTTGCACGTTTAATGCCTGGCGCCATTTGTAATACTAAATAGATTAATAAAAGAGAACATTCTACAGGTTCTTGGCTAAATCTGAATTAAAAATCGGCAGAAGCTATAAATGTTCATCGATTGCCTTTCAAACATTTGTTTGACGTTAGGCGATTGCCATGAACAGCGTTTTCGATTGCCACTGTTCTCTACCATATTGTTTTCAAATCGATGTAACTTCGTTTGTGTACAAGACAGAGTCAAATGAATACGCACAGTCTGTCTAGAAAACATTAAATTTTATCTGTATATCATGGGAATGATCAAAATGTGTAGCAAACTTGAACATTTTGGTCTATTTTGTTGTTTTGGGGGTTTAAAAGTCACAGATTTTGCGTTTACGCCTAAACTACAGGCAACTTAATAAGAATTCAACAACTAAAATTTGTGAGGCATATCTTTGAACATATCTAAAAGTCGTGACATAGCTACCTTTATTTGTTAACTGATTCTTCCTGCTGAAAAAAAAGGTTTTGTCGACTAATCCTAAACAGTCGCGTAAATTTTTGACCTGCGTTCGTGATTGCCGCGAGTGTTCAGGATTGCCGCCTACCCGGTGTGTTAACGTTTCTTAGCAAAAAAAAAAGTACTTCACTCTAAGAATTGTGATGCACGAAACGCCAAGTCGAATACGCCCAATCATTTACACTTAAAGCGACAAATTCGAAAAAAAACAACATATGTAATTGAATTTGCAAACAGCGAACATCCAAATGATGCGGCTAATAAGCCGCCTGATCTGGATCTACACTGCTTGCTTTCTAGATTTTGAATTCTCAGTTTGGTTTAGCTTGGACGAAACTTTTTCGTGGTATTGTTTTTATCCCCTTTTTGCACTTAAAGGGTTAAATGCACAAGTAAAAATAACTGACATTCATATATACTGAAAAACTGTTTCAAAGACGCGTTGAACTCCAATATTTACATTATCACTGCAAAGCTCTCAGTAAACCCAATTATGTGATGCGGGAGTCAATGTTTTTACAAGTCAATAATTACATTGTGTCACGCGCTTCAGAGTGACAGCTCATCCCACTAACTAGCACGTGAAATCTACAACATGTCATGGACTTGAATGGCTAGTAAACATTGAGTGACAGCTCGCTACGCCTACTTGCACGTGCAATCTATAACAGGAGGTGGAATTTACTGGTAGGCAGTGACAATGCGGCTGTTCCAAACTATTGCAAAATTCGGCCCGTAATGTTTTTAAAACGATTCTTATATATGTATTTCTTATTTTTGTTTATTTTTTTATTGATCAAAAGCATCGTTTAATAATATAAATATAAGGAATGAATGTTATTTTTTGAACGTTTACTGAAGTATAAACTACATCGGGTCACGAGCAAAGTTTACGTAAACCCCTACGGGGTTCACTTACTTTGCTCGTGACCCGATGTAGTTTATACTTCAGTAAACGTTAAAAAAATAACATTCATTTCTTAAATAAACCAACCTACATTCATTTATCGTGTTTTGCAACAAATTTGGTACACTTACCTATTGTGCACAAAATGAGTCGCGACACGACAAAACCAACGTGGCATGTGTACCCAGCGAAGACAGATCAGCCTGGGCATCCGCCCAGTCTGATCAGAGTCTCCGCTGTCCGCATAACTTAGATCCTTAGCTACCATTTAAGCGCTTAGCGAAGGGTCTGATCGGACTGGGCTGATGCTCAGGCTGATCGGAGTCTGCACTGGGCGCACAACCACTTCGCTGGGTTTGTCGTGTCGCGGCCCATATAATGCAGAGGGTGTTTTTTCTCTGAAAACAGTTGGAAAGGTCTCTCCATGCCTACCTTCAGGTATATCAGAACAAGTGCACTTTTAATTGCTACATTTATACCGTAAAAATTCAAAACAAAAAAAATGAGACATCAAAATGATTACACTTATTGTGCTAAAAATGGAACAGTTTGATTTTAGAATTCAGTAATGCGCCCAAAGATTCTGATGAAATGGCAAACACTGTAGACCCTGATCAGACTGCTACTTTAAGGGCAGTCTGATCTGGGTCTGCACCGTTTGCTCAAACCTATCTGTTCTGTTATTGTATACAGTTTTTATTGTATACAAAAAAGGAACAAAACGACGATTGTATTTCGAGTGGCTCTGGACAACTTGAATGACAACATATTATGTGGCTCACCATTTGCATATGTTTTCCATGTTTGTTAGCTGCAAAAAGCCGTTACTAACATCAGCGTGCGCATCCGTACAGTTAGATACAGTTTTCGCTTCAGATAAAACCTTTCAAGCGAAAGGTACCTGTAAAGATTCTGATCAGAATGTACAGGCAGATTTGTTTGAAAATATTTAAAAGGTTCGTTTTCACAGGACGCATGTAAGTACTTGTGGCCTACCATCAGTAAATATTTCAGGGTGCAGCGGGCACTTCCCAGCAG